>CM053624.1:267910468-267936388 GCA_028646595.1 Phalanger gymnotis | reverse complement strand
GGATGTTCAAAAAAAAATAGTTTTTGCATGCAACTAGAAAATAAGATACACAGGCAATGGGGCATAGAAATTTATCTTGCCCTACGAGAAAGGAAGGGAAAAGGGGATGGGAGGGGAGTGGGGTTACAGAAGGGAGGGCTGACTGGGGAACAGGGCAACCAGAATATACGCCTTTTTGGAGTGGGGGGGAGGGGAGAAAATTTGTAATTCAAACTCTCGTGAAAATCAATGCTGAAAACTAAATATGTTAAATAAAAAAAAAAAAGAAAAAAAAATCTTGAAAACAAACAAAAAAAAATCCTGCCTCTGACATTTACTACCTCTACCAGTGACCTCAAGCAACTCAGTGATCTTTTCTAGACCTCATTTTTCTCAGTTGTAAAATGAAGGGGCTGAGCCCTGTGGGCCTTTTAAAATCTATCATCTTATTACCACTCTCAGTTATGCTATGGACAGTCTGATCATTCCGTTCAAGGACCACGTGATCTTGGCAACACTGCTCACCTCGTAGTAATATCTAATAATGAATAAACAACTTTCTAAACATTAAGTTTACAAGACTAAAATTATAAAACGAATGTCACAAAACGATTAGCCTTCAAGAACTACTCTGATATGCCAACTATTTTGATGTTTTAGTAAGGATGCCATTCATTAGTAGAAACCATCAGATAGTCTACCTCAGATTAAACACATTATTAACAGAGGCCAAACAATCGGTATTTCAATTCTTAACTTTATGTTCAGTAGAATACACCAAATAAGAATTTGATATGAATCAGTTATCTAAATATAAGAAGCCACATATAAAGTTTGTTACTGTGTAAAGGAGAAAAAAAAATTAAAAGCAAGTGAACAAAGATAATGACAAAAAAGCTTTCTGGTACAAAAAAAAGCTTTTGCATAAGTAAATTCATCAGCGTATACAGAATAAAGTGAAAGCTGGGGAAAAAAATCTTTGTAAAAATGTTTATGGTAAAAAGCCTGGTAATAAGACATCAAAAATATCTATGGAAAAATGACGGAAATTTATGAGAGTCACTTCCTAACTAGCAAGTTTTGGTCAAAAGTTATAAAAAGTTTTTGAAAGAAGAAACATAAACTATCACTAGCCACTTTTGAAAAGTTCAAAATTGCTAATCATCAGAGAAATGTAAACTGAGGCATTACCTTGAACCCTTCATAAAGGTAACAGGACTGTCTATAGGTAACAGCAAGCAAATTTGTGGCTGGTGGAGCAAAGTATTTATCTGGCCATTTCACAAAGCAAGTTGGGACTTTACAATGAAAAATACAAAAATATCCATACCTTTTGACCTAGTAATCCTACTATTTAAGGTTTATACACACAAAAGGTTACTGACGGTAAGAAAAAAAATCTGTACAAAAATGTTCATAAAAGCATTACTCACAATAGTAAAAAGCTGGGGGAAAAAAAACCATGGACCAATTGAGAAATTATTTATGGTATGAGAATGGAATGGAATGTTATAGTGTCATAATGAATGACAATGCTTAGAATAAGCATCTACTTACTATATGCAAGGTATGCTAAGGACTCAAAGTCAAAAACAAAACAGTCCCTGACTTTGGGGAGTTTATTCCATATTGGGGACAACCATATATACATAATAAATACAAAGACATTTGAAGACAATCCGAAAAGCTTTCTTACAGGGCAGGTATCTGAGCTGAGCCTTGAAGGTCAGTCCAGCCCTAGGGACTGCCTGGACAAAGGCATCAAAGTGGAATGCTGAGTTGGTCAAACAGTAAGTACATCATTCTGGCTAGAAGGTAGACTGAATAAATAGCTACTGGGTAGCTCAGTGGGACAGTGGATAGAGTGCTGTGTCTAGAGTTGTAAGACCCGAGTTCAAATCAGGCCTCATAAACCTACTAGCTCTGTGGCCTTGGGCAAGTCACCTAACCCCGTTTGCATCAGCTTCCTCATCTGTAAAATGAGCTGGAGAAGGTAAGGGCAAATGACTCCAGAATCTTTGCCAAGAAAACCCCAACATGGGGTAACCAAGAGCTGGAAATGACTGAACAACAAGCCATGTGAAGGAGAATAATGTAAATTAAGTCTGCAAAGAAAGTTTGCACTCAGCATGTAAAAGGTTCCACTCTCAAGATAAGTAATCTAAATGCAATTCTAGAAACGATATGAGCATTGCTGATAATTTTTCAGTAGGGCTATGACATGATCAGATGTATGCTTTAGAGATTATTTTGGCAGTTGTGTGCAAGATGAATTGTATGGAGGCAATGTTACAGATTCAAGATTTGCTGTGGAGGCAGAACTGACACTGAGCCTCATAACTCAACTAAAACTATACTCCCCGTAACTACCAATAATCTCCTTTAATAGCCAAATCCAATGTACTTTTCTCAAGTCTCATCCTTCTGGACCTCTCTTGTATTCAACACTGTCAAAAACGTTGCATCTTCTTCTGGATATTCTCTTTACCCTTAGTCTTTTTGAGACTGTTCTAGTTTTTCTTTTACTTGTCTGACTGCCCCATCTCTACACACACGATTCCCAGTTCTATATATCCAGCCCTCACTCCTGAGCTTCCATTCTGTATCAATCAGCAACCTTTTATTAAGGATTTACCATATGCCAGGCACCGAGTTACACGCTAATGATATAAATCAAAGGCAAAACCAGCCCCTCATGGAAGGTAACTATAGAGAAGCCATTAGCAGTAGGCAGCAGTGATGCAGGGGAATCCGCTTAGGTGGTGGGGGGAATAAGGACCAAAAAAGGCATCCTTTAGCAAGTAGTGTTTCAGCTGAGTGTTGAAGGAATTCAGAGATCTGAGAGTAGCATCACAAAAACCATCAGGGGAGAGTCATCAGGCAGAAACGAGGAGAGCAATTTCAATTGAATGACAGGGCATAAGCATGATTGCAGTTAGCTTGAAAGAGATTGAGGACAGGAAAACCAGGCACCCAGCATAGGCAGCTTTTAGACAAAATTTAGCTGAGAACAAGGGAGAACGCTATCAGTATCTAGAGTTTTTTAAGGATGGAGGAGACTTGGGGCAATCTGCTGGGGAACCTGGGAAGGGATGGCACCAAGGGTATATGTAGAGAAGTACCACATGATCAGAAATTATACTGAAGAAGATATTTGGGGGCAATGTTAGGGGATGTGAAATCAAGAGAATGGGAAGAGGCCTTAATTTTTTCAGCAAAGTACGATGAGAGATCCTCAACTGGATAAGGGCAATGGGGTGTTCTGAGAGGCTTGAGGAGAAAATAAGTTTGGAATTGGCACTATGGTGGATGTGTTACAGAATTAATTATGGAGCAGGACTGCTTTGTTGTAGTGAGGGCCCCATTGAGATTAGATAACAAATTTATAATGGACCCAAAAGGAGTTTTCTGACTTCTCACTTCGTTCAGCAGCAGCACATGAGTAGAAGCGAAGGAAATGGTAATAATTTAAGGCTGAGGTCTGACGAGGCTCAGTCAGCAACAGGTCAAGCAGGGGAATCAGAGCTGAGGTGCTTTACCAAAAGGTGATATACTAGAAAGGGAAGAGAGCATAGCCAGAACAGGAAGGATGGCTTGGCAAACTATGGTGAGTCAGAGGGAATGGGTCATGGTAAGAACAAAGAATGAGGTAAGAGGCAGTAAGGAATGACAAAAGATCATGATGGGACAGATAAGGAAATTTCAGTTATTTAACCTGAAAGTGTATTGAAGTAAATTAGCGAAAAGCAGAAGAAAATAACCTTATAGGGATTATCTAGCAGAAACCTTGGGAGTGATATATTAATATTAGAAAGATTATACTTTAAATAGGGATTTAACTAACAAATTAACCACATACCTTCTTTCATTTTCTACTTCCCCTGCAGTGGGTAAGAAGAAATGTGCTGGTCAGACTGAATCTAAGAAGTACATCATGGAATCTGGGACTAACGTCAGATTAAATTATACAAAATTAAAGGACAGATTACCTTGTAATAACAGCAGAGACGAAGTTTTATTTTTAACATCCACCTACATAATGTGGCAGCTAAGTTTTGTCTTATGACAATGACAGAACATAATTTAATCATTTCACACATAT
Source organism: Phalanger gymnotis (assembly GCA_028646595.1). NCBI lineage: Eukaryota > Metazoa > Chordata > Mammalia > Diprotodontia > Phalangeridae > Phalanger > Phalanger gymnotis. The sequence goes on along the minus strand of CM053624.1, from coordinate 267,932,307 downwards.
GTTTACTAGTAAAAACTGGATCTACATCATGGTTACCTGACTTTCTGATATATTATGCACGTGGATGTGCTCCAGCCATCTCAAATTCAGCATGTCCAAAATGCAGTTATCTTCCCATTCAAACTCAGTATTCTTTCATAACTCTGTTTCTACTAGGACCCCTGACAAACTTTCTAAGGTTAGCAACCTCAGATTCAGCCTCTATACTTCCCTCTCTCTAATCCCATCACCCCATACCCACACAGCTACCACGTCTAGTTGATATTTACCATAGAGATTTGTAAAATCCTTCTAAACTGTCTTGTACACTCACAGGCACTGTCCCCATTCAGGCACTTATTACCCTTCCCTTGAACTAATGCAACAGTATTTTAATTCATCCCTCCTTCCAATTTCTCTCTTCTCCAAATATGTCAAAATAATCTTCTTAAAGTGCAAGTTGTCATACTTTTCCTTGAAAAGCTAAAATACAAACTTCAGTCCTTCAGCCTGGCTCTAGGCTTTACGTTACTCCCCTTCATCTATGCCCTATATTCCACTCAACCTAACCTACTTATTACCCCAAACCTGACATTCCATTTCCTGCCTCTGAGTAGGCTGCATTGCATGTCTGCAACATACTAATTCCTAACTTTTGAATCCTATAATCCTTAGCTTCCATTAAAATTCAACTCAGGTACCCCTTCCCACAATAGGGATCTTAACCTGGAATTTGCAAACTTTTAAAAATGTTTTTGATAATAATATTTCAACTTAGTTTCCTTTGTAATCTTAAGCATATTATTATTCAGTGCACTAGAAAACTTACTTCTAAGAAGGGATTCATAGGCTTCATAGTTTGCCAAAGGGACCCATGATGGAAAAGGTTAAGAATCCTGTCCCAAAGGAATGTTATCCTGCCCTCCTAGTTGTTAGTTCTCTTTCTTTTTGTTATATTATTTTTATTTAACTGTGTAAATGCTGTATCCCTCCAGTAGAATTTAAACCTGGATGGGGGCTATTTTTTTCCCTTGATTTCAGCACCTAGTCCCTATGTACCTTGCACACAATAGTGTTAACATTAGTTGCTACAGCTACATGACATCAAAACATAATGAAATACATTCACTAGTTTTAGCAGGTAATGTCGAGAGTTCAAGACTAGAAGTTGCTATGTATGAGAAGCCATAAAAGAAATCCCAAGGTTAAGTGCTGATTATACTTGCTGCTTCCACTATTATTTCTACTAATCAATCTATGAGCTCACAATTTAAGTTCTTACACTGTTTCAATTTTTCACTAATTACATTCTATTGAATACCCAAACTATCACCCTGTAGGATGTCTTAATGATTATGGATTAATTACTTGGCTTGGACACCTGCAATTCCTTGAACAAACCATCCCATCCAACTCTGCATTTTCACTGGCTGTCTCCCCCTGCCAGGAATTCTCTCTCCCTCTTTAGTTTCCTCCAAGTTCCTGAAAAAGCCATCCTTCTGCAAGACAGTATTCCCAATTCCCCTTAAGCTAGCACAGGGGTGGGGAACCTGGGACCTCGAGGCCACAAGTGGCCCTCCATGTCCTCAAGTGCAGCCCTTTGACTGAATCCAAACTTGGCAGAACAAAGCCCCTTAATAGGAGTTTTTCTGTAAAGCTTGGACTCAGTCAAAAGGCCGGACCCAAGTACCTAGAAGGCCACATACAGTCTTGAAGCCAAAGGTTCCTCACCCGTGCTAGTGCCTTCCCTGGGCTCATGATCAATTTCTCCTTTGTATTTTTTGTACCTAGCTGTTTACATGTTATCACCTCCATCAGACACAAAGCTTCTTGAGAGCAAGGACTTCCTTGCCTTTCTTTGTAGCCTTAAGGCTTAGTCTGCCTAAAAAACGCTTGTTGGCTTGATGCTGAGGCAGGACTATTGTGAGTGGTTTGTTGGTTAGTCATTTCAGTTGTTTGCCATTTCCTTCTCTAGCTCATCTTACAGATGAGGAACTGAGGCAAACAGGGCGCCTTGCCCACGGTCACACAGCTAGTAAGCGTTTGAGGCTAGACTGGAAGTCAGGAAGAGGGGTCTAGCCATTCTATCCACTGTGCCACCTACGCACCTTATTCTATGTGGAGGGAGCTCTTTATCCTGGCCTGCAAAAGATAGTCTTCAGCTGAAAACAGAATGATATGCCTTCTTCCCTTTTTTGAAGCAACTCCCCATTCCCTGTCATTGAGGGCTGCCTTGAGACAGAGGCACATAGGAACTGCAGGTGCTTCAGGCTTACAGGACCCAGGCGGAACATTCTGGATCTAAAGTGCCTTGCTCAAACCTTGTTAGAACAGTGGTACTACCTCTAAGATGGCATCCCTGGAGAAGAGAACAGTACCAGCTCAAAGCGGTTAGAGTTCCTGAATGACAGACTCCTCCATTTGTTACCTTTAGTATTTGTGTGAGATGTAGAGACTTAACTGGAAATTTCTCAGAGAAAACTCTGGGGAAAGTATAATGAGCCAGTGTTTTAAAGAGGCAGTACCCAGTATCAGCCCTGGTCTGTATGTACTGAGAATCCACAAGTGCTGGGGCAGAGATAAATTTCTTTTGAGAACACTTACACTTGCAGAATACTGTCAATGATAATTTTAAAGCTGGCTCCATTTTAGTCATGATACATAACTTCACCTGGGCCTCAGAGCCAGTCTTCTTCTATTACCTAATTCTTCACAGATGCTATTCAAAACTTTCCCCCTCTTCTCAAACTCAACTCTGAGGCCTCTTCACTCTCAGACTGACCTTGAAAATGTAGGAAATAAGGTATCTGATCCAAATTCTTTCTCAAGTGGGCCTCCTGCTTACCAAGCTAACTTCTTTACTTGCTCCTCAATCCCACTCCACTCACTTCTACCTCAGCTCTGGGACTCTGCTCAATTGCTCCTTTTTTCTGTGCCTACAATCTCTACACCTCTTTAAATGTTTAATCCTTTCTAGCCCTCCCTATAGACACACTCCCCTACACAAAACCTTCTCTTAATCCTGTTACTCTCTCCTGGTTCCTAATCCTTTGCATTCTGCCTTCATCCCTCACACCTGACCGAAATTGCTCTTCAGCGTTATCGGTGACCTCCTGATCACTGTCATAGCTTTTTCTTAGTTCTCATTCTTCCGGACCTTCTGAAGCCTTATGCCCTCTTTCTGGATCATCTCTCCTCTCACCCTTCAATGAAGGCTTTCCCAAGGTTCAATACAAATGAACATTAATTGTCCACTAAGAGCATGGGACTACCTAATGCTAGCCATACAAACACCAAAAGCAAAGTCTCTGCCTTCAAGTTACTTTACATTCTACCAGAGGAAACATGAACATGGAAAAGTAAATGCAAAATACATACTAAGTAAATACAAAATATTTTTTGAGGGAGAAAGGAAGAACACAACTTGGGAGTTAAGAAAGTCCCTTTGTAGAAGAGAGCACTTAAAATGACTTGGAATAAGGAGAGACCTGAACTCCTAGCTTGGTTTTAACATTCCCCAGCTACAGTAAGTGGCTTTCTCTCCCTGAGTGCCCTGCACCCCCCAGGGTGAACGTTCCTTGCCCTCCCTCTCTTCTTCAGTGCTCTTATTGGAGCTTCACACCTGTTTCCAAGTATCTATTGCCCGCTGGCATTCTACCAGTTCATTCAATTCAGCATGTCACGAACTGAATTCTTGCCTCAGAAAGTGGTCATGTGACTCCCCTATTGTTAATAGCACTACAATTTTCCCAGAAACCCACACATGCAATATCTCAGCTCATCTTTGACACCTAACATCCAATCGATGGCTAAGTGCCATCAGTTCTCTCTCTTCCATTTATCTTCTCTCCATTGTCCATTACCTCCAACCTTGTTCTGGTCAATTCCCTCTTCCCTGACCACTGTGTAATAGTTATCAATCATCCTAACGCACAGATCTGACAATACTGTGTTCTACCGCCTCACAAAGTCAAGCCAGTTTTCCATGGTGAACGTCCTCACTCTGGCGCCCTTGTTTTCTCTGCTCCTGAGGCCTCAAGCCTCTTCCAGTTTACATGATTCTCCCTTCAAGGTCCAGCTCAAAATCCATCTTTTCCATGCTACTGTCTTTAATCCAAAGGATCAAGAACTGATCCTTCCACCCTACGAACTCTCATAGCATTGTGCAACTCGCTCACTATTACACCCCCTGTGCACATCTAATATTACCCTACCTACTGTACTATAAAATTTGAGGATGCGAAAAAAGAATCGTAGGATTGTTTACTGAACTGCAACCTAAGCTATTCTTCTTGTTCCGACGGCCCAGTCCTATTCATGTTGATGATAAGACCAGAGCCTTAATTTTGTTATAGGTTGTATTGAAAGATAGGCTACTTCTGAACACCACTGTACACTGCCAGTCAGTTATTAAGAGCGAATGGCTCCTGAGTGGAGATAATCACATCAGGGGCACACTGTGCAAAACAGCTCTGTCTCTCCTTTTATTACCTTTCCACTTAACTTTACCTTTATCCCAATTCCATCACTTACTACTTCTATATCCTAAGGGAAGTCACTCAATGTTTCTTGCTTTAAATTGTGAAATCTGTAGAACAAGAAGGTTAGACTAGGTGGCTGCTGAGGTCCTGCCCGGCTCTAGGATTATAGTCTTATACGTCATTTGTAATTTATTTTGTTACTGCATTTTGCAAAATAGGTTCATGTACCATATTAAAGTAGAATTACTGAATTTGACAGAGAAGACTAACATTCCTTGTTTAGCCTGTCGTTATATATACACACCTACGTATGTAGGTGTATATATAATACGTATTCAGGCAACGTGGCATGATGGATAGAGAATGGGCCTCAAAGCCAGGAAGATCTGGGTTCTAGTCCTGCCTCTGATACATACTGGCTGTATTACTGTGGAGAAGCCATTTAACCCCTAGAGGTTTTAGATGATTCTTAGGACTCGAAGTCGCTGAGAACATGATGAGCTGCAATGATAGCAGCAGTTTCCTCACGTGAGAGTTCTCTAGATCAATGAAATCACATATCCAGGCTCTATCTGCATCCTCCTATCTACATCAGACATCTTGTACTTAGCAGTTACCTTTCGAGGAGCATAACTTCCACAAAGGGATGGGTAAACCTGTCTCACAATGAGTCACACTATAAGGGCATTCTACTGCATTAAATTAATTTAAAACAACTAAAACATCAAGCAGATAAAGAGCAGCAATCATAGCTTTGGTCTAAGGTGGTTTATCTTGACAAACGCTAAGCTAATACTTTCACACATTTCTGGGACCTTAAAAAAAATCAAACATACAAATGGATGAGTAAATTTTATTGACTGATGAAAAACTAAAGTGATGAGCATGGACAGCAAACAGTGATGATTCACTGAGTTTTTCTGGAATTCTACTTTCCTACTTTTCACTTTAAACCAACAGAAAAATGAAATAGTTTTTGGATGGTTAATCAATTAGTCATTTTAGTTTTTTTCCCCAACAAAAACTGCATAGGTCAGCAGTTGTACAGCATTAAATATATACATTTTTTCAAAACCCTGAAAAGTTTGTGCGTGTGTGTGTGTATGTGGGGTGTGTGTGTGTGTGTGTATCTTCATGGCTAATGAGATCACCTACACTGGTCAGACTCGGAGTTTCTTTTCCCTTTTCTGCCACCCTGTAAAGAAAAATAAAGCAAATTATTTAAGAATTTTCATTTTAAGAATAAGCATGATTAAGGAAATTTCTGGTATGAGGAAAAGGTAGCTTTTCTGAGGTCATTTTGAACTTGAGCTTGCACACGTTTTCTATAAAAAAAATTTAGTTGAACATTTTCACAGGTTGAAGTAGCTTTTGGGACAGTTCTATCAACTTGAACCACACTGACTTAGTAAGTTCTATGTTTTCATAACTACTATATTATTTTTAAAGGGCAAATTTTCTCTTTTCTACAACATCAACATGAAAAAAATTTTAAATGACACACCCACACTTAATCCCTTACATGCAGAGCCAAAACCTTACTGAACTGAATTTAGGCAAAAGAAAAACAGTTAAGGCCTAAAGATGCCATGAAGTAATCACTTTTCAAGGGTTTTCAACGAGACTAATTTCCAGTTAAAAGATTAATTTTAAGATTATTTAGTGTAATAAGTTTCTTAAAATGGTGGCTATGTATTAAGTATTATTGGGTCCCATCAATCTCAGTCTTGCTATTTGTTAGAAGTGGCGGCATCTTCTAGTCCTTCTACACACTCATCAGGGGTCTGATTGCTACTTCTTTTTCTGCTCTGCTCTCTGTTTCTTTCTTGTCAACAACCATTCAAGAGTATTTAGGAAGTATTCACTAACACAGTTTCCCCCCAAATAATCTTTAACTGGATGTAAATCCTACTGTACTTTTTAAAAAAGAAAGGTATGAGAACGGTTGGTGTGAGGCATGAGAGATACTCAAGACCTTTGTGGATTGTGGAAGGAAACATTTGGAACCACTGATCTATGTAATCAAGGAAAAAACCGAATGACTTCCCCCATAAGAAGGAAAGCTCAGTGAGGTATATTTTATGTGAACTAGATACCACTTGCAAACTAGGTGCATGCTCATATAGCAGAAAACTCTTACCTTGCTTCTCAACTGGCAACAGTTTTTCTATAGGCAGAGGCCTGGATCAAGGGCCTGTCCCAAAGCCTCCCAGGTGAAGGCAGTCCCTTCTCCCTGGGCTGGCAAACTTCAAAGCTAGGGCTGTAGCCTGGGGAGCACATTGGCAGCACAATTTTCACTGATCCTGGGCTTTCCAGGCCACAGACAGGAACCTAGCTCTAATGTAAAAAAAGGTGGGCCTGCTCTAACCTCTGGTTTTACAGTGAGGTTTTATAATAGTAGTGGGTGGGTCTGTTGTAGACTACAAGGGCTCCTCTACCCAATAAAAAAACCCACTGCTACTGATCTCGGTTGAGAAGCAGCCTTTCCCGTGATTTTTTGACCATAACTATGTTTGAAAAGTGTGCACTTTTTTCCTCTGAAAAGATTTCATTACTAACAGATTTTTAAATACTTTTAAAATAAAAACCACATACACACACATACAACACACACCTATGTAACTCTCAAATATGGGCTAAAATAATATTTTTTTCTTCCAATTTTATATCCTTTTATCTACAAACTCTTTATATCAGGAAATGATTGCTGTGATGAATTGTGGGTAGATTAACAATCTGTGGAAAGGGTGGTAGAAGCTAAAAATAATCACGCTTAGCTTTCATCATTACTTAATACTTAATGTATTACTTCTATACTTAATATACTTCAACAAATTTTATTGGTATAGGAACCCCTTTCGTTTATGCTTATACACGTCTGTACATTAGTAGATAAAGTTGCTATGGCTGAAAAATTCTTCACCCCACGACCAACCCTGGCTATGAGCCTCTCTGAGCACAGCTAGAGGCTGGTCTGTTATGGTAGCCAGGCTTGTACCACTGGCATGGTCTCTGAAAACCAAGGGTGACCTCTATAGCATGAGTAGCACAGTACTAAGACTTTAGTTGAAGAGACATATTGCATATATTTTTAAAAATAAGGTATTTCATAGAATTCTGAATGCCATTACTGCTTCTCCTGAGTTGAAACAAAATCCTTCAATGTTTCTTAGAAATCTTACTGAGTTTCCTCAGTTATTTCTACTTGTATTCATAACAATAGCCTTAAAATAGTCTAAACTTTTAATTTTATCTAGATAGTAATCAATTCTGTAATATATATATAGAAAGATGAATAAAATTTAACCTTCACATAAAATTTGTTTCTCACAGATCCCTTACTTAAAATTTGAGTTACGCAACCTACCCTCTATGTCTCAGTTTCCTCATCTGATGGTCTCTAAGGCCCTTTCCTCTCAATCTGTGATCCTCATGAAATCATTCACAGAACCGTAACAGGCTTACCTGATATTTTGTTAATTCTGCTTGTAATGCCTTCACTTTTGATCTTTCTTGCTCTAATGCAGCGTGAAGTGAAGTCACCTACAACCAAATAATCAATGAGAAAAAAAAAGTCCCCCTTTTAAAAAAAATGACTATTGTAAGGAATGTTAACAGTGACTGACAGGAATGATTTTTAAACAAATAAACACACATCGTAGCAAGTTCAACAGAAGAAAAACAACTTGTAACAACTAATTTTTTAGAAGATAGTGAACGGACTCCATAATTCATAGGATGATAGACCTAGATCTAAGGTTAGAAGGGACCTCAGAGGCCATGTAGTCCAACTCCTCATTCTAAAGGAAAAAAAATGAGATGCAGCACATTTTATTTTATATTAACATTTTTATTTCATTAACTATTTCTCAATTACATGTAAACATTCAGTTTTTAAAATTCTGAGTTCCAAATAAACTCCCTCCTTTCCATCCCTTCCTTGAGAAGGAAAGGAATTTGATATCAATACATGTGAATGTTAAATATATTTTTGTATTAGTCATGTGGTACAGTAGATTTTATATTTTAACAGCGCTATAACTCAGAGTATTTTCTCTAAGGTAAAAAATAGTTTTCTGGGGGTGGAGTAGCCAATGGTGGCACAGAAATAAGCTTGACTGTAGATATGGTGTGCCAAGAGAGGGAGGCATGATAACCCTTGTGACTGGCTGGAAAGAGGACCATTAATTCCAAAATAAAGTTGGCAGTAGCTACACAGGTATGGAGGAACAAAAACCTCATGGGAGTTGAAGCAAAACGTAGATCCTGCAAAAGGAACACCATGAAGACAAGACCCTGTGGGAAAGGACCTGAGGAAGTTGAACCTCAAAAGTGTGGGTCAGAAGACCACCGAGTAAACATGATGTTCACTACATGGAGGAAAACTCTTCCCCCAAAGTCCTTCCCTAGCTCATGTCAGTGCTGTAGAGCAGTCTTATTTGTCCTATGGCTATACCACAAATTTCCTTACCTGTAAGGTTAGCTCGTTTTTGATACTTTGTGATTCATCAACTTGAAGAAGTATTTCTGCTTTGTCTTTCACTGACAAAAAGGAAAAAACCAGGAGCTTTAAAAATTGTCAAGTAAAGTACACGGCACAGGAGTCAGGGGAAGTGTTGTCTCTCAAATCCTACAGTTCAGCAGCCCTCAAACTGTGTACTACCTTCAAAATATATATTCTCTGAAACCTCTGGCCCTTAATTTGACTCATCTGCCCTTTCCATCTTTGTTTCTGATAAAACTGACTCTGGGCAGAGGTACTGACTCCAAAGGTAAGACTTTGTTTCTCTACTCAGATTGCCTTTCCACCTATTGCTCCTATAACCTATTACAACAATACGAGTCCCATTAACAGAAAAGAAGACTGTTATGAACTCTCTAGTGTAGACTGAGGTTTTAGATAAAATTCCTAAAGAATGTTCAATTCAAATGCCTAATCACAAAAGATGTAGTTTCTTGGTGCTATGATAAAGTTATTATTGGAGATCACGTCTGGGTACAGTAATAACTTCTAGTCTACAGAGGAACAGAAGCATGAATTTTGCAGCTCAAGGCAAAAGGTTAAATTAATATTTTAATGTGGTGCCAACGTGTTGCCTTATGTTCCCGTCATGAGGTACAGTGAAAGACTTTCAGGGCTGTCCTCTTGGCATTAATAGCTTTGTAGGAAAGAAAAAGAAAAGACAAGTGATATTCTCAGATCATGCTTCATATCTGTGTTCTATTACATGATTTACTAATATACAACACGAGACAGACAAATAAAAAAGTTAACTCCCTCCCAATTCTGTAAAGGTTTAAAATTTTGCTTTTGGTTACTTCCTGGGAATCTATTCTGGGAAGCCTTTTTTACTGGCCATTGCTTTAGTGACATCTGTGATCAAGCCACTCAGTAACATCTCCTGACTGTACCACTGCTTATGAATTTCTACCTGTAGTTAAGGTAAGCAACGGACCAAGTCCTTCAGTTGGAATGGATATATTATTACTTTCTGCATGTTAATATTGAAAATGAAAACCCCATTTTGGGTTATTTCTTTCCGCATCAGGAAGAACACTTTTATATGTAACCTTTTTTGCCTGCATATATAATCAACAGGATCACAGATTTAGAGGTAGAAGGGACCTTACACGGCATCTAATCCAACATTTTCATTTTACAGAGAAGGAAATGGAAATCAATAAAGCCTGCTATGCCCAACATCACAGAGACAGGACTGGAATCTGTGTGCTTTGACTCTAAATTCACTGATCTTTCCAAGTATTACATTGCTTGTAATTTCTTAGATTTCCTGTTAGAAATGAAGTCCTCTCTCCCCTGACCTTGTAACATTTGTGAAAAATATTATTCTATAGGCTTTGTACCCCCCAGCTCAAACTCTTAAAATAATAATAGCTAATTAAAGGTTACCCTTAGACTAATTAATTATAAGAAATTGCCAAGTATAGGCTTCTACTCAATGTCTCTCCTGAATGTCTGTCAAGACTGAGCTGCCCAAAAGACTAATCCTGGGTTCAAAAATACTACCCAAAAGCTTAGCCACCAGCACCTTGTCCAATCAGCACAGTCAAAAAATTCAAGGACAGATACAAAACTAGGATGTATTGATAAATTATTTTCAGAAGTAACACTTGTCCATAACGCACACACACACACACACACACACACACACACACACACACACACACACACACACACACACACACACACCAACAATACACTCTCAAATTACACTGCTGCCAAAGTTCCTGGTTGCCTACCCTCTACAAACACGGGAGCTCAATGTTGGTATGGAAACATCACAACAGCGATGTTCATCACTGGTCAAAGAACTGCTTCTCTGGAATAGCTGGGTGGTGAAGTTAGATAGAGCACCAGCCCTGGAGTCAGGAAGAACTGAGTTCAAACCCAGCCTTAGATACTTACTAGCCATGTGACTAGGGCAAGTCACTTAACCCTGGTTGTGCCCACCCCCCACCCCACCAAACCCCCACATTGCTTCTGTTCTCTCATAACTATAAGAAGGCATATTTGCTTAAGAATTTCTCTACAGGTAATAGCTCAATAATTTCCAGGGAGGTGAAATTCAAAGAACCTATGTGGGTCAATATTGTTAAATTTATAAATTATATCTTAAAAACATGAAATATCCCAAATATGACTGTTCTAAATCTAGACATCGTAAAGATATAAATTACTTACTTTCACCTTCTTGCAACATTTTCAATAACTGGGCATTCCTTGCTTTTACTTCTTTATATTTTGCCTAATTGTCAAAGAGAACAAGACTGTTTAGTTTTAAAAGTAAATAATACAATATGTGAATCAAATCCAACACCCTGTGACCTAAAAATTATAGGATTCCTCATGGACATAAATCAGTTGAAGAGATTAAATGAATGAAAATTCTTTATACAGAACATTGCATATTGTCCTCAACTAAGGGCCCCCCCCAATTTATTTATTTATTTATTTATTCAGCATTTAAATGGGCACTAAGTCTATGATTTTATTAGTTTATTTTTTTCTCACTTAATAGTATTTTATTTTTTTCAATTACATGTGAAGATAGTTTTCAACATTCAGTTTTTATAAAGTTTTGAGTTCCAAATTTTTTTCTCCCTCTTTTCCCTCCTCCCTCCCCAAGACAGCATGCAATCTGACACAGGCTTTACATGTACAATCATATTAAACGTATTTCCACATTAGTCATAAAGGCCCTGATTTAAAATCAGTATATAATATCTATATAAAAATGCAGATATTAATATTACGAATGATTAAAAATGAAGGGTGAAGGGATGAGGGCAAAGGAAAGAAGATACTATAATAGAAAATTTTCCTTAAGGGATTTTCATTCTTCATTCTCAAAAAGAAATCCAGACAAGAAAGTAATGCATTTTCGATATTATTTCAGATAACAAAGACCACACTAATTATTCACTTATTTCGATCCCTGAATTACTTAATAAGTTGAAACCTATGGAACTGACCATGCAATAGCAATTTACTGAAGAAGGCCTGGGACCTCCTTTTCAAATGTCTAGTGTATTTTTCTTCCATTCTAATAATTATACATAGATAAATGTTAACTTCAGAATAAAAGGCATTGAAAACATTTCTTCAAATTACTGTCCAAACCACAGGGACTCTTTCACATATTGTCTTAGAAGATAAGTTGAACTTTTGTTACAGGTTGTACTGGTAAGGATAGAGATTACTAATAATTTTAGGAAACTGCATTCTTTAAAAATCTAAAGACTATTGATTGTATAAGAAATTTCTTTTTTCCCCTTAATACATATGGAAAAGCACATAGGTTATTTAACATATAAAATGAAAATTTAAGCTCTCTGATTAATTTATAACATTTACTGAAAAATAGATATAAAAGCACTGCAAAAAACTTGGCACCACGGTAAATATAATTATAATAAAAGCTAGCATTTACATACCATCTTAAAATTTGCAAAATGCCTTATGTGTATGTGTGTATATAGATATACACACACACATTATCTCATTTGATATAGATATATCTATACACACACACACACACACATTATCTCATTTGAGATTTACAACCAACAAACCCTGTGAGATACACAACACTGATGGAATTATCACCATTTTATGGATGAGGAAATTGAGGCTCAGAAAATTTAATTATTTGGTCACAAAGGTAGTATCAGAGACAGGATTTGAACCCAAGTCTTCCTGACTCCATGTTTAGAATTTTATGAACTACGCCTTACAGGAATTGTAAAGAGTTGGACTAGATGAGTAATTTTTAACCTAGGGTCTACGAATTTGTTTTTTTAATATTTCAGTAACTGTATTTCTACAAAAAGTGATTTCCTTTGTAATCCTATACATTTTATTTTATGCACTTAAAAACACTGTTCTGAGAAGTTCATTGGCTTCACCAGACTCTCTGGATGAAATGGGCTCAAATGTCCCTTTCGGCTCAAAATGTGAACTTTAAGGTTTGATTTTAATTAAGGAGGTATACAACACAAATACAAAAATGTAAGTGATGAAGAGGCACATACAATACAATTACAGTTGTAATACTATATAAAGTACACAATTTATATATGATCAAGCAAATGCAAAGGCTAAATGAGAAAGATGTCACAAGATCATGAAAAATTTTACCAAAGATATGAATCCTAAACAGATGTGAAGATGGGAATGGACATATTGGAAGGCTATAACAGGTAGGACATTTCAATTTAAGCAAAGAATTAAATCATCATTTAGGATTCCTTAGTGCAGGGGTTCTTAAATTGGAGTCCAAAGTTCTCTAAGGGGTCCACAGATAGATTTCATGTTGTCTGTGGACTTGAATGGGAAAAAATACACCTTTATTTCATTATAACTTGTTTCCTTTCCAATTCTATATATTTTGTTTTATGCAGTTAAAAACTTTATTCTGGGAAAGGGTGCATAGTTTTCCCTAGATTGCCAAAAGGGTCCATGAAAGAATAAAGGTTAAGAACCTTTGCCTTTGAGGTAGGAAAAAAATCTGTGTGTGGTGGAAGATAGCCATTCGGGTAGTCAATAAGCATTTATTAAGCACTTATATATACACTAGGCACTGAGGATAAAAGGAAAGGCAAAAAGCACAGTCTTTACTTTTAAGAAGTTCATTCTGATGGGGGAGACAACATACCGATAACTACATACATGTAAGATTTATTCAGAGTATATAGCAGGTAATCTCAGAAGAAAGGTACTAACAGTGGTAGAGAGAATTGGGGAAGGGCTCCTGCAAAAGGCAAGGTTTGAATTCGTCTTGAAGGAAGACAGGAAAGCTATGTCACGTAGGTGTGGAGGAAAGAAATTTTACTCCTAAGGGTCAGCCAGTGAAAACCATAAAGTCAAGAGATGGAATGTTATGTTGAAGAACAGCCAGTTGGCCAGAGTAGCTGAACCACAGAGTTGGTAGAAAAAAGCAGAGTGTAATTAGACTGCAAAAGGACCACCTTGTATATGATGTCTACTCTATTAACCCAACATAGCTCTAACATTACTTAAAGCACTCTTGAATTTCCAGCTGTACCTCACCTTAACCATATGTGTTCTGAAACAGTTCTCAAATTGTTAAAGAAAACAGTATTTTGCAAATTATATCGTATTTGAAATATACCAGGGGAACTTCTTATTCAAAGAATTCTAAAATAAATCTTTTTACAAAGAGAAAACTTTGTAATGGCCAAAAAATTAATGCCTAATTAATCTGTCTTGCAAATTTGGATGTCTACATACTAGGGCTACTAAAGCCACTACAGGGCTTTAAAAGTCAAAGATTTTATATTTGATCCAGGAGATAGCAGGTTTGTAGAAGTATGATTACCATTCAGATATTATAGCACTGATTATGGTTTTTAAAACTCACATAATAATGATGGAGCTAAGAAGAATTACATTGCTACCAATCAGAAACTCTTATAATTACTTAAGTTTAGGATAACAAAAATAGACAATACATTTCACCTGGCAATAGTAACCAAACACAGACCTCCCACTGAGTGATGTTATTTTTCAACTTCTGAATTTCAGCGTCTTTTCTTTCGAGTTCCAACTTTAGTCTTTCTGTTCTTCCATCTTTCAAGTATACCTCCTAAAAAACAAACAAAAAAAACCAAATACAAACCATTGTTTTAGAAGTAAAATTTTCCCATCATGCTTTCTTTAAAAAAGTTCTTTTCAGAAGTTTAGCTAAAAAGAAAAGCCTTGATTTGAGTTTTTTCAAAAGTAAATTCAAGTTCCTATATTCACATTTTCAAAGGTTCCCCTCTTTCTCTGTTAATATACCAATAACAATTTATAATCTAAATTAAAATTTTGTGATCAATCTAAAACTTTAAGTATATCACATAATAAAATTACGTCTTGAAAATATTTACAGGTCCCTTGAAACAATCACATTAGAAATACACTGCTGCTTTTTCTTTCCTCTAAAAGAAAGCCTTTTTTAGTTTTTAATACAAGCAAAACTCTGACAAAATTCACTTTTAAAAAAATTATCTTTGCTCTTCAACCTTAAGAGCACATTCAATACAGATTAAAAGCAGAATAGTACCAAAGCAAAAAAGCGTCTAGATTCAGATTTCATTTCTACACAAAATGTATTAGGAATATACAAAAATAGAATACGTTTTCATGAACAACTTTCCAAAAAATTACTCTCTTACTCTTCTCATAGTCTTTATTCTTTAATGCATCGTGTTCAGTTAGAAATCATTGTCTTTACTTCACTTCAGCGCAACAAAGCAATGATCACATCTACATGGATATTTCCTCCATCAATCCAAATAAAAATCCATCTAAACGTCTTCTATACAATTACAGGCAATTCTCATTAATAATCCATCCCCTACAGATGATCTGCTAGTTTGCAAGAGACCGTCTCCTAGATGTCTTGTATTTCAGAACTCTGCAGCACTCAAGTACTTCCTCAGTCTTGTAATTCTTGTCCTTATCATACATCTTCTCAATGAACTTACTGTGCCACTTCTAAGACTTAAAGAATCACTGGAAATATGTCACAGTCTACATCTGCTCAACATGACTCTCCGTGTTTCTTGACACTTCTGATTTTTCAGAGACCAATCTTCTTCACCAGGAGAACATCTGTGTCAAAGAGATAGATTTTTGTGCCAGAGAATAACTTTGAAGTGTTGAAAACCCTGAAAAACATTTTTCAAAAGTATAACCAGCCTACTCTCTTCTTCAAGTTCTGGATACTATTGTCCATGATTTTTCCATTCTTTTGATATCCTTCCCATTCTGAGATATTTTATAAAATGACTCCTCAGTGCTTCAAGCTTATGTCACCTCCAGCACAAATTTCCTTGGTGTGCATAGTTCTTCCTGTTTTAATCTTCTGACTTCAGATGCCATGTTAACTTCCTTGTGTAGTATATATTAGAGAACAAAGTGTTAAGAATCCAAATATGTTGGTTCCACTACTACTGATGATGAAAACAAATTGTTATAGAAAACAGTGACATCTGTTCCAGTTTCCATTTAATGGTGTTTTCATTCCAGTTTAATATATGAACATTCTTGGGATGATGTGGTTCACTTGGGTCTCAAAACCAAACTTTCTATAGACTTGCTTTCTTAAACGAGTCTACAGAAAATGCTATTTAAAATCATGCTTATCTGGGTTCTTTAAACTTTTCTCTTCCCATCTCTTCTGTCTTCAGCTTCACTCCAATTTAATGATATTTTTTGAATGTGCAACAAGAAATATAGCTGTCTACTCTCCATCCTAACCAAACTAAAGTCAGAAAACCTTCCACTCATGCACTGCCTGCCATACTCTGAAAAAGCAAGGAAACAACTCTGCAAAGTATTACCACTTGTCTGCAGACATCCCAAAGTGATGTGCTGAATAAATGCTCTCCATTCAACAAAGTTTTAAAAATCCTAAAGGGTTCAATTTTCTTATGTTTCCTACAAAAGGTATTCTTTATCTATGGAGTAAAAACACAGTGAGATGTTTTAGAGTATGATACCATTAATACATAAAAACTCAATGCTGACTTTAGATACCAGTGCTTTTCCTTACACCTGGCCACAAAAGTATTTGGAGAAGCCTAATATAAACAGATTTGTTAACATCTGTAAAGGTTAAAAACTCCAAAGAGAAATGCAAGGAGGTAATATTGTCTCTACTATGAACAGTTTTTATCTAAACATTCTTAATCAGAATCCTAATTATTGTTACTCAAATTCAGAGAGTAACAATAGACAATATATATTCATTTTTAGACCCAAAATCTTATTTCACCTATGAGGCACAAAAATATAAAATCATTTGTACAAGGTCACTCAGGTAGTCGGAGGCACAACTAATATTAGGGTCTAATTCTCTCAATTCTAAACCAACTATTCTCTTTTATACCACAATGGTACCCTTAAATTCTGAAATGGCAGAGTTGATCCTCATAAAATATTTTTTATCTTTATAAAACAAGTCATTATGATTTGCCTGAGTATGATTTTGGATGAATCCCTTAAATTCCCTAGGCCTCATTTTCCTTATCTGTAAAACGAAGGGGTTCACATTTGATTCCTTCTAAGGTTCCTTCCAGCTGTAATTTCTATGACTATGATGTTTGATGCAGATATTATTATTCTAAAATTTTTATATACCTAATCTTAAGACTGTACTTTCACTGTATTTAAATTATTTTGTTACGGTTATTTTAAAAGGATTTGGCTTTTCATTTTTGCCTTTCAGTATTGAGATATTTTATTGGAAAGTATAGTACCATACTACATGGTTTTTGGCTTCAAAAGAAAAGAACAGATGATCCCCATCCTTACTACTTCAATACTTTAAAAATCCATGATTTGTCAGTATGAGCCCTTCCTCCACCAATGCAGAATACTATTCTTCTACACTTTAGTAGTAAAATGGTCTTAGGGGCTATGGCTAAAAAAAGCACTTTTAAAAAAAGTTGACAAAAAAAAGTCAGTTTAGGCCAATTCTCAAACAATATACAGTCACATATGAGTAACCACTCCAGCTCTGTAGTACCTGCTAGATCTTGAGCTCTTCTGGCACAGCATTCAAAAATTAAGGTCATTTTGACAACTAAATGAAGCCCTAGACTAGGACCTCAGTGTATGACTTCTACTGTATTAACCTAACCTTACTTAAAGCACTCATGAATCTCCAGTTGTACCTCACCTTAACCATGTGTGTTCTGAAACAGTTCTCGAACTGCTAAAGAAAACAATATTTTGTAAATTATATTGTATTTAAAATATAAGAGGACCTTCTTATTCAAAGAATTCTAAAATACATCTTTTTATAAAGAGAAAAAAAAATTCATGCCTGATTAATGTCTTGCAAATTTGGATGTCCACATACTAGATTTGTTAAAAATGGAGTTCATCTACATTTCACATTTCTAACTTCCACAATTTCCAAGAACAATTTAAGGTTTTGTTTCATAGATGTGTATTTAAAGACCTTTAAGAAAGCTCTTTCAACATATTTACATATCAACCATATGTAAAATGTTAACCCTATGTTAACATAGTTAACAGGGATGAATGAGGCTTTTGTTCTGGCATCAATAAAAGAAGACACCACTTAATCTTATTATGATGGTAAGACTCACAGGCATTTCTTCATTTCTAACCAAGCTAACACTTGGGATATACTCTTGGCCTTAGCCTTCAAAAAGCAGAGACTGGAGGGACAGACAGGAGACCATTAAATGGACACAGACTCCAGTTCCCCGCAGGGAATTCTATGCTGTCCTATAACCACTCAAATGCATAAAGGGAACAACATGGTCCTGGAGACAGCAGCAGGTGAAAGTAATAGTGGAGCTATCCTGGACTTATGACTTCTCAGCCAAGTGAAAAGCTCTTAGATCAAAAAAAGATTGTGAAGAACGGGAAGTGTCTTAGAAGTGAAGAAGGCAAATGATGTCTGAATTTAAGGAGGGAGTGCAATGGGGAGGGACAGAACAAAGTCTTCAAACTGTAGGCCAGATGGCCTGATTCCAGTTCCTTGGACAATCCTAGAATTCATTATTACTAAAGAGATAGGGAATATCTAGAAAAAGAAATGGTATGAAGAGCCAGAATGGCTTCATCAGCAAGTCATACAAGACTTATTTCTGTTTTGACAGGGTACACATTTAGCAGATTAGGAGAATGCTGTAAATTTAGTTTACCTAGATTTTGGCAAAGTATTTACTAAAGTATTACAGCTAGTTTTGTGGAAAAGATGGAAAAATTTGCCTTGAAGTATAATACAATTAGATGGATCTGGAATTAGTTGAATGGTTGGACACAAATAACATTAATGGTTCAATGTCAACTGGACAGAAAGTCTCCAGTGGAGGGGGCATCTAGGGAGAGATAAATGCTTGGTTCTGTGCTATTTGACACTTTTATCAATGAGTGGGATAAAGGTATAGAAGGAATATTTATCAAATTTTCACAGATGAATAAGCCTGGGAAGAATAACTAACAGTGGATAAAGGAAATCAGCTTCCACAAATACATAACGGTAGGATAAATCTAATATATTAAAACTCAACAGATAATCATGAAGTCTTCTATTTGGTTTTACAATATCAACTTCATAAATACATGATGGTGGAGATCTGAAGAATATCTTGGAGTCTTGGTAGACTACAAATTCACTATGAAATCAGCAATATGATGTGGGTGCAAAAGTGAATGTGATCTTGGGCTGGCAGAAGAAATGCATAGCTTCCAGGAATAAGGATGTGGTTTTCCTGTTATACTCTGCCTTAACCATACCATATCTTTAGCAGTGTTCAGTTCTGGGTGATAATGGTTTCAGGAGGGCACGATCAGCTAGAGCAGAAGGTAAGCAGGATGAAGGGACTTGGGGCCATGTCAAGAGGATCAATTACAAGAACTGGGAATGTTCTACCTGGAAAAGACTAAGGAGGACTGTGTTCAAACATTTCATGGATTGCGATGCTGAAGAAGGATTAGAAAGGCTCTATGTGGCAAAACGAGAAACAACAGGTGGGAGTTGCAAAAAAGCACATTTCGGTTGGATGTCATCAGAAAAACTTCCTAACAATTAGAGCTATCCAAAAGTGAAAAGTATTACCCACCCATGAAGGTAGTGGGTTTCCCTCAATGGATGTCTTCAGGCAAAGCCTGGATATGTTTGGTTATGAACATATGGACTGGTTATGAAACAGCAAGGAATATTTTCAGGTATGGGTTGGACCTAGCAATTGAGGAAAACCAAGATAAAGATCCATTCTGTGTAACAAAACTGGAACATTCCCTTGATACCCAGGTCCCTGGGTAAATAAAGACCCACTGGAAAAGAATTGTCTTGATTGCTTATGGGTTTCCTGTTGTTTTTTTTTACATTTTCTATAAAATTAAATAAAGCCTGTCCTATACCCAATAATTGGTTACATGAGTGCTCACATAGGAACTGAAGGCCCTTTACCTTTTTCTCTTTTTGCATAAATATTGCTAGTACTTAGTCAATAAAAATCAGTATAAAAGATATGCTATTCTACTATAAGTATAAATAAACTTATATTGATTTACTGACCACTGACAGCAATATCTTCTGCTGAACTTATAGGAAAGCTTACTTAGAAATAGTTTTAAGTTTTTTAATTGCTCAGTAGAAAGAGAATGAACATAACAGAGCGAAGTAGTAATACAAACAAAAAGACCCCAACAACTCCTAACTGTGAATTGTAATTAGCCCTGTTCTCAGCCACAATTCTAGCACTACCCTCACAACCTCTCAGTCAGTGCGACTTTCACGATCAACTACACTCAAATGAACTCCTTGCCCCAATTGTCCTGTATTTCCTGTAAAACAACTATTGCACGTGGAGGAGACAATAGCTTTAAAGATCAGTAGCTGAGAAGCAGACTTTTCCTATCTTCTCCTTTCATTAGCCCAAGCCCTAGTCATTTCTGCAAAGATTTTCATGGAAGCAAAAACAGCTAACATTTATAGTCAAAAGACTTTTAGATATAATTTGATCCTCATAAAAACACCATGATATAGGGCAGTAAAAACATTGCTATTCCCATTTTAGAGATAAGGAAAATGAGGATCAGGAAGTCAAATGATTTGTCAAAGGTCACAGAGCTAGGAGGTAACAAAGCTGGACTCCAGGTATGCTGTGTTCTGGAACTCAGAGTACATATGCTTTTCTTAGAGTAAACTACATTTCAAAATAAAATTATATTGGTAAACGTAAGGGAACTGAAGCAGCTAAATTTTTTTACTCTATAAAATTATAACTGATTGGCTATATCTGGAAAATACACATTTTAATTTCAATATTAAGATGTTCATTGTGCTTTTAAGATAATTTCTTACTTTACATTCCTGGCTGTGTTCATGGGCTGTACAATTATCTGTTCCATTATATTCTGTGAGCTGTTCTCTTCTCTTTCCTCTAATAAGAATTTTATGGGGGGCGGAGCCAAGATGGTGGCAGGAACTAACATGAGCTCCCCGCCAAGTCCCACCAAAAACCTATAAAAATGGCTCTGAACCAATTCTAGAACTGCAGAACCCACAAAATAGTATAGGGAAGCAGGGTTCTAGCCCAGGACAGCCTGGATGGTCTCTGGGTAAGGTCTATCCCACACAGAGCTGGGAGCAGAGGGGAGAAGAGCTGAACAGACCCCAGCGTGGGCGGCACGGACCAACCAGACCAGGAGCCAGGTAGAGCGTGCCCTAGCACCCTGAATTAGTGAGCTGCAGCAGTTACCAGACTTCTCAACCCACAAACACCAAGGACAACAGAGCAGGGTAGCGGGAAAAACTGTTGGGGCCTGGGATAGAGTTTGCAGTTTGGCCACCACCCTGGGGGCAGCTGAGGTGGGGCAGCTTTAGAACTACAGCTGCAGTTGCTTCTGGCCCCAGGCCCACCTGATGGAAGGAATTAAGTGGCTGATCAGAGCAGGAGTGAAGAGCCTGCTGAAGATCTAAGCCCAGTCCAAGGAGGGGGTTCTTGGGGAAAGAGGAATGCTGGTGTGGCAGCGCATCTGCCCAAGCTTGGAACATAGAACTCTTTAGTCTACAAGCAGTCATACTTTGCTGAAAAACTCAAGGGTCAAGTGAGTTGGCTGGGAACATGGCCAAGCAGCGAAAACACACCCAGATTCAGTCTCAGACTCTGGAATCTTTCTTTGGTGACAAAGAAGACCAAAACATATAGCCAGAAGAAGTCAACAAAGTCAAAGAGCCTACCACAAAAGCCTCCAAGAAAAACATGAACTGGTCTCAAGCCATGGAAGAGCTCAAAAAGGATTTGGAAAATCAAGTTAGAGAACTAGAGGAAAAATTGGGAAGAGAAATGAGAAGGATGACA
>CM053624.1:267830700-267909968 GCA_028646595.1 Phalanger gymnotis | reverse complement strand
TCCTGGGCTGGGGCCCTACTTCCCTCTGCCACTTTGTGGGTTCTGCAGCTCTAGAATTGGTTCAGAGCCATTGTTTTATAGGTTTTTGGAGGGACCTGGTGGGGAGCTCACGCCAGTCACTGCTTCCCAGCCACCATCTTGGCTCTGCCCCCTTTGACTAATTTCTTAAGTGTCATAAAAGAATTAACGGCAAATTTTCAAAGCTACAAAGTGGTTTTCTTGGCAAAGTGACTGATCTAGTTTGCCGTTTCTTTCTCCAGCTCATTTTACAGATGAAGAAACTGAGGCAAATAGGGTCAAAGTGACTTGCCCAGGGTCACTCAGGTAGTGAATATCTTAGGCCAGATTTGAACTCTGAAAAATGAATCTTCCTGACTCCAGGGCCAGTGTTCTATCTACTGCGCCATTTAGCTGACCCCTCAACCATACTAGGATTCTCACGGAGGTTTTTTTTTGGGGCGGGGGAGAAGGTGAGAAAGCAGGGCAATTAGGGTTAAGCGACTTCTCCAAGGTCACACAGCTAGTGTGTCAAGTGTCTGAGGTCAAATTTGAACTCGGGTCCTCCTGACTCCAAGGCTGGTGCTCTACTCACTGTGCCACCTAGCTGCCCTAGAAGTTTTTTTTATTATTATTATTGTTATCCATTAACAATGCACTTTCTTTCTTAGAACACAGTTTAGAAATATACCAAACAACAAAAGGATAGCCAGGGACAGATGTATTCACCTGTGCCTAATATAGGTGGGTAGATGCTTATTTCCCAGGCTTTATCAATTAAGATTTATTTTAGGAGATATTGTTATACGAATTGTAAAACAGTTCAAAAATAAGTTAAATAACCCAATTCCATATATACACAAAATTTTCCATCTCCAAAGAGGACAACACTGGAAGTGATTATTTTAAATTGTCTCTAGGTAACTATGATATGTAACAGCTCATAAATAATTATGTATGACTTTACCTAAACTCTAAAAATTATTAGCTAAAAAGATAAATTATTGTGCTTTAAATTTTGATGTTCTTTTATAACCATAAGTTTTTTTAATAATTACATATAATTATAAAATGTTTTTATAATCATCATTTATAGTTTTCTTTCTTGGCCTAATAATCGAAACAAAATTTTTAAAATGGTTATATATTCCAGAGAGAAATCAAAGTACATTAATAACAAATTCATTCCTTATTTGTGCTGATGGTGGGGACTATGCTAATGAAAAGGACTGCTGGTAACAAACACACAGAAATGCAATAACACACTCAATCTCCCTGAAAATAATTCAGAAGATAACTATTATTTTGTTGGTATTCAAAGTTATTTAAATAAGACTATCCTCGATTAAAAGCATGAGCACAGTCTCTAGTACTCTCCAATCCTACCAAGTCTGTAGAAAGCAAACAACAAACCACTAAGTCATACCTCAACAAATAGCTCTCTGGAATAGAAAATTATGTTAATCTGAGAGATGGTGAAGGTTTGTACTACCCTCTAATGGTAAAAAGATATAGATCATATTGGCTTTATAACTTCCAAAATTTCCTTTCAAACATACATTTCACTTCCAAACAATTTCACTTCTATGGACACTATACAGTATGTTCCAAATGACTACGTAAAATTTATCATTTTCCTATCCTACACAACTTCTCCCTGAAGTTTTGAGCTTAAGTGTGTGTTCTGACTAAACAGAAAAGACTACTGTCAGATGGTACACTTCATATTATCATGGATTTTCATATTTACTTTACTAAGATGTAGCATATTCTTTTTAACTCTTCAAAGTTGTTGCTAGTTCTATTCAAGACAGCCTTGTGATTTAATGAATGGTTCATTTGGAAATTTCACAAAATTATTAAATATTAAAAGTTTAAAAAAGAAAAAAGAAAAGTACTTCCTGTGACAAAGGCTAGTTAAGACTTACCTCAGTTTTTTTACTAAGATGATCTGAAAAAGAAAAAGAAAAGAGATAATAATTCCCTAAATAAAACAGAAGCATTTACAATGTAAACATTAAATGGTTTCCAAATTAGAGAGAAACTAATACCATATAGGTTTAGTTAGCAAAAGTGACCTTCCTATCTATCTGGAGACATCACCAAAGACATCTAGAGACATACCAAAATTTTGCATTATAACCATTCAATTTGCTCCCTTTGAATTCTTCTGTTGTTGTTTGATTGTCTCAGCCATGTCCAACTCCTCGCAACTCCACTTGGGATTTTCTTGGCAGAGGTAACTGGAGTGATTTGCCATTTCCTTCACCAGTTCATTTTACAGATGAGGAAACCGAGGCAAAAGGGTTAAGTGACTTGCCCAGGGTCACACAGCTAGTATCTGAGGCCAAATTTGAACTCAGATCCTCCTGACTCCAGGACTGGCACTCTATCCACTGCACCACCTGGCTGCCCCTCTGAACTATGTCCAAAACTGTACTCCTCTTCCTCCCACACTTCTTTCATCTTCCCTCATTTTGTTGATAGCACTATCATTCTTACAGTCACTCGAGTTCAAGGCTTCGATGACAGATTATGCTTCCTTCTCCCTCCTTCCCTTATATCCAGTGTATAAACTTCTTTTCCAGGGACTTTCTGTTGTGGTCAAACTGAATTCACTAAGTATCTTCTCCCACCTTCATACATATGCCCAGGATATTCCTCATTCCTGGAACTGACTCCTTTCACATCTGCCTACTGAAATTCCTTTCCTTCAGGTCCCACATCAGGGGCTACCTTCCCTACTAACACTTCCTGGATCAAGTTATCTTTCACTGTTTATGTTTTAAAAAAAACCAACAAAACAATACTCTATCTAGGATCCTTCTCTTTACCTTTATCTCAATCTATTCTATGTCATCCTTATTGGAAGACACCACAGACTACGTTTTTCATCTTTGTATCCTCAGCACCTAACACACTGTAGTTTCTTAATAAATGTTTGCTGAATTGAATGCAGTATTTGATCTTAAACCAAGTTTTTAAGAAATATTTCAATTTGTGTATTTTCTCGACACGTAATTAATTTTTAAACAAACTTTGCCCCTTCTTCAAATTAATTTAAATTAAAAAAATAATAATAGCTAACATTTATATAGTGTGTACTATATGCCAGGCACTATACCAAGAGCTTTACAATTATTATCTTGATTGACCCTCACAATTACTCTGGGAGGTAGGTGCTATTATTAACCCCACTTTATAGCTAAGGAAACTGAAACAAACAAAAAAAGGTTAAGTAACTTGCCCAGGGTCACATAGCTATTAAGTGTCTGAAGCTCCATTTGCTCAGGTCTTTCTAACTCTAGGTCTTACACTACCATCCACTTCTTTACCAGCTGCAGAAATGTAGCTAATGTTTCAAGAGAAGCAACATGGCATAGTAAAGAGCTGGACTACTAGTCATCAAAGGCTTCAAAAGTCCTACCTCTGACACATACTGCCTATAGGAACCTGGGAACATCAATTAACCACTGAATACTCCAAATAACTCTCTAATTCTATAAGGTGTAGAGCAGTTGCTGAAATGGGTTTCCTCACCAGGAGTTCCTTACACCTAATGAAATCACAGGTACACACACACATACAGCTACACTGCAGTATAATTAGGGAATGAAAAAGTCAGAAAAATCAAACCATAGCTTTTGTCAACAGCCCCCAAAAGCCACCTATCAATAGCTACATTGCCAAACTGTTAAAAAGTTTTTGAAGATTTTTTTTTATTCACTAATATCATGGAGAGAAATTTCCAGTTTTGGGCTCAAATCTTTAAATTAATGAATTTACAGGTAAAATAGAGACCAATGACTTTACAGAATAAAAAATATTATGTCTAGCTAATAGCACTAAACCTTCACTAGTTGCTATAGTGCAGCAGTACTGTTCAGAATGAGACATTATACAGTGCCTGGCACCATAATTTGTAGAGCACAGGTCAATCTGCATAGGAGTTTCCTTCTAAGTAGGCACTCTGTATACCAATAAAATCATAGTACCAGACCAAAAAAAAAAGCGTAGAAATTAATTACACAATCTGCAATCTCTAAAGGACCTTACTGGTTGGTTATCTATTCTACCCCTTAACTATAGGAATTATTTTCTAAATTACCCAGGTTTATCTAGTCTCAACTCTGCCTCTCTCCTATTCCCCTTACAAATAAATGTCCCAAGAAAACTAATTCTGCTTTCTACTACTGGACAGCTAACAATTAGCTATTAGGAAGTTTTTCCCTATAAAAAAAACTAAATTTGTGTCTCTGCAACTTCCACTCATTGCCCCTAGTTTTGCTTTCTGAACAGGATAAGAAAGCAAAAAAAAAGTCTAGTACTTCTTTCACTTGATAGCTTTCAAATACTTGGAGATTACCAATTTATGTCCTCCACCAAAGCGATCTCTTTTCTGGATCTTTCAACCTATCTTCACATGGAATAGTCTTCTGTCCCCTCCATCCTGGTTGCCCTCTTCTAGAATTATTCCCACTTGTCTATGTCCTTCTTAAAACCAGAATCACATGATGGATTCAAGTTACAGAATGAGATGTGTTTTTGGACACAGCAAAGCTGTGCATTTGTTTTGCTCCACTGTGTTTGTTAAAAGAATTTTCTTTTATCACCGGGGGTGAAAGGGTTGTTAAAAAAAAAAAGAGGGTCATGGATGTATTTAAAAATGTGTCGAAGAGAAGTCTGAAAACAAACAGCATCTCTTCCTTTACTCTAGGTTATCTGATGAAGAGGCGGTCCTTCTTGCAAAGGCCTCCCATCTTTACGCATCCTTTACTCCATCTCTTCCCATCTTCTCTGGTAGATCCAATTCTCTATCTCTGGTTCTTTCACACTGCTTATTAACATACCAAGGTTTACCTCACCCTTAAAAAACCTTTACCAGTTCCTATTTCCACTTCCTGCTGTTCCCGCCTGATCTATAACCTCAGGTGTAAAGAGGAGTAAGATCTTCTTCTGACTTCTCTGCTTCCATTTGCTAAAGGCCAGAGGAGTAACTTCCACTTCCTGCTGCCAGCCTGATCTTCCAAATGAGACAAAGGAAACTCCCATGAAAAGAACAGCAACCTTCCCTTTGACTTCGGGCTTTCCATCTCCTCCTACAAGTCACTTGAGGGAAGAGAAAGAGGAAAACCTGTGAAGAGAGGACGTCCATCTTCTGCTGCACAGTACTTTGCCTAATCTCCAGCCTTCAGAGCCAGAACATCGAAAGGGGCCTCCCAGCTGATGTTCCACTTGTCTCCCAGCCCAATCTCCAGGCTCCTGAGGAATGGGGACTTGTGATTCTATGAAGAACCATCTCATACCTAGTAATACCCTATACATCCCAGTGATTCTGACTCCTATAGGCCATCCTCCAAAACCCATCCCCTAACACCCAATTTCTTATTCCTCTCAACCCTCCCACCATAAAGTTCCTTTGGCAAAGATGCCACTCAAGTTTTTTCTATTCTGCTCATTCTTTTTGTTGCGCAGGACATACATTTTGTTCCCATAATTCTCATTTCTCTTTCAAACAGCATGCTGTTGTTCCATGTTCTCATGTTACACAGGGTCTTCTGTCTCTGAGTGCTGGATCACTTTTCTTCATTTTGCAGTACACATTTATAGATGCTTGAACTTGTTCACTAGGTCTGGAGGCCACAATTCCTTCCATTGTTACTGTTTTTCCTGTTGATTTATCTATTTATATATTCAAGATCTTCCTGAAATATTGAGTACTTTCAGTCTCTCCCCCACCCCCTTTTATTTTCCTTATCACTCACTTTCTGACTACCTTTGGTGGTGGTTTTCTTGCTGGCTACAAAGTGAATCCTCCCACATTAGGCAATTCACAGTTCACCCACCAAGGTGTATACCCTGAATGAGTTGTACTGGTCAGAACTGATCCCAGCGGGATGCTGAGTTCTCTCTCAGACTTGGTGAAGTGCTACAGTCGCTCATGTACGTGACGTCCTGTCCTGTTAACCTGTCTTATTCCTTCTGTTTCTCAATTCTCCAGTCAGGCACCAGCAGATCAGAGCCTGATTCCTCAGGCACTGGTAGTACTTCACAATGTGAAGTTCCAATCTTTTAATTCTTTACTCCCCAGTCCACAGATCCAGGGACACTGGCCTTCTTGTTGCTCCTCATCTATGACACTTAATCTCCTAACTGTGTACCTTTTCACGGACTGTTCCCCAAGCTTGGAATGCTCTTTCTTCTGGTTCCTGGAATTTTTTACTTCCTTTAAGACTCAGCTCAAACCCCACTTTTTCCAAGAGGCTTTTCCTGTTCTTCCTTCCTCCCTTGCCTTTAGCTAGTGTCTTCCCTCTGGGATTACCTATTTATACTGTATATGTCTTGTATGTACATAGTGGTTTACATGTTGTATCCTCCCTTAGAATATGAGGTTCCTCAGGGCAGGAACCCTACTTTTTACTTTATTTACACTATCAGCACTTATTACAGTGCCTGGCACATAGTAAACACCTTATAAATGCTTATCAATTGGATGAAGCACCTAGGTGGTAATGACTCCTTCCACCTATCTTAAAATTCACATAAAACTTTGCTTTATAATTCTCAGATGAACTTGCCACAGGATATTGTGTAGCATACTGCTCTGCTGGTTTCTTATCTTCAGATTATATGGCCCATGAGGGATGATATTCTGTCTTTATGTGATTTTTGTACCTTCCTCAGCACCTAAGCAGAGAGCTCCCTGCAAATAATGCTTTTCACTAGAAGTATGGTAGATTATGAAATATGCGACATTTTTTCCCTGAGTTTACTGCTGTGACGTTATAAGCAAAGCCAAAACAAATACTTGTGTTTTAAAGACTAGGTTAATAGATAAATAAGTTTCTCTATTTATAAATACAGCCCATTTGCTACCATCTATTTCATGCTGAGTTTACCACTTCCTATGTTAAAAATAATGTGGTTTTTTGGTTTGATTTAAAAACCACAGAGGGTGATATAATTACCCTCTGTACCCACTAGCCAAAAGTTAAGCACTATTAAGGTGGTATATGATAAAGAGATTTTTTTTGTTAGTGAGTTCTACTCTAAAACTAGCTATTTTAGTATGTTCTAGACTAAGATAACTTGAGGAGGAAAGTGATAAGTAACAGATGAAGCATTTAACAGTTGTTTTGGGTTAGTGCAACACATCTGAATATGAAAAAAAACATATCTCAAGATTACATTTTCTAAACATATTATTCAATTTCATTTAATGAGGCTTACAAAAGGGCAGAGCAAAGAATTACAGAAAGTACAGGTATGTATTAAAACATTTTGTTTTTGAATAAGTATTAAAAATTATTTAAATACTACAAAATTGGTTTTTGCTTATATGGAAAGTGATTTTTGAAAATGTAAACAGTTCATACAGAAATAAAATTCATATTTTGGGGAATCCAGGAGAGTATTTAAAACAGTCACAGAAGAAACTAAAGAGACAAGACTTGCAGCTCTGAATGTTTAATCAAACAACGCATACCTATGTTTGCTTCCGACTGGAAGTCTTTCAGCGACACTGTGAGCGGTTTGTCCCTCCCCTGATGATTCTTTCTTTTTTCTTTTTTATTAACACCTTTGGATTGAGGGGAAGCATTTTCGACGTTTTCATATTCCTGAGATGGATTGAGCACAAAAAAAAAAAGGCGTTAAATTTTACTTTACAAACTCCATTCTTCAATTTGTAATTAGCTTCTCACTAAAGTTCTTTGTTCCCAAGAGAAAGAGAAGTGCTACAAGATAAATTCTACCTTGGGCTTAACTAACTAAAGATAGACTTTCCCTGCTCCAATACCTGTTGTTGTTATTAGGGTTTTTTTTTTTTAATACATTGGCTGTAAAAAAATGTATCTTCCAAAATCACAAAGGTATCATTTGGCATAAAAGTATTCTCTTGATATAGTAACTTAAAAGAATGACAGGCTGACAGCCCAAATCATTCATTGATTTCTTCAACATCAAGATAAAGTGGAAAAGGTACAAAAACAACTTACACAGTAACTATAATAACGTAAAGAAAAACAATTTCAAAAGAACACTGGCCTTTGATCAATATAATAACCAATCATGACTGCAGGATGCTGATGATGATGAAGCACACCACTCATCCTCTGCAAGAAGTGTGATGGATGAGAAGCATGGAATGACACATACATTACCTTTTTTTTTAAAGGCAATTTGGGTTAAGTGACTTGCCCAGGGTCACAAGTGTCTGAGGCCAGATTTGAATTCATGTCCCCTTGACTCCAGGGCCAGTGCTCTATCCACTGCGTCACCCTGCTACCCCGAGACATATGTTATCAAACATCACTTAGCCTGGCTATGCTTATTTGTTATAAGTAAAAGTTCCTTTTAGGAGAGATGGATGAATCAGTGGGTAGTAACAGATGCAAAAAAAAAAATAGGGAAGAGCATCCGTAAAACATTAAAAATACACACAAGCAAAGTAAAAGAGGTTCAGAGGGAAACATCAAAAGCGCAGTTTTATTACAACATTACATTTAATAAATACTTTTTAAAAACTTCAAACTGTGTTAACAAAACTTCTATTTCATATACGATCTTTTCTGTTTCTCATTATTATGTGGAAATGTTCCCGTTTGTGGATACTTATTAAGTTTATAATAAAAAGAAGTTTAAATTTAAAAATAAAATAAAACCAAAAAATCAAGGAAAGGTCTCCAACATGTTGGGCAGACCCTTTGTGGTAAACTTATGGAAGGATAAGGAGAAGACATACAGGATGGATCATAGATGGACTGTGATCTGCATTGTACATCACAATATTCAAATCGATAAAATATAGTAGTTCCAAAATATTAATGGTTGAGTCTTTTCAACTAGTCACTGCTTAAATAGCCGCCTTCCTTACTGTCCTCTTATCGATCAAAATTCACTGTCATCAATAAATGAGACCCTCACTACAATGCTAATTGAAAACACTACAAACACTGAACTTGAGTACTGGGCCTACAGTTCTATCATGAAAATGACTTAGAAAGACCATATTTTATAGATTCATTTACTCACTAGCATACTAAATACGTACATATATATATATATATATATATATATATATATATATATATATATATATATATAAACACACACACATATGACACAGCTGAGGCTTCAGTTTTAATGTTCAGTTAATTTATCTGAAAGTAAGAAATCAATACTCTATCACATTCTAATTCTTAATCGGAATTAAAAGCTTTTCAGGGAAATTTAAGTCTACTTAAGTAATTAAATTGGTATAGTAGCTTATTTGTGTTATTTTAGCAAACGTTTCAAAGATCTGAATATCAAAGTTACAAAAAGTATTACAGTAAATACATTAAGTAGGACAAAGGACAGGAAAACAAAAGTAGAAATATTTTTAAACAAATTTCATTTTTACTACTAGCTTTAACCTTTTTCTCTAAAATGTCACAGAGAAAAATCATCTATATCAAACTTCATTTCCTAGTTTTGGATACAAGGATGAATGGACAGTTAAATGGATTTTTAAAAAAGCAAGTAAGATGGAGAGCAAGCAGCAAAGGCCAAGAATAAGAAGCCCTTCTAAGCCATTAGGAGGTTAGCTGTATTCAAAGAAAAACTTGGGTTACCTTTAAAAAAAGCCTATAAAAATTAAGTCAATTTAATATGAGAAATGTATACTTTTTTTTCCTAGTTTAAGCAAAGCTGATCGGTAATAATTTTTTTAAAAATACTTCTGTACACACCAAAAGCTTCTTTTTAAAAAATTAGCTCTAAAAAGCATGTCTATACTGCGTCTAATATTAAAGATCAGTGACAGTTATGAATTCTGAGCCCCAAAGGCAAAAATGTCAGAAAAATGCTTCTTTTGCCCTTTGTTAATTACAAATTAAAGGGCTCCCCAGCAGAGAGGGGTGCCCTCTTTTTTGACATACCTATATTGAAACTGATTGTGCAGCACTTTGTATCATTGTTTAAAAATGCAAAGTTTTTTTTAAACGGATGTTATTTCCTTTCTTCATTTAGAAAGAACAGTGCTGAAACAGACAATGCTCAATTTATCTTTCCATTCTCTCTTAAAAATCTTAGGAGGAATGAGAACATCTACAATAGTTCGTTATAAAAGAACTTACTCAAAATTTTAAAATTCCACTTAAGATTTGAGAATCTGCTTTAATATTAGACATGCATTTCTAAAATCTGCGGCTGAATGAACGTAAATACCTTTTTGTGTTCTTCATATTCTAGTTTGCTTAGCAACAATGCCTTTTCAAGATCAGCTTCAAACATTTCAGATGTCAACTGAAGGTAAGGAAAGAGAGACTGATGATTTAAGTCAAAGGTCAATAGTAACATCATAAATTGTACAATATGTCCAATGTACACATACAATACACAACACGTACGTGTACAACATAACAAATGCCCAGATAAATTCAACATTTATTCAATGCTTACAATTTCCATGGCACTATAAGAAGTGCATTAAAAAAAAAGGGTAAATGTGTGCAAGATTAGGAAGCAAATAGGTTAAGCATAAGGGGAGAAATAAAAACAGAGAGCAGAGGAGAATTCTCCCAAGAGGATTATACTAATTAATCAATGTAACTAAAATACTAGCAGCTTTATTTTATCAAAGAAAACTGATCAAGGAAAAAATATCTTCCAATTTGATATCTGCTTTCTCCCCTTGGCTGTCAATAATTTCCTATATAGTCCTGACCTCATTATTAAATTTAAAACAATAAACCAGAAAGCCCAAAAATAAACCCTTTGCTGAAAGCAAGGATGATTGGGTCATATGACACAGGCAGAGGGGAGAACAACCTGCCTCTGGCTTAATTAATCTGTGACTTGAGCAGGTGATTTCACTTCTCCTCACTTGAATGAAATGACCTCTCACACCTCTCCTGGCCCTAAATTAATGATATTATTAAGCTTTATTACATAGCATAGCATTTCAAAAGGCCTGCAATTTAATAAGTGTGGATGTTTTCTTCATCTACAAATACAGATCACAACTCCACCACATCCTAACGTCGTCTTTGGCCATTTACTGCAGGAAAGAAAAAAATAAACCAGTAATCACCCCTTTGGTGATAACCCCGCGGCAAACTAGGTATCATCCTAGTTAGGTATAGGAGTCCTCA
This sequence comes from Phalanger gymnotis, assembly GCA_028646595.1. Taxonomy (NCBI): domain Eukaryota; kingdom Metazoa; phylum Chordata; class Mammalia; order Diprotodontia; family Phalangeridae; genus Phalanger; species Phalanger gymnotis. The sequence goes on along the minus strand of CM053624.1, from coordinate 267,898,836 downwards.
AGCAACAGGCATATATCTGTGGGCCAACATCTTCTAGAAACCAGAATTCACTAGCATAGTATTTGACAATGAGTAGTCTCTTTTTACAATTACAAGGCATAAGAGTAAAACTGTAGTGGAGGATACAAAACACTACTTAAAATAATTCAAGAGAGCAGTTTTTATCAAGACCACCAATTATACTGTGCAAGGTATTTATCACAGGCACCGAAATTTTTAAGGAACATATGTAATATATGAAGTGATTCTTTCATACTACCTCTAGATTCCCTCAGTACTCACTCTCTGGACTTTTTACACTCTGTCCTTCGTTCTCTTTACTAAATCCCTATGTAGAAATCTCAGCTCTTCGATCTGTGTCGCTTTGGGCAAGTCCCAACCTCTGGGCCTCAGTTTTCTTATCCCTAAAATGAGAAGTTGGGACTGGATGATTTCTAATGCCCCTTTCCTTACCAGATGGTTGCCAAACATATTTCTACAATTCTTTAAGGATTTCAAAGTAATTTTTTCATAACAACTTTGTGAAGTAGGTAGTGTAACAATGATCACCAACATTTACAAACAAAGAAACTGAGACTGAGAGGATTGAAATCACCTACCCAAGATCACATAGTTTTATGAAATGCCAGTCAGGATTTGAATTTAGTTCTCCTGACTCCAAGGCTCAGCACTTGTCACCACTCCATTATAGCTGCCTCCTTTATGTCTATCATAGTAAATTTTGGGGTGTATACTGCCTCACCACTCTTAACTCCAGAAATTAATTCTCCCTCATAACAAAGAAAAAGTGAAATGAAAGTAATCCATATGTTTTTGACAACATATGCAATATTCTGTCCTCTTTAGTCCTTGCCTCTGAGGAAAGGAGGGAGGTATTTTATTAATTTTTCTGTCTGAGCCAATAGCGGATTGTATAACTACTCAGTTTGGTTTCATTTTAGTGTCCCCCCCCTCCATTTATATTACCTTAGTCACTGTGTATATTGTTCTTTGAGTTTTGCTTATATTCCCCTGTTATCAGTTTACATAGAACTTCTCTCATTTCTCTAAAATTCTTCTTGAATTTTATCATTTTATACTCTATAACAGTCCATTGCTCTTATATCACAGTTTGTTCAGTCATTCCCAAATCAATGGGCACCCGCTGTTTCCAGTTCTTTGCTACCCCAAAAAGTGTCATGACTACTGTGGTATATTGATCTTTCCCTCTGTCTTTGATATCGTGGGAGTACATGCCCCCACTAGTGAGCAGATCTCTGGGTGAAAGGGTATAGACCCTTTGTGACTTTTCTTAAATACTTCCAAATTTTTCCCCAAAACAATTAGCCCAATTTTAGCTCCAGCAGTACATTAATACATATTCCCATAGTCCTTCCAACACTATTTCTGGTTCTTTCCAGCTTTGCCAATTTGCTAGTTGTGAGGTTAAACTTGAGGATTGTTTTAATATCTATTTCTTATTATTAGTGATTTACAGGATGTTTTCATAAGGTCATTAATAATTTGCAACCCTTCTTTTGAAAACTGTTCATGTCCTTTGACCTCTTATTTATTGGGGAAGGGCTCTTACTCCTCTATATTCATATCAATATTTTGGATACCAGACTTATTACTGATACTTAATGCAAAGATTCAAACCCCCCATTTCAGTTGATAGTTTCTCTCCTTATTCTACCTATACTGCTTTGGTTAATTAAAAAAAGCTTTTAAATAACTGAAACTACCTACTTTGTATTTTATACACAATTTTATCACTCCAATTGGTTAAAAAAATCTACCCCAAGCTATAGTTGTACAAGGTACCTCCTTGAGTTCTCTATTAAAAAAAATGTAACCATTATTCAGGTCGTACATGCTTGTGGAATTTCTTGTGATACGTGGTCCAAGATGTTGGTCTAAACCTAATTTCTGTTAAACTGCTTTCAGTTTTCCCAGCAGCTTCAGTCAAACGGGTTTCTGGTTCTACACCCTCCCTGGCAAATTTAATATTCTTGAGTTTATCAGTCTGTCAAACACTAGACTTCTACTCGTAATTTCTTCTGGTTCTTATTTATCTAGTCTGCTCCACTGATCTACTTTTCTATTTTTAAACTAGTACCAAGTGGTTTTGATTATAGCTTCAAATTACCCCTTTCTCAGTCTTCATTATCAATGATAATTCATAGCATTTACCATTGCTGATACATAAAACTAAAACTGCTTCCACTCATGCATTTAGATATGAGGAAATGCTGGGAATTTAAGAAATTCTTGAGGGAGGCATTATTTTTATAAATCTTTTGCTTACATTACATAAATTATATGACAGAAGAATGGTATTTATATAATTTGAAGATTGCTTAGGGATTTTTCTATTTTGTAAGAGGAGATCTGTTAGGCAATAATTTTGACCTATTTATTTTTTTACAACTGTATGCTTAGAATGATGCTCCCTCTGTTCAAGTATTTGTAAAATCTGTTCATTTTAGCATGTCAATTCAGGGACAAGAAAGGACTATAAGGTTTCTAAGGGAATTTAAGTAGCTACTTTCTTAAACCTTTTGAAGATGCCAATGCCTTCACAAATGTTAACCTAATTGCAGTAATTCATACTGCAAAGTGAATCTTTACTGTACTCAAAGTTTTAAGGAAGGTAATTTAACAAGATTGAGTCCTGCATAGCAGGCCCAATATGCTCCTGTTATTTCATATAGCATTTAGCACTTCTTTTCAATGTGCCTATTGGAAAATAACAATAATAGTACTGACTGTCTGAAAAATAACAAAGATGGAAAAAGCAGTTGAATAACCCAAACACATAAGGGGTAACACGTGCAGAAAGGGGGACACATTTTAAGGGTATTCAGGGATCTGAAAGAGGAAAAGATTCCTATTTTCTCAGCTCTACAAAAACTTTATGGCAATTCTACAATTGTATTAAAGGTTTCCTTGATGAAAATATGAGGAATAGGGGCAGCTAGGTAGCGCAATAAGTAGAGCACCGGCTCTGGAGTCAGGAGGACCTGAGTTCAAATCTGACCTCAGACACTTGACATCCTTACTAGCTGTGTGACCTTGGGCAAGTCACTTAACCCCAATTGCCCTGCCTCCCCCCTCAAAAAAAGGGGGGCAGCTAGGTGGTACAGTGAGTAGAGGACCAGCCCTAGAGTTAGGAGGACCTGAGTGCAAATTCGAAAGCAAACACTTGACACACAACACGCTTACTAGCAGTGTGACCTTGGGCAAGTGACTTAACCCTAATTGCCCTGCATTCCCCCCTCCAAAAAAAGAAAAAAAAAAGAAAATATGAGGAATACAGGCGTTTACAAATTAATCTTCCACAGAAGATAACTTCATAATTCCCAAAATGTACAAAATCCCACTGTCTGTTGCTTCTTCATTAAAAAGAAAAGGATTTGACACATTATAGCAAACTGCATCTTTAAAGTCTTTCAACAATCAATCTCTCATGCACATGTTAAAGATTGCTTGACAGACACTACAAATAATATTTTATTCAATCCACTGACTATAAATTATCAAGTAAGGCACAGAAGAGAGATGTATGCTTATGTGGCAGCAACTACTCAACTATGGACATCGCAATTCATTTAATGCCTAGTTTATAGCTGCTGTTATTTTTCCTATTAATGTCTGAAAGTATTTTTTCAGATTTTTGCGCTTGCACTCTCTTCTTTGCAAAGGTAACAAATATTGTTTGACAGAAAATACATACATGCACAGACACACATTTGTTGCTATTTTAAGACTCTCCCAGTATGTGAACGAAGCACTGAAATGCCCTGAACATTCACCTATTACACGTTTCAGTGTCTGGAGAGTGGCACAGGAGAGTTAAGAGGTACATCAGAAATACTGGCCATCAACTTCTTAGTTTTTGAGTACAAGACTTGTTACAGGCAGGGGATGAATTCCACTACTAGGCGTTTACTCCAAAGACAGCGAAGAAAAATGAAAAAGATCTACACGAACAAAATCATTTATAGCAGCTCTTCTCATGGTAGCCAAAAACTGGAAACGAAATATTGGAATCAGAGTCAGACTTAGGATAATAGAATATTATTGGGGCAAGAGAAATGATGAAATGGACAACTTCAGAGGAAATGGCAAAAGCTTTATGAGCTTACGTAGAATGAAATGAGAACTAGGCAAGTGATTCACACAGACAGTAGCATTATAGAGAAAAACAACTTTGAAAGATCTTTCAACTCTGATCAACACAAGGATCAATCATGAGTCCAGAAGAACGACGGAACATGAAACTCCACTCACATTTTGAAAGAGATGTGAAATTAAGATGCCTAAAGAGATACACATTTTCAGACATGGCTAAGGTGGAGATTTGGAATCAAGATTAAATATGTACTGAAGAATTTAAAAAATTTGCTTAATGGGAGGAGTACCCAGAGGAACAGATTAATAAAAAATATTTGTGAAATGTATTAGCTGAGTGACTGACTCACTTAGTTTCTCAGTACTTGTGACAACTTTCTAAGTCTAATTTGCAAAGAAGGTATCTACTTTCACTCGTAGATGAATATTTCTCTATTAGTGAAAGCATAGGTCCAGGCCCCATCACCATACCCCTATAGCAATGGATATCGAAATGGAAGGAAGGCGAATTTGGCGGTAGGATTTCCCCTCCTTTGGTTTTACACATTTAGTGGCACTGCCAGACTCATGTACTGTTCATCTTATATTGTGTTCTATCATTTATCTCCTAAACAAACCTTACGGTTTTCAGCTTCCAAATCTTTGCTCAGGTTCTTCTAGCCCTACTCCCAAGATGGTTTTTTTCTCTCTCTTCTTTGCCTATGCATATCCTAACATCATTCAAAGTTTCAGTTCCAAGTTCCTAATCTCTGAAACCTTGTCAGAGCACTCTAATCTACAGTGAATACTGCTCCTTCTAAACTTATAAAGCACTTATATAGTTTGCACCATTCATTCAATAATCATTACTACCTTGTCATATTTCTATTACAGTGTTTAAATCAAATGCCACTTCTTCCACATAATTTTCCCTACTTTCCCAATTTATACTCTACCCCCCAACCCTGACCCTCATATATTTTATAACTAAGATATTTAGCATATAATTTTTTGTTATAATTAATGTGTAATTGTGTGGCTGGATAAATATATTTCTACACTCCAGGTTATCAGGGAGAACTAAGTGTGTCTCAAAAGAATGTAAGAAGTACTTCAAAGAGAAACTTTTTTTCCAAAAATGAACAGATGTAGCGGGGGGTGTGGAGCCAAGATGGTGGCTGGAAAGCAGGGACTTGCGTGAGCTACCTCCCACGTCCCTCCAAAAACCTATACAAAATGGCTCTGAACAAGTTCTAGAACTGCAGAATCCACAAAATAGCAAAGGGAAGCAGGGCTCCAGCCCAGGACAGCTTGGATGGTCGCTGGGTAATGTCTATCATGCACAGAGCTGGGACAACAGTGGAGCAGAGCCCAGTGTGAGCCACACCTGGACCAACCAGCCCGGAAGCTGGGCGGAACAGGCCCTAGAGCCCTGAATCAGTGAGCTGTGGCAGTTACCAAACTTCTCAACCCACAAACAGCAAAGACAACAGAGAAGGTTAGTGGGAAAAGCTGCGGGGACAGAGTGAAGGACTTCACGGTTTGGCCACCAGCACCCAGGGGCAGCAGGAGAGGAGCAGCTACAGAGCTACAGCTGCAGTTGCTTCCAGCCCCAGGCCCAACTGGTGGGAGGAATTAAGTGGCAGATCAGAGCAGGAGTACAGAGACTGCTTAAGATCTGAGTTGCAATCCAGGTTGGCGTTTCTTGGGGAAGGAGCGCTGGTGTGGCAGAGCTTGTTGTGTAGAAATAGCTCTGAAAACAACAGCGCATACTCTCAAGCTTGGGACAAAGTACTGTCTACTCTACAAGCAGTCATACCCCTACGAAAAACTCAAGGGTCAATTAGTTGGCTGTGAACATAAACAGGCAGCAAAAATGGACTCAGACTCAGTCTCAGACTTTGGAATCTTTCTTTGGTGACAAAGAAGACCAAAACATACAGCCAGAAGAAGTCAACAAAGCCAAAGAGCCTACATCAAAAGCCTCCAAGAAAAACATGAACTGGTCTCAGGCCATGCAAGAGCTCAAAAAGGATTTGGAAAAGCAAGTTAGAGAAGTAGAGGAAAAATTGGGAAGAGAAATGAGAAGGATGAGAGAAAACCATGAAAAACAAGTCAATGACTTGCTGAAGGAGATCCAAAAAAAATACTGAAAAATATACTGAAGAAAACAACACCTTAAAAAACAGACTAACTCAAATGGCAAAAGAGCTCCAAAATTTAGCCAATGAGGAGAAGAATGCCTTGAAAGGCAGAATTAGCCAAATGGAAAAGGAGGTCCAAAAGACCACTGAAGAAAATACTACCTTAAAAATTAGATTGCAGCAAGTGGAAGCTAGTGACTTTATGAGAAATCAAGATGTTATAAAACAGAACCAAAGGAATGAAAAAATGGAAGACAATGTGAAATATCTCATTGGAAAAACCACTGACCTGGAAAATAGATCCAGGAGACATAATTTAAAAATTATTGGACTACCTGAAAGCCGTGATCAAAAAAAGAGCCTAGATATCATCTTTCAAGAAATTATCAAGGAGAATTGCCCTGATATTCTAGAGCCAGAGAGTAAAAAGAAATTGAAAGAATCCACAGATCGCCTCCTCAAAAAGATCCCAAAAAGAAATCTCCTGGGAATATTGTTGCCAAAGTCCAAAGCTCCCAGATCAGGGAGAAAATACTGCAAGCAGCCAGAAAGAAACAATTTGAGTATTGTGGAAACACAATTAGGAAAACACAAGATCTAGCAGCTTCTACATTAAGAGATCAAAAGGCTTGAAATATGATATTCTGGAGGTCAATGGAGCTAGGATTAAAACCAAGAATCACCTACCCAGCAAAACTGAGTATCATGCTCCAAAGCAAAATATGGATTTTCAATAAAATAGAGGACTTTCAAGCTTTCTCAGCGAAAAGACTAGAGCTGAATAGAAAATGTAACTTTCAAACACAAGAATCAAGAGAAGCATGAGAGGGTAAACATGAAAGGGAAATCACAAGCGACTTACTAAAGTTGAACTGTTTTGTTTACATTCCTACATGGAAAGATGATGTGCATGATTCATGAGACCTGAGTATTAGGGTAGCTGAAAGGAACATACGTGTGTGTGTGTGTGTGTGTGTGTGTGTGTGTGTGTAGAGACAGAGGGCACAGGGTGAGTTGAATATGAAGGGATAATATCTAAAAAAATCAAATTAAGGGATGGGAGAGGAATATATTGAGGAGAAAGTGAGAGATAGAATGGGGTAAATTATCTTGCCTAAAAGTGGCAAGAAAAAGCAGTTCTGTAAGAAGGGAAGAGGAGGCAGGTGAGGGGGAATGAGTGAATCTTGCTCTCACTGGATTCAACCTGAGAAGGGAGTAACATACACACTCAATTGGGTTTCTTACCCCACAGGAAAGAAGAAAGAAAATAAAAAAGGGGAGACGATAAAAAGGAGGGCAGATAGGGAGATGAGGTAATCAAAAACAAACACTTTCAAAATGGGACAGGGTCAAGGGAGAAAATTGAATAAAGGGGAATAGGTTAGGAAGGGGTAAAACAGTTAGTCTTTCACAACATGAGTTTTGTGGAAGAGTTTTACATAATGATATGCATGTGGCCTATGTTGAATTGCTTGCCTTCTTAGGGAGGGTGGGTAGAGAGGGAAGAAGGGAGAGAATTTGGAGCTCAAAGTTTTAAAAACAGATGTTCAAAAAAAAAGTTTTTACATGCAACTAGGAAATAATATACACAGGCAATGGGGCACAGAAATCTATCTTGCCCTACAAGAAAGTAAGGGAAAAGGGGATGGGAGGGGAGTGGGGTGACAGAAGGCAGGGCTGCCTGGGGAATGGGGCAACCAGAATATATACCATCTTGGAGTGGTGGGGAGGGTAGAAATGGGGAGAAAATTCGTAATTCAAAGTCTCGTGAAAATCAATGCTGAAAACTTAATATATTAAATAAATTTTTTTTAAAAAAAGAAGGGATGTAAAGAGGCAGAAGGAAATTCTCATCTAAGCCAAAAGTTAGAGCATAGGAAAATGTTCCATAGAGAAGGAAGGGAAAGAGGAGGAAATGGACCACTGATCACTGAAAGCTATAGATGAAGTGTAGGGGAAGCAATGATTTTGGCAGAAGCAGGAAGGTAAAACTAAAGACACCAGCTTCATTTCACCCCATGATTCTAGTATGCTATATAAAGTTCTAAGATAATTTTCATGGCTTGTTGGGAGTTTACAACAATTTTCTTACTTCAACCAAAATAAAAAACAAGACTAGGAGAGTGGCTACTGAGACAGATGAAAAAAATGGATGGATGAATGAATGAATAGCTGGCTGGATCCCTTAGTATAGGTGTGGGTCTGATTCACAGTACAAGAACAATACAGAGGTTATGGCTTAGATGTGACCACTTCTTTGTGGGGCAGTAGCTTCATCCCAGCTAGGCCAAGCAGACCAGCAAATGATGTTAGCAGTGACAGCTCTGGAGACAGGGAAGAGCTCTAATGAGGATTTACACTTAGAGGCATGAATTGTCCTGACTACATGTTTTCCCTCACCTACTAATACAGGATTCTTCTGTTTTATCTTGGTATTCTATGTAACTTAATAGATTTTGCTTTGAATTAATGTATCCTCTGGTTTGGCATAAAAGCAGTATCAGTGGAAGTTGTAAACTGTGGCTCTGAATAGATGCCGATCCAAATAATGCCTTGAATCCACATTAACTTTAAGGAGCTCACAAAGAAGCAGCCTTGGCCACATGGATATCAGGCTCTTCTTGTATCCCTGGAATAATGGTGTATGGGGAAGGAGGTCTAATAATGGTCAGAGGAAGAAGTGGTTCAGTTGATAACTCCCTGCAAGGGATACACTGAGGTAGCTGTCTGTCAACTAGATATAAACAAAGGGGTCTGCTATCTTTCTGCTTTTTACTTCAGATAGGGGATATTACAAAGAACCTCTTGAGAACTCTTGAGATGCCTCAGGGTACAGTGGGAAGGGTATGGGACTTGGAATTAGAAGACATGAATTTTAATTTCTGCCACTTACTGCCTTTGTGACCCCTGGACAAATCACAACCTCTCTGGATCTCAGTTTCTTTATCTGTAAAATGAGAGGGAGATTAAAAACTTTCAGGTCTTCTCCAGCTCTAAATCCATGAATCTATAAACTGAAAACCATTCCCCACTTCTGGTAATTCCACCAGAAAGAACCAAGGAAACCCAGCTAATGATTTTAATGTCCCAGGCAACAAAAACGAAGACCTTAGAACAAAGGTATTTTCACTGCCAATACTGGTTAAAAATAGGGGATTTAATAAAAATGCCTGGGAAATGAAAAGGCAGCTAAAACGATGGCATATGAAAACTGAATTTATATTCTTGGATCATGGATTAAAATACAAGAATGATAGACTCTTGTCAAGAGATGGAATGAACCTGACATCTCCTAAAAACCAAACGTATCTAGTTTATAATCAATTGAAAGAAAAAGGAGAAAACTGCATAGATCTGAGAAGCTTCATACAATGGAGTAGTAGATACAATACAAGAAGAACAATAGACAGGCCAAGTAACTAATGGGAGACAAAAGCCAACAACAGTAACAACAATAAAATCCATGGCTTCACGTGTCCACATATGAATGTTCAAAATATGGATTATAAACAGGGTAAACTAATGGTCAGAGAAAATTTGACATCATAAACATCACAGACAACAAAGGATGGGACTCCAAACTGGAATTTGGCTACTAAAAGTATACCTTATACTTGAAAGGGACGAAACAGACCAAAAGAACAGTGGAATAACCTTGCATATTAATAACATATGCTCATGAGGAAAGTTAGGAACCTGAACACAGCAATGTGGTAGACAATCAATAGATCACTAGACAACAGTGAGAATCAACAGAAAAACACAAAGAAGCGCTACACTAGAGATCACCAGGAAAGGAAGAATCAGATGAGGAATTTAGGAGACAAATGACAAATCCAGCATGGAAAGCTGACACTGTAGAAAGAAGACACGCTTCAACTATACAGACACTGACTGGTACTCTTATTTTCTGCCAAAAGCAAGACACAGCAGGTGATATATTTGTGAACTGTCTTAACTAGTGATTTCATCCCTCAAAAGGTTGCAAAATAAGGGGCAATTCTGAACAATAAAGTGGCACTTGTTGCTTAAGTTGGCACTGACAGGAACATCTGAAGTAAATAAACTCTATCATGGAATCTACAATTTAAAAAGAAACAAGAGAGAGGAAAACTAGGCATAATGGGATGTGAATCCTTGATTTTAAGGGAATCAATTCTGGAGGGTCTGGAGAGAGGGCTCCCATGGACTAATTAATTAATTTATCACAGGGGAAGCTGGCTCGATAGAAAAGGAAACCTCTCAAGAATGAAATTCTGAACACACAAGAACAATGAAGAAAAATCGGTCCACAGAAAACTCCCGGACAAACTCATATTTGAAAGAGACACGTATAGAAATGCAACTAATTTAGGATGAATATAAATGAGTAGCATGATCCTATAAGAATAGTGTCAGGAGTGCTAAAGCTCAGAATGAGCTGAGTCCAGCAATGAATGGTAAGGACAACAAAGAGGTTTTATATAGCTGGATTGGGGAAAAGAAAAGGAACAAAGAAGGGATAGGACTGCTGCTTGGGGGTAGATAGGGTAATGCTAAAATGGATAACAATAAGGAGAATCTAAAATATTCAACTCTTATTCTGTTCCTTATAATGGTGATAATCACTACAAACTGGGAAGCTTTAATTGTAAATACAAGGTACCATAACTGTTTCCCCTCGCCAAATATATATACCAAAATTTGTATTTCCAAATAAGTACTGATCCATTCACAAGTATGATTTACTCAAGACATTTTGGGAAATGGAGGAGGCAGAGGAAAGAAGAGAACTGAACAGCATTTGAGAGGTTACAGCTTTCTTTAATAGATCCTTAATGACGTGAAACTTCATTCTTTGAGAAGGTTTTTATTTTTATAAAAAGCAATTAGATTGAAGTATGCAATTGGTGAATACAGTACATAATTTTTTGATAAAATGACTAAAATTTAAGAAGTCTAATTGTTTTAGTCTAGTTGGTAAACCTTATGAACATAATTCCAAAGATGGATATTGAAAAAAAAATTAAACCAATAGTAGTATTATTATGTGGCCTGGGACCCAGGACGTCCCCTGGCCCTGGTTCACACAAATTAAGTTGGATGCTGAACATGGCAGGCTGCACCTTCTCCCCTCCCCCCAATAAAAAAGGTCATGATATCTCTTTGGCTGAATGTAGCCAAATGGTTAGGGCAAAAAAAATCTTTGCAGGAAGCTTCTCTAATAAAAATTTATTTCCAAGATAAAAGAAACTGATACAAATTTCTAAGAAAAAGAGCTACTCCCCAATCAGTAAATGGTCAAAAGATAAAAGATGTAGCTAGGTGGCTCAGTGGATAGAGTACTGGATCTGCAGTCAGGAAGATGAGTTTTCCTGAGCTCATATCTAGTCTAAGACGCTACCTAGCTGTGTGACCCTGGACAAGTCACTCAACCTTGTTTGCCTCGGCACCTCATCTGTAAAATGAGCTGCAGAAGGAAATGGCAAACTGCTCCGGTATCTTTGCCAAGAAAACCCCAAATGGGGTCACAAAAAGTTGTATATGACTGAAAATCAACTAAGCATGACCAAAAGATATAAACAGGTAGTTAATCAAAGGGAAAAAAAATCCAAGCTATCAGTAGCCTCGTGGAAAATGTTCTGAATCACTAAAAGATAAACGCAAACTAAATCATTATCTTTCAGGTAAAGGAAGATTAATCAAGTGAGGAATAGCTGGGCAAATTATGGTAGATGAATGTAATGGAATACTATACCATAAGAAATGATGAAAAAGGATTGTTTCAGAGAAACCTGGGAAGACTTGAATGAACTCATGCAAAGGAAAACATGAAGAACGTAATTAACAACTCATAAAACAATATTGTAAAGAGAAGCAACTTAACAAGACTTAAGAACTCTGATGGATACAATAAATGAGCATGACTCTACAGTACCAAAGGATGAAGAATGTTACCCTCCTTCTGACAGAGATGATGGATTTAATATGCAAGGAATCTGTCTTGCTTGACTATGGATATTTGACATGAGCGTTGTTTTTTCTTTTCTTTTTGGGGGAAGACTGAAAGGAAGAGAAAATAAAAGCTTGCTAAATGAAAAAAGTAAATTTAATTCAAAAATATCTTTTTGGGTCAAAGCTCCCACCTGCAGTTTCTCTAGAAAAATCTAGTATATTGTGTCTAAATGATATGTGTCTAAATTTCCCCCAAATATGGGTAAAAGGGGCCTTCAACTCCCCTTCAAAGTACCAAATATATATTGGGCACAGGCTAACCTTTATTTCATCCTATAAGATGTTTATGATACAAACGACACGAGCGCCCACAAACACACACAGTACTCAAATAGCTCATCGACTTCTCCAAGAAGCGAACTCACATTGGGCTGGTAAGAAACAAAACTATGACATCCTGGTCCCTTTTTCCATCCATGGAATTCACAATCGACACTAGTATCATCATCATCATATTGTAGACTTCCCCAGAAGGTAAATATACTTTGGGGCGGCTGAACAAGTAATCTCCTTCCCATAGGAACTTTGCTATCCGAATAACTCACTAGCTTTGTTCTCCAAGTAGAACGTTGAACAGAACTGTATGCGGACGATCCCTTTCATTCTCCATAAAGTATACTGCATGAGAAAATCCCCTTCTCTTGAGAATAGAGGTTCTTAATCTTTTTTGTCATGGACTCCTTTGGGAGTCTGATAAAGTCTATACTTCACCGAATAATATTTTTAAATGAATAAAATAAAACACATAGCATTGAAAAGGAAATCAATTATATAAAATACAGGTATCAATATCTTTAGATTGTAAGCAAATTAAGTGCAGGGATGTCTTTTTATTAATTGTATGCCCAAGTACTTAGCACAGTGCATGGCACATCGCAGGTGCTTAATAACTATTGGAAAATACAAAATAAGTAAGTTTATGGACCTCAGACCAAAACCCCATGTTTCTTGAAAGTTCAAGTTCTTGAACTTGGTAACTCGTGTTTCCATGAGACTACTCCCCAAAACGTCCTAGCTACCGTGGAAATCTCCCTTCTCTGTTTAAAAAAGTTAGATTATAGGATAATGTTGCCTGGAGAATTTGAAATTGCTCTGTCCTCCACGAGAGTTGGGATTCACAAACACTGCCAGTGGACTACTCATAACTACTATCTCAGGCTATAAGCAAGTATGTCTGCCTCAACCCTGTGTTTCTGCAAGTAGTGGCTATCAAACTGCTCATGTTAGGGAGGAAACTCGACATAGGCAATACTCCTACCCTAATGCAAATGGACTCTGCTTTGTGCTGGTAAGTCTTTTGAGCAAGGCATGTCTAAGCAACAAAAGAGGACAAACGGCCCAACTCCTCTGGTAAGAATTCATTCTTTTGAAACCCAGCCCACCAACCATCCTGAGGTTCCTGTGTCTTAAAAACAAAGTGCCAGTAGGCATATCCAAACTAAACACTAAATCCCTCACACATGACTCCAAGGCTTACACCCTGTATGCCAAGCTGAATGAAGACTCATCAAAGAGAGTATCATCTCTTAAAACAACCACCTAACAATTAGAACAGTACATATCTTCACAAAACAAATCTGAGGAACACCACTCAGGTGAATAAATAAATTCTGAAATGTTTCAAGTAATTACTTCTACAGGGAACGTTTTTTGCAATAGTATTTTAATGACATCAGATAATTTTAAACACATTTAATTCCTACACCCTTCGATGTTGCCTACAGTGCTGAAGGATTGCAGTTATTTAAAACAGTTGACTCTTAATGTGACTTAACATATGTAAATAAGAGAACCTGCTAGGTAGTGTATCGTGTTTAATTTATGGCACTACGCTTTGTTTTTAACGTACGTTGTACTGCTACTTACTTGGTAGACTCAGTACTTGATTCACAGAGCACTGAGAGACTATGTGCTTGGATTTGCTATCTATCCTCCTAGTAAACTGATGTAACTGACCTCAAATCAAGTTCAGAAGAATTTTTGATGCTCGGAAATTTGAGTCATCAACTGCTGGTATGCATATACCAACACAGAGCACGGCTAATAAATAAAATGAACTTCGATTTTTAATGAAACCTTATGGTTTTACTACAGACTTCATGAGATAGGAGTTATGATTAGAATTCAGCAACGAAAGATCATACTTTCAATAGACATAATCTGAGAGGGAGGGAGTGGAGTAGGCACTATATATCAAAAAGATGCACATGTGTACAAAGACATCCACTTGAGGGAGAAGCATATTAGAGAGCAATTATTTTGCACCTACTAGAAAATGCCCCCAAAGATGGAAAATATTGATCCTTTCCTAAAAAGGAAAAAAAGAGGAAACTTAAAACTGGTACACTGTTTGAATATTCCTGTCTTTTCCTAGATCTTCTTACTCCCCAAATTAGAGGTGCTCACTAAAGCTCTCTTCTTCTGTGGGAGCTGAGCATTTGGTTATGGGATCTGGTTCTCTGGTGTCTGAATAAATGGTTTACTTCTTTCTACCTTCTGTGTGGAGAGTCTCGTATACTTTGCGAGACAGAACCACAGAGACATTTTGACAATCACTATCCACATTGTGACGATTGCCTTCCTCTCTTCCTTTAGTCTTTCCTTTCTACAATCCATCTAGTACTGCAAGTCATCTTATCATATAACTGTTCTAATAAAAACATTAACAACTTTTCATGGATTCCCATTAGTATTTAAAACAGAAACTCCTCATTCTGGCATTCAAGCCCTTCCAGCATGTGGCTTCTTCCTATCTTTCCATTCTTTTTTCATCCGAGTTCTCTCATGCACACTACATTCTAGCAAAATGAGACTGCTTTCCATGCCCAGATCTCTTCCTTCCTTTTCTCAGTGCCTTTAGATGCACTTTCCCACAGGCCTAAATTCATCTGCTCTATACTTCTTCATAATGAAAGCCAAGTTAAGGTAGCATTTCCTCCATGAAATGCCATCTCTTAATCCTCTGTGGATAAATCATCCCTCCCCCCTCAAATTGCTCTCCTCACTCTAAGCTCTTCTTTGACACTTACTCACAATGGGCTTACAATCTAACAGGGAAGATAAGACAAGTAAGTACATAGCCATGTCACGTAAGAAACTGAGATGTTTAACTCGGAAAAGAGAAAATTAGGAGGGGGAAGGAGGAAGAGCTCATTATAAGTTCCCTCAAACACTTAAAGTCCTGTCATATAAAAGAGAGATTAGACTCATCTAATATAGAAACAGAGGATAATGCTTCATGGTGGCAGCTGTGTTGGAATTTTGGCATAAAAAGTAGCACAACTTGAAGAACTGTACAAAGCGGTGGAAAACTTCATTCCACGACAATAAGCATAATTACAATTATTCATTGACCAAGTGGTAGTAAAGATGAAGATGTTATTGCTATTAATTCATTTCCATGTTAACATGAAATTCACAAATTCACATTAATAATCCCACCAAAGGATGAAAAAAAAAACAATGATCTGGTAAACTGTACCTGTTCATCTCTCTGTCTCCACTCCTGCCAATTCTCTTCTTGTAAGTCTTTCTGTACTGGGTTTGGCAATGAAAGCTCCTGTGGAGAGCTACAAACTACCTGGGAGGATTTCTGGGGAATCTTCTTAAAAGCAATATTCCTCAGCTGAAAGGGCAACAATGACAAAGTATGTATATTGCTATCAGCTAATGAACCCTAGGTTATTGGTGTCTACAAGTTAAAATTATCCTGATTAGTCAACCAGTTATTAAAACCAAGTAAATAACTCTTGTGTTTGCTGAAATCTTTGCGGGCACTAACAGTGTTACTTTGAAAGGCAGTGAGATACAGTGGTGAGAGTACTGGATTTAGCATCAGAAGACTTGAGTTCCAGTTTCTATACCAATAAGGCAAGTTACTTATCTCTATGTGTGTACCCCCAATTTCCTCATCTGTAAAAGAGAGAATATCTTCACTATTTAATTCATAGGTTTGTTGTGAAAGTCTTACAACATAATTCAAAGTATAAATTAAGGCACTATACTATGAACACAGGATTTATAGCTAGGAAGGACTTTGGAAATCAATTCTAATCTAATTTTTACAAATGAGAAAAAAGATAAAATATAAAAATGAAATACTATATTTAGGTCCTAATTTGCTAATATTCATGGGTTGATGATGAAAATTAAAATAATCACTCTGCTGTAATAACTACTTTATCAATACTCTAATTCCTTTTATCCTAAAAAGTACAAAGTTGTCAAGACTGGAGAACACAAAAATCAGCATGATTTTTAAGATAAAACTACAACATAAAAAAACAGTTACTTTTAAATGGTTAACAAAAAGTCTGTTTAATAACCTGGTCAATCCTGGGTAAAATGACTGACATCCTGGATGTGGTGAATGGAGGAACTAATTCTTGAAGTCAATATAAAATTACACAGTATTTCCCCTTAAAAATCAAAGTAAAGTAGGTAAGAGAAAGAGAGGAAAGCTGTAAGGTTAAAAAAACCCTAGAATCATAAATTTTCATTTGACTTTTAAGGCAACTAGGATGGGAGCCACAGCAGGGTTCTCCTGATAATCCGAACACCATTATTATATTGATAATATTTAATATAATATTTCCTAACTTACCAAATGCTTTACCTAGATTATTCATTTGATCTTAAAAACCCAGTTAAGGTATGTAGGGCAAGCATTATTTCCAATTCGCAGATGAAGAAACTCAAGCTTTGAGGTGTTAAGTCAAGGTCAAACTATTTATCAATGGCAAAGCCAGGACTCAAACCCAAGTCTTCTAGTGCTCTAAATGCCTGTCAATCTGCCTCACCGATGTGAGAGACTGATGAAGATCCAAGAAGACAATAAATACGTATGTTCCTTCCTCTACAATGCAACTACCTCAGATATTTTAATTGCATTATTTTCACGGTATAGAACGGACTGAGAAAAGAGACAACAAACAAGGAAGTTATTATGCACAAACTATACAAAATTTGGATCTAGAGTAAGTGTGGCTACAGGAATGGAAAGAATGGAAGAAGTTCCTTAGACTCAGACACTACAGTTGACACTTTCATTCTCCTTTTTGGTCTGATTTAGAAGAGAATATAAAGCCCTTGAAACTGAGTACCCTAGTCCATGTTATAGCCACACTTAGGACCTTAACTTAGGCATAAACTACAAGTAATCCTCCTTGCTGGTGGCCCTGTTTTCAACCTGTTCTTCCTGCCAGTTTGTTTGAGATACCATGAAAATATTCCAATTTAAATGATGTTTGAGGAAGTTGTGTTGCAGTAGAATCTCTTTCATCATCTTATTTGATATGTAGAACAATTTTTGTAAGTACTATTTTAGTATCAGAAGACATAAAATTCCTGGCTTTCCCAGTGACTTATTTTGACCCTGCATAAGTCATCTAACATTTCTGAATCTCATTCTCTTCATCTATAAATTAAAAATGACCGCCATAGTACTCCAGATATCTAATGCTACTTCTTCACATTCTCAACTTCAACAGTAATAACTGTGCAGCACAACAGTACAGTGGCATCCAAAAGTTCTAAATGAGGGCCAGGAACTGTTAGAAAGGTTTCTCCTTTAAATAATCTGGGGAAAAAACTTTTTAAACAGACACATTAAAAAGTGGCTAAGGTAGAAAGATCACTCTTTAAAACTCAGTAAGTTGAGTAAATGCAAAAATACAAGAAGAAATGGTGATTTGATTAGTTTTTCTAAAACAAAACAAAACTTCTTTAAGGATCTTCACATGTGTCAAATGTTTCTTTGTTTTTAACTGCCTCCATTATTATTTTTGGGAGAAGAAGGGTAGGTGGTCCAGACCTGTCACCGGGAGTATAGATAAACTCCAGTGAGAAAGTTTCCTCTAACACAGACTGGCAACTATTCTCAACCTTTAAAGTCTTAGAAACCTGCCTGTGAACCTGAAAAGTAAGTAATTTGCCCAGGGTTGTAAAGCCAGTATGTCCAAAGGCTGAACTTTAACCCAGTTCTTCCCAAGTTAAGGCAAGCTTTTGCCTATCCATATGGCAGACTATTTTTCTATATTTTTCCCAAGTGAAAAATCTACTTTAAAACATTTATTATGCAATTAATACTGAAAACTTGGAAAAACTGCCAAGTCCTCCCTAATAAGGAAAACAAGTGTGTGGATATGGGACTTCAGACAAATACAAAAAAACCCTTGAACCAGTGAACTTTCATGCTACCTCATTTGCTTCACTCTGCTGCTGTTCCTTCTTCTTTCTTCTTTTTTCTTTCTTCTTTTCATTCGTGGTTGGTTTGCTCCCCAAAGTTTGGGACTTTCCAGGATTCCGACCTCTGCCCTTCCCAGGCTCAGAATCAGAACCACTGCCACTATCTACTTGCAAGAGAGCGAAACGAGACGCAGTAGTGGGAACAGAACTGATTACAGCTGAAGCCATTGTAAAGATGCCTCTTTTAAGAAAAGTCTATCAGAAAATAATTCCTGAAAATGAAAGATAAATAAAAGGAATCAGTGTAACATGCTTTCCAAGAAGCCTGTTTTTCTTTATCATAAGTTTAGTTAACCAGTGTTAAAATACACACAGACCTGTTCATAAATTACATTTTTAAGAAATCACTGCGGCAGCTGGGTGGCACAGTGAGTACAGCACTGGCCATGGAGTCAAGAAGACCTGAGTTCAAATCTAACCTCAGACACTTGACACACTTACTAGTTGTGTGACCTTGGGCAAGTCACTTAACCCCAACTGCACTGCCTCCCCCCCCTCCCAAAACCAAAACAACTGAAACAGCAACACAAAATAAAAACAAAAAGCATAACATCTGCCATAATAATTAGGCTATGGAAGGGTTACTACCAAGGTATTACTTAAGTAGGTACTTAAATTATTTCTTAAGTTGAAGTAAATATATTTTTCTAAATATATTCTCCCCAAATTCCTAGAAAATAAGATGGATGTGCTTTCTCTTATAAATACTTACACAACACATTAAAGTATAATCCATTTTTAGAAAGAGGTGCAAATGTGAAATAATTTTATAGTCACTCATCTTTACAATACTGTAGTCAAGAAGATGGATGACAAAACTGTTCATCACTGAACAAACACACACATGCACATTTGTGAGGATATGTTTGTGTATAAGTGCATATACTGTGTGTGGGTGGGAGGGAAAGAGTTAGATGGGTTAGACTGCAGGGCTGGGGAACCTGCGGCCTTGAGGCCACATGTGGCCTTCTAGTTTTTTAACTATGGCCTTTTTGCTGAATCGAAATTTTACAGAACAAATCCTTCTTAAAAATTTAATAATTTATTTATTTTTAGTTTTCAACATTCACTTCCATAAGTTTTAAATTTTCTCCCTCTCCCCCTCTCCTCTCCAAAATGGCATACAATCTGATATAGGCTCTACATATACATTTCTATTAAACATATTTTTACATTAGTCATGTTGTATAGAAGCATTAGAACAAATGGGAGGAACTATGAGAAAAAAACATAAAACGAAACAAAAAAAAGAAAACAGTCTGCTTGGATATGCATTCAGACTCCCTTTTTCTTTTTCTGGATAAAACAAATCCTTTTAATAAAAGTACAGCTTAATAATAATAGCTGAAATTTACATGGAACTTTAAGGTTAATAAAGTGCTTTTCACGTTATCTCACTTGATCCTCAAAAACAGCCATGGCAGAGAAGATGCCACGGCCCCTATTTTACAGAGGCACTGAGACAAAAAAGGTTCAGTGACTTGTTCAGGGTCACACTGCTATTAAATGTCTAGGCAGGATTTGAATTGCAGTCTTCTCGACTCCAAGAGTCCAGCCCACTATGCATTTTGGTCCCCCTCCCCTGCTCCATGCCATGGTTTAAGGACACAGATGGACACTCAGAAGACAGCAACAGGATGGTGCAGATGTTCGAGTTCAGGCTGTATTAGGAGTGGATGAAGGAAATGAGACACATACACACCATAAGCACAAGAATATACACAATACGTTAAAACAAATCAGTACAAAGCAATTTGCTGAGAAGACACTAACTAGCAGCTAGGGGGATCAAGAAAGGGTCCCGTAGGAAGTGGTATTTCAGTTGAATTTTGAAAGAAAAAAAAGAATTATAAGAGACAGGAGAAAGAGGAGACATACAAAGCCATGGCAATGGCATGTCCTATGTGAGGAACAATAAGAAAATCAGTTTCCCTGGAATGAAGTATATGTGAAAGGGAATAACGTATGATATGGTCGGAGAGGCAGTTTGGAGCCAGGCGAAAGACTTTAAATGCCAAACAGAGAAGTTTGTAACTTATTCTAGTGTTAACAGAAACCAATGGAACTTAAGCAAAGGAGTCATACAATCCAGTTTTAGGAAGGTCACTTTTGACAGCTGTGTGCAGAATTAACTGGAGAAAGAGGGACTGGAGGCAAGAGACTAATTCTGAGGCTACTGTAATAGGTGAAAGTGATGAGAAGCTGAACTAGGGTAATGGCTATTTGAGTGAAGAAAAAGGAACAGAACTGAAGGATGTGGAGATAAAATCACTAAGCCTTGGCAAGTATATATAGGGTTAAGCGAAAATAAGTTGGTAAGGTTGACTCTGAGGTTAAAATCTACATGAACCTAAGGATGGTAGTGACCTTATCAGAAATAGAGAAGTTTAGAAGAGGGAGATGTGGAGGGTGAGGGTGGAAGGAGAGGTACAGCAGGGAATGAGTTCTATAAGGGATATACTGAGTTCAATATGCAAGTAAGAATAATTTGTTCATCTTGTCCCTAGAGAGAAGAACTAGAATGGGCAGAAGTTGCACAAAGGCAAATTTAGTCCTGAAATAAGAAAAATTTCTGAGAAAGGAAAACTATCCAAAAATATGTGGAATCTGAATCCAGGTCTAATTTTATTATTCCAAGGTCAGACTTCTTATCCACTATACAATGCTATAATCTCTTAATTAGGTCATTTTGCACCTTTCTAAAGTTTTCTGTGGGGAGACACAATTAAAGATCTTTAAGACATAAATATTTTGTCCTAAATTACCTGTCTCTGAAGTCAATCTGTATAAATGTATTGATTAATCTTGCTAAAATGAGAGTGGTCAGAAACAACCTTATGCCAAAATAAAAATATTTTAATTTTTTGCAAGAGAAAGATCAAAGAAAGACAACTGCCTTGGTCAGGTGTGTCCTGCCAATAGAAGGAAAATAACTCTTCTCTGGCTTGTTTTCTTTACCATGGAGAACATCTTTGAACTGGAAAGGATAAAACCAAAGTAGTTAACAGGGAACTGAGACCTAAGATAAGGAAATTTAAAAGTACAGCTATCTGCCTTCAATGAATTCAATTTACCAGACCTAGAAAACTACATTTGGATGTAGTTCTGAACTTGTACATATGACTGCTAAGTTGCTGATCTTTGAAAAGGTACTACAAGACTGGAGATAAATGCTGTTCCAATTTTCAAAAGGGAAAGTCAATGCAATCTTCAGACTACTGAACCAGTAAACTTGATATTTTTGGCACAACACTAGGACATATTAGAGAGATTATGAGCATTTTGGAAAAGGAATCAGTGATCCCTAAGAGCCAACCTGGGTTCATCAAAAATAGATTAAATTTCAGATTAAATTTAATTTTTGACAGTATTACCAGACTAGTGCAACAAAGGACTGCCACAGACAAGAAATACTACCATATTTTAGCACAGCATCTGACAAAACTTTTCAATGAAATCATTGTTGAAAAATGTGAACTAGGTTTATAGCATAATAAAATGGATTCAGAATTTTGAAGAAATAGACCTAAAGTTAAATTAACGGGCTAATACAACCTGGAAGAAAGTCTCTAATGATAACCTCAGGGGTCTGTTCTTCACTACTGGTCTGCATTTTTATTGGTGACAAGCTTACCAAAGCAGCAATAAAATGGCATAAAGCTAGCTAAAACAGATACAAGATGGCATCATCTGCCCAGAACAATGGTCAAATCTAGAAAGATGAAATTTAACAGCATTAAATTCTTCCCCTTTGATTCAAAAACTCAATTGTACAAAGAAGAGGAAAAAGCATGGCTAGAAAATTGCTCCTGTAAAAGAGATTTGGATATTTTAGCTATCTGCAAATTAGTGAGACACAGCAGCCTTTCAAGAAAGTTAATGGATTCTTTGGGTGGAATGAGAAAGGTATAGTACATACAGCAAGAAAGGTACAACTACTGCTACCCCTACTACTACAACACTCTGGCCTGATCAAGCAAGTTCTGGAATATTATATTCAGTTCAGGATGTCATATTTTAGGAAAAACACTGAGTGGAGTACATGATAAAAGGCCATGCTTAATAAGGCTCCATTGAAAAAACTAGTGATGTTTTCTCTGGAAGAATAAAGACATAAGGAGAGATCACCTATGGGGCAGGCAAACCAGTCTAGCAAAAGTAGGGAAGAGATAGGAAGTGACTTGTGTCAGACAAGTTGAGCCACTACTACCACTGAACCACAACATCCCCCCAAGACACTGACAGAAAAAGCCTAGAATCCTGAATGCACTTCTTGGGAATAGTAGTGTCTCCCAGATCATTTGTTGTGCTTCTAGCCCAATCCTCAGAGCCAGCACCCTGGGAAGTAGCCCGCAGGGAGAAGGGGCCTAACAACTGCTTCTGTAGATTCTGCAGCAATAGATTACTACCCAACACTCAAAAAGAAAAAGTTCTTGCTACTAAAGTACTTGGCACTGGCAAATGGTTTATTATCAGAAACTGATGGGATTTTTATCAGCGGACATGACATTGAAATTGATACATTACCATCTGCTTTGCTTCTGCACCACAAGGATCAAAGGACCTTTCCCTCTCACTTGCTAGTGAAATTGTCTACATGTGATGCTGCCCCATTAGAAAGTGAACTCCTTGAGAACAGAGACTATCTTTTATATTTGTAGTCCCAGTGCTTAGCACATATAAATGCTTTTTCTTTTATTTATTACAAAGGCTGTTTTCAAGTATTTCAGAGGCTATAATTTGGATAAGGGTCAGATTTGTTCTGCTTGGTCCTAAAGGGCCTGAAGTCAATCAGTCAATAAACATTTACTAAGCAACTACCATTTGCCAGGCACTGTGCTAAGGTCTGGGACAAGGCAGGCAGGTTACCAAGAAGCATATTTGGGCTCAAAATAAAGGTAAAGTTTTTTGGTAATTACAACAATCTATCTCAAGATGTACTAGAATCTCCACTGCTGTTGGTCTTTAAATTGAAATGAATATAAATCATAATGAACAGAAGCAGAATGTGCAGAAGTGCATCCTTCAAGAAAGTACCTTTCTGAATGTGAGGTGGTATATGCTTGGACAATACATATGAACATAGATCATTGAGCATTTTGACAATTCTAGATTTTCTTGATGATACTCCATGACTGGTGGCCCAGAGAGAAAGAAGGGCCAGTAACAATAAGAAAATTTCAGAATTGAGAGATTTTGAGACAGAGGTATCCAGCCGGTGTAACACCTATGGGCCAGATGCCAACCACAACATCCTGGACCAGATTAAAATGAAATTGGGAAATACTTAATAAAAATATGATAAAATATAGATAATATTAATATGTAGTTTTTAAGTCAATATGAAACCCACAGCGATCCTTATGTATGGTTAAGGGGTTTCATTTCTATTTGAGTTTGACACCATTGCTTTAATGCATCATTCTGTCCAATAAGGTATTGGTAGTCCTGTCCATGGAAATATTTGAGAGGCCAGATTACTACCTAGGAATGTTGAGAGAATTCCAAAATAACAGTTATCAAGTTAATTTGAGTTTCTATTCCCTAGGAGGAGTTTTTGGATTAACTGAAGAGACACTTTCTGGCTATAGAAAGGGAAGTATCCTCCTCCTTGGTAATAATATTATTCTAACATCTCCAAGAAAACAATGTGAAAGAGTACATATGATACAAAAAGGACTGTATTTGCAGTTTTAAGTATCCCAAAGTCAAACCTTGCCTCTGAAACTTACTGGTTTTTTTGACCAGACAAGTCACAATTTCTATGAGCCTGTTTGCTCATCTCTAAAATGAAGCTAATACCTATAGTACCTAACTCACAGAAATGTTAAATAGACCAAATGAAGCAAAGTATGTAAAAAACTTGGCAAATCTGTAAAACTTAAAATACCACCTGTCTCACAGTCACAAAGAGTTGCACAGCGCACTGAGAGGTTAAAAGACTTGCCCAGTCGCAAAGCCATCAAGCATCAGAGGCAGGCCTCGAACTCAGGTTTTCCTCGGCTTTGAGCTAGCTCTCTATTTACACCGACCCTTTTTGCAACGTATCAAAATTAGTAAGACCAAATTTGGCAAACATTTTTCAACTCTTACCTGGATAAAAAACAACTACCTATATTCAATAGGTCACTTCATCTATCTATATGGAGAAAGGAGGGCGATGCATATTTATAGTTAAATGATCTTGGCACATCCATCAAGCTAAGAGTTTTACTTGAAATGAGAGTCCAACTGGAAAAGTGACTTTCTTTTATGGTCGAAACAGTTGTCTGGTAACATCTGTCCACAAAATTGTTTAGGTCAAAAATATCTCTCTATGAACATGACTGTCTCATATGAGAGCTTGAGAAAATTCCAAGGTCCTGGCTAATTACTGACTTTTAAATGTAGGAATCTTTGTAGCCAGCCCAACACATGTGGTCCTTCTTCTATGCCATATGCTCCACAACTCTGTGAATAAAGGGACCTGCCAGCAGACTTCTGACTTTAGCTTAGAATCCAACTTTTCAAGGTATTAAGTCCCTATAGACGCTTGGGTCTAAAGGCATATTTGCCAGTGTAAAGAGAAGTTAGGCTCCTAAACTTTTAACCAAATATCTAATTTGCCTTCTGTATATTAAAAGTATATTTTCATCATGCTTTAATCAAGAGCTGAGAATATTATCAATATAGTTACTCAGATAATTCAACTCTGAATTCTTGAAGCCTAGTAAGGTTCAGGTCATACATCTAGAGAAAAAGATATGAGAGAAGGGAATGGGTATAGAGGAAGGAAGAGAGAAAGACATGCAGGGAAAGGGGCTGGGCAGGAGAAATGCCCCTGATGAACATGCTGACTATTTTCCCAGAGTTTCTAAGTCCTTTCTCTTTCCCTATATTAAGCTGGATAATCAGAAAAAACATATCCAGTTTACCTTAGGTCCCTGTAAAAATACTTTTGCCAAGATTCTATACCATACTCTAGCTTAGAAAAAAAAAAAAGGTTAGTTACAAGCATTGTTGATTTAAACAGCAATGTTTGTGTCTTTTGCAGAATCAGTTGAAGATTTGTTATCCAGTATCCTTTATGTAAGAACCCATACAATAAACTTCTCCATTAGGTCAATGCTAGGGAAAAAACCCCTCCCAGATAATGAGGCTGAAGGACACACATTTCCCATCTTTTCCTTCTTTGTCTGAGATGCCAAGAAATTAAGAGCTAAAATCTTGCTCAACTTTTGTACTTCATTCCAGGTATCTGGTAATAATAACTATTATATACTCCTTTTGACTAGTTTTTGTTCTTTTAAAAACTGTTGGGGCAGCTAGGTGTCTCAGTGAGTAGAGCACCGGCCCTAGAGTCGGGAGGACCTGAGTTCAAATCCAGCCTCAGATACTTGACACTTACTAGCTATGTGACCCTGGGCAAGTCACTTAACCCCAATTGCCCTCCCCGCCCCAAAACCTGTCCTATTTTGTATGCTTAATTTTAATAAAGTAATATATTTTTGAGAACAAGATATAAAATTGAAATACAAAGAGGAAATGAAATATTGAAACAGCTGCCCAAAACACTTATAAACAAGTGAGTCATTTGAAGATTAAGACTTCCAACAGATAGTAAACAAAATTATGTATGTGTACACATACATATTGTCTATTAAAATTCTGATGTGAAAAGTTTCTTAAAACGTTATACCATCAGAATGCATGCTTTGACAAATCCTATGTCAAGTTGGAAATGTATTAGTATGCTACATGCCTTTTGTCCAGATATCAACCTATGTTCAAATAGTTTTGTTGCCAGAATGTTGGCCATCAGGTGATAAAACTTTTTGGCTGCATCAATTCACAAAAATAGTAGCAATATGCATCAGAGAAAAGAAAGCAAACACTGGTGAAATAATGATTCACTTAAATATCAATAACTACAGTCTAAGTAAGTGATGTCTATTGCTAGCTACATTCTTTCAGTAAAGCCTGAACCAGATCAAAAGGTAATTGGGAAATATTTAGTAAAATAAATAAAAACATAACAGAACAAAATCGATGTTTGTCTAAGTCAACATGTGACAGTGATCCTTATATATGGTTTAGTGACCCCTATTTCTATTTCAGTTTGACACATTCTAAAGTAAATATTACTGTTGATAATTACCATTCAGTCTTATCTTTGAAACATGAAATTCAAGGAATTGGTAATTTGGGGGTGATATCACACCCATGTATTTTATTTCAAGTTTGAAGTTTTCCTAGAAGAATGTTTTCTGGTTGATAATCTGAAGGGGGAAAAATTTGCAATATGGAAAAATATTTAACCTTGCTTCTCAATTAAAATATGCCTCATACGCATTCATTCTGCTTCAAGTTTAACAAGTCAGATGACTTGTTTAAAAACTGATAAAATTCTGTAAATGCTGTAAGTACTTCAAGAAATATAAACTGACCACAACATTTTGATCGCAGTCAACGTGCTAAATTTTAATAATTTTAAAATATTTCATCATTTTAAATGGACTGTAAATTTCAAAATTCAGTTTTAGAGTTCTTTGGGCCAAAGCATTTCTCCAGAGTCACTGCTGGAAATAATTTATTTCCATGTTTTAGATTAAATGGCTCCATGACACCCTATGAGGAAAGAAAGCCAGGACACGTATGAACGTGTTAGGCAAATGAGGAAAAAAATCATGGCAGAAGCCAAATAAAAACAACTTTCCTTATGTAGCAGGCATACCTAACTCCACAACAAAATATGTTTAAAGTATCAAATGTAAAACTTCGGCTATGGCTCCCAGAAGATGTCAGGCTTCTGGAATGGCTCCAAACAAAATTATCTGGCAGGCAAAGAAGTAGCCATTGAACAAACAACAACAAATTCTGCTGAGAAGAGCCAAGATTACATGTATTACTCTGTGAAAAGTTCAGAGAACTCTGTATAGAAGGGAAAGGTGTGCTCTAATTAGTTGGCAAGGTTTACAAAAGGCCTGGCTTTTCCCAAGTATAAAAGTAACAGAATACCTAAAGGAAAACAAATTAAGGAAAAGTGGCAGATGGCTTAATTAGCCACTGGAAATTAGAACCATAAAGGAGGTAGCAAGCATTGGCCACTGACAACAAGATGACGAATGCCAATTTATACAGGAGAGAGAACACCTGATCTAATGGGGTGCATGGCCACCTCCTCTACATCTCTTTATGGCAGAAAGCCTCTTTAAATTTGGGAGTGAGGGGCATATGGGGTGGATAAGGAAGTATGGAGCAGGTGGCTTTTTGCTCAGCATCCTTTGAAAATACCAGTGTGCTGCTGCCCAGAAGACATATTAATTACTACAGTTCAACAGTTTGGAGGGATATTCATTTTATTTACAAGGTAAGCACTGTTCTGTGACTTATGGGATACTGAACCATAAACAACAGAACAGAACAAGGTCTATCTAAGAAATCAACCTACAGTAAAGATTCTTTCTTTGGTGAAATCAGAAGAATGAAACGTAAGATTATATTAACCTTATGAGAAAATGGACATTGGGACAAGATCTGAAAAGAGCAAGCACAGGGAAGTGTTAGTGGTTCAGTATAACACACATACAATACAACTAAAATTTATCAAATGTTAAGTGTTCGTTATCTATACTGAACTGTAATAGACACTAAGGATACAAAAGCTAAAATATAAATCGAAATCAACATATAAATTATTTTCTATTGGGGAGATGCAAGAACAAAAGAAAATAAAATGCAAGATGCCTTTTCTTTCTCAATTAACAACTTAGAGGGAATCAAGAAAGACTTTAATCTTAAGAATTAACAATCCCCAAAGGTAGAGGTGAAAAAGGAGTGCTTACTAGAAATGGAGGCACTTGTTTAAATGCAGGGAGGTGAGGAGAAGGAAAGCTGAATTCTAGGACTAACTACTAGGCACAATTAAGACTAGGATATAGAGTACATTAAGGGGAGAAATGTGAGATAAGGCTGGTATAAAAGAAAGATCAAATAAGCAGATGCAAAGAACACAAGGAAAAAAATCAAGAACTGACTTTTAGAAATACCAATAAAATGTTTAAACAAACAACATACTAGAGGACTATAAATAGCACAGAAATTTAAACATGGAGGTGAGACCACCATACAAACCTGAGTACCACTCCTCTATTTCTGCTGAGCACATTACTGAATGTCACTTGACTACTCTATATTAAAGGAAGATTGTCAATGTCAAAATGTTAGGAAATTCTTGCCCTTAGCAAATCTTAAATGCCAGCAATTATCTTTAACTATACTAATTGAGCTAAGTAAGGCATAGTTTTAGTAATCCCTAAATCCATCTATATTTACCTTTTGGAATATGTTTTATCAATAATTTATTTTCAAGGTTGCTGTGACAAAGGGTCTTTGTGAATTCTGAAGTGCTATAAAATGACTTACTAATAGACCAAAAGATCTAATTCTAGATGTATGTTGGAGAAATTTACAAGTGTGCAAAGTTGCAAAAGAAGGCTAGACATCTACAATGGGTGGTGATTCACAATAAATGAGATGAATATTTCTGGCTTATATTTTTGTGGCCAAATGCTTTTATTTCCTGTGAAATTCTATCCTGATGCCTCATGCCAATGTGAAAGTGACATTAGCCTTTCAAAGGTGAAGCATCAAAACTAGCATGTTGAAAAGTTCTGGAAAAGACTTGCTGGAGAAAACCCCATCAAGCAATGAATAATTTTTAACATTGTTGTAGTTAGCACTAATTTGTTTTTTAAAATCCATTTCTACAAGAAATAAAACAAGAGGAAAGAGCACTGGACGACTATGATGAAAAGTTTGGTCCTGAAAAAGAGGTGAGAAACTGTAACTTTTTATACAGAGATAGGAGACTATGGGTATGGATATACATATATAGTTATGGGTATACATACTGTCAGAAACAGTATATTGGATAATTTTGCTAAACTGCCTTTTTTTGAACTCCTCCTTTTTTTGTTTTCCATTACAAGAAGTGACTCCTTGGGTAGGGTAAGGAAGGGATATTTTCAGAAATGAGGATGATCTAAAAAATGAGATATAAAATTTTTAAATGTTTTCAGAAAAAAATTAGTTAAAACCCCAAGAAAAATAATTTTTAAAAAATCACAAGATCAGTATAAAATAAGCTCTGAAAATACTTTTAGGTCTCTAAATCTGGCTCCCAATAATGCTTGCCCAGCCTTATTTCATCCTCTTCCCAGATATACACCCTACTGGGGCTGTTTCCCAAGTTCAATCACATACCGGGCCATAACGAATTTGCTCAAACTTTCTTCATCACCACCTTTCAAAGTTCCTCTTTTCTTCAAAAATGCTCAGATGATATCTTCTGAGGATTTCTCGTCCCCCCACAATATACTTTGTACTATATTTATATACACTTCCACCCTGACCTAACCCCCTCCCCCAAAAAAAGACAAGAACAGTTCCGTTTTTTGCCTTTGTATCCTTAAGGGTTTAGCACAATCCCTGGAAAGCAGCAGAAGCTTAATAAAGGTTTTTTTGGATCATTACAGTATTAGTAGCCTTTCTTAGATATCAAAAACGCCCAGGATTGAGGGATTTAACATGGGGGAAAACTGAATTTCCTATTAATTTAGGATTTTTTTAAATGGCCCATGTAATTTCCTTAGATCAAAGTCTTGTCAAATAATTATTTAGATACTTTGGGGGACATTTGCTATTATAAGAACATAACAGCTGAAATGGTACAAAATGCTAAAAAGTTTTTTTTTTTTTAATCCAGTTTCTAAAGATGCCTAAAAACCTGGCGAAATTTTTCCAGAGCTTCCTTCTTCCAGGAGAAAAAAAAAG
Source organism: Phalanger gymnotis (assembly GCA_028646595.1). Taxonomy (NCBI): domain Eukaryota; kingdom Metazoa; phylum Chordata; class Mammalia; order Diprotodontia; family Phalangeridae; genus Phalanger; species Phalanger gymnotis. Next base: position 267,868,546 of record CM053624.1, on the reverse strand, counting down.
TCTTTATCCAATTAAAACTCAATCAGCTATGGGAGGCAGAGCAGCACATCATCCAAAAAGGAGTAGCTGTACCTCATCCGTTAACAAGAGCCAACTTCTCCGCTCCTACGGTGTTAACAGGTGCCCCAGATCTTATTAGCACCAGGCAAAGCAAGGAAGCAGTCTGGCCGGACGAGACTTCAGACGCGCAGGAAGAATGCAATACCTGGGGAAAAAGGAATGAGTCAAGATCAAACAAGCCCACCCGGGCCGGGCGCCACCCCCCCCCGGGGGGGCTGCCCTCTGCCGGGTGGGCCTGGGAGCCGCCTGCGGGATCCTCGGCCCCGAGGCGGGGGAGGCACCTGCACCGAGAGCTCCGCTGCCCAAGCCTCGGGCATCCTCTGCCCAGGGAGCCGACGGCTGCAGCCCAAGGAGGAGGGGGCTCACAAGGCAGCGACCTGAGAAGGGGGCCTCACTAAGCAACGCCCCGGGAGGGGGCGGGGGTCCGTGGGGCAACAACTGTAGAAACGGGGCATCACCGACAACAATCCGGGAAGGGGACTCGTTAAGCAACAATCCCACTCGCAGCGGGGGGTCTGGCGCTGGAGAACGCGGGGACACCCGGGAAGAACACCCCTTTCCCTTCGCCTTCTTCCCCCAATAACCCCGGGTTAGGGGAACCTCAATTCGTCCCCCTCCTCCCCGCGCCCCCCGTTTGGAGTAAGAAGAGGGTAAGGCTGGAAGGGGCCCGGCTCCGGCCGGGGGACTCGCCGCTGCCCGGCGGCCTGGGCCGACCCGCCGTCTCCCCATCCCTTCGGGCGAGCTCGGGCCTCGCCCCCGCCCCCGGGTGCTGCTCCGGCGCCCTTCGCCCCAGGCCGAGGGCAAGGCTGCGGGGCCTGAGGGGAGGCGGGTCCCTCGCCGCCAGCTCGCCCAGACTCGGCCGGGTCCCTCGGCCAACTCACCGCGTTCCCCTCCGCGGCTTCCCCCCGACTCCGTCCTCCTCCTCTTCCTCGGCTGGCTGGCGGCGGCGGCTCCTCGGGGCCGGCCGCGCTGGGCGTTGGGTCTCTGGCTCCTCCGTCAACTGGGAGGAGAAGGGGGCGGGGGCGCGGGGGAGACGGGAGAGCGCGCGGAGCCCGGCGGCGGCGCGAGACGGGTCCGGGGCCGGGAGGGAGGGGGAGGGTAGGCCGCCGCGGGCTGGGCGCGGGGGGCGCCTCTCGGCCCTGCGCGGCACGCGCACTCACTCCCTCACCCCAGCTCCCTCTGCGCGCGCCGCGGCGGGGTGAAGGGGGTGGTGTATAACGGGTCCGGGGCGCCGGGAGGAGGCCGAGCTGTGCAGCCGGGGAGGGGGGACTGGGGGGGGGGGCGACGGGGGGGGAGGGCGCAGAAAAGCCCCGTGCGGGTCGAGGTGAGCGAGCTTTCACGTGGCTGAAGGGAGAGGACGGCTACTTCAGCGGCTGCGGAGCAGCCCCAGGGTCGGTGCTGGGTAGACCTGGAGGCGGGGGCGGGGCGGGGGGGGGGGTGAAGGGCGGAGCAGAGGGGCGGGGCCTCGCGCGCCCCTGCGGTCCGTTTCGGGGTTTGTTTATTTTCTCGGTTGGTTGCGGCGGCGGCGCGTGGGCCGAGGTTCTCGAGTGACGTGAGCGGCTGGAGTTGGGGGAGAAAACCAGAACCACCTGCTGGAGAAGGGGAGCTACGGGGGCCGGGCAGGGTCGAAATAGCTCCGAGAGGCCGCAGCCGCTGCCTAGGGGGTGGTGGGGAAGCGAGTCCCCCAGAGGTGGGGCCGAGAGGACGAAACACACAAGATTAAGGGCGGACGACCGCCTGGCGTCGGTATCTTTGCGGGGTATTACCCGGGGAGCGCTTGTGAGCTGGCCTGCCTTCTGTTTGGGGGTGCGGTGTGGCGGGGTCTTGTGCACCCCAGAAGCTGCCTGGTAGTGGTCTGCGAGTCGGGCGTCCGGCGCCTCGGAAAGATCCAGCCAGCGCGGGATTATTAAATCCTGATTTAAATGTTACCGCTTACCCCAGTGTCGGGCCGGCTCTGAAAAAGCAGGTTTCCATCCGTATTGCCGCTAATTTAATGTTAGTTCCTTAAGCAGCTTGAAGTTCATCTTAGTGACCCTTCAGATTGGGCCTCTTGTGGCGAAGTGAGCAGAGCCCTGGGTTCAAGATTTGGCATCAGACGCTGTGTGATCTAGGGCAAGTCGCTTAACCTCTGTCAGCCTGGGTTTCCCCAACTGTAAAATGGAGATATAGCAGCACCTGCCTTGCAAGGTCATTGTAATGATCAGCTGAGATACTTTAAAAAAAGGCTCTCACGTAGTAGGAGCTCTATAAATGCTTCTCCTCCCTTCCCCGTAAAGCCAGCATCCCTGGTTTACTCGTTGGATTTTTGAGAAGGTAGAAGCATGTGGTGCAGTGTTCCCTGACCCAGTAAGCCCAAATTCCGCAGGCCTAAAATTGAATTTAACCTCTGTTTCTTTGTAGCCCCTATTTCTATCGACTGCACGGCCATTCACTCAGGATTCTTCATTTATATTGTCTGGTGTTGCCGAGTCCTATACCTACCCTAGCACACAGCTTTTGCTTCTGGAGTGAAGGTGGAAGGAGCTGGCTCCTGATGTGAATGCAGAAAGTTAGGAGTGTTAACCTAGTGGCAAAAAAAACAAAACAAACCTTTCCTCTTGGTTTTTTTACAGAGTGTGAATAGCCTAGGTAGGCTGCAGATTAGCGGCTTTGAAAAAGCTCTCTGCCAGCCCCACTGGTCCAGAGTTAAGGTGCGGACCTGAGCCGGCCTGCCCAGCAAAGATGCTCTGGAGGAACAGGGAGAGGGGGAGGAAGATACCACAAGAAGGGCCCGGTGTTCCAGAGAGGAACTGCCCTGGCCCACTCGTGTTCCCTAATAGTGCTTTACCACGACTGTACTCTAAGTTGTGCCTGCTGTTTCCACCGACTATACTCCCGGGGAGGGCGGACACTTTGTAGCCATTCTTACTGTACCATCTTGGCTTTGAGCTAAATGACTATTAAGGGTAAGCTCACTAATGGGGGCTTCAGAGCCGTGTTTAGAAGTGAAGACCCAGAGGGTACCTTAACACTGCAGATAGTCACCTCCACCCCACACCCCCTCCCCCAGGGCTCCCAATCTACAGATATCTGAGTGCTAAATGAGGGAGGTGTCCTCCTTTGCTTGTCCCCATCATCCTAGGTCAGGACTTCATACCAACTCTAACCTGACTGACTTCCCTGCCTCAATACATCTATGAACGAACACTTAATAGGCACCTACTACATAATGAGTACTGTTAGGCACCGGAGAGACCAAGACAGAAATTAAACATTCCCAGTCTTCAAGGAGTTTATATTTTGTTGGGGAGACCAGCAAATACACCACACACACATACATACCCACAATATGCCATATACACATACATATATAATGATAAATACAAGGTCCTTTGAGGGGAGAGGTACTACCAACAAGCATTGATTAAGCCTGTACTATGTGCTAGTCAGCAGGGGTACAAAGACAAAAACAAAATTTCTTGCCCTCAAGGCCCTCAGATGCCATCATGGAAGGCAGTACACATTTTAAAGTATATTCAAAATAAAATCAATGTCATTGGGGGGGGGTAAGGTCACTAGCAGCAGTTGGGGAAATCAGAAAAGGCTTCATGGACGAAGTGGCACTTGAGCTGAATTTTGAGGGAAATGAGGGACTACCTTCTGGACAAGGACCACTGCCAGTACAAAGTCACATATGGGCAGTGGGGTTTTGTATGTGACAAACAGCAAGAAGGCCATTTTGACCCAACCACAAACTAGGAGAAAGGGAGAAATGTGGAAGGAGGCAGGAAAGGCAGATTGGAGCTGGTTTGTGAAGGGCTTTAAATGCCAGAGTAGTTTATATTTGAACCTAGAGGTAATGGGGAGCCACTGTATGTTGAGTAGGGAACCATACCGTCAGACACGCTTTAGATGAACTCTCTTTGGCCACCGTCAGGGTGGATTGGGGAGAGGATTGACTGCATGCAGGAGATCAATTAGGATGCTGTCATGCAGTCCAGAAGAGAGGCGAGAGGAGCTTGTGGCATCTGGAGGGAGTAGACAGACAGGAGACCCTCAGCTATTGATTGAATCTGTGAGGTAAAGGAAAGGATTAAGTAGAGGCTTTTGAAGCTGCAAACCTGGGTGACTGGAATGACATTCGTGCTCTCTACAGAATAGGCAAGTTTGGAAAAGAGGTGGGTTTAGGGGAAAATAGACGAGATTTGGTATGGACGTTGGGTTTTGGACACGTTGCACTTGTGCTGCCTGTGGGACACACAGAAATGCCAGCACACAGTTGGTAATACAGGACGGGCAGTCAGGAAAGAAATCAGGTCAGACATAGAGATCCTGGAGTTACCTGCATAAATATGATCATTAAATCCATTCTCTACAACTCTGCCAAAGTGAGCTTGTTCATATATGTCTGACGGCATTCCTCCGTCCAAACACTGGCTCTCCATTGTGTGCAGGCTAAAAATGCTAACTCCTTAGGCCGGCATTCAAGGCCTTCCACAGTCTGGCACTTTCCAGTCTTTCCAGCCTCGTTACACACGACTCCCATTCAGCTATACTGGACTTGCAGGATTACTGTAAGGATCAAATGAAACAACAGACATAAAAATGCTTTACAAACCTTAATACTCCATGTAAAAACAAAACTAGGCGTTGTCAGTACTTTTATTCTGCCTTTTTTTTCCTCCCTTGCATGCTAGGAACCACCTTCTGCACCTTTTCAGATTGCAAGTCTTCCCATTCCTTCAAGGCCTAGTTTCCCATGTTGCTGATTTTTCTTGACTAACCATACTTCCTGTCAATATTTTCCTGGCCACCATCCTTTCCAGGTGATTTTAGGGGATTAGATCAGTAAATTTGAATTTAGGTGTCAACGAGCAATAGTGGCTTATCGTGTTATCCTTCCCAGATGATAAAAGGATTCTATCTGGAGCTTTGGTTGTTCCACATATCTGAGGCAGAAATTTCTGAAGCCTCTTTTGAGCCTCATCAGCACAGGCAGCTGCCATCTCCACCACTATTATGTGATGGGCAAAATGCAAATACATAGGTAAAACAGTTCAAAAGTGTGTTAGAAGAGGCAGACTTCCTCATCCTTTGGTTTGAGGTTCATTTTTTTAACTTCATGTTCTCCCTATTCCGCTGCCATCACCTGTACAGTCAAAGTACTAATGATTTTAGGTCTGCCACATTAAATATAAATGATTAAAAACCTAAACTGGAGATCAAAATAGCAGTAAATGTGGGTTGATCAAAACGGAGAACAAGTAAGACTGCCAGAAGGCCAGAAAGTAGCATAGAAATATAAATTATTGTAATGTGATTCTCACAGAGTTTTGTAGGCCAGTTCCTCGTCTGGATCACTAATAGCACCTACCTCTCCCAGTGCTGTGAGGGTCAAAGGAGAGAACACTTAGTGCTTAGCACAATACCGGGCACATAGTAGGTGCTTTATAAATGTTAGCTTTCATCATCATCATCATTATTATTAAACACAAAATTTGGGAACTAATAAAAAGACAGAGATGAAGCATTAAAGTTGTACGTCCATGGATTTTAGGAAGCCATAAATTAACAATCTATAATAAACATTTAAGTTTTAAGAAACAGACCATTGTTGTAAGCAGTAATTATTCTTTATTATTTTTGTGGGGGGGTGCACACAAAACTGCAAATTTACTGTACACAACTTGCCATTCCTTTCCAATATACAACACAGTTATCTAAATTTCTTTTTTTTCCCCACCATGGCTACCACTAAACACAAATAGACATATGTATGTAAAATTATTCTATAGACGCCTCTATCAGTTCTTTCTCTGGATGCAAATAGCATCTTCATATGTCCTTTATAGTTAATTTGGGTGTTTATAATAGTCAAAGTAACTTGTTCACTCAAAGTCGTTCTTAAAACAATATTGCTGTTACTGTATACAATATTCTCTTGCTTCTGCTCTTTTTGCTCTTCATTATTTTGTGCAAGTCTTTCCATGTTTTTCTAAGATCGTTGAGCTAATCATTTCTTATAACACAGGAATATTCCATCACAATCATATGCCACAACTTGTTCAGCTATTTCCCAATTGATGGGCGTCCCTGCAATTTCCAGTTCTTTGCCACCACAAAGAAAGCTGTTATAAACATTTTAGAACACTGGTTCTTTTCCTTTTTCCCTAGTCATCTTTGGAAACAGACGTAGTAATGGTATTGCTGTTCAAAGGGTATACATAGTTTTATAATCTTTGGGCATAATTCCAGATTGCTCTCCAAAATGGTTGGATTAGTGCACAATTCCGCCAACAATGAATTAGTGTCCCAATTTTTCCACATCCCCTCCAACATTTGTTGTTTTCCTTTTCAATCATTTTAGCCAATGTGCTAGGTGTAAAAGTTGTTTTAATTTACATTTTCCTAATTAGTAATAATTTAGAGTATTTTTATATGACTATAAATTAATTTATTCATTGGAAAACTGCCGATTCACATCCTTTGGACCACTTATCAATTAGGGAACAACTTGTACTCTTATGATTTGACAAAGTTCTTTATACATTTTAGATGTGAGACCTTTAATAAACTGTCTATAAAAAATTTCCCCCAATTTTCTGCTTTCCTTTTGATATTGGCTGCATTTGTTTTACTTGTACAAAACCTTTTTAATTTAATGTAATTTAAATTATCCATTTTACAGCTAACTTTGCTCTCTCTTGTTTATTTACCTATCCATAAGTCAGATAAATAATATGTTTCATGTTCATCTAATTGTCTTGTGTTATCTTTCTTTATATTTGGGTCATTTTGACCTTATCTTGGTAAATGGTTTAAGATATTGGTCTATGCCCACTTTCTTCCATACTGCTTTCCAGTTTTCCCAACAATTTTTTTTTTTACCAAATAATGAATTCTTATCCTCAAAATCTTACTCTTGAAATTAAAATTCTCATCCCTTAATTAAGTCTTTATTGTTTTTAAAGTATTTTTGATTCAAGAAACTTTGAAGCCTGCCCATCTCAATAAGGTTTTTAGTAGTCTAATCCAAACGCCTCATTTTCTTTTTTAAAATATTTTTTTACACTACAGTAGTTTCCAAGTATATTCCAGGGATCCATCACTTTAAAAAATAAAGGATTTTTGAAAGAAATAAAAGCAGTTCATCAAAACCAACTAATACTCCAGGCAAGTCTGACAGGATGTGCGATATTCCACACCCTTAATTTTGCAAATGAAGAAACTTTAGTAAATTTTAAAAGTATAATGCAGCTCCAAATTTTCTATTCTTTTTTGTTCTAGATTCATCACTGACCACTGCTAAAATACCAATATTTATGATGCTTACCTACCATTCCAAATTCTTGCCTCTTCTCAGTAGGCACACACGGTATTTTTATACACATATTATTTATCTGGACTATAAAGAATCCATTTTCGAATTACAGATTTAATTGGGGAGGTGGATAGAGTCTGGGTCGAAGTCTGGGTCTTCCTCTCTCACCCAGGCTGGAAGTGCTGCTGTTGCCACTGGAGACCAGTGGAAAGCCTTGACCTTCTTGTCAGACCTAGACTGGTGTACCCTTCCTCTCAAGGGTCCCTCCCCATCACACCCCAGGACTTAGTGCCACCCCACCCCCCCATCCACTTTAGCCCTCTTGGAGCTCACAGAATCTCCACCATTCAGCCTTGCAAGCCTTTTTCACCATGCCTGGCTTAATTTTTTTAAAATAAAGTTTTATTACTTTTAAGTCACTTAGAAAAAACATTTTTTAAAAAATTGCATAGTATAGACTCAAATGGGCTAACAAAGTGTTGCCTAAGAGTTTCTGCTAATAAATAGGCAGAAGGACTGAATAATTAGTATTTATGCTGTTTGTATGTAAAGGATGCTTCTGAAGTGATTGAAGGTGCTTGAAAAGTTTGTATCCCTTGAATATTTTAAATAACTCTCCAGAAATATTTTTACAGTAATAATTTACACTACTGAAGAGTTTGCTATAAACAAGGTAAACTTCAGCCCAACTCTCAACTGCATTTTAGGCATGGGGATAGAGACTGCATTTGGGATAATGGGTATAAGAAACTCCTCTGAAAAAGCCCCTCTATCAAGGCATTTTCAGTTAAATTGTCAAAGATACTTTAATGTAGCTTTACTATATCATCATTCTTGTCAATAAATCTTTAGTTGATTTGTGTAGAACAATTCTCTGACTTTGTAGTAAACATTAAATAAACCCCATTTTGTGAACAGAAAAATTGAAGTATGGAGGACTTTTTTCTATATATTTTTCAGTTAAATGAGGAAGGTAGCAAAACAACCCATTAAATTGCTGTGTTCAACTTTATCACTTGAGGATGAGCCCATCTGAACTGGGGTAGATCCCTGGACAAACGGCACCTAGTCCACTAATGTTAATCAAGCTTGGTGTAAAATCTGCCATGTTATTCTGATGGCATAACCTTTTGAGAAACTATTTTTACATTATTACAACTTTAATGCAGAGTATGTACATAAACATAGATAATTGCTGTTCAGTGTGTCCTGGAGGTTTTAGTCTTCAAATGACTCATTTGGTTTTAAGTATTCTGGGCAACTGTTCCAATGTTCTATTTCTTCTGTTTATTTAGGATTTACATCTTGTTTCTTCTAAAAAATGTTTGTAAAATTAAACATATAAAACAGGACAATTTAAAAAAGAATAATATTAGTTAAAAGGAGTACATAAGTGGATGTTAACAGGTACATGGAATAAGTTTACATTCTATTGTGGGGAACACATACAATTAAGTACAGATAAATACAAAGTAACAGAGTGAGGGGAAGAAGTGACCACTAGCAACAGCAGAGATCTTGTGTAGGAGTTGGCACTTGAGCAGAATCTAGAAAGAAGCTAGAGAGAGATTCTAAAAGATGGAGGTGAATAAGAAATGCATCTCAGGCAGAGAAAACAAATTGCAGAAATGTCGAGGCAGGAGATAGAATGTTGTATACGGGAGCTGAAAGTAAGACAAGGCACCTGGGGCACACTGTGGGGAGAGGAATATGCACTAAGCCTGCATAGCTAGACTGGAGCTAGCCTGTGATAGGGCTTTAAATGCCAAATGGAGGAGTTTATGTTATACTCTCTAGAGGAAGCCCATGGAGCTTTCTGAGCCATGGAGTGGTGTGGTCAGAAGTATGCTTTAAGATCAATTAAGAAACTAAGTGGAGAATGGATTGGAAAGAGAAGAGACTTGGAGGCAGAGACACCAATTAGAAATATCCTCTACAAGAAGGGAGGGGTCTTTTACTATCAATTAAAGCAGTTGCTGTTAGAGTTCATTCTTAGGGAAAACGGCCTGAGAAGCAATTGAATGATCCAAAACTCTATAGTTTTAAAACACACTTCCATCTGTGATAGCCCAGGTAAGGACATTAATCACTACTCTACCCCATAGGCAAAGATTGATTAGACAGACACGAGTTCAGTGCTGTGAGAAAATTTGTTATGTAACTTTGATGCGTCTATGTGTTATTCTAAACAAAAAGCCTATTTAAAAATTCAGTTCAATTTTTTAAAAAGAGCAAACACCTAGTGTGTGTCTCCAAGCTATGCTAAGCTCCAGAGAGAAGGAAAAGTTTAGGAATTACTCTATATCCTCTTGGAGCTTGAAGCTTAGTAAGGAGAAGACAAAGGATAGAAAGTTTGCTAGTTTAAGTGGTATAGTGGATAGAACATTGGACTTGGGAGTCAGAAAAACTGAGGTCAAATCCTGCCTCAAACGCTGATTAGCTCAGTGACCCTAGGCACGGTCACGTCACCTCTCCAAGTCTCAGTTTTCTCATCCGTAAAGTGGGGATGATAATAGGCTGTTATGAGGAAGAAAGGAGATAATAAGGGGTAAAGAGCTGTGCAAATCTTAGAGTGCTATGTGTTAGCTATTATAGTTTTCGTAGATCTTTGTACATGCACAAGTAGTGACTAGGCATATTTCACAAGCCTATAAGATCTGTTTTAATTTTGAGTGTAGGCAAAACTCCACATTGAGTATACTTACAGCACCTCAGTTTTGAGAGCAACTATACTGCGTTGCTATTAAGATTTCTAGCAACCTTAGGTTAATGGAAAGGCTTCATCTTCATAAAGCCAACATGTTTTACTATTAAGTATATTAAATTTATTAATAATAATAATTTTACGCGGAAGTCTGACTTCCATGCTTTGTCATGATATAGAGGTGGAGAGAGAGAGAAATAAGCATTTCCTAAGTGCCTGCTGTTCCAGGCACTGTGCTAAGCCCTTTACAAATACAAGCTCAATTGATAGAGGAGTTCTGGTGAGCATCAGTTGAGAGAATGTCTTCATCATCAAAATCTTTCTATATATTTCCTTGATCCTGACACTTCCCATCTTCCCCAGCAGATTGACCCCTTCCTCACTCCCCCTCTCTCATATTCGATCTCTGCCTATGTACTAGTTATATCCCAGCCTCCTACAAAGCATATCTCCCTTATCCTTAATAAAAGAAAAATCCCCTTGATTATGCCATACCTATGGCTATCTCCTTTTTGGCTAAACTAGAGAAAACCCTTTGCAACTGGCGCTTCTATATATTTTGCTCACTTGAGTCTAAATTTTCTTCAGTCTGACTTTCACTCTCATCATTTGATTGAAGTTGCTCTCTCCCAAACTACCAACAATCCAAATCTAATGTCATTTTCTTACTCCTCATCCTTTACAACATATGTAGCTTTTAATACCATCAATCAGTCTGCTCCTGCATAGTCTCTCCTGTTTTTTTATGACATCGCTGCTTTCTGGTTCTCCTGCCTGTCTATTCCTTCTTATCCTGCTTTCCTGGATCCTAGAATCTTCTCCTTTCCTTTTTTCTCCCCTCCCCTCCCCTCCCTTCCTCTCCTCTTTTCTTTTTTTTTATTTCCTCTCTTCTCCTGCCTCTATACTCTCTCCTTAAGTGATCTCATTTGCTCCCATGTTTTCAGCTGTTAACTTTATGAAGATGATTTTCAGAGCTTCATATATCCGGCTCCAATCTGTCTCCTACCTTGTCTCACCCATCACCAATTGTCTCTCGGACATTTTGAACTCGAAAGGGCATCTCAATTTAACATGTCCAAAGGAAAGGTCATTATCTTTCCCCTCAAACTCTTCCCCTCTCACTTCATATATCCAACTTGTAGCTAAATTTTGTTTGTGCCTTCCCTGTCTGCTTTTCTCTACTCACACAGCCACCACTCTGAGGCAGGCCCTCGTGACTTCACGCCTGGACTATTGCACTAACCTGCTGGTTGGCTTCCCTTCTGCAATTCCAGTACATCCTCCACTCCAGCTACCAAAGTGATATTCCCAAAGCGCAAGATCTGACACGTTACCCTTTTCTCCTACCAGTCGTAAGCTTCAGCGGCTCCTTGTTAATTCCAGGATCATATATAAAATATTCTTTCACTTTTAAAGCCCTTCACAACCTGGCCCCTTCCTACTTTTACAGCCTTTTTGTACATCACTCTCCCCAGTGTACTCCACGATCCAGGGACACTGGTCTTCTCACTGTACCTCACCTAAGACACGCCATCTCTCAACTCTGACTTTTCACTGTCTCCCACGCTTGGCAGGCTCTCCCTCCTTACCTCTGCCTCCGGGATTCCTTTCAGGACTCAGCTAAAATCCTACTTTTTGCCCCTCGCCATGATTGTAATGTTTTAAGAATGAAATTTAAAGTTATCAGATTAATGGAGGGAAGGATTATATCCTGATTATATATAACAATATAATGCAAACATAGAGAACTTGCTGGAAAGCAAATTTTGTGCTGTTTGTGGGAAGCATAATTCTTCAACTACTAGTACTCATCCTTCACGAGATTCTCAGGTTTGTTTTTTTTTCCCATCATGTAGAAAAGATAATACATATCTTTGGTCTGACAGCGTTAGCACAAGTCTTGAAAGATGTTTTTTGAGAGGCAAGGGGGTATTATGATCTGGTCAACCAAGCTTTCATCCAAAGAGATTGTGCCATGTACTCTAGACCGTTTTAGATGGTCTTGGGGATGCTAATTAGGTTTTTAATAAATTTGGAAACTAAATCTATCTAGGGCTACTAGTAGGGGCAGCTCGATGGCTCAGTGGATAGAGTGCTGGGCCTACAGTCAGGAAGACTGAGTTCAAATGTGGCCTCAGACACTTACTAGTTGTGTGTGATCCTTGGCAAGTGAGCTAACTCGTTTGGAAACGGCAAGCCACTTCAGTATCTTTGCCGAGAAAGCCCCACAGACAGTATGGTCTGCAGGCCAGGAAGAGTCTGACAGGACTGAATGAACAACCAGAACTACGTAGTACCTCTGTTCTGAATCATGATGGTGGTATTCTCCCACAATGACTTATTTGCTCACAATCCATTAGAATGTTTCTGAAAGTGTATTCCATGATCGTAAACATCTTGACTTGCTATCTCTTGGCCGTTATGGACACTGATACCTTTTCTGTGGCAATGATGAAATTAAGGCAAGGTATTTCTTACTGTTGGTAACTGTTTGCATCTATTAATGGAACATTCTTCATGCTGAATGTTTATAAAGAAGAAGCCATTGTAGTAACATCAAAATTAATTTTAATGCTTTGTATTTATGGTATGTACCTCAGGAAACCTATGTCTCTAATAATAATTGACTTTTGCTAGCACAAACCTGAAAAAAGTTACTTACTATTTTACTCAAGTTTTTAGACTACAAATCTTTGGTTTTAGAAAGTTCTTCAAGAGCTCTTGTGTAATTGAATCACCTAAATTTAATGTCCTGTTGAATAAATAGAAAGAAGTACAGATAAAATTCAATTCAATAAACTAATATTGTGCCTAATATGTGTGAGGCACAATGCTAAATGCTAAGATACCTAAGCTGCCTCTAAAAATTAATGGTAATAGAAAATTAAATAATAAAAATTTAAAACGCTTTTCCTGACTGCCCTATAGGGCTAATTTTATTCTCAGTTTAAATAGTGATTATCCTAGATATTGTTCATCTGTAACCAACAACTTTAATTACCTTCACTTAGTTGAATAAAGAGGGCATACCATAGCCAGAGGCGAGCAGTCAGAATCCCGATGAAGGAAGATCGAATGACCCCTTCACTCTCAGTCCATGTAAAGAATTAAGTGCAAAAAAAAAAAAAATTCCTTAAGATCTTTAGATCTTTAAGATCTCAGGAAAACAGTTCTTCCCACTGTTGCTGAACACCAAATAAAATGGATTTTCCATAAAAAATATATCATGCTTGGCTCCCCCAAAATATTATTCCAGATTTTATCCCATGCTGACAGCACCACGGAAAACATATTTGCAGCGGTAATATTCCCTCCAACTAGTGATGAAAAGGTATTAACAGAATGCTCCTTTATTTGATAAAATACAGTATTTGGATTAGAAATGTGATTAATTTTAAATGTAAGAAGCCAGTAAAACAATTTCTACGTTTAATTTTGCTATTTGATTCAGAAAGTAACCCTAATCTATGACTTTTTAGCTATATGTATGTGTGTGATGTGTATGTAGGCATGTATATCTATCTATCTAGAGAGATATGTGTACTCTATTTATAATACCCATTGTCCAAAACCCTCATGGTTAATATCATCTTCATCTAATTCCCATTAGATGAAAAATTAAAGCCACATTTGATTCCCCAATATATAGAAAAAAAAAAATCTTTCCCTACCATGTTTCCCTTTCGGGAAAAATTTGCATTAAGAATTAACAGGAATACTCTAGTTTTCATTTTCTTTAAATCCCTATCAGTTAAACTAAGAATATTAAAAACATAATGCTAAGCATGTTTTATGTTTACTTTTATATGGGATATTAGCATTACAAATCGATATCAAATCAGTGACACAGACATATAACTTGCTTTGTGAGTAACTATCCTCAATCTAATTCGATTTTAGTAAAAAGAAAAGTTAGCAATGGTTTAGACAAAGAAAAATTGACTGAACAAACTAGTTTTGGGTCTGTTTTGTACATCAGACCTGTCAATTTTATCTTAAATGGCTGTATAGTCATTTGTGGTTGTATCATTTGTTTCTTCTCATTTCATATCCTAACTTTTCTTCATTTTCAATATATCTAAAATCACTATTTCTTGCTGAATGGTTCCATATTTACCATTCATTGGTCATTATTCAGTGTGGCTTTTTCTTAAAGCCTTCAATTTCCCACAATAAATCATTCTAATCATTCTGAAGAGAATTATCTTAAAATTTGGAGCATGCTGTATCATGCTGTCATATCTCCAAATGAAATAAAGTCTGATTCTAATTGGAAGGAATATACGTATATATATATGTGTGTGTGTGTGTGTGTGTGTGTGTGTGTATGTGTGTGTGTATACATGGTATTTGTGTGTGTATGTATATAGTTGTTATTCAGTTATGTCCGACTCTCCTTCCTGACCCAATTTGAGTTTTTCTTGGCAAAGATATTAGAGTGGTTTCCTGTTTCCGTCTCCAGCTTATTTTACAGAAGAGGAACTAAGGCAAACAAGGTTAAGTGACTTACTCAGGGTCACACAGCTAGTAAGTGTTTGAGGCCAGATATGAACTCAGAAAGATGAGTCTTCCTGATTTTCAGGCCTGGCCCTCTATCCCCTGTGCCACCTAGCTGCCCTGGGTGGTACTTACATATATATATATACATAGTATACATGTACACATACACATACATATATATTAGTGTGTGTATACATAGTAGTACTGGAGAGTACCATATATAGTACACAAATATACATAGTGTAAATCTATATATACATATATATTCCTTCCAATCTGAATGTGTATATATAATGTATATATACTTATTTACAGATAAATATAATATATATCTACCTAGATAGGATTTGGGATAGCTAAATATAGGAATGAGTTTGAATTATTTTGCCTGAGAAACCAAATAGTTTAGGTTCTATAGGAACAAGTTTAGAAAAATAGCTCTTTTTGGTATAAACAAATACAACCCTTTTTCCAAATTTTATAGCTATAGCATTTGAGTAACACCTCTAACTGAAAGGTCTGTTCCTACGCAGTGTTTTAATATTTACATATGCAAATAGTTTGTTCTAGGAGGAAAAAAACATTAGGTACACAAAAATCATTATTAGCAAAATATTACCAGTTTGGACATACAAAATCCCATCTTGTTTTATGGACTAACCAATTTTGAAGTGATAAACAGTAATCCTCTATGAGAAAAATATTTCATATTCCATTTTATTAATTTATACATCAAATACCAAATCTCAAAATTTTAACATGTTTAAGAGTTACACTACAATGAAATCCCATAATAAATTGCCACGCTATTCTAAAGATTTAGTTATGCTCTACATCTTTTGCATTTATTTAGCAGTATCCTAACCATAACAAGGAAACCATATTTAGTACAGATTAGTCTTAAAAATCTCAACATTAATGTTATAAACAGAGTTTTTACTATATTTGACTTTTAAAAAATCTAGTCCTGTGATTTCATTAATGTATGAAACTCTTGGTATAGAAATTCCCTCCATTAATGCAGATCTACAACTGTCATTTACAAAGAGAATTGCTTAGGACATTGAGAGATTAATAAAGGTTGCCTATGATCACATGCTAATATGGGTCAGAGGTAGGATTTGAACCCAGGTCTTCCTGATTTCAAGGCCAGCCTTCTATCCATCATACTCTGTCAGTCATATTGGACTTTACTATATATTATGCATTAATGAATACAAATGTGTTTAAATTTAAAAACAAAGTAAAATATAATACCCAAGCTTAATCATCATTTGGCCATAATAAGTTGCCAGCATTTTAAATAGTTGCATTTGTGTTAATCATGGAAATTCCTAAATGTATATCTTTACATCTTTCATACAAAGGTCACAAAAAAGGAACAATCTGTGATAGCAAAAGTATAATAGAAAATAGGGATTCTGTTGATTCAACCATTCTATAGAGCAAGTTGGAACTATGCCCAAAGGGTTATAAAACCATGCATACCCTTTGACATAGCAATACCACTACTCAGGTTTATATCCTAAAAGAGATAAAAAATAAAAAGGAAAAGAACCTATATGTACAAAAAATATTCATAGCAGTTCTTTTCTGAGGGGTAAAGAATTAGAAATTGAGGGAATGCGCATCAATTGGGAAGTGGCTAAATAAGTTGTGGAATCTATAAGAAATGATGAGCAGGATGCTCTCAGAGAAACCTGCAAAGACTTAAATGGGTTGATGCAAAGTAAAATGAACAAAGTAACAGCAATATTGTAAGATGATCAGCTGTGAATGACTTAGCTATTCTCAGCAATATAACGATTCATGACAACTCTGAAGGCCTTAGGATGAAAAATGCCATCCATCCCCAGAAAAAGAACTGAGGGTGTCTGAATACGGATTGAAGCAACTTTTTTTTTCCACTTTCTTTATTTTCCTTGAATTTTTTGGTCTATGTTTTCTTTCATAACATGACTATTATGGATATGTTTTGCATGACTACACATATATAACCTATATGGTACTGCTTGCCTTCTCAATGGGGAGAGGTAGGGAATGAGGAAGAGAGAGAATTTGGAACTCAAAGTTTTAAAAACAAATGTTAAAAAAATTCTTTTTACATGTAACTGGGGAAAAAATTAAATATTAAATATGTTTATATATTTATGGTATAATATATTATATATGTAATATGTATAACATATATAATATATATTATAAATATATATTCATAATAAATATAAATACCAAAAAGAAAAAATATTCTAGATATCAATGCTTTTATTTCACTTTAGGTTCTTTTTTATGTAATCAGACATTACTCTGCCTTCACACAACCTTCCACATTGGGGTCAAGACAGAATAGCAATTAAAACACCCCCTACCATTTCAGTGTTTGGTACTCAAAGATCATGAATATTTCATGAATAATCCTCTCAAATTTTTTTCCTACAAATTGATAATATTGTCATTGGCAGTTTCTTCTACATTTACTTCTCAATCAATCAAGCATTTGAGCACCTACTATAGGTTATATACAAATATAATAAATGAAATTCTCAGTATCTGTTCAGAGACAATGCCTGAATGTTATCAGGACTATCGAAGGAATTTTGTACTTTAATATTGCGTCAAATGTGACTGATTTCATTAGTGTTGAATATTAGAGAAAAATTCATATGAATTGAAAGAATTGTGTATAGAGTAATATAATATAGAATTTTAAAACTCAGGCAACTGCTTTATGCAAAACTACTTAAAAATACATTGGAGATAAATCACAAGTTCTTACTTAAGGAATTAACTTGAGATAACAAAACATGACATGATTCAACAGTCATTAAGCTCCCACTGTTTGCAAGGTAAGAGTGTTAGGCAGTAGGGATAGAAAGATTGTTTAAAATTACCCCATTCCTTTGCTTAGGGAGCTCATATCAAGCCAGGGGAGATACAACACGTGTGTGAGAAAGTATGAGGTCAGATGTGATAGGGACGTAAGAAAGATGCGAACAATGCTGAGGAGGAGGGGATCATTTTCACATGGAGCAAATGAGGGGAAATTTTGGAGGTGGTACCTGAGCTAAAGCCACGAAGGATTCTGAGAGGCAGAAAGAGAGGAGGAGGGAACATGTTCCATGCATGGGAGACAGCCTGGATAAACCACAGGCTGATGGTGACAAGATGTCAAGTCTGGAGAACAAACTAGTCCTGTGTGACTGGAACACAGGGTGCATAAAGAGAGTATGATGTTTAAAAAAAAAAAAGGCAGCCTGGAAAAGTAAGTTGGAGGCAGACTGAGGAGAACTTGGAAGAGTTTATTCTTTTTATTCCAGGGGCATTAGAGAACTACTGAAGGATTCTTTGAGGGGGGGGTAGGCAGAGCAATTGAGTTAAGTGACTTGCCCAAGGTCACACAGCTAGTGTGTCAAGTGTCTCTGGCCAGATTTGAACTCAGGTCTTCCTGACTCCAGGGCCGGTGCTGTACTCACTGTGCCACCTAGCTGCCCCTACTGAAGGATTTTGATCAGAGGAAAGAAATGGTTAGACCTGTGCTTTAGCAAGTTTATTTTGGCAGCTCTGTAAAGGATTAGAGGGGACAAAGGCCAGAGGTAGAGAACCGTAAGAAGAATATTACAGTCATCCAGGCAAAATATGATGAGACCCTGAATTGGGGTGGTCATGTGAATGGAGAGAAGTAGATAAATGCAAATGGAATCACGGATATATGGAATCTATGAGACTTGGCAATCAGGGGTGAAAGGGAAGAGCCATAGTTTTGTACCTAAGTGACTGGACATTTTTGGTACCACCATATGGAAAAGGAAAGCCTGGGAAGAGGGATAAGTTTAGTGTCCTTGTTAGCAGTATTGTAGAGAAATTTCTTATTCAGCTCTGTGTTGTACTAGGAAAGTCTCTGAGGTGCCTTCCAAAATTTGGGATTCTGTTGCCGCCGTGGGAGTGTGATAACGCATCTAGTAGAGATTAATATAAGGTTTGCTGAGCAGCAGTGAGGATCCTGTTGAGGTTAGAAGATGAGTTTGTAGTTGTTCCAGTCTGTACAGTTTTATTACTTGCTCCAATATTTAGCCACTTGTAAATAGGGGCAGAGGAGGTAGATGATAACACAGCATAGAGGATTAAAAAGATACAAAGACAAGAAATTCAAGGGTATAAGACAGTGCCTTTTTGAACTTGGTTAAAGAGAAGGACAAAACAATGGAGGAAAATGAGACCAGAACAACATGGACTCAGAACGGGAAGGGTTTTGTAGATGAACTAGAAGTTGTGGTGAAGAATAGAAGTTAAGAGATGTGGAAAAATGATACATCACTTTCAGTAATCAAGCTCATGGACATAGGAGAGCTTGGCCATGTTGTCTGGGGATCAGCGTGGTTACTGAAGAAGGCTGCCAGCTTGGTGTGTGGACTGGAGACTATGGGCAAACAGTGCAATTCCCTGAAGGACAAAAGGACCTGGAGATCAGAGGTGACACAGTAGCAAGGAGCCAGAAAAGGGTGATGTCATCAGATATGGTCAGGTGGCATGGACTTCAAGTAAGGAAAAGGTTGCTAAATGATCAGAGGTGGTCTGGAAGGGGTGTTAGTGGGGAGTGCGGGACAGAAGAAAAAGTCTGCTTATTCCTTGGGAGTAAGGGATGATGGGGAGAATCAGGAAAGGAACAGAGCTAGAAGGACAGGATGTTTGTGAATATACAGGGAGAGGGGATGCAAGTTGCATACAGGTAGAAAGGGATAGGACAGGAATATAGGGATTGGAGCTGGATCAGGATGAAAGAGTGGGAAGGAAAGGTATAGCTAAAGAAATGGCAAATCACAGAGATGGGAAGAACTGGAGGGAACAGAGGGCAGAATACACATAGGAATGTTTACAGATTAAACCAGCCCCAAAGATCTAATAGAGGGTGAAAGTGACTCTGCCTTTGGTGTTTCCCAGGTGGAATATCCTTAATTGTCTAAAGCAAGGAAGACGTTAGGGCCAAGGGTGTCCTGAGGCTAAGAAATCTAGATATCTATATCGATATCAATATAGCTATCTACGTACACAGCTATTTTGTTTTATGCAGAGGATGGGGGGAGTGGAACTAATGTGAAAACTCCCTCTACTAAGAGAGATGGACAATTCATTTCTAATTTATAGTTTTGGAGATTTTCAAGTCACTATTCTTTTGTCATATAGCTACTGTATATCAGAATAAGGACTTGAATTCGGTCCTCTTGATTCTAAGACCAGTCAGTCCTCTATATACTCTAACATGCTAGTATACGCACAATTCTTTGTTGTGAGATAGTTTGTTTTCTTTTTACTGAGTGGAACCTGATAAAAATCTTATGTTTATAAATCATCTCACACACACATACTGTGTGGGCTTCTGCCTCATGATCTAGGTTTACTATTGACGATTACTTCAGTGTCTCCCAGAAGAGCTCACTCATTCCTTTTCTATGGCTTAGCTGAAGTCCTTACCTTTTGTAATATAAGAGCCCTCTTCTTACATCAATCGGTTTAATGGCCTCGTGTAGACCAAGTCAGGCATAATGGCCATTGGGTACAAAGATGCCATTTTATTGGGTGGTATAGACTTTTGATGATTTTTTTCTTGAACTCTGAAATTACTAGATTGGAAAGCAGGGATGAGAAAAACTGAAATATGAGAACTCTATAGAGGGTATGATTTTGCAGAACAGAACTGCCTTCTGCTACATTTTAGTCACCTGCTGGTGTTTTCTTCTTCATAATCTAATGATCCCAGGGACCAGGGAAGAATTTAGCATTCTACAGCACCAAACCTCTTGGCTGCTACCTTCACTTCTCTACTTCTCTCATTATTTGGAACCAAAAGCCTGGATTGAACTTTTGGACCCTGAAAGCACAAACATATGCAGAATTTTTACTCCCCTTCACATGCTTTGCATTCCATATAAACTGGCCATACATGACATTCCATCTCCTTTCCCCATGCCTAGACTACTCTCCCCATCACTTTCACATCTTGAAATCACAAGCTTCTTTTAAAGTGCCATTTCCTACAAGATCTTGACATTTCCTTTTGTTAGGTCCCAGTCTTTTGAGCTCCACTCATCGCATCAGAATTATTTTCTTTTGTATACTTTTTCTGTTTACTTATCTTTGTACTCCATGGTCAGGGTGGGTCTTTTGCATTTTTATTTCCCTGGGATCCTGCTTGGCCTTTAGTAGACAGTTAAAATGCTTGTTAAATTGCATTAAATTTATACATAAGGGAAATAGTGGCATAACTGTACACAGACTCGACCCTAAGGGAAACATTTTTTAAAGTCGAGTTTCATTTTAATAGATTTAAAGAAAATTTTACCTGGTTTGTTTGGAGTTAGCTTATTCTTTCTATTGTATATTGGAGGTCATAAATACATCAAAATGCCTGGGGTGAATTTAAAAAATATGTTAATCGCAACATTTATATGGCTCTATATACAAGATATGTGTTTTATTAATCACCTAGAATATAAGGAACAAAGGCAATTTATTTTACATTCTCCTTTTCAGTGACATCTCTTCAAGGAGAATGTCTACATGTGTAATTAGTTCTGTCAAAGGTATGGTAACTTTAATATGTAGTAACAGGGAGAAAGTATTCTTTTAGAGTGTTCTTAATATTTCTATTACCAACTCTAATCACTATTGCTTTGCAGTAAGCTAACTTGGTCTTATTAGTTATCAGTACAACAGACTCAGTAGTTATGGATACTCTAAGGTACTGATAGTGTCCTACAGTAATAATAAGTATATAGAATACTAAACCACCACTGCTGTGAACCTTTTCACTTTGAAAGCAATGTTAATCTACCTTTATAAATTCTGAGTGAAGGGGCTGAAAAAGCACTGGGGGCTCTCAACTTATATACATTCCTTATTTATAAATAGCCAACCCAGCCACAATTTGCTTATTTAATCTTGCCAATAATTACCCTTCACGATTAATTGCAAAGGCCTTGATCAATGTCATTATTAAATGTTGCCCCCTGTTAAAAAACATCAGTCTTTTGTTCTAAACACAGGCAAGAAGAGAATGAATAACTAAAAACTTGGATATCTTAAGTCAGTCTAATTTACAAACAAGTTTTGTTCCAAAAATCCATTATTGGTGTAGTATTTACAAGAAACTTTGACCAACCACATTTTCTCATAAAAACTATGTTACAGAGTGTTTAGATTCCAAGGCAAATCCACAAGAGGTTATTACTAAACCTATAGCTTAGCTAAACTAGGTGTGTGGTATTGTACGAATGGTAGTTTTAGAATGTTGTGTTGGTAGGAAAACTTATTCCATGTTACAGTTCCTGAGCAAGGGATCCCTTTTCCCCTTGTCTATACCTATTGGCATAAGAGCTAGAACAAACCCTCCTAGGCTCTTAGGCGGCATAGAGTTAGTCCAGGCCAACAGCAGGGTAGGAAAAAGTTTAAATTCTGGTTAGTGGGCTCCGGCTTGGTAGGGTCAACAGGGCTAAGTTAGAGGCAGTGAAAGGAAAAGATAGGACAGAAATTAATTAGTAGCAGCGATAGCTAAAAAAGTGGTGGGGTCCTCAGAGGCCAGGATGGTAAGAAAGGAAAGTAGTTACTACATTTGGGTAAATATGAAAGAGGTGAGTCCTAGGCTGGAGGTGTTTGTAAGCAAGGTGATATTTATAAATTGCTGGGTGCTTTCCAAATAAGACTAGTATGATAATGCAAAATTCCATGAATTGACTCACTATATTTGCCCTTATTTTGTTTTACTAATTCAGTGTGTCACAAATATGTGTCTTTAAATTGTGTGAATGTAATACATAGAAAACCAACAACCTGCAAAACTGTTAATGTTGAAAAGTTGGTAACTTTTTAAAAGCAATGAAATAAGAACTTGATATTGCAAAGATGAGAGGACTGTGCTGAAGATAAGCTTTGTTCACCATTCTTAAATGAAATTACAAGTCTAATCTTACTACAGTTAATACCATTATAACAAAAATATCAGTTAAAAATAAAGCTCATTATGCTCTAGTCAAGATTTTTGTGTGTATACAGTAATATTCAGTACTCTGAAAATTCACTATAATTAAGTAATTTAAGCACTACCCCTTGATCAATGTCATTACTATATGTTGCCCCTCGTTAAAAAACATCAGTCTTTTGTCCTAAACAAAGGCAAGAAAAGACTTTTACTGGGATGTGGCCTATGACTTAATATGGAGAAACATAAAAGGCATTGAAAAAGTGCCAAGTCTGTCTGATGGGCAAATCAACGGTTAGCTCTTAATTCTAAAGTTGAAGTATACATTACATACAATTCCTTGAATAAAAGTCTTTAAATCTTCTAACCATGTTAAACAGAAATTCCACTCTTTCACATATTACAGCCCAGATGAACATCTATGCCCAAATTCAATCTAACCTGCCTATTTACAAATAAGGGGTGGATTCGGGAAAAAAAGATCTTAATTCTATGATTATGGAGGATGAGCTGAGATTTTGTTAATGATCGCTTGCTAGCTAACAATTGTAGCACAGCTCTAAGCAAGCTAACCGTATCCTACTGCCCAGCACTCTTTTTCTTCAGCTGTTACACAGAATTATATTGCTATTATTTTACAGCTACATGGAATATATTTTTTACATCTTTTACTGCTCTCTGTGTATCTTTGTTTCCTAACCCTACTGGCATAAATAAGAAATATACAGAGAAAGACAACGCATGGAACACATTTCATATAAATATGACAATAAAACAATTTAAGGAAAAGAATACAAGATATGGTTAAAACATGAAGAGCAGGATGCCACAAACTGCAATCTACCCAGAGTACCCTAAAATAATTAAAGTCTGGATTAAGTTTGGAGTGCCTCCATTGTCTAAGGTTGGTTTAGGTCTTTTGCAAATAGGAAGGCCAGACTGCATTTGCATGCAAGTTTCGATATCATATATAGTAGTTAGCTTTATCCCTAACAGACAATAATAATTTAATTGAAGTACCTACTGAACACCTTTTAAACTATATTACACTTTGGCTAGCTTTTAGTGGGTTAGTTTCTGAAAAAAATGTATATCCTTAGGGAGAAAAGATTTTAAATAAGTGGAAATATTTGCATGTTAAAATAGTAAGAAACCAACCAAACCCTGTACTTTGTGAAATGACTATGAAAATGTGAATTCTGAGCCTCCAAACACAAGACAAAAAGATACAGAGATACATAAAAAAATCTATGTGTTTTTTCTGCTCCTCAATAGGCAGAGCTTATTAACTTGTTTTTAAAATATTATAGAAACAGGGAAGACATTTAGACATCTATTAAAAATAGAAAGTATTACTTATGCTAAATAAAAATGTCTAAGTCTTTAAGTCAGTGGATTTCCTGGAAACTTCAATTGAATCAGCAACCATCGACCCAACCCCAGCTCCAAGATTGGAGCGTCGTAATGACAGTTCTGAAGCAGAAATCTGACGTAACTCTCGGCGGCATAATTTAACAGGGGTCACCCCTGGTAGCTGTGTCACATTTACAATTGTCCGAGTTTGAGATAACAGCTGAGCCTGGGATTTTGTTAAGTGATTTTCATCGGTTTCTGCTTTGTCTTCATTACTTAACAAATGCCCACTCTGTACCAAGGAGCCTGATGTCTGAAATACTTCAGAAACCTCTTCCCAAAACTTATGTGGATTTGGTTGTGTTCTTAAGCTACTTGCTGGGCTTTCTGTTTCTTTTACTTTTCCGAGGGGTTTGATATTTTCAGTTCTGGATGCCCACTTGAATTCTTCTGGAAAGACACTTGTTTCTTCTTGAGACAGGATTCCATCTCCAGCGTCATTATCTAAAGGGAAACAACCCGGGAAGAAAGGAGTTAAGTTACTATTTCCAAATCAGAAGAATTGTTATAAAAGTTTCAAGACAATACTATGTTGCTGTCTCGAACAAGAAGAAACACAGAAGTTCATTATTCAAAGTTAGTTTCACCAACATGGGGAATGCCCTAGAACTCTCTGCGCTGGAGAAGTTTTGAGCTGTGTCAAACATACCCATGACATTCCTATGGTGCTGAGAAGCTCCAAATTGCTCTAGAAGTCTGTCTCTCCAAAAGAGGGTTCAGAGAATGGATCTGGTCACAGTGAGGCAGATTTTGGCTTGAAGTAAAGGAAAATTCCCAACAGAGTTGTTCAGAAGTGGAATGGGCTGTTTCAGGCAGTTAATTTGTTCTCACTGGTGGTTTTCAAGTGGAGACTAGGTGACCGTTTATGTGGGATGTTGGAAAAAGGACTCTTGGTGAGACACAAGTCGGACTAGATAGCCTACAAAGTTATCTTCTAACTCAGTAGTTCTTTGAACTGTTAGGTGTTTTTTTTTTGCCATTTTTTAAAAAAGCACAAAATGGGAGTGTAAGAGTGAGTTATGCTTCAATAATTCTACTTATAGGTAGGTTGCTTACTTTTTACAAAACAGGTTCTAATGGTTCAAAAATGTGTACCAAGTTACTGAATATAGATTTTTTCATGGCTGGCCACATAAAGGGAGAAATAAATACTGTTGGAGTTTGTCCTATATTTATAATCTTTTGTGAAACACAGATTTACAGCTGGATAGGACCTCAGAGGCCATTCTAATCTGTTGGCCCCCTTATTTTACAGATGAGGAAACTAAAGTCAAATGAAGCTAATTAGACTTGTCCAACGTAACACAGGTAGTAAGCATTAGAAGTGGATTTGAACCCAGATCTACTGAAGAGCCGGTGCTCTTTCCAATGTTTTAGGTATATGTATCATTCTTTTATGAAGATTTTTCTCAAATTATGTGTGGAGGAAATTTGAAGGTACAGAATGGTTTCATCCTTTTTCTAAAACAAAAGAAAATAATTGGGACTTCTAATAGCAAGGATACATTTTGGCGGGGGGAATGACTCCTAGGGGAGCTAGAACTCTCTTGAACTAGGGAGTGTCAAGGGTATACCTGATATGGCACCAAACTTCTCTTAACCTCAGAGCTTCAGTAAAATCCCCACTTTAGGGCAATTAACAGCCATGTATGCAGTATACCTTATTTCACCTCTTTTGAGAAATCACAAGTTTTTCTCTATATCCCATTTCTGAGGTTTGCATTATAGGAGTGAAAATGTATGGTTACCAGAACTACATAAGGATTCTCCTAAGCTCCCCATAATACTAACATGTTCTTTGGTGAAGGGAAGTAATGAGGAATCTTCTGCAACTCCACTGTATTCTCAATGTCTGAATGACTAAGGTGCCTCCTTCCCTAAGTTACATAATTATCTAAAAGTTATCAAAAGTGCCTAAAAGTCCCTAAAGTGATAATCATAGAAAAGAAAATGAAAACAATTCAGAAGCCACCTTGCACTCATATTGGCAAAGGCGGTTAGTTGGTCAATTTAAATGCTGGTGGGGCTATTACACTATTGAAGTACTGGCAGAACTGCATAAAGGTGCCATCTTTTGTGAAAGCAACAGAGCATTCTGTAATGAGAGGTATAAAATTGTTTGTGCCTTTCACTTAAATGATTCCACAACTAGAACTTTACCATAAAGTTTTATTGAGACATCTATGTATACAAAAAATAATCCATGGACCCATTATTCACAATAGCAAAAAACAACCAAAAAACAAAAACAAAAACATGTCTACCAATTGAGGACTGGCTCACAGACTATGGCTATGGTTCTCAAATATTTTGGTCTCGGGACCCCCCTTTACACTCTTAAAAATTGTTGAGTTCCCCAAAGAGTTTTTGTCTATATAGGCTATATCTATTAAGATTTACTATGTTAGTATTATCATTAAAAACAGTTTTGACTTGTGGACCATCTAAAAGAGTATGAACCACCATACTATGAGAACTACTGGCCTATGTCATGTGAAAATAATGGAACTTCTGGGTCTGGACATGGAGATGTCAAGTGACTTCCTCATGGTCACACAGCAGGTACGTGTCACTACAAATGACAAATAGAAATATAGAGAAATATTGCAAAATTTATATGAAGTGATATAGAGTGAAGAAAGAACCAAAACAGCAATTGTACTGACTACAAAATATGCAAATCATAATTACTATAATAGACCAAAAAAAAATCTAGAAAAATAACAGAAGAAAAAGCTTAGAAAGTGGCATAAAACAAAACAGTATAGTTTTGACTATCCACCTAAGTTTATGTGAGGAAGATCTATGTTATCTATTATCAGAGTTATCTATAAGATAAAAAGCAATGAAAGATAATTACTCTCAAAATAAAAAATCATTAGGTTCTTTCCAAGGAGAAATAATGCTTAAGGAACTTGTGGATGTTTAACTCTGGACCCTCAAATTTGCTGTGTTCAGGGTGGGAGCCCCCGCAACCCCCCACCAACAGCTATAGAGAGCTCCTCATTGTTACTAGAGAGGGAAGGTTTACCTTCTAGAACTACAAGAGCCAAGGTAAGCATTTCTGATACCTTTGGTAGTCTCGCTAGATCCCTTCCTTGACTCGCTGGGTCTGCCCCTAAAGAACTTCCCAGTCACCCAAAGCACTGTGAACTTGCAAAGAGACACACATTTTTACATAAAGCTCACAAGAGAAGGAGATCCTATAATCTCACTTAACACATACAATACTTCAATTGCTTCATGATCTCATCATTATAGATATTTCCTCCACTGGTACATACTGCAGTCCACCCCATGCCTCCTCACCCTTGGCAATCCTTGTTCATGTTCTCCTGCAATTCTCATAGGAGCTACCCAATGTTTTTGAGACCAGGAGGCCTCTTTCCACTCTATGGGTATAAGTGTAGCACACTTAGGATGTCTACCTACTATTTCTCACCCTCACTGTCCCTACATGCCAAGTCCACCTTTTTGTTTGTACAGGACTTAATGATATCCTTACTGCACCTCACAGATGGACGTCAGTCATTGTTAGGCATGTGTTATCCTGCTTTTACCCACCACGTATCTATCCTATAGCACTGCCAGAACATCGGCATTAAAAAGATGAAAGTAGCTTAAAATTGTTGAAAACAACGAATAATTTTCCAAATGAAATCTAGCTTTTATTCAGCTCTGGGGCTCAACCTACATATTTATACTGCTGTCTAGGAGATCAAAGACCTGATCCCCAACGCGGTGAGAAGAGCATCTAGCTGGATATAACACTTGGAACAATAAGTTATCTTTTCACCAATCCAATCTTTCTGTATGGATTATTAATCTCTTGTGTAATCATATTCTGACATCGAGGAAATCCTAGAGTTCTGGGGCTTAATGCAGTTAGCACAGTTTAATCTGCAAATAGGAGCATCTGAAGTACCTCACCATCTACAGGGAATCCTCCCTCCATTTGGACTTTGCATCCTCCATGCCATAAGAGGGTCAGGGAATATCAAGCATTATTTCTGAGGTTGTATTTATGAAGAAATTTTTGTACGATCTTAATGTGTATGTGAGGGACTCTCTGGGAATATTTAAAGCTACTTTGCTCCACCGATTCATATTTTTATATCAGCAAACACATATGGCAGGCTATTTATTGTTTGCATAACTATTTAGCAACTGTGTTACTAAATACATACCGAGAATTATTTGTCCAAACATACCTATTACTTTCTTATGTATTCAACAAGTATGCTCTTAATATGCAAATCATTCTCAAAGTTTTTATTAAAAGATGAGGGTCTGCATATGAGTTAGTTACTAATGTTCTTTCAATTGTCCTTTTTTGGAGGGGAGAGGGCAATAATATTGTCCATGATTTTCTCCATTCTTATACATCTCTCCTGGGGATCTTGTAACCTCTCAATACTTTGCGCTGTCTACAACATATATTTTCTTGGTGTATGCTTTGTTTGATCCAGCCATACTTTCCATTCCTTCCTTGAGGACTGAGGAATTAGAACATCTCCACCCTACCATGTATGTTCTCTTTCACTGCTGATGGAAAGAAATAGTTCTAGACAGACAGAGAAAAGTTTTAACTTTCATCTATTTGTTGTCTTTATGTCTTTTTGATCTATTAATGCTCCAGGGATGAGATGGATCAATTAAGTTTCATGTCAACCTTTCTGTAGATTTTTTTTACTTCCACTGCTGTGGAATGTTCCATATAGAGATTACAGAGATAATGCTCATAATCTTCTGCTGTCTTCCTCCACAGTAATTTACAAGTGAATTTATAGAAGAAGGCACACTAATACTTGGTGGAGCTGTGAACTGGTCCAACCATTCTGGAAAACAATTTGGAATCATGTGAAAAAAAAAGTAACTAAAATGTTATTTTGACCCAGAGATCCCACTGTTACTAGGTTTATATCCCAGGAAGGTCAAAGACAGAAAGAAAAGTCCTATAGCTAGCAAATATTCACAGTAGCACTTTTTCAATACATAAGGAATTCGGAGAAACAAAGAAAGAATTAAATAAACTGATGCAAAGTGAAAAACACAAAACTAGGAAAAAATATAACACACAATGACTACAGAACTGCAATGATTACATGAGCTGGCTTGGCCCAGAATTGATAAGAAAATATACCTTTTCTCCTTCTGTGGAAAGGTAAGGAATGCCACATATCCTGTCACATGTAGTTGATGTGATGATACGTTTTACTAAGCTTCTTTTTTTAACCTTTGTTACCAAGGAAGCTTTGTTGGGTAGGGAAATATATAAAAAATGAACATGATATAAAAAATAAAGGGCATCAATAAAACCTCAAAAATAATATGGATTAATTTGTGTTTTAATCTGGCATTGCCCTTTATTATAACATCTTTCTATTTGGAAAGGAAATTAAATGATTGTTGGCTGAGGTGGTTTCTGGGTGGTGCCTGAGCTCCTTTGACTTTCTCATTCTGATGACTACTTAGTACAGGTTAAACTATACCTGGAAATGATAATCAAGATAAGAATATTTGGCTTTTCCCCCATTTCCAGGCAATAAATGGGTTGTTCACCTAAGGTCAGATTAAATTCATTCTATGCTACGTATATATATTTTTAATCTTTATCCTTCTAAACATGATACTAATTTTGATCTTTGCTTCTGCTAGCTGATAGCATGACTTCATGCAAACCAACAACTCAGAAGGGACTCCTCCTCTTACATCAGGAACCAGACATTTCCTCTGTTACTACATAATCACTTTTGTTCAATATTTGTCATGTCTAACAACCCCTGATATATTTTGGAAGACTATTCATTGGCATGAGATTTCTGGGTAGTGTACAAATCTTTGACCTTCAGTTCTCAAACCTGAGCAATATTAGTCATGCTTTTTCTTCTATAACTTCTATAGCTATAGACTATAACTATAACTTCTATAACATGCTTTTTCACTGTTTTCCCCCATGCCTATGTTTAGTGACAACAAAGTCACCAACTATCAAACTATCTATATTGACTTGGTTTGAAGTGCTATGTCATATTCTTTGAAGATTTTTTTCTCTACCTCTTCATTCTCTGTAATAGATATTGCACACAATTATCTTCAAGTTTTTTGCTCATAACAAGAGAGTTATTACAAGATAAGTTGACCTACTGTTCCATGAAATTCTATTTCTTGTTATCTTTGTGTACACAATGAAAAACCAACTCCTTTTCTCTTTCAAAGAGAACTTCTAAACCATCCTGGCACTTAGCTGAAACTTCCATTTGTTTTCTCCTGCTCTCTATAGTGAGAATGCAAATGACTGATGTGGTTCAGCCCAGTTCTTTATGAAAGATTTCACATTCAGAGTGCCTGTAACCTTAATCCTTTAGAGAACATCCAAAGATTGCTTCTTAGCATTTTTTCTGCCACCTTTCCCACCACTCTTGCTGTAGTTCATTGTGGAAATAGGAAGAAGCTGCACAGGAGTGAGAGTCATTTTAAATATTCCTTTGTTTCTAAAGCAAGATATTCATAACTTAAAGGCTAATAATAATAATAATAATAATTAACATTTATATAGCATTTTACATATATTATGTCATCTGATCCTCACACAAACCTGTGAAGTAGGTGCTGTTTATTATCTCTATTTTATAGATAAGGACCCTGAGGCAGATAGAGGTCGAGTGATTTGCTTAGAGTCACATGGTAAATAAGTTTTTGAGGTAAGATTCAAATCCACGTTTTCTTGAGTCCAAATCTAATATTATATACCTACTCCACAGTGTCAAATAGGAACAAATTCCCTCAATGCTGACTAAGAAAATCACAAACTGACATTATCTGTATTGCATTGTATTTTTATTTATTTCGTTAACCATTTCCCAATTACATGTTAATCTGTTTCCAGGCAGTACTCTGAAACTGTGTGAGCTGTTGCTGTTGCCATGAGTTTGATACACCTGCACTCCACTACCTAGAAGGCCAGCCTATTAGTTTGGCCCTTGAACAACAAGCTCAGTTTGTTGCCAGGTACATCTCTTCATAGCTGACCCTCTACTAGCATAGCTTTTGAGGACTTAGGTTCACCTCCGTGCCATTGTCTGACTTTGGCAGGACACACACATAAACAGAGAAGGCAAGGTGATAGACAGACAGATGATTTGTTGGAAAAGGAAACAAAGTAGACTCAGAGTCAGACCTAAATTCTGGTCCTAATTTTCTACTGTACAAGTTTGTGTAAGTCATTTTAATCTCTTTGGGGGTTTGTTTTCTCATATAAAAAATGAATGGACTAGATTAAGTATTCTTTACAGTGCCTTTCAAATTGAAAGTTCTGCTGATCAACAAATAGAAAGTATGGCATGTTTTTTTTTTTAAAAAAAAACTACTCCATCAAAAAAAAGACCTAATTCTTGAAACTGGCCTTGCTAATAACTGAGTGACCTTGGACATGTAACTTAACCTTTCTGGCCTCATTTGTAAACCAAGAATAAAAAACATTAACAGTTTTCAATGGCCCTAAATGTTATTCCAAATCTCGTTAGTCTTTTAGCCTGTTTTAAGTTATAACATCCGTAAAAAGCTCTAGCTATTTTATAAAGGAAGCCTGCAATATAGGAAAAGGGCTGGCATTAAAGAGTCCTTTACATTCCTGGGTTTCTATCATCTTGGACAAGGAGCATGTGCAAGCTGACTTTGAGATAAGAATATCCATCTTACTAGTTACATATTACTGGTATTCAAATTGAGAGTAAATTAAATTCCCTTAATGCTACCTCAGGGACTTATTTCTTTTGAAGGGTACCAAAAGGAAGCACAGAATCACTGAAAAGATATATAAATTATGATCCACATGCCTTATTGGTTTGTCAAGATGTTATATCCTCATAGGTAGCATAGGTCACAATTTTGGATAAATATGAGTGCTAATTATTGCTAAAAATTGTTCTCTTATAGGATTCAAAGAACTCTGTAATTTTAAAGATTTTTTTTTAAATTACAGGCCAGAACCAACACTTTACAACTAAGCTCACTTATGATGAGTGATGAATGTGAAATGAGAACTGGCTAACAGGTGGGAATTTAACAGTAGCTCACTTCACCAGGTAGGTGATATATGCCCATAACTCATGGAACACCTTCCCCCATATGCTCATTAATGTTACTAAAATTATAACACATTAAATGGTTTGTGCCTAACTATAATAAATTAGTACACTTTTAAGTATGAAATTACTAATGCACTGGAAAAGGTATTATAAGATGTAGTATAATTGAGCCATGAAAATATAGACTAACAAATTCTAGCTAGTATAACTATTCTGCTGTCTGAATAGCATACAAATATAGAGAGAGGGGTGAATGACTGTAGGACTGGTGGAAAGAGCTAAAACAGATTCAGATGTCCAAACGAATAATCTCGGCAACTAGTATAGTAATTCAGAATTAAATATATTTTAATTGTTGAATTTTATAACTCATTTTAGTCTGGCATAACCTCATTTTATTACAATAATCCATAAAGGTAAAAAAAACTGCCTGATATAAAAATACTGTCTTCAAAATTATTCCCAAGAAATGACCGATCCCTGTTTCTGCAATAATGATGATACTTTGCATGCATACAGCATTTTACATTTTTTAAAATGCTTTTCACTGTCTGTTTTGATCCCTCTTCTCAACAACCCTGTGTGAGGCAGGTGGGATAGCTGTGATACCCAAACTGAGATCTAGAGAAGCTATAGGATTGCCACCAGGTCACATAAAGTAGTTAATGACAGAGCCAGAATTAGAACTTGGGTCTTCTGATTCCTGGTCCAGTGGTCTTTCCAGCGTATCACACTTTCTTTTTTCCTGAAAGATGTCTTATTGGTGTTTTCCCTCAACTCTGTCAACTTCTATGGCCACTTAAAACCATTAGGGCTCTTAATGGTGACTTTTTACATATGCCCAATTCTGTGGTGATAAAATGGATTTATGCAGATATTTGTCAGTTTCCGTATGTGCTTTATAGATTATACTTGTTTTTTCCTTCTTATTTTCCTTAGTTGTCTGCCAAGTAGGTCAACTATATTAGAAATGCCTATTATGATACTGGTTTAATAAAAAATTAAAATGTCTGGTCTATTTTGGCAGGATGTGTTATTGTCTCTACTGATATGACATAAGACTTACTTTCTAAGATACTCTTGAGTTTCAAAGATTTAGTGCTATAAAAATTCCTCTATCAATACATATATGAAGTAATTATATGTGCATATATATGTTCACATATACACATATATGCATATGTATATATTATATCACTACTTTAAATCTCCACATATAATCATTAGGCAAGCTTAAGAACATGATTAGGTCTACTGGTATAACCCTCACTTTGAAGGTTTATGTAGCTATTATCAATTAAATGTTCTTTTATTAGGTTTTAAATAGATGTGTTATTAAGAAGAAAGTCATTTTTATTAATAAAATAAAGTTAAAAGTTAAGAATTCAATTTAAAGGAATGCTGTGGCTAATTCTTTTGAAATGCGAAGAATCACTTTATCTGTTTTGTAAAACAAGATTTTTGTGTACTATATTGAAAACTGCACACTGTAGCACACAATTCTGTATTTTTATGGCAATTTTTCAAAGTTCTTTGAAATTACCTAGTTTAAAAATTGGTACTTCTGGATGACTATCACATAAAAGGAAGTGCCTAACTCAACAACTAACTATTTCAATGTATTATTTAATGTTCAATTTATTATTTAATGTATCATAATAAAAACACATTGATCTGAAGAATATACATAACAATTTTTATAAATGCATCATTTCACATACACACATATACACACATCTTTGTTCTGTGAAACATAAAAGGGCTCCTTCACATATGTTAGCTTGTCGATTTCCCCACTGTTCTCATTACACATAGGAATATAGGCCTGGCTACACAGTAGGTCAGGTTTCTAGGACTTAGCATTCTAACAGCAATGTTAACAAGCTGGAAAACACTAATAATAATATTAAAAATCTTACGTCTAGCCGGCTGCTGTCGAGGTGCTTCTTCTACTAACTCCTTGAGCTTCTTCTTTAGCTCTCTGCTGGTTTTCTTATAGAAATAAAGATCTTTTTCCAGCAGCTGAACTTTATCCTCATACACTTTTGAGATTTCCACAATACCTTCCCCATCTTGCTCTATGAAACACAAATTTGAATATCAAAGTTAAACCACATGCAGCAGCCAGACTACACACACACGGATTTAATAGTTTTCAGCTATTAAAACTTAAAACTTCACTGACGCTTTTGGAATATCCAGTATTTGCAATGTACAAGTTTCTCAAAGTATGTAATTCCATAGCCAATACATCGTTGTAAAGTGAACGAGTTTGCTTCAGGTGCAGCTTGAATCCTGGTCTCAAAATTATGGTCTCTACTGAATATTACAGCTTATAATGTCATACACGTCCTATCTCCTGGGTAATGTTCTTAACTCACTAAAGACTCGCTTGGTGACCTTCAGAAAAGCAGTCCTGGCTGACATTGTATATAACTCCCTGTATCTACAAAACTGTTCAGTTGGTTCCTTTATTTGTTTTAAAGTTATTGATAGTTTAAGAATATATTAATTACATTTATTTTCTTATTTAGAAACATATCACAATATTCCCAGGGGTTATGGCATGTATAGGTAGGTTTTTCTTCGACCAAAATAGACCATGATCTATCTTCACTTGAGTGGATTTCTTTATGCTCCCACCCCAATTTCACTCTGTGGCTAGCCTCCTAGTGATAAGCCTCTCAACACTCAGCAGGACTAGCCCTCACATGATTAGATACATAGTCTGTCTTGTCAGGCTTAACAGGAACTACCTGTAAAGATGTTTCCAACTTGTTAAGATAAACCAGAGATTGTATTCAACTGGTATAATAGCCTTAGAAAATCCAAGGTCATCTCCATGCTGGGATATGAGGTATTAAAACAGGATTTTAGAAGAGATATACTAAATTTGCATTTTTAAATCAGACTTTATAACAAAATAATAATAACATTTATTTAGTGCTTGAAGGTTTGCAAAGTGCTTTACAAATATTATCTCATTTCATCCTCAGAAAAGCTCTAAGAACCTGCTATTGTTAACCCCATTCTACAGATATGGAAGCTGAGGCAGATGGTGGTTAAGTAACTTGCCCAGGGTTACACAGCTAGTAAGTATCTAAGGCTGGTTTTGAAATCAGGCCTTTCTGACTCTAGGTCCAGCACTCTACCCACTATGCTAATCTGTATAGGAAGCACCTAGCAAAGACTGTTCTCTGCCAAAGTGGATTGGGACCTTCTCTGTAACTTATATAGTCTTAGAGAGTTTGCCTAGGCCCTGGGACCGATTCTAGTCAATAAAGGGCAGGGATAGGACTTGAACCAAGCTTCCTCTCTTATCCACTATACCATGCTGCCTCACAGATTTTATATAAAAATTTTAAGTTCATTATTCAGAAAGAAACTAGTTTACAAGTGGTCTCTAATAAGAGACTCTCCTTTTCATACCCCTTTAGTTCAATGATGTAAACCACTCCCAATTTTTTGTTACTCTATCTCTCCTATATATGCATGGTTGAAATGCATGTGTATTAAAGCAGAGCTTTAATAATTTTTAAATTTTTCAAGTAAAATTTGTGGAAAGTATAACTACATAAATAAGCAATGTAAAAAATTCCTATTTAGCTTGCATAGATAGTGCTTAAAAGCAGTAATTTTAAGCAACATTTAAAATATCACTCTCTCAACATTTAAAATAAGATGCAAATTAACTGAGTTAATGAGAACCCAATATGGGTATGTTTGAATGTAGTAAATTAAATGACCCTGACAGAAATCTCATCTTGGAAGCAAATGGTTGCTGCTCCAGTTACTTGTCAAAAAACTAATACAAAGACAGTTTGTCTTAGCATTCCAAATCACCGTATCCTTCTTGATTGACTTTGTACCCACATTACTTCTTTTGGGACCCTCTTAGTAACTCATTGCCAGGAGAATCAGGACTAAACAGCCAGGGGCAATCAGGAGGTTCCTGGCAGAGGAATTGCCACTAGTGCAACTCCTTCCTGTACTGGCCCTGGAACCAGGTAATACGATGATCACATATCAAAGAAATACTCCATCAGAGCTGACTGATGGGACGCCCATGTATACTGACTATAGGTACCTACTAATGGACTATAGCATTTCTAATCGACTGGATATATGATGAAGAATTTTAAGAGCAATCTAGCTAGAGGTTCTAATAACTCTGATCTCTCCTGACATAGGTAGATAATTATTTGCCTTTTGCTGAAAATGAATTCCTTCTGTCTGAGCCAGGCAAAAAGTAACAATAGCTATAAAAGAATAATAATTTTTAAATTGTACACTTAATGGTTGTGCATTACCTTGTCTCCTATACTCTTACAACTCACTCCCCCCACGTGAAGTCTTTTTCCTTGTATATATCCCCCACTCCCCACTAGTGTTCATACATTTCACCAAAGAGAAAAAAATACCTTTGAAATACTGTAAGAGCAACTGCGTCTTTTGTTCATGCTCCTTCCGTTGAAGGGTTAGCTGTCTGTCACTCTGCAGTGTGAGGTGCTCTAATGCGGACTCCAGTTCCCGAATCATGTTGTCTTGTTCCTGAACCTTCATTTTAATTTCTTCATTTTCTAACTTGAGTTTACGCTCAGCTTCTCGCAAACTAACCACCTACCGAACATATAATATTTTAACTTTTTAATTATGTTTCAGGTTACCTGATTAACCTGTTTTCCTTCATCAACATAAAGATGACTTTCTGGAGTTACTGTAGCATCAGTGGCAAACCAAGGTATTTGGATTCTTATAAGATTTACCTAACATCAGTACAAAAGAATTTGGCTTTAAGCGGCATTTGTTGAAATATGAATTGGTATTGAGTTTCATTCCAGAAACATTAAGTGTCTACTTTGTGCAGTGCTTAGCAGAGTCTAGCACACAGCAGGTGCTTAATAAAATACTCACTGAATAACTATAATGTACTGTGCTGGGCACTGGTGACACAAACAGAGAATCAAACACTGCCCCCATCATTAAATGAGCTTATAATTTAACAGGAAAATAGCACTTGTACACATCTACAACACAAATTAGATGGTAAATACAAAGGGAGAGAATCTGTATAAAGTGCTATGGAGAAATTAAAGAGGGAGGCACAGCCAAGATGGTGGCTGGAATGCAGGGACTAGTGTGAGCTCCCTGCCAAGTCCCTCAAAAACCTATAAAAGATGGCTCTGAACCAATTCTAGAACTGCAAACCCACAAAACAGCAGAGGGAAGCAGGGCTCCAGCCCAGGACAGCCTGGATGGTTGCTGGGTGAGGTCTATCGTGCACAGAGGTGGGAGTGGAGCAGAGCAGAGCCTAGTGTGGGCGGCGTGGACCAACCAGACCAGGAGCCGGGCAGAGCGGGCCCTAGCGCCCTGAAATCAGTGAGCTGTGGCAGTTACCAGACTTCTCAACCCACAAACACCAAAGACAACAGAGAAGGTTAGTGGGAAAAGCTGCTGAGGACAGGGTGATAGAGTTTGTGGTTCAGCCACCACCCCAGGGGCAGCAGAGGTGGGGCAGCTACAGAACTACAGCTGCAGTTGCTTCCAGCCCCAGGCCCACCTGGTGGGAGGAATTAAGTGGTAGATCAGAGCAGGAGTGCAGAGCCTGCTGAAGATCTGAGTCCAGTCTGGGTTGGCGGTTCTTGGGGAAGGAGGAGTGCTGGTGTGGCAGAGCTGGCTGTAATAGCTTTGAAAACAATAGCGCATCTCCTCAAGCTTGGAACAAAGTACTCTTTACTCTACAAGCAGTCATACCCCTACGAAAAACTCAAGGGTCAAGTAAGTTGGCTGGGAACATGGCCAGGCAG
>CM053624.1:267813865-267830200 GCA_028646595.1 Phalanger gymnotis | reverse complement strand
TTCTGCTTGACTATACTTGTTATGTTTTTTACTCTTTTGGTTTTAATGGGGAGGAGAGTTGAGAGGAAGAGAAAGCGTAATAGTGATGTGAGGGGGGAAAAAGTGCCATTGAAACATTTTTAAAATGCATAGGAACAGACTCCTGAAAGAAGCATGGGAAGCAGGGTAGTTTTGAAAGTAACATGTGGAATTGTTTTATGCTTTTTTAAAAATTGTATGAAATAGAGAGCACAATTTCACATGCTTTTGTGTCTTGTTGTAGGTGTGAAAAAGCCCTTTTTGGAATGTTTAAGTACAGAATGAAAATAAATTTTTTATAAACATGAATTTTAAAAGCCTGCATGAATTTGATGTCAATTTCTAGGAAAATTCTAGAACAGATTAAACAGATGGTTTGTGAGCATTTGTAAAATGTAATACTCTCTAGGAGTCAACCAACATGGATTTACTAAGCGCATATAATGCCAAATTAAGCACATTTCTTCATTTGATAATTAATACAGGGGATGCCATAGACAGCAGTGTATTTTGATTTCCACAAAACCAGTACCCTATGAAATCCTTAGAGACACAATGATGAAATTTGGGCTGGATGAGAATGTTAGTTGGAGAACCTGCTGGTTGAATAACTCTATTTAAGAGAGTGCTGTCTCAGTGCTAACCTAATTAGCAGAGCATTGTTTGTAACATTTGGGCCAAGTCCTCTATAGGTGGATCTTGGGTTTGACCTAAGAGGATCACTAGCCAACACTGTATTTCTCCTGTAGCACTAGAAACAAGAAAAATGGTTTACTCTTTTCTCCAAGCTTCGTCCCTCAGGATACCTACCAGCCAGAGGCTCAAGCAGTGATCATCAGTCACACCTCCCAGCTGTATTTCTCTTCATCTCCCAGCAGTGTGAATGGTGTGATGTAGCTGAGCGGACATGTCTTCTGCGTTGACACGTGGAAGGCCTGCAGATCACCGACAGCTCAGATTACTGCTCTCAGCACTGCAGGGATATGTATGAGCTACATTAGCAGCCAGTTGTTCCCTTCCACTAGCAGTTGACCTGATATCAAGGCTCTGTCAGGAGCTCCAATCCTATCACTTGCACTTACTGCACTTACAGTTGTACTTACTGATTAATCCAGGCCTTAAGAAATTCTTGGCCACGAACCTCTGGAGGAAGTTTAACTGGCCATTTGCATCATCTACAGGGACACTGGTGCTCTTCATGAAGAAAAAGAATGGTGAGCTCCACTCTGTCATCACTATAGCATTTCCTATTTGTAGCTAATATCCTTCACCACAGAACTTGTGCCTTCTGAATCATTGGTGGCATGCCTTGGTTTTCACCATGCTGGACTTTCTGGGTTTCTTTCCCTACTCCAGGACAGTTGCCAAAGGGATGACTAGAAAATAGTAATTCAAACAATATGAATATGAATACTTTGAATTACTTTACTGCTCATCTTTTAGTAATTTGTGAATAATATCTTCCAAGACATGTAAGAATTGGGGCTGCATCATGAAATAAAAAGGATGCACTTAATATTTCTGCCTTTCTGCATCGGATTGTGAAGTTTTTATGCCCTAATACATGGTCAATTTTTGTGTAGGTGCCATGTGCCACCGAGAAAAAGGTATATTCCTTTCTGTTTACATTCAGTTTTCTCCAGAGGTCAGCCATATCTAACTTTTCTCAAAATCTTTTCATCTTTTTTCTTATTTATTTTTTGGTTAGATTTATCTAGGTCTGAGAGGGGGAGATGAGGTCCCCCACTAGTATAGTTTTGTTATCTGTTTCTTCCTGTAACTCCCTTACCTTCTCCTTTAAGAAGTTGCATGCTATTACACTTGGTACATGTATGTTTAGGAATGATATTACTTCATTTTCTATGGTGCTTTTTAATAGGATGTAGTTTCATTCCTTATCTCTTTTAATTAGATCTGCTTTTGCTTTTGCTTGTCCGAGATCAGGATTGCTACCCCTGCTCTTTTAACTTCAGCTAAAGCATAATACATTCTGCTCCAGCCTTTCACCTTTACTTTGTGTATATCCCTCCATTTCAAATGTATTTCTTGTAAACAGCATATTGTAGGATTATGGTTCTTAATCCACTCTGATATCCACTTCACTTTTATGGGAGAGTTCATCTCATTCACATTCACAGTTATGATTATTATCTGTGTCTCTCTCTCCATCCTATTTTCCCCCATTTATGCTTTTCTCTCTTTTCTCCCTTTCCTTCCTCACTAGAATTTTGCTCTTGATCACTGCCTCCCTCCTCAATCTATTCTCCCTTCTATCAGTTCCCTCTCTTTTCTTCACCTTCCCATCCTACTTCCTATAGGGTAAGTTAGATTTCCATACCTGATTGTGTTATTCTTTCTTTGAGCCAAGTCTGATGAGAGTAAGGTTCAGACAATTCTCATCTCCCTCCCTCCTTTCCCTCTGCTGTAATAGGGTTTTGTGCCTTTTCATGCGAGGTAATTTACCTTTGTCTGCCTCCTTCTTTACTCTTCTCCCAATACAATCTTTTTTTACCACTTAGATTTTTTACCATCACATCAAAGTCAACTCATACCCAGCGCCCTCTATGTGTAATCTTTTAAATGGCATAAAAATGATCCGGTTCTCAAGGGTTACGAGTGTCATCTTCCCTTGTAGAAATATAACAGTTTGCCCTTCTTAATAACATGTTGTTGTTGTTGTAGTTTTTCTTTCCTGTTTACCTTTTTATGCCTCTCTTGAGTCTTGTATTTGAAGATCAGATTTTCTGTTGAGCTCTGGTCTTTTCATCAGGAAGGTTTGGAAGTCCCCTATTTCATTGAATGTCCATCTTCTCCCCTGGAAGATTATGCTCAGTGTCACTGGGTAGTTGATTCTTGGTTGTAATCCAAGTTCTTCTGCCTTATAGAATTTCATATTCCATGCCCTCTGATCTTTTAATGTAGAAGCTACAAGGTCTGCATAGTCCTGAGTGTGGTTCCATGATTTTTAAATTGTTTCTTTCTGGCTGCTTGCAGTATTTTCTCTTCGACCTAGTAACTTTGGAATTTGGCTACACTATTCATTGGCATTTTCATTTTGGGGTCTCTTTCAGGAGGGGATCAGTGGATTCTTTTGATGACTGTTTTACCTTCTGGTTCTAGGACCCTCAGGGCAATTTTCCTTGATGATTTCCTGAAAGATGCTGTCCAGGCTTTTTTTTTCATCATAGTTTTCAGGTAGACCAATGATTTTTGAATTGTTTCTCCTGGATCTGTTTTCCAGGTCAGTTGCTTTACCAATGAGGTAGTTTGTGTTTTATTCTATTTTTCATTCTTTTCTCTTTGGCTTATTCTTGATATCTCGTAGAGTCATTAGCTTCCACTTGCCCAGTTCTAATTTTTAATGAATTGTTTTCTTCTATTAGATTTTGTATCTCCTTTTCCATTTGTCCAATTTTACTTTTTAAGGAGTTGTTTTCTTCGGTGTTCTTTTTTCCATTTGGCCAATTGTATTTTTAAGGGCTTGTTTTCTACAGTCAACTTTTGTCCTTCCTTTTCCAAGCTATTGACTCTCTTTTGCATAACTCTCATTTCTTTTCCCAATTTTTCATCTACGTCTCTTATTTGACTTTTAAAATCCTTCTTGAGCTCTTCCAGGAAGGCTTTTTGGGGCTTGAGACCCAATTCATATTCCTTTTCGAAGTTTTAGATATGGAGATATTGACAATGTTGTCCTCTTCTGAATTTGTGCCTTGATCTTCTCTGTCCCCATAAGAATCTATAGTCATTGTCCGTTACTGCTTTTTGCTCATGCAAAAAGCTTTGCCTATTTCCTGGCTTTCAAAGTTGAGCTGTCTTGCTGGAGCACAGGGGGCACTGACCCAAGCTTCTTGTTCTGGGAGCCCAGGACCTGGTCACTGGCTTTGTGTTCTGGGGCTTCAGGTGCTGGCAGCTGGAGGCTCTCGGTGTTTGGCAGCCTACCTGCTTAGCTAGGGTCAGTAACAATGGAGCTCTGGGGGTGGGGGGGGGATGCCTGATCACCTGGGCTTCTTTAAAGCATTTCAGTGTTTGGCTCCTGGAGGATGTCTGCCAGCTTGGAGCTGTGCCTCCTGGAGTTATGCTTCTTAGAGTTGTGCTGAAGCAGCAGGAGATTTGGCTGCTGGAGAACACCAGTGCATGTGGTGGTTTCCTTAGCTGGTTTCTACCATTTTTCCTGCCAGTGGAGGCACTCAGGGGTTCCTGGTGTTGGCACCACTCTGGGGCTTAGGATGTCCCCCTGGTTTGCTGAGGTGGGGCTTGCTACTGGCTTGTGGAGATGCCTCCTGTCCTGTACTGCACCCCCTCCCTCAAAGTGAGAGGGGCCTTTCCCATTAATCCTCCAAGCTTCCTAGGCTATAAGACTGCTGCACACCATCTTTCTGCTGGCTCAGCTGTTCCAGGGTTTTTCCTGGAGCAGTATTTTCTGGGCTTTCAGAGGTCAATAAGGGAGGGTGAGAGTGACTTACTTCTTACTCCACCATCTTGGGTCCCAGAGAAATATTCTACTTGCTGGACTATTAAGAGCATTAAAATGAAACTCTAGTAGTAGCTGCTATAAGCCTCTTCCCAACTTCATGTGATCGTGGTCCTCAGTAGCCTTGTACAGACTTGTCTCCCTCCCAGGTAGGGCACTGTCAGGGGGTGGTGGTATACACTGACTAAAACCTGCCATTTCTCTACCTGCAACTGTTGAAGAAAGCAGCACAATTCTTCCGGCTTCATGATTTATTTAGCCATCATACCTTCAGCTAGGGTCCATAATTAATTTTCTATTTCTTGTCAACAAGCATTTAAGCACCTGCTATGTGCCAGGCACTGTGTGAAGCAAAGGGATACAAGAAAGGCAAAAAAACAGCCGGTACAGTCAAAGAGCTCACCATTTGATGGGGGAGACAACATACAAACAACTAAGTATAAACAAAATGTTTTTGTGATAAATGGAGATAATGGAAGGCACTAGAGTTAAGCATGACTGGAAAAGCCTTCTCACAGAAAGTGTGAGTTTAACTAAGACTTGAAGAAACTCAGCCTGTCTCTCTGTACTTATATCAGGCTGCATCCTACTGCCCATCTACCCACCCCATCCCCAACTTGCAGCCAGATGGAGGGAATCATTTAGTCCCTCATTACCACTAGGATAATTGATTCATCTTGTTAAATCTAGTATTATTGTTATTTTAATTGTTATATAATAATTTGACTTTAATTCCATTAATGTTCGCATTCAGAACATACCACTTATTCAAACTATAGATTCCACTTTGATTTATTGCCACCCCTCATGATTTACTACTATTCAGTCAGTTGCTATGTCTAAGACTTAGAAACTGCCCAGGCCCTTAAGAGACTATCAAAAGGCTACAGGATATGTAT
This sequence comes from Phalanger gymnotis, assembly GCA_028646595.1. Classification (NCBI taxonomy): domain Eukaryota; kingdom Metazoa; phylum Chordata; class Mammalia; order Diprotodontia; family Phalangeridae; genus Phalanger; species Phalanger gymnotis. Next base: position 267,824,812 of record CM053624.1, on the reverse strand, counting down.
AAACACACCACTGAACCCTCAAAGATTAGTGACTAGGCTTGGTTGTAATTAGTTAGAAACTACCTTGCCAACTGACCCTTCTGGAAATTGAAAGACCAGGATATTGGTCTTTTGCTAATCATTCATGTAATAAGCTTACTACCTTTCAGCTAAAGCTCCTTCAAACTGCGCAAATGCACTTGGTCTTCTCTTGGTTATTGTGATTAAATAAAGTTATTAGGTCTTATTTAAAGGGCTATAAAGACTTCGGTCTCTACATTCCATGGCCTTCTCCAGTAATGACTGATGGCCAGGGTGGAGTTGATGGTTAGGAAAACATGGATTCCAGTATCTTTGGGGGGACAACTCCAGTACTTTGTAGATTGGAAAAGTTACAGGGCTTCCTCCCAAACTTCTACATTCCCACATATTCTTTCCATATCTGGCACTCACATAATTCTCTTATGGTCTAAGGGGTTGTGGGGAAGGGTTCTCAGAGGAAGGAGTATAGTATTGGGGCCTACTTCCTACAGATGCAGATGATAAGCTTAGGCATCATCAGGCAGAGGTAACACATATGATAAATACCTATGTACCGTGGAATTTAAGGAATTCAAATCTCATTGGCAGTAATAGATTGCCATGTACACTGCTTCCTTTTTAACCTGATTCCTTACTTCTAGTTCCAGTTCTTGTTCCTTGGATCTCCCTTTTGTTGTTCATTCTGGATGAACCAGGGTGATAATCCAGCTTCTGGGATACCATCTTTCATTAGAGTTGCCAAGCTTACACATAGAATCTCAGCCCACAGCTCAGGTCCAACAATTTAATGTTTCAAGTGCATATTCCTATTGCTACAATTTCTCACTTCTGGAGGTCACTGGAGAACATAGAGGACATTTTCATTTTTATGCCTCTTTCATATTGACCTCTTTAAAATGGACAGGATTTTATCTTGTGATGATTTGCTTTTATTACCAATGAAAATAAGGGCATAACATTATCTTCTAGAAACTGACTTTAAGTATATAAAATTGTTACCCCTTTGACTTTAAGACTAATTTATTTTAATGTATGTTTTTGAAAAATAGATCCTAATTCCTTTTAAATAGAAAAGTTTCTTTCAGATAATTAAAGAAGAGCTTAATGAAACCCTATAAGGTCAGAATTGGTTCGCATACATAACATGTTTACATGTATAACGTTGTCAATAAATTTTTGTTGATGCTAATGCTGAGGGTTCATATTTTAAAAGAATATAAATAAAATGTAAAAATGTGGTTTGGAATTGTGGGAAAAAGGTTTCTTTCATCTTAAATTTATTAACTAGAGCTACCACTTCATAATTCCATAAAATAATTCTTTTACTAATGACACTTAAAACTTTTTTTTAAAGGTTCCAGACATTTGAATTAATGCCACTCTGTAGATTCTGGTTTATTTTTGTTGCCAACCATTACACGAGTGAAAGTTGAAACAAATGACATGTTTCTGGATTTTTAATGCAGAAACTGGATGAACAAAAGAAGTGGTTAGATGAAGAAGTAGAAAGAGTTCTTCATCAGCATCAAGAATTAGCTGAGCTGGAAGAAGACTTGAAGCAAAGGGAAGCGATTGTCTCCAAGAAGGAAGCACTGTTGCAAGAGAAGAGCCACTTGGAAAGCAAGAAGTTGCGATCTAGTCAGGTATCTAGCTCTAGTCTGAGGGTTGTATAAAATGTGTCTTCTCTTAGAAGTGGGTCATTGCATGATAAAGAAGTGAAAGGAATAAAATTCTCATGTTCTCAACTTACTTTTTTTGCCATTTATTAAAATAGCAAATGGCCTAGTTTTTCAAGACTAAAATTTATAAGCAAACTTGTGAAATATTGAATGTTCTCCTAGGTTAGTGGTTTGGCTGCTGAACTTTCATGGAAGTTTTGAAGGAAAAGCATCCCTAGAAGTTTCATAGTGAACGTTGGTTGTTGGGCAAAAGATAGTTGAAAATATAGCATAGGAATAACTGCTGTCATCACCTGTCAGGACTCTCCTATTATTCTCTTTTCTAAGCTGTTTTTTTTGTGGGAACCTGTAAATGAAAGAGGTCTTCTGTAAGGAAAGTTTTCATTTTGCAATTAATAAAATATAGAGGGCCTTTTCAGAAATTTTTAAGGCCCACCATTTGAAGTAATTAATGGAAATGCTTTTATAAATAGCTGTAACTCTTACCTTGATTTCATCTAATACCTATATAAAATGGAAACACACTTTCAGATTTAGTTTTTGCAACATTTTTATTAATATTCATATACACTTTGAATTAATAACTTTTTGAGGGGTGGGATGGGTTGTGTCTTTTAGGCTTTAAACAAAGATAGTTTGAAAATATCAACTCGCCTGAACTTGTTGGACCAAGAGTTGGCTAATAAAAGCATGCAGCTCCAGAGCATTCCAGCTGAGGAGCAAATAAAGATTTCAGAAGAAGTCCAGGCTCTTCAGAAAGAAAAAGATCAGCTACAAAGAAGAAGAAATAGTATCGAAGAGAAACTTAAAAATGGTAGAGTGTTATCCCCTGAAGTAAGTCAATACTCACTGGAACTGGAAGTGCTGTACTAATGCATAACTTAAATAATTCCTCAGTCTCTGTCAGGTAAACATAAAATCTGGTAAATTTTAAAATTCATTGGAATCTCCAGCTGTAACAGATTCATCAAGTGAAATCAGTTTAATACAGTAAAGCATGATTGTACACACATTGTGGAGTCCTCACTCTTAGAGCTTTATGGATATAGCTCTTGGCTGGCATTCCTAGGAATAGTAACTAATGCGTTCTCCGTAGGCAAGGGTCACAAGCCTGTTCTTACGTGTTCAGTAGTATGTCCAGCCATTTACAGATATTCATGTAACAAATTTTAGGTATAAATCTTTTTATTATGGATCACATTCCCTCTTTTAAACATTTTAACCACATAAATTATTAGCTAGCTTCCAAATTCCCAAGCTAATAAATTATTAGCTAGCTCCCAAATTCCCAATTCTGTCTCCTCAAAAGTTTTAACTGTTGATAAAAATATCTGTGACTTCCTTTACTAGAAAATCAGAAGTGGCTTTTTTGAAGCAGACATTTCTCCAGAAATACTTAAGTTTCTGTTTCCAGTAATAATTGAAAGACAGCATAAGAGATCCAAGAGAAGTTAAATAATTGGGAAGAATGAGTGATGGGGAAGCTTTTGGGATTTGTCATGGAGGGCTGTGGGAAAACCAAGGGAAGTTAGGGACATATCTGTGGTATAGAAGACGTGCCATTATGAAACAAATTATTTTATTGTAATTAAGACCATCTTTATTAGTAGCTATGTGAAAACAGACTGATTGAGAAGTAAGTAGCTTCTGAAATACTTCAAGTCCACAGTGTCCCACCATATCCTCTGAAACATACAGCTTGGTTTTCCGTGCAAAATTGGGTAACACTATCAAATTAGATCTCCATGCTATGGAAAATTAATAGGTGGAAGAGCATAAAGAAGAGCAGAAGTAATCAAATAAACATTTACTGAGAATCTACATTCCTAGAACCATATCAATGACCTATGGAAGAAACAAAAGTATGAAACATAGTCTTGTCCCTTGAAGAGTTTCCAGTCTATCCTCCCTTCTCCAAATCTAAATACGTTATGGATAATGACACAAATGATAAATTAGTGCCAAGGAATATATAGCAAAGCAGTGATTATAGGCAATGCATTGAGCCAAAATCTTAAAAACAGGTAAAATGCTTGACTTTAGAGAGAAGGGCCTGCAGACAGCCAATTTAGGTAGGATAAAAGGTATACAGTAATGAGGTATGACATGTTCATGCAATAGAAAGATGATCATCATACACAAATGCATATTAAATATTTACGTATAGCATTAGCAGAAGGGGCATGATAGGTGGGAATGTGGGCAGAGAGTTAGTTGGTGGGGGACCTTAAATGTTAGGCTGAGGATTTAATTCATTGATAGGAGTCCACTGAATGGTGAAAATTTCTTGTAAAAAACTTAGGTGAAGTTCAAAATAGAAAGGGTGGAGGGGAGGCAATGGTGTGTGTGCAGGGAAGAAGAGCCATATCATTTTCTTGGTAGGTGTCCTGAAGCAACCCAGAATTTGTTTGGCCTTCTGCTGAGCCCCTTTCACTCTCTGAAACTTTATTAAACATGAGTTCCTAAAAACTATATTCTAGGTTAATATAATTATGCTTTGCTTTATATAGCTTTAAAGATGATGTACCTGCAACCCATCCTTTTCTAAAGATGTCACTACTGCCATATAAACTGGTCAGTTGAAGATCATAAATCATGTACTCTATTTTCTAACATGATCCAAGGATAACAGGATCCAATATGCTTAGATGTAAACTGTCTTATAATTTGGACAACTCCTCATTTATTTAAAACTAGTTCAGAGCATAATTTTTCTTCTCAAAATAATTATTTTACCCTTATAAGTTTTCTGGTTGGATTGCTTCATGTAAAGGATAAAGTTCTAGTTACCTCTTCTAGTATAGGATGCCTAACAGTTTGGACATTGACAGATAAGCCCTCTTTTATTTAAAGACTTTATTTAAAGTATTTGAATTTATTTAAAGTATCTAGATAAGGCACATAAAGTCAGCTCTTGACTACTGCATATGTATACATCTCCTTGGTGAATTTCCATGACAAAAATTTTTTTGTCACTACTTGGATTCTCCCCTTCTATCTAGCATCTATTTATTGAAGCTGCTTCTCTCTCCTCTGGGTCAAGATATACTCAAGAACTGCACACACTTTAAATCCATAGAACCTTGTTGTTCATGGCCTCCAGGGGTGGAACTACTTCCTGGATTCACAAGGCAGAGCCCGAGAGGGTGGACCAGCGTTACCCCAAGCCCTCTTTGTGGCCTGGATTTGGATCCTAGTTTTGACCCTCGTATGGTCTTGGATAAATCATTTCACCTTTTGGGACCTCATTTGTAAAAGGGGGATCATCAGCATCCAACTTCCAGCTTAACAGGTTGTTTAAAAGTGCCATGAAGTGTGTGTGGTTGAATTGTTCCATTAACCCAGATTAAAAAAAAAACATGAGGAAGACATTTCCTACAAAATAACATGCATTAAAAATATAAATGATTTTTGTATTATTAACTGATTAGGCTACATCCACACCATGTTCCATACAGATTTAGGAATTCAGGTGATTATGCTAAAAAAAATTTGCCCTTTCTCATGAATTTTTAAAATACTTTCTGATGACATTATTTTGTTCCCTGTGGGATAATTATTCAAACCTCTATGTTGATATTTAAGTGACTCTTCAGAAAAATAGAGTGAATACTGAACAGTGATTTTTCAACTCATTCTCTCAGGATATAGTTTAAAACTGTGTTGTAAGAAGAGGGTCTTATTCAAACATCCAGTGGGATAGATTATCATGTATTTTCCTCTGAATAAAGTTCTAGATGTCAGCGTACTTTTTCCCAGCTTGATGAAAAATATTTTGAATTCTTCCTGAGACATATAATGACACTCTCCCCCTCTCTATCCCCCTTACATACACACACATGCATATGTAAGTGTCAACAATCTGTTATCATCAGTAGGGCTTGGAGTAGAAGTCGTATTCTTCAGGTCACGGTATATAAATTGGTGCTATTTCAAAGACATATCAAGACAGTTGTCGAGAACTTCTAAGACAAAAATGATTGTCAATAATGATTCCCAAGGTTTTCCTTTTGTTAACTGCGTTCTTACATTTCCTCTCCCATCATATCCTAAAGATTTAAAAAAAAAGCCAAGTCCTTTATCATATATTAAGTCCTCATTGCTGCATGATGACTGGTCCCATCACTTTTTGGCAAATAAGAGGAAAGAGAAGTCAGATTTTATGTTCTTGGCCTCAAGATCACTGCAGATGGCAACTGCAGCCACAAAATTAAAAGATGTATACACTTTGGAAGGAAAGTTATGGCAAATCTGGATAGCATATTAAACAGCAGAGATATCATCTTGCCCACAAAGGTGCATATTACAGTCAAAACCATGGTTTTTCCAGTAGTAATGTATGGCTGTGAGCGTTCAACTATATAAGGAAAGTGGAGTGCCACAGAGTTGGTGCTGTTGAATTGTGGTGCTGGAGAAGATGTTTGAGAGTCCTTTGGACAGCAAGGAGATCTAATCAGTATTTAAAGTAATTAATTCAGACAACTCATTGGAAGGACAGATACTGAAGTTAAAATACTTTGGCCACATGATGACTCTTTAGAAAAGACCCGGATATTGGGAAAGATTGAAGGCAAAAAAAGAGAACAGGATGGCAGAGGAGGAGATAGTAGATAGTGTCATGGAAGCAATGAACATGAGCTTGGAAAGACTTTGGGAGATAGAAGGGCCTGGTATCGATGGTCCACAGAGTCATGAAGAGTCAGACACAACTGAATGAACGAACAACAAGCTGCTTTTTCTTTTTCCCTTTCAATATGTTCCCTTTGATTTCTACTTATTAATACTCTACTTAGTTCTTATGTCTTACCTTTTCCATAGTATTTTCTGATCTAAATCCCACTACAGAAAAGAGAATGTGGACTTTAATGACGCTCTACAAGACAGAAAGGAAATAGTGCTAAACCTATTAGGAGAAACTAGAGGTTGGTGAGTGCTGTAGTTATCAGGTATTTTTCTTTCCACAGTGGGATATATAGTCAAAATGTTTTTCTGTGTTGGACAATGAGACTGTGATGAGGCCCAACAGTAGAAGCTTTTCTTTTGAAAATCAGTGGTTCCTATTGTGTTTTATCTCTAGGAAGAACATCTTCTTTTCCAGCTTGAAGAAGGGATTGAAGCTCTGGAAGCTGCAATTGATTACAAGAATGAAAATATCCAGAGTCGTCAGCATTCACTTAGAGCCTCCTTCCAAATACTGACCCAGAGTGAGGCACATGTTATGGAAAAGCTGATTTGCCTGACTCCTGCCGAGATCAGAACTATTCTTTACAAATACTTCAACAAGGTTCGTATTTTAAGTGACTGAATATTAACTGCAGTTAATTTTTAAATGTATAGTTTATCCAAAGAAACATCAACCAGATTATTCAGTTTGAATTTTTTTTTCAAAAAGGATAAATTCTGCATTTTATCAAAAGCCATTATAATAGTCCTTACCTTGGCTACCAATTTAAGCATTACTTCGTAGTGAAATCATGATTCCCTCCTGCCTTGGTCCTGATTAAGCTGTTAAAGTGCTTTGTCAATCTAAACATCATGAATTTGTAAGATCTTATATCTTTTCTATTTTTATGCGAACTGATGTCAAGGTTTCTATTGGGGGCTTTTTGGAAATAGGTATCAAAGGCCAAAGGCATATTATAACCTTTGGCCAATATTGTGTATTTATTGGCTCTTTGTAGTAAAATAAAAAACCACACAGATTTGGACTTTAAATCTGAATTAATGACAAATAGGGCACTTGACTAGATTCTGGCTCCTTCTTCTCCCAGTAGGTAGACATTAGGATGAGATTTAAAGTTGCATGTATTATAGATACAATAATAATATATTTCAATTTTATTTGAATATATATGTAATCTTACTGCTATTTTATGTTATTGTATAATTTGAACATTTTAGTATATCCAAAAAAGTTTCCCACCTGTCTCCCATTTAATTACAAACTTGTAAGGTTTTATAAAGTTTTTTTAAATCTCCCATTTTATTTGTCCTTTTCTTATGAGGGTGTATTAATATTAAGTTTGGAATAAAGCCATGTAACATGCAAAAATATTTTTCATAACAAATGTAATGCTTAAAGTTTAGAACATCTAGTGTTTTCAATGTTATTATAGAAAAGGACTTTATTTAAAAAGATTCTAGTAACAGGAAACAGCCTAGAAAAATCTAGTAGCAAATGAGTATCAGTTGATCTTGTATTTTGCTATAAACCCTTAGTAAAAGGTACATTAAAGAGTTAACAACTTCCCATCCAACCACAGGTAATGCTACTACTTAAACAACTACCTATAAATCCAAAAGGAGTGCATGAAAGGAAGAAACTCTCTTTCTGGAAAGACGTTATTCTTTAATGACTAGAGGATAAGGGAGGCTTTCACTGAAGTTATTCTGTGATGCCCCATGAAAGCATGGTAGTGACACCATAGTGCTGCCCAATGACAATTTTGACAGGTTTGCTCAAGCTGGAAAGGATTTCACAGTGAGCTAGCAATGGATTGTATCCCTATTTTCTAAGGACCAACAAGATAAGTTCAGCAAGCCAACAAGGTGGATACCAGATGATTAATCTTTCTGGCCACAGCAATAGCCAATGGTGGGGAATGTACCCATGAAGATGAATTATGAATATTTGAAACACTGAGAAGAAGTGGGGAAGGCCTCTAATTTTTGTTTAGGGTCTAGAATTTCAATTTTTGAAATTACCTCTAGTTGGCTACTGCTTCTCAATTTCTAACTTTGAATTTTTCTCAATTAGACAAAATTGCAAAAGTATGTAATTTTTAGAATATAAGCCTTTAGGAGGATTCAGAGAGGTCTACCAAAATTGTAAAAGAACTGCTGAAGCCATCTAGACCTAATCAAGATCCTTTCTACAGCATAACTAAGAAGTGGTCATTCGGTCTTTAAGACTTCTAATGAAGGGAAATCACCCAACTCCCAAGGCAGTCCATTCCACTTTTGAATATCTGGTTGTAAGGAAATTTTCCTTTTAAAACTAAAATTTACTTTTATTTAACTTCTACCTATTGTTCCCTGATTCTGCTCTCTAAAGCCAGGTGGAAGAAATCTAATCCTTTTTCCACAGGATAACCCTTCAGACAGATACCTGAAGATAGCTATCACAAGTCCCCTGAGTTTTCTTTTTTTTCATGCTAAACTTCTGTTTACTTAAACTTTTCCTCATTTGGCCCTTCACTGTTGGAGAGCATCACTCCATCTTAGTCAGAACTGAACAAATAATTCCGAATGTGGTCTTAACCAGGGGGAGAGAACAGCAAGACTATCCCTTCCCTAGTTCTAGCCATTGTGCTTCATTTAACATAGCCCATTTGCTTTTTTGGCTGCCGTATTACAATTTTAACTCATACTGAGCTGATGGTACAATAAAACCATCAGATCCTTCTCAGATACTCTGTTGTTCTGCCATACCTCTCCATCATATAATTGTTAAGTTACTTTTAAAAATCCAAGTGTAAAGACTTTGTATTTTTTCCTATTAGATTTCATCAGCCCTAACCTTCTTGGCTGTAGAGATTTTTATGGATCTTGACTCTCATCAGATATATAGTTATCCCCACTTTTGTGTCATTTGCACATTTGATGGGCATGATTAATGCCTTTATTCAAGTTATTTGTAAAAAAATGTTAAATAGCAGAGTTCTTAGATGTTTTTACTGTAAACCCTAGAATGGCTATTTTGTGGTATGCTTAAAGCAGTTACAATATATGTCTGTGCACAGAAAGAATCTTTTAGTGATTCTAAAATTAAGTGGCATTCAATTTTAACACCTAATTTCTAGGCTTAAGCTGGGAGATAGTAGTGTTAGGTGGTTTTAAAAGATTTAGCTTCTTAATTTTCTTTTAAGAGCAATAGTGCTAAAAACAAAAAAGTGTAAAATACAATTTGAAACCATCATGCTAGAGAAATTCATTGGGAGGAAGGAGACAATTCTTGGTATAATATTTAAATAACTATTCCTTGTTTTCCTGCTCTGCTTATTTATTCCCCCACCCCTGGAACCTGTTGGCTAGAGGGAGGCATTGCCCAAGGATTTGTCCTTGATAATCTTCTCTTTACAGTCTTGACCTCTTCCTTGGCTATCTCAAATATTCTCACTGCTTCAGTGAATACTCCTTTTTGGATTACTCCCAAATCTATTATCTCTTTCCTTGGCCTTTCCTCAGAGTCCCATCTTTCTAACTATCTGCTACATATCTTATTTTTTCCTACTCCTGAAACTTCCCTCTTCCCTAACTTCTCTCTTTGTTGAAAGCACCACCATCCTCTTTAATAGCCTATTATTAAAAATTTTGGATTTTTTTCTTTTTAATCTTCCTTCACCCCATCTTATTTAGTTAATTATCAAATCATATGTATTCTTTCCCTGTCTTTTTTCATTGCTACTACTATGATTAAAGGCCCTTGCGCCTTCTAGGCTTTCTCTTCTGCAATCCATGCTTCATACCACCAAGGTTCTCCACAGTCTGGTCCTGATCTACTTTTCTACAATACTCGCTTTTATACAACATGCATTCTAGCCAAATTGGGCTGCTTAATTCCATCCACCCTCTTCTCATCATTTTATCTTTAGTCTCCACATCTTTTGCTCATGTCAAATCTCGAACCTTGAACGAATTCCTCTGCTCCCTTCTACATACCACCTGCTAAAACATTTCCCTTCCTTCAAGGCCTAAAATAGACATGATACTGCATCCTAAAAACCTTCCATTTCAACTCCTCCCCAAATCTAGAAGTAATCTCTCTTTAATTTCTCTTGAAAGTCCTCTATTTTATTGAAAATCCATATTTTGCCTTGGAACATGATACTCACTTTTGCTGGGTAGGTGATTCTTGGTTTTAATCCTAGCTCCACTGACCTCCAGAATATCGTATTCCAAGCCCTTCCATCTCTTAATGTAGAAGCTGCTAGATCTTGGGTTATTCTGATTGTGTTTCCACAATACTCAAATTGTTTCTTTCTGGCTGCTTGCAGTATTTTCTCCTTGATCTGGGAGCTCTGGAATTTGGTGACAATATTCCTAGGAGATTTCTTTTTGAGATCTATTTGAGGAGGCAGTCTGTGGATTCTTTCAATTTCTATTTTTCTCTGTGGCTCTAGAATATCAGGGAAGTTCTCCTTGGTAATTTCTTGAAAGATGGTATCTAGGCTTTTTTTTGATCATGGCTTTCAGGTAGTCCAATAATTTTTAAATTCTCTCTCCTGGATCTGTTTTCCAGGTCAGT
>CM053624.1:267789309-267813365 GCA_028646595.1 Phalanger gymnotis | reverse complement strand
CTTTCAAGAAATTATCAAGGAGAACTTCCCTGATATTCTAGAGCCACAGGGCAAAATAGAAATTGAAAGAATCCACCGATCGCCTCCTCAAATAGATCCCAAAAAGAAATCTCCTAGGAATATTGTCGCCAAATTCCAGAAAGAAAAAAGAAAGAAAAAGGATACACAAATTCAGGTTTGGTCCTGAAAAATACGTCTCTCCACCTTTGCAAAGGACAAGGACAACATCTGCAGAATATTACATAAAATGTTGGTTACTTCTGCTTTACTGGTAGTTTCTGTTCCTTTTTTAATTCTTTGTTATAAAGGATGGTTCTCAGGAATATATTGGAAAGCGCAAATGATATAAAAAGATGTTAATAAAAAAATTTTTAAATAGAATTAGGATTTGAACTTAAAACTCTCAAGCCAGTCCTCATTTCACTACATCCTACAGCTTCTCCTCTATGCCACATTATATCATGTTCTTTACATAAAATATTGCATCCCTTGTCAAACAAATAAAAACAATGCACCAAGCATTATCCTTAAAAAATGTCAAAACTTGCTAACATTTCCAGGCCTTTACAATGCCAGCAAGGAGTCAGAGTAACTCAAAACCCTTTTTAAACAAGCATTTATTTAGTAAGCACTTGGCATAGACCAGGAACTGTACTAGTGATTTGTTCTCCTCAATTACTAAAAAAAAGACTACTCACATATAGAGTATATTAACCATAATTTCTCATTTTCCTTACTTTGCAACCTACTGAACAATAAATTTTAGACATGTTATAAAATGTGCAACTACTTTCATGGGAAACAGGTTATGTGATTAAATTAAAATGCAAAGGTAATTTTAAAACTTCATTTTACCCACCAGTTTCCACCTCTTTTCTCTCAAATCTTTAACTAAAACTACAAATTTGAATTTTATCTCTTCTCCCTTCACCTGTCAGAGTGAAAGATCCAACAGGCATAAAACAGGAAAGACAAGACTAAAAACATGAAAAACCCACGATCTGTATAAATCAGCCTTTGAATAAATGAAGTGACTGTCATTGACCCAAAACCACATTACAAGTACTAGAACCACAACTGGAGCTATGATATGATATGATATGATATGATATGATATGATATGATATGATATGATATGATATGATACTATGGAATTTGAGACAAAAAGCCCATTTGCTTATCTAAAAAGAACACTATGTTGGTTTCAGCGGAATGCTGTTCTCACAAACATCACTTTCTCGGGATTTAAGAGACCAAAAGATGAAATAGCTGCTCCATGGTCTTTCTCTAGTAAATCTGCAAGGAAGCACAAGTGCTCTGAACCCAGCAGAGAAAAAGTAAGTACTTTTATAAGACTGATGATCATACTACAAATTTTGGAGGCAGTTTGTATTTAAAGAATTAAGGCTACATTTAATGGGGCTTCAAAAGAGGAATATCATTTATAGATCTACATGTCCTGATTTTTGGTTCAGAAAATAATCACCACCTACGATGTACATTCACAACCTTATATAACTTTATTCTAACATGCAGTGCTTGGGTTTGCTCTGGTAGGTGATAGGAGAATTTAAGTAGAATTATATGGCAGAGATGATGAGGTAATTAGGGGTAAGTATAAGGAGAGTTTGAAGGGTTGTTGTTATTCACTGATAGAAAAATAAAACTAAATATATATATATGTACATATATATACACATACATACACACCTCATCTAAAGCATTAGCCCCACTCTACGTACAACAAAACATCGCAAAAGTTTGGATGTTAGGTGAATGAGGAATTTGAGGAAGGATTTGTTGTATGGGATTATTTGTTGTAACCAATTCATTATGATAATCCAATAAAAATTGTCTTTTTGGCTATTTGCCAAAACATGGAAATAATTTTTTATAAGAAACTCCTGTAATAGCCAAAAGATTTTCACCTTAAGCTGTTTCTAAACCTATAGCTAAACTATATGATTAAGAAATTAGAAATTAATTATAATATCTGGAAATGATAAAACACTTCATCTACCAAACCCTGGACATTTTCACTGGCTATTCCCCACGCCTGGAATTCTCTCTTTCCTCATATGTACCTCCTGGTTTCCTTCAGGATTCCCAATTAAATTCTGCCCTTCTAGCAAGCAGCCTTTCTCAATCCCCTTTCCTTTTATAAAAATAAGTTTTTGTTGATTTCTTTTGTTTCTTATATTATCATAGAATAATTTCTCCCCCTTCCCCTTCCCATGGAGCCATCTCATATAACAGTATTTTTAAAAGAGTAAAAAAATCAATATATTGAAAAAGTCCAAAAACATATGGAATATGTTAACATATGTGGACCTCCCACTTCCAGAAAGGGTTAAGGCAGGAGGTATCTTCTCTTATCTCTTTATTCAAATCATATTTGATCTTTATAATTTTGTTACATTCACCTTTGATTTTTCGGTGTGTTGTTATTTCCATTTACATTGTTGTAGTTACTGTATATACTGTTTTCTTGGCTCTGCTTATTTCACCCTACATCGGTTCATATAGACATATCGATCTTTCATGCTTTCCTGGATTTATCACATCATTTCTTACAGCACAATAATATTCCATTGCATTCATGTACCATAATTTATTTAACAATTACCCAATCAATGGGTAGATGCTTTGTTTCGAATTCTTTGCTATAAAAAGTGCTATTACAACTATTCTGCAGTAAATGGGAACTTTCTTCTTATCAATGGCTTCCAGTAATGGGGTTTCTAGTTCAAAGTGTATGGACATTTTAGTCACATAATTCCAAAATGCTTCCCAAAATAGTTGTACCATTCCATAGCTCCACTGTGTGATTATGCCTATCATTCCACAAACATTCCAAAGTTGACCAATGCCATTTTTTCTTGTCTTTGCCAATATGCAAGACATGAGTTGAAATTTTAGGGTTTTGATTTGTATTTCTCTTATAATTGGTGCTTTAAAGCATTCTTTCATGTGGTTATGAATACTTTGCAATTCTTCCTTTGAGAAGCTTTTCATAGCTTTAGACCATTTATCTATTAGGGAACAGCTATTAGACATACGAATTATTTATGTCTCTTGCATGTCAAACTCTTACCAGAGAAATTTGATACAAAGACTTTTTTCCCCATTCTACCACTTCCCTTATCTTGGGGGCATTAATTTTGTCTGTGCAAATGCTTTTCAGTTTCATGTAAATCAAAGTTATCCATTTTATCTTTTGTAATTGCCTCTAGCTTTTATTTGGTTAAGAATGCATGTCCTACCCATGGCTGTGAGAGATACATGACTGTTTCTTTTCTAATTTTTTTATATTATGATCTTTAAAGGCTGTGTATCCATTTAGAACATGTTGTGGAATATGTTGTAAGATGCTGGTCTATCCCTAACTTCTGCCATACCGCTTTCCATTTTTCCCAGAAGTTTTTAATCAAATTAGGAGTTTTTTTCCTAGGTAATTTAAAAATGTTTTCCATTTGATCAAACACTAGGTTATTAAGTTTCACTGTTTCTGATTTTCCCTTGTCTAATCTATTTCATGTATCTCTATTTTCTAATCAGTACTGGATGGTTTTGATGACTGCTGCTTTATAACATAGTTTGAGGTATGGAAGTGCTATTCCTTCTGTCACTACTTTTTTCCATCACTTCCCTTCTTATTCTAGATCTTTTGTGTTTCTAAATGAATTTTGTTATTATTTTCATCAAGTTCTATATAAAGTATCCTGTTAGTAATCTGATTGGTAAGGCATTAAAAGCATAAACCAACTTTGGTAGTCTTGTCATTTTTATTATATTGGCAAGGCCTAGCTATGAGCACTGAATATTCTTCCAGCTATTTAAATTGTATCTTATTTCTTTAAGGAGAGAAGAAAAGTAAGGATGAAATGAAGGAAGGGAAGGAAGGGAAGAAGGAAGGAAGGAAAGAAGGAAAGAAGAAAGGAAGGAAGGAATTAAGATTCACTGATTGAAGTTTCTTAAAAATGTCCAAAAGGGAACATAAATTCAGATAACCAGGGCAGCTTTGAAAGTAATATGTTGGGGAAAAATGTTTTACATATTATATATATATATATATATACACATATGTATGTACATACATATGTATATATACACATATATGTATATATACATTTTTGTTTAATATATAATATTAATCTTAAAAGCAAGCAATGTATAAAAGAGATTCAGTATCACATATAATCCTCTTTTTCCGTTCTACTTTGTATATAGAAATGTTGCTTTTGGATTGACCCACTAAATTCAAAATGAATCTTTAAAAAAAACAAACATCTTGATGTTTGAGTGAAATGCAAACTGTAAGTCACCAATGTGACATGGTAATCAAGAAAGCTAATTCAACCTTATAGCTACATTAAGAGATGCCCATCTTCTAAGAAAAAGCAGGTCCACTGCTCCTTGTAGGACCTGATGATACTGAATCTAGATTATGTGTTCATTTCTGGACAATGCATTTTAGGAAGGCCATCTGGAAAGTTTCCAGAAGACAGCCACCAAGATGGTGAAGAACACTGAGCTCATGACATAGATTAAGAATAAATTAAGGAGTTAGGGATGGTTGGCCTGGGAAGAGAAGACACAGATAGTATTCAACAAAATGTCTTAAAAGATTTTGGGGGATCTGTCATGTAGAAATGGATTAGACTTGCTCTACTTTGTCCAAAACATGTAACTACGAACAATACATAGAAGCTGAAAACTGCTAATTTAGACTTGATTTAAGGACAAACTACCTACACAGGAGCTGTCCCAAAACACAGTGGTCTGCCTCAGGAGTTGGTGCATTCATTTCCCTTAATTATAGCTTGAATTATCAGTTTTCAAGCAGGAGATATCGTAGAGGATTTTACTGTAGGTAAGGGGGGATGATTGGTTAAACAGTTTCTGAAGTCCTTTCTGACCCTTAAAGTCTCTGTGAACCCATTTCAAATAGCATCTACATGTGTTAGGTCCTACTCCCAGGAAATGGGCCAGCAGCTATTCTCCAACTATGATGAAGAGATAGTGGACACACGGAAGTGTCAAGAATCCCAGTTGATTACCCAGGACCTTCTATGACACTGTAATAAGTATGCAGATGTGAAACATGTACATGGGCCACGGATTCGGTTGTGAAACTAGCATTGATGGTAATGCCACCCCCGTCCGTTTATTTCCAATTTGTTCTGCACATGTCATTTGTACACAGTAGTTTGCATGTTGTCTCTTCCATTAAACTGTGAATTCCCTGAGAGGAGGGACTGGTTTTGCAGTTTTCTTTTTGTTTTACCTTTCTTTGTGTCCCCAGCACTTAGGTGCCTGTCCCATGTTGTGGTTCAGTCATTTTTCAGTTGTGTCTAACTCTTCATGACCCTAATTTGGGGTTTTCCTAACAACTGGATACTGGATTTGGGGTTTTCCTAACAACTGGATACTGGAGGGGTTTGCCATTTCCTCTCCAGCTTATTTTACAGATGAGGAAACTGAGGCAAGCTTCCCCTCCTAAGGCAAGTCCCTCTCTCAAAGGGCTCCACATGAGGCAGGGAAGATCTTCAAATCTCATTAACATTACATTCAGCCCCAAGGTCTTTCATGTCCATTACATAGGCATCTTGCAACCTGAATAAGCATTAACATTTCTTAAGTAAATACCACATAATTCCCACAAAATAAACACATTAAAAACTTCACATCTGCAAAATACATAACTCATTACCAGAGAGGCCACATGGCCTTAAACACAAAAGTATATAACATAACATAATATCATTCTTTGGGGGTCAAAATCTTTGGGGAGTGAGCAACCAGCTCCTCCTTCCTCAATCCAAAACAAAAATGTCCAAATAAAGTCCTTCTTGGGGATGTGTTCTTCGCCCCACACTGCCACTGGCATTCTCAGGTGTATGTTCTAATGACCAAGTCCCAACACAAACAAAAAAGTGCAAAGAAAGCTCCCTTGGGGAGGTGTCCTTTTCCCCATACTGCCCCAGCCCCCACTTCCAAATCCTGAGAGGCAGCTGGACAACAAAGCCAACAGGGTAGGTCCTTGGGGGTCCACAGCACTTCCTCCCACCTACCATAGAGACTCTGGGACCAGTACTCTATCCACTGTGTCACCTAGCTGCCTTCCTGTTCCATAACAGTTGCATAATAGATGCTTATTGATTCGACTTGAATTGTAATTAAATCTATTCAAGACTTTTGTGTGCTTTGGCAGGTCTATCCTTGGATATTTTATGCATTTTATAGTTATTTGGAACATGATTTATTTCCCTTTGTATTAAGTTCTTCTTGCATTTTGTCATTACTACAGAAATGCTGTTGATTTTTGAGCGTTTATTTTGTAGCCTGCAACTTTGCTGAAGCTATTAATAGTCTCAATTAGTATCTGTGTTGATTTCCTATGATTTTCCAAGTATACTATAATACCATTAGGAAAAAGGGACAGTTTTATCTCCTCCTTGGCTATCTTCACACCTGTAATTTCCTTCTGTCTTATTGCTGTTGTTAGCATTTCCAGAACTGCATCAAATAATAGTGGGAAGAGTGGGAATCTTTGCTTCACTACTGTATCTATTGGGAGATGTTTTTAGTGTATCTCTACTGCATATAATGCTTGCTTTGGCTAAGGATAGATGCTTTTTATGATATTAAAAAAGTTCCCTATATGCAGCTTTTCCTGCTATTGAGATGATCATGTGGTTTGAGATGTTTTGGTTTTTAATATGATTAATTATGTTGATTGTTTTTCTAATGTTAAATCATTTTCACATCCTTGGTATGAATCCCACTTGGTCATAATAATTTCTTGGATAAATTGTTACAGTCTGTTTGACGGAATTTTTTTAAATTTTTCAGTAAATGTTCATTAATGATATTAGCTTATAGTTTTCCCACTGTGTTTTTTATTCTTCTTTGGTTTAGGAATTAGAACTTTATTTGTCTCATAAAAGTATTCTGGTAGGGTGCTGTCCTTCTCAGCTTTTGAGAATGATTTGTTAAGTATGGGTACTAATGCCTTTAAAGTTTATTAGAAATCTCCTGTAACTACAGTCAGATCAGGAGTTTTGTTTTGTTTTTGGCAGTTCATTTAAAACTCAATCTATTTCCTTTTCTGAGATTGGGTTATTTATCTATCTGGTCTTCTGCTAGCTTGAGTATTTTAAATTTTTGAAGGTATTCCTCTGCTTCTTCTGTTTTCAAGTTTTGTTAACATGTAACCAGGGCATAATGTTATTTTAAAAAATTTCTTCAGATTTTGTTGTGATTTCAACCTTACTCATTTGGTATTTTATTGATTTGATTTTCTCCCCTCTTCTTTTTCATCAGATTAGCTAAAGGTTCATCAATTTTATTAGTCTTTTCGAAAAACCAGCTTTTAGTTTTGTTTATCATTTCTCTGAGGGTTTTCACTTCCAATTTATCTATCTGTACTCTAATTTTTGGTATCTCCTCTTTTGTGCTTCTTGTAGATTTATTCACTTCTTGGCTTTCTAATTTTTTATGGATATGTACTTCATTAATCTTCTTTTTTCTATTTTCTTAATGTATATCTGTAGGGACATGATTTCCCCCACTGAAGACAGCTTTAGCTGCCTCCTGGATATTCTGGCACAGTTTCATCATTATAATTTTCTTTTACATTATTACTGTTTATATGATTTGTTCTTGGACCCACTCATTATTTAGGGTTTCATTGTTAAGTCTCCATTTAGGTCTGTCTTTTGTTTGTGGTCCCTTAATCACCATTTTTATTGAGTTATGGTCTGTAAAGGCTTATATTAAATTTTTTCTACCTTTTTACAACTTGTTTGCATTAACTCTGTGCATTAATACATGGTGAAGTTTTGTAAAAGTTCCATGTGGTCCTAAGAATTATATATTTTCTTTTGCCATCCCATTTAGAAGATGTCAAGTCTTTTGACACTAGTTTCTCCAACAATTTGTTCAGTTCCATGTTTCCCTTTTGTTTATGTTAAGACTTATCCAAAACCGCGAGGATACTGAAATCTCCTGTCATTATTGTGTTACTATGTCTTCTTGTAGCTCAGACGTTTCCTTTATATATTTAGATTCCAAAACATTTAAAGTGTATAAATTTATTATCAATTTTGGTTTTGTTGTCTATGGCTCCTTTCAGCATAATGTAGTCTTCCTTATTTACCCCTTATTTTCTGAATGTTTGTTTTTGCTTTGTCAAATAGCAAGACTGCAAGTGCTGCTTTCTTGGATTCATATGATGCATAGTAAATTTTTTCCATCTCCTCAGTTTTATTTTCTGTCTTTGTTTTTTAAATGTGATTATTATACGCAATGGATTGCAGAGTTTTTTATCTGCCTTTTTTAATTTTATTGGATGGTTAACCCATTTCATTAAAGTTATGAGTTATGTTTATATTTTCTTCCATTTGTCTCTAATACTTTTTAGAGTTAGTATTTTTTGTCTCTTCTGCTGTAAACACAGTACTTTGTTCCTTCTGTTATTTAGCTTAATCTTTTAAGGTGGCTCTGTTTCCACTGGCTGATTTCCACCCCACCCCCCATTTGTTATTCCTTTCCCTTTGAGGTTTTGCTTATTTGATCCTTTTTCTTTACTGCTTTTATCTAGTTACATAATTCTTCCCCTCTTTTTTCCTCTTAGTCAAGTAATTTCCCCTTCATCGCCTCCCCTTCAACTAGTCCTAATGCCCTTTTCCTGAAAGGATTTATCTCATTTTTACTCATCCTCTCTGTCCACTGTAGATCTTCATTCTCTGGCTATGACCCCTATAATTATCTAGACTCGCTCTATTCTCTGAATTCTTCATGCAGTCAAAACTTTCAAGGTATCCATTCTTGGTTCTTCCCACTGAGTTTCTGCCATTGCCTAGTAAAGCATGCTCCATGGATTCCCCTTTTCCACTGTACCTCACTCTTAGAATAATGCCAATTCTTGCAGGTGTCAAAGAGGACAGTGACTCCACCACCATCTCCCTGAATATGCAGCCCACAACTGATTTATATCCTCCCTTTGGTAACCTTCTTTTCCCCATTTGCCTCAAAATCTCATGCCAGGGTTCATACTGTCCCACTCTCCCATGTGCCAGTTTTCCTCACAGATTCCAACTCTCCCCCTGCCCAAGGTAGGATGAGTGGTCTTTTCAAGTACCAAATCCCCCAGGGCATATCCAGTGCAAATTCTCCATCTCCTTTCACAGAAATCTCTCTTTTTTAATAGAATTCATTAGTGGAATCCCTTCCCACTATCAAAGCAAAGGCAAATAATGTCCTCAGGTCTGGTTTTATTTCTAAAAATGCTTCAAATGCCTCTTAATTATTGAAAACTCATCTTTTTTCAATTATAATTATGCTCGGATTTGTAGAGTAGGTCATCCTGGACTGCATCTTAAGCTCCACTGCTCTTCAGAATCCAATATTCCATTCCTTCCTGAGTTTTCTGGTGGGCACAGCTTAGTCTTGTGCTATTCGAATTTCCTTTGCATTTGAAAGTCTTTCGAATCTTTCCGAATCTGAATTATTATATTTATCCACTATGTTTTCCGGGATTTTGCTGCCTTGAGTCTTTTTTTTCTGGAGGTGATCTATGAATTATTTTATTCATTCTTTCACTGTCTATATTTAGAAGCTCTGAGCAGTTTTCTTGTATTATTTGTTGCATTAGAGTGTTCAGGTTTTTAATCTTGTCATGATTTTCTGGGAGACCTATGATCCTTAGGCTGTCTCCACACATCATTTTCAAGAGCAGGATGGTTATTTTTTTTTTGGATGATAAGCATATTTTCTTTTAGTTTTGGTTTTTGTTTCTCTTCTATATTGCCAATCTCCTCTGTATATATGCATTCTCAATTTATTGTTCTCTCTCTCTTTTGTTTCTTTGGTGTGATTTGCCATCCCAGATTCTAGCTTTTCTATTCTGTGTATTTTTGTTGTTCAGGCCATAAATTCTATTCTCATTCTAATTTCTCTTTTGAACCACTGAGAAATAGTGTGTTGTGGCTCCTTGTGCTCTTCAAATTCCACAGGGTCCTCTGTCTCATCAAGTGTTGGATCACTTTCCTTTATTATGCAGTATTCATTCATAGATGCCTAAACTCATCTACTTCCTCTAAAGACCATATTTTCTTTGTTATTAATGTTTTCCCTATTGATTTATCTGCTTACAGTCAAGGTCTTTGAGTTTTTTTCTTCCTGAGAACTCTGAATTTCAGTCTGCTCCCCTCCCCCTTATCTTCCTCTATTGCTCACTTTCTAACTCCCTCCTCAACTGCGGTTTTCTTAGGAAGCTGTATTTCAAAATGTCTCAGTCTCCTCCAATGTTTGGCAGTTCACAGTTTACCAGTCTAAGTCTCTGGCCCAAGTGACTTTTGGGGGTTGAAGGAGATCAAAGAAATTTCTAGTCTTCCATCTTGCTGATCACATGACCCACAAGAGTCTAATACCTCTTACTGCTAGTGCCTTCTCTCTGAGATTATCATCAGTATTTCCTGTACATCTTGTTTGTACATAACTGTTTGCATGTTGTCTCCCCCATTAGACCACGAGCTCTTTGAAAATAGAGAATGTCTTTTACCTTATCACCAGTAGTTATCCCAATGCTTGCCACACGTTAAGTACTTAATAAATGCTTGCGGACTTGTCTTTCCTAAAACAATTAGGTCTGGTTCCAAAATGTTACGAACTTTTAAATCAATGAAGAATACCTCTATAGCAATTCACATTTCTTACCCTTACAGCTTCATTAGTGTATTTAAACAGCATGTAGTACTATACCTTATGTTTAATAGCCAATGTGATATAGAACTGCTTGTCATATGTGAAAATGTTTTTGAATGTGAACCTCTTGGGCAGGGATAGGGAACCTTCAGCCTCAAGGTCTTTTGACTGAGTCCAAATTTTACATAACAAATACTTTTGTTAAGGTGATTTGTTCTGTGAAATTTAGATTCAATAGAAGGGCCATACTTGAGGACCTAGAGGGCCACATGTGGTCTTGAGGCTGCCAGTTCTCCACCCCTACAGAGTCTAGAGGAATGGTAGGCACATAATGATTTAGTCATCTGAAAGTGAATAGGATGACTAAAGTAAGCATACACCAAGAACAGGTGTGTCCATTGTCTATTGTCCCTAGAATGTGTCCATATCATTGCCCCATCAGCTAGAGGACCGGGAATTCCAGAAACAAGGCCTGTTAGGAAGCGAAGCAGGAAATGTTGGTATGAACAAGAAAAGGCATTCAGTCTGAGAGGACTTATGGAGCAAGGAATAGGACAGAGATGCCAGTAAGAAGACAAAGAAGCCTAGTGGTTGGTTCATATAGTCACCAGATAAGAGCAAACTAGGAAATCTGCTTCAGGCAGCTGGAGAGAATAAGACAGTCCAAAGATGAGAGCCAGCCTCTACAGCCACTTATTATTACAGTAATGACAGTAACAACAATAATAATAGCTAGCACTTATGTAGCACCTACTGTGTGCCAGGCACTGTGCTAAGTGCTTTCTAAATAGGATCCAGTTTAATGCTGACAACAACTCCAGGAGGGAGGTGCTGTCATTACCCCATTTTACAAGCAGGAGTTAAGTGACTTGGTATGGGTCACACTGCTAGTAAGTATCTGAGGCTAGATTTGAACTTGGGTCTTCCTGACTCCAGGCCCAGCACACTACCCACTGCTCCATCTAGGTGCCCAATGATAACAGTAATAATAACAATTCATCTTTACAGAAATACTTTAACAGTTCCCAATCATTTTCATCTCTAATCTCTAAGAAATGCAAATATGAGTCTAACTTTACAGATGATAACCTCCTTCATCCAGCCTGAGTTTTAAATGACTAGTGTAATAAAATTAATAAATACTAAAGGGGAGATTCGAACCCAGGTGTCTTTCCACTAACTACAGCATGCTGCCTAGATAACTTTTTCCAACTTGAAGCCTAAAGGAGGAAACCTTTGTAGAGTCGGTAAAGAAGAGCTTTCTCATTCAGAAAGCAAGAATACTACTTTCCCAGTCTTCCATCATCAGAAGATCTACAGCAGAAGAGACCAGAAACTTGGAAAGAGAATTTGTCTGGAAGGAATAAGACCAATGGAAGAGAGCTAGCTACCTGAGAGCCATGGGCTTCCATGCCCTGCCCTCCATTAATAAGGTTAGAAAAGTGGATTCTAGAAGGGCTGAAGTACAAAAGAGCCTTGCCAAACTCAATTTATATCAGCTAATAAGTGCTCAAAGGATATGAATAGTTTTCAAGAAAAATGTAAACTACCAACAAGTAGACACACACAAAAAACTCTTGATCACTAAAAAGAAAAACCAAATTAGCAAAGATGATTTAAAAATAGTCAATGTTGAAGGGAAGACAAGAGCCATGGGTAGATATGTACCCTAATATACTATTTGAAGTTATCTAAGTGTTCAAGAAAATAATTTGGAATACCACCAAAGTTAATGTACTGTTAATACCCTCTGCCTCCAACAATACTATTATTGGGAATATACTTCAAGGAGGTCAAAAACAGAGAAAAGCTCTATATATTTACTCAAAAAAGTACTTTTAATGAATAATTTTTTTAAATTAGAAAAAATAATTTTTTAAATTAGAAAAATTTTAAATTAAAAAAAATTAGAAAAAAATTTTAAATTAGAAAAAAGTAGATGCTCACTGAATGGGGAATAGCTGAATAAATTGTGGTTTGTGAATGCGGTATTAAACATTGTATATATTATGTATACATTATTGTACCATAAGAAATGAAGAAGAGGAGGAATTCAGAGAAACAAGGAGATACTTGTATGAACATGTTTATACGTATAGAAAAAAAATCAAATCAGAACAAGAGATAGACAATGAACCTGAGGTGTGGTTTCCTCATCTGCAAAATGAGGATAATAATGTCATTTAGTTTAAAGGGTTGGCGTGAAGATCAGAGAAAATAATGTATGTTAAAACACTTTTCAAATCTTAAAGTGCTATATAAATGCTAGTATCTTCCCTCTAAGATTATCTCCCACTTAATCCATATATACCTTGTATATACACAACTATTTTCCTGTTGTCTCTCTATTACACTGTGGGCTCCCTAATGGCAGGAACTGTTTTTGTCTTTTTTTTTTTTAATCTCAAGTACTTAGCACAGTGCCTGGCTTTTATAAAGTGCTTACTATGTGTCAGGTACTATACTAATCACTGGGAATACAAAGGAAGGCAAAAGCAAAAAGCAACCCATGCTCTCCAGGAGTTCATACTATTTGTTGCCTTGCCTTTATAACTAACTAGTTTTGGTTTTGATGGGGTTGACATTCAGGAACCCCAGACTAGAGTTCCCAGACAGGGTCGTCTGGAATGAATTCACAGACTCAAGCATTCTTTAAGTCAAGGTGGCAAAGATTTATTGTTACGCTTTTCAGCAGGCAAGAATTCTTAGGGAACCTGCAACCTTAGAGGGGCACAGGTAAAGTTTATGTAGGATAAACTATAGTAAAACATGTGCCAAATGCGCTAACTAGGGGATTCAGGACAGGATTAGGGAGTGGTCAAGGAGTGATCAGTTCTTAAAGGAACATGCACTTTTAATATCTACTATGTAGGTATTTTACCCAAAGTTCGCTGGCAAATAGCCCAAAAAGGGGCTACAGGGAGGTGTGGTTTAGGCCTGAAATGTCTCAGCTCAGGGCTGAGAAATACCCAGGCTACCCAAGATAAATGAAGGGATTATACATATATCTAAGTCTAGGATGGACATAATGAGGAGTCCAGGATGCATATGACAGTCCGGTGAGTAGTAAATATCTTTATGGGCCAGTACACAGCCAGTTCAAACTAATAAATTCTATAGGTGCAGCTGGCTACTGTATCAGAAAGAGAGATAAGTGTTTTGCTAGGGCATACTGTCCTGCTTTGCTAGAGCATACTGTCCATGGGCTGGAGAAAAACCACCAGAGACAATGATTAAGGCTAGGGAGAAGTGTGATTTTGGAATTGGGATCCAAGTACAGGCACCCAAGCAGCCCATCAGTTTCAGAGGTTAAATGATAAAACACACCTTTCTCCTTCTTGGTGGAGAGATGTGGGACTACAGGTAGATAATGTTGCATGTGTGGTCATATTCAGCCCTGGGTTAGTCAGTTTAACTTAACTGTTTATATTTGTTACAGAGAGGGTTCTAGTATGGCTCAAGGCATGGAATAATATGTGGAAATTACTTTGGTGGAGACAAAAGTCATCAATAAAAGAATTTTTAAAAAAATTTTTATCCCACATAATGTTTTCCTATAGTGCTTAGTAATAAAACGTCTAAAATACCTTAAAGTAGGGAAAGAATCTGTGTCTTTTCCCAAAAGCCAAAACAGTTGAGGAAATCCAAGTACAAAAAGGAGGTGGTGGCAACTAGAAAACAGAAAGGAGCACCAGCTAACCAAGGCTTGCTGGTAAAATAAGAAAAAAGAGCAGGACCATGGAGCATAGTGCACCAGTGATGCCACAAAGACATTTTTGTCAAGTCAATACCTATCAATAATGTACACTATTTAAAATATACTATCACATGTGCACACATACATATATTATGCACGCACATTTACTAATATTTACTAACAAATTGGGTTTTTTTTAAAAAGGAAACCATTCAATTTCCCTCAATGCTTTTTCCTTGTTCTACTAAAGACAACAAAATCTCACCACTCCATTTTTTCCTACCCACAATCCCAGAAAGAAAAATACTTGGCTATGAGGGTTAAATGACTTTTTCTAATTAATTACCTGCACTTTTAGTTTTGCGGCATCCATCTTTTTCCGGAACTCCTTCTGTAATCTCAGCTTTAAAGCAACATCCCTCAGATCCTTGTTTTCCAGCTCCTGTAGCTGTTTCTGTGTTTCAGTTAATTCCACTTTGGCCTGTTCTGCTTCATGTGCCAGTTTTGTTACTCTCAGAGAATACTGTTTACTTACAGTTTTGGCATCATTACCTTAATAAAAAGAAATTTAAAACGATTCAAAAATCACTTGCAGAATTTACTTCAATGACAAGATATAGAAAAAATAAAAATAGTATCAAGCCTATGAATGAAACAGATAAAAGTTGATAATCTTACCAAAATAATATATAGGGTTGTAAAGCAGTGACTATTAAAACTTTCTGGCACTTTTATGCCTAAAGCTGAATTGCTTCTCCTTCTTCCTTTTTTTGAAATTTTTACTACAAGAAATGGCTCTTTGTGTACGGAAGGAGAAGAAATACATTTAGAAATGAATGTAATATCAAAACAGAAGACAGCAATACAAATAAGATTAATTTTATTTTTAAAAGAGAATGATACTTTAAGACCTTTCAGGAATACAGGTAAAACTGCATTGGAAAAAATTTTCTCTCTGAAAACATTTAGTTAAAAGAAAAAATAAAAAGAAGAAAAAGAAAGAATTAATAAGTTGAAAAAATTTTTAATTTGAAAAATCCAAAAATCCAAAACAAGCAGAGAAGAAGAAATCACAAAAATTAGAGGAGAAATAGAAGAAACAGGGGCAGCTAGGTGGCGCAGTAAGTAGAGAGCCGGCCCTGGAGTCAGGAAGACCTGAATTCAAATATTGCCTCAGACACTTGACACTTACTAGCTTGTGTGGCCTTGAGCAAGTCACTTAACCCCAACTGCCTTGCCTTCCTCCCTCCAAAAAAAAAAAAAAGAAATAGAGGAAATAAAGGCTATAGAAATGCTAAGCAAAACTACAAGATCTTTTTTTAAAAAGAATATCAAAAAATGATAAACATTAAGTTAATCCCATGAGAGCTACAATGAGCCAGAGAGAGAAAGCAAAAGAAAGAATGAGAGATAATTGTCAGATTCCTAAAATAAAAAAACTAAATAATATGAATTCACAATGATCAGAGAGGAAAAAAATTAAGAAACTACAATGCACAAGTACATATAGGCTAACCTGAGAACTTAAAGGAAATGGATGATTATCAACATAAACATAAAATGCTCAAATTAACAAAATTATTGTAAATATAATCCTAAATAACCCAGCCTCAAAAAGAAACCAAACAAGTCCCAAGTGACCTACCAAAGGAAAAAAACTTAATTCAATCAGGTTTGCAAGGTGATTCTATCAAATATTTAAAGAGGAATAAATATGCATTCTATAAAATTATTCATAACAATTTTCAAAAATACATGCTACCAAACTCTTTTTTATGTACCAATTTAAGATCCTAATTTACAAACCAAGGAGGGATAAAGCAGAGAAAGAAAACCATAGAGTTCAATCTCACTAATGAATAACTATGCAAATTCTCTAAAAATTCTAGTAAGAAAATTACAGTAACAAATACTTTAAATTATTTAACCAAGACCAAGTTGGATTTATATCACAAAGGTTGGGATGACATTATATTAAGAAAATAATTAGTATAAGTAATCATATAAATAATAAAAACTACATGATTATATCAATAGAGAAAAAATATAGCATTCATTTATGGTAAAATTCTAAAAGACATAGATCATAAAATAACTTTTTATTATGACTGAAGTATAAATAAAAAAACAAATACCTACATTTTTAGCAATTAAGAAATACAAAGAGCTTTTAATACCTGAGTAAAACAAGAACATCTATTTTTGTCCATAAAATTTCACATAATTCTAAAAATACTAGCAATAGTTATAAAAGAAAGAAATTGAAGGTGTAAACATCAGCATAGGGTAGATAAAACATCTCTATTTTCATATGATAATTATAGTTTATCTATAATTTATCTATAGTTTATCTATAGTTATTTATCTATAGTTTATCTAAAAAAGAAAACCAGGAAAGAAAGTAAGGGAAGAAATGAAAAGTTTCAAGTTGCATCATATAAAATCCATAAAAACCACAGCATTACTTTACTGTGCTAACAAAAACCAGGAGAAACGATAGTAATAGAAATTTCATTTAAGACAAAATATCTGGATATTCTCTGAAGACAGCAGAAGGAATAATATATTAAGAAATTAATGCAATATGATTTGAAAAAGAACAGAAATACAACTAGAAACTCTTTGCAGGAATAAAGTAAAACAAATAAATGGAGATACAAATTCATTGTTCTTAGTTGGGCCATGGTAATAAATTTTTAAAAGTATATAGCTTAAATTAATTTTCATGCTTGCAAATCTACCAAGTGGTAACTTTATAAAATTAGAAAAAGTGATAACAAAATTCATTTGAAAGAAATAAAAGGTTTAGAATATTAATATAAACAATGAAAAAATAGAAATGCAAATTCAGTGCTCCCAGAATTCAAAATATATGATAAAGCAATAATCATCCAAAGTATTCTGGTTAAAAGAAAGAAAAGTCTGTCAGTAGAACAGGATAAATGAGCAAGACTCAGAAAAAAATCAAAGTATATAATAAATTCATGAGCAGAAACTACTGGGAGAAGGAATGCCTATTCTAAAAAAACTGCTGGTAGAACTAGACAAATGTTTGACAGAAATTACATTTAGATCAGCATCTAACACCATATTCCACAATAAAGTAAAAATGGAAACATGACCTAAATATAAAAGTCATGTCATCAAAAAAAAAAAAAAAGAATCAGAGGAGAATGAAAGATGGTAGCATCTTTCCAAAATATGAATGTGGAAAATTCTTAAATAAAAGATAGAAGACATCATAAAAGAGGGAATATACACTTTTAATTATAGAAAATGAAAATCCTTTTACATGAACAAAATCAATGAGACTAGAATAAGAGGAGAAACTGTGGAGTAGGGAAAAATTTCCATAAATATACAATAAAATTTTGATATCCTAGAAATATTGAGAACTGATAAACATATAACAAAGAGCCATTCTGTAATATATGTGGTGAAAGGATATAAGTAATTTTCAAAAGAAAAAAATAGAAACTTTCAAAAACTATCTGCGAAAATGCTCCAAATCATTATAAGGGAAAAACAAATAAAAACAACTCTGGACTTTCCCTTTACATTCCCTCTCAAATTGGCAAAAATGATAAAAGATAAGATAGTAAATGTTGAAGTTGTTATGAAATGAGAGGCTCACAATTCATTTTCTGAAGCTATAAATTAATCCAAATGTTTTGGAAAATAATTTGGAATTATGAGAAAAGTAGTTAAACTGTCCATTTCCTTATGACCCAACAATCCTGCAATTAGGCATTACCTCAAAAGGTCTAGGACAAAAGGAAAGTTTCCACATTTTCCAAGGTAGTCAGACAAGCTTTTTTTTAAAGGCAGTGGGATAACCATTAACTAGAAAATGGTTTAAATTATATGATCACCATGGGATACTATTATGTTATAAGGAAACAACAAACAGAAGAATTCAAAGGAACAGACATCAGAAATAATGCAGAGTGAAGCACCAGAACTAGTGACTAAAATAAAGCAAATGAAAAGCCCACAAAAAGGCAGCTGACCCGTGATCCATTGTAATGGCCAGGCCCGGTCTCAGAGAACAGATGATGAACCACATTTCCCTCCTTTCAGTACAAAGCTGGGAGACTACAAGTGTGAAAGGCTGTATACCCTGTCAGACATGGTCACCAATGGTTCTTTTTCTTTGTTACAAAGGAGGGTGTGAGGAATACTATTTTTTTTAATTCTATGTTCTACTAAGTTGAATCATAATTAAGCTGTAGTATGCATTAAAAAAGCAAAAATAATATTAACAACAAAAACATTGTTGCATTGAGCTGACTTACAAGAAACTATTACCTGTTTTAATTAGTTCTTTAATGAGTTCTTCCTTCATCTTGATATTGATTGTAAGTTCTCTCATTTTTTGCTTAGCTTCTGTGAGTCTGAGTTCTGAATTCTTCAATTTTTGCAAGTTTAATACCTGACTTTCCTGGAGACATTCAACTTTTATACCTTAAACATGAAAGAAACAAAATTCAGTTCAAACATTAATTAAGCACCTGGTACATGCAAAGCAGAACACTAAGTGCTGGGACTACAAAAAAAAATGACATGATATCTGCCTCTAAGGAGATTATAATCTAATAGGGAGATAAGAAACAACAACTATATGTGTGTGTGTATACATACATGCATGCAGAGAGACAGAGAGAGAGACAGAGAGAGAGACAGAGAGAGAGAGAGAGAGAGAGAGAGAGAGAGAGAGAGAGAGAGAGAGAAAATATATGATTAGGGCAAAGGAGAGATAAAAAGTACTGAAAGAAAATTTGAGAAGGAAGAGACTACTTTGGGCAGGAAGAAGTAGGGAGGTTGAGTTGAGAAAGTGACACATCCCAGGCATGAGAAATGGCTTGCTGCATGAATGCAATGAGCCAAGAGACAGCACTGACAAGATTACTAGGGGACAGCAGTAGTCTAGCTTAACAGGAACTTAAGAGTACAATGCCAAGCTAAGGAGTTTTATATTTTCTCCCATAAATAATGAGGAACTACTAAAATTTCTTGAGCAGGGGAGTGATATGGTTAAAATTTGTACCATTATTAGTAACATTATTTTAGGGCAGCTATGTAGCACAGTAGAAAGAATGCCAGCCCTGGATTCAGAAAGAGTCATCTCTCTGAGTTCAAATATGACCTCAAACATTTATTAGCTTATGTGACCCTGGGCAAGTTGCTTAACCCTGTTTGCCTCAGTTTCCTCACCTGTAAAATTAGCTGGAGAAGGAAAGGGCAAACCACTCCAGCATCTTTGCCAAGAAAACCCCAAATGGAGTCACAAAGAGTTGGCCTCATACAAACAGGGTCAAGTGACTTGCCCAGGGTGGTCACATAGCTAGGAAATGTCTGAGGCCGTATTTGAACTCAGGAAGATGAAGTCTTCTAGCCCAGTACTCTATCTGCTGCACTACTTAACTGCCCCGACCATTTGGGGTTATGTTACAACAGCAATTTCTTTTATTCATGTATTAAACTATCATTGAGGTTCCTTCCAACTCTCAAAACTTTGTGATTCTTTTAATTTATATTGCTCTGCTTCATGTATTCAATTATGTTGTAGCCAAACTGACCTTACACTAGCTTCTCCTATCTGTGTATCTGTACATAGATTGCTCCCCATTGCCTGACTGCATTCTCTCCTCTCCTCTGCCTCTCAGGATTCCTTTCCTCCTCTGAGGCTCTGTTTAGGTGTCACATCTTAAATAAAGCCTGTCCTGATCCCCCCAGTTGTAAGTGCCTCTGTCTCTCTCGCTTCAATCATCTGTGGACCACACTTATTTGTGGATACATTGTATTCCCCAGTACAGTAGTTTCCAAACTTTTTAGACTGTATGCTCCATGAGCAAAAAATGTGAGCACCCCCCAAAATATGTGTATTTACTTATTTGCAAATTATAAGATGTAATAATGGGCTATCATATACATTATAAAACACATAAAGCAAATTTAAAAAGGATGAGGTGAAGATGGAATAATATTTTATCCTAGATCTAGAGCCAATAGGGAGCCAATGATCTACTAAATAGGAAAGTGACATAGGCAGACTTGCCCTTTACATCTTGGCAGGTCTGTGGAGAAAAGACTGCAGAGGAAAGAGGCAGGGAGAATAATGGGAGAGGTAATGAGGGACTGATCTAGGGTGGTGACTCTGAGTGGAAAAGAAGAGAACCCATGAAGGAGATGCTGGAGAAAGAACAAGCACAAGCTTAGGCAACTGACAAGGCAGAGGGAAGAAGGTAGGATGAGGAACTAAGGATAATGCTGAGCTTGCAAACCTGTGTGCCCAGAAGGCTAATGATGCCAGCCAACAGAAAAAGGCAAGTTTGGAAGAGACAATGTGTATGGGGAGAAAGACGATACAATCACAACCCACCCAACACCTGCTAATCCTGTAATACTCGTTCTTTTCCATTAAAAAAAAAAAGCAGGGTTGAGGGGAAGGGCTGCTCACTAGCCCCTGCTCTGGTGTGCAGAGTCTGCCACTGAGGGACACCTGCTGAAGCTACAAGGTCGTAACAAGAAAGGACACCACAGGGAATCTTTCTTCCCACAAGTGGAAGGCTTGGAGGCTGGCACTAGGAAGGATTGCAACAGTACTTAAAGGGGAAAGGGGGTAATGGCCTTCCGCACTAGCCTGCAGTTATTGGGGGCAGCGGTTGAGAGGTGACCCCTCTTCTCCACCTTCTCATTGGTTCATCACAAATCCCTTGGGAGGGGTGTCAACACCCCCCCCCCACACCTCCACCCAAATATCCCACAGCTTCAACTTTGAAAAACCAAAGCCCTAGTAGAGTCTAAGGAACTGTTTTCCCTAGCACCTAGAAAATGTGTTACATGTAGTAGACACTTAAGTGTTTAATTCAATTCAGTTCATCAACAATGCCAAAAGTTTCAAAAATGATCAAGGATGAAAATGACTGGAAAAGGGCCATCCGATTTAACATTTAAGAAATGGCTGACCATGGCAGGGCAGGTATGGATGCAAGGAGGGTGAGTACAGGGTTGGATCAGGAAACAACTAGTAGTTTAGCACTTGGCACAGTGCCTGGCATTAGTAGGTGCTTAATAAATGTTTGATTGATTAGTCCAATTTTGCACGAGAGGAAATGATATAAAAAAAAGTCTGAAAATTTAGGTTAGAGCCAGATTCTTGAAAAAGAATCAATTCTAGGTCAGAGATTTGCATTGTAATCTCTAGCCAATGAAGTTGAAAGTGGCATCGTGGAGAGGGGGGGACTTTGTAGTCAAAGATCTGGGTTCAAATTCTGCCTCCATTACTGAGCAGTTGTATGATCTTGGACAGATCTTTGGACAAAGCCTTGGACTAGGCTTTAAGTTTCCACATCTGTAAAATGAGGAGATTGGACAGATGGCCTCAGACGTCCTTTTTGGTTCTGGATCATTGATCCTATAATTCTAAGAGGTATGAATGCTTTTGAGCAGAGGAGTGAGACGATCAGACCTATACATTAAGCTGACAGATCTAATAAAGGTGGCTGGAAAGGAGATACAATTGACTTGCCTGCTTTCGGCCTAAGGCCTGGCAAAAGGTCAGGAGGGCCTGAGCTAGGATGGGGCAAATGTGAAGGAGAGAGAAGAACACAGATGTCAGAGATAATATTGTGGGGAGAGAAATTGCCAGGATTTAGCAACTGAATGAATAAAGAGGATGACACTGAGAAACATAACTGAGGTTTCGAGCCTGGTAACTGGATGGGACTAGAAATCTGGTGATGCCAGCAACAAAAATGTGAAAGTTAAGATTAGCAGGTTTGAGGGAGAATGAATTCAGTTTTGGAAGTATCTTATTAAAATAGGAATATCTGCCCAAAATGTTTTTAAATTATCAGCTTAATGCCATACCAGATCTTAAATTGTATCATAAAGCAGCAATCATCAAAACTACTTGGTACTGGATAAGAAATAGAGCGGTGGATCAGTGGAAGACACAGTAGTCAATGACTATAGCAATCTACTGTTTGACACATCCAAAGACTCTAGCAGCACAGTACCTTACACTTTGTGATGTGTTTAATAAATTTTGTTGAGTTGAATTTTTGGAGTGTTGAAAATTACATTACTCCAAACAAATTAATATCAATGTCATTTTGATACAGTACACAAACACTGTAACAAGCCCATAATAGGTGATCAAAAAATATTTTATGATGGATTTACTATGTCACCTAGCTCAATATAGGCACTGAATCAATATTAAAAACACTGCCTTGAACTTGGGAGCCAAGATGGCCGCATGAAAACAGCGTCTTACTGGAGCTCTCTCACAAGCTCTGTCAGATACCTAAAAAAAAGTGAATCTGAGCAGATTTGAGAGAGTTAGAAGCCACTAGCAGTCTGAGTGGGGCAAATTTCCAAGCCAGGAGAGTCCGAAAGGTTGACGGGATGGATCTGTAGGCTGGGAGAGTGCTCGGTGTGTGGAGCTGCTCCAAACAGCTCCAGAAAGCAGAAGCAGGTGCAGAAACCAACCAGCGAGACAGGCTGGGAGAAAGCTGGGCACTTGAAACTGGCGCAGATCCCCAGGCCTCCAAACACAGGACAGGAATCTGTGGAAGTGACGAGAGGCAGCAGCGCAACACCACTCCTGAGGCTTGCAGACCAAAGGTATGAAACAAGTCTTCTTCAACTTCCGGGACACATAACAGCCAGGTAAACATCTCTAATCCCTCCCCCCACCCCCAACCCAGAAAATTCCTCGGTAAAAACCCTGGAACAGAGGAGACAGAAGTGGGGCTTCGGTGGCCGAGCAGCAGGAGTTCCTGAGTCCCAGAGGGGCGGAGCCAGCAGGGGTCAACACCAGGAGCCCAGACATACCCTTGCACCCCCAGGGGAAGTGGCAGACACCAGCACAGACAACAAACAGCTGAGACCACTGCTGAACAGCAACAGTGCTGGAGAGCAGCACCAGGGGAAGAGGAGACTTCAGGCAGCCAGACCCCTCCCCCACACCTCAGGAAACTAAAGGCTATAATGCACAAAGCCAGTAACTAGACTCACAATCCCCAGAAGAAGAAACCTGGGACAAAGAACTCTGAGCTCCAAAAGCAGAAATTCACTGTGAAGCCAGGAAAAAGCTAACCAAC
This sequence comes from Phalanger gymnotis, assembly GCA_028646595.1. NCBI lineage: Eukaryota > Metazoa > Chordata > Mammalia > Diprotodontia > Phalangeridae > Phalanger > Phalanger gymnotis. Next base: position 267,789,848 of record CM053624.1, on the reverse strand, counting down.
ATGAAGAAGAACACAAAAAAATTGAGGACCATTGATTCTTTTTATGGAGACAGGCATGATCAAAATACCAATTTGGAAGAGGATAGCAATGACACTGTATGCACATCTGATACCTCAAAAGGGAATGTGAACTGGTCTCAAGCCTAAAAAGCATTACCAGAAGAGCTAAAGGAGGATTTTAAAAACCAATTTAGGGAGGTAAAAGAAAAAATGGGAAAAAAAACCACTGACAAAATCAAGTCCTTAAAAAATAAGATTGGCAAAATGGCTACGGAGATTCAGAATCTAAATAGAGAAAATGACACCCTGAGAGGTAAAATCAGCCAACTGGAAAAGGAGACTCAAAAGCAAAATGAAGACAGCAACTCATTAAAAATTAGAATTGAGTAAGTAGAAGCTAATGACTCTATCAGGCACCAAGAAGTGGTAAAACAAAATGTAAAGAATGAAAAAATAGAAAAAAATGTGAAATATCTGATTGGAAAAGCAACTGACCTGGAAAATAGATCCAGGAGAGACAATTTAAGAATTATTGGTCT
>CM053624.1:267762551-267788809 GCA_028646595.1 Phalanger gymnotis | reverse complement strand
CAAAAATTTTAAATAAAATATTAGCAAAAAGATTGCAGCAACTTATCACAAGAATAATACACTAGGACCAGGTAGGATTTATTCCAGGAATGCAAGGCTGGTTCAATATTAGGAAAACAATTAGCATAGTTAACCATATCAACAACAAAACTAGCTGAAACCATATGATCATCTCAATAGATGCAGAAAAAGCCTTTGACAAAATACAACACCCATTCCTATTAAAAACACTAAGAAGCATAGGAATAAATGGAGCCTTCCTTAAAATTATAAATAGCATCTACCTAAAACCAAAACCATCAACAAGCATTATTTGTAATGGGGATAAGCTAGATGCATTCCCAATAAGATCAGGGGTGAAACAAAGATGTCCATTATCACCTCTACTATTCAATCTGGTACTAGAAAGTTAGCTATAGCAATAAGAGAAGAAAAAGAAATTGAAGGAATTAGGATAGGGAAAGAAGGAACTAAATTATCACTTTTTGCAGATGATATGATGATTTACTTAGAGAATCCTAGAGAATCAAGTAAAAAATTACTTGAAATAATAAACAACTTTAGCAAAGTTGCAGGATATAAAATAAACCCACATAAATCCTCAGCATTCCTATACTTTACTAACAAAGCCCAACAGCAAGAGGGAGAAAGAGAAATTCCATTTAAAGGTACTGTAGACACTATAAAATATTTGGGAGTCTTTCTGCCGAGACAAACTCAAGGGCCTATATGAACATAATTATGAAACACTTTTCATGTGAATAAAGTCAGATCTAAATAAATGGAAAAATATCAGTTCCTCATGGTTAGGCTGAGGTAATATAATAAAAATGACAATTTTACCTAAATTGATCTATCTATTCAGTGCCATACCAATCGAACTACCAAAAAATTATTTGACAGAGCTGGATAAAATAATAACAAAATTCATCTGGAAGAACAAGAGGTCTAGAATATCTAGGGTATTAATGAAAAGAAATGCTAGGGAAGGTGGCCTAGCCATACCAGATATGAAACTGTACTACAAAGCAGCAGTCATCGAAACTACCTGGTACTGGCTAAGAAACAGAGTCGTGGATGGAGAAGTCAACGACTATAGCAATCTACTCTTCGATAAATCCAAAAAATCCAGCTTTTGGGCCATTTCACAAAAACTGCTGGGAAAATTGGAAAATGGTAGGGCAGAAACTGGGCATAGACCAGTATCTTACACCATATACCAAAATAAAGTGAAAATGGGTTCATGATTTAGGAATTAAGACTGATACTATAAGCAGTTTGGGAGAGCAAGGAATAGTTTACCTATCAGATTTATGGAAAAGAAAATAATTCATGACACAACAAGAGATAGAAAGCATTATAAAATGCAAAATGGATAATTTTGATTATGTTAAATTGAAATGTTTTTGTATAAAAAAAGCCAATACAACAAAGATTAGGAGGGAAGCAGAAAATTGGGAGAAAATCTTTACAACCAGTGTCTCTGATAAAGGCCTCCTCTCTAAAATATACAGGGAACTGGGCCAAATTTACAGGAATACAAGTCATTCTCCAATTGAGAAATGGTCAAAGGATATGAATAGGCAGTTTTTAGAGGAAGAAATTAAAGATATCTATAGGCATATGAAAAAATGCTCTAAATCACTACTGATTGGAAAAATGCAAATCAAAACAACTCTTAAGTGCTACATCTCTTGTCAAATTGGCCAAAGTAACGAAACAGGAAAATGATAAATGCTAGAGAGGATGTGGGAAAATTGTAACATTGTTACATTGCTGGTGGAGTTGTGAACTGATCCAGCCATTCTGGAGAGCAATTTGGAACTATGCTCAAAGGGCTATAAAAATGTTCATGCTCTTTGACCCAGCCATACCACTTCTAGGGTTGTATCCCAAAGAGATCACACAAGTGGGAAAAGGACCCACACGTACAAAAGTATTTATAGCAGCTCTTTTTGTAGTAGCAATGAATTGGAAATCAAGGGGATGCCCATCAATTGGGGAATGGCTGAACAAGGTGTGGTATATGAAGGTACTGGAATACTATTGTGCTATAAGAAATGCGGATGATAAGGACTTCAAAACAACCTGGAAAAACCTACATGATAAAATGCTGAGTGAGCGGAGCAGAGCCAAGAGAACATTATACACAACCACAGATATGTGGATTCTGTGTCAGCAACACAAGGTGCAAAGACAACTCCAAAGGACTCACGATGGAGAATGCTATCTACATCCAGAGAAAGAACTATGGAGTCTGAATGCAGATTGAGGCACACTTTATGTTAGCCTTTTTTTTCCCCTTTTTTTTTTCTTTTGTTTTTGTTTTGTTTGGGTTTTTTTTTTTTTGGTTCTGTTTCCTCTTTCTCATGATTCATTCCATTGGTCATAATTCTTCTTCACAACTTGACTAGTTTGTAAATAACTTCAATGCGAAGTTATACGTAGAAAATATATTGGATTCCATGCCATCTTGGGGAGGGGTGGGGTAAGGGGGAAAGAAAATCTGGAACTCAAAATTATGTGGAACTAAGCATTGTAAACTAAAAATAAAAAAATCTCAAAAAAAAACCCCAAAAAAAACCACTGCCTTAAAAGAAAAGTACTAAATCAAGCTGAATATACAGAGATGTAAGCACACAGGCTTAATGAATATCTAGTTTCTCTCTCTCTGCTAGAGGTAAATGGTATCATTGGTGTCAAATTTTAAGGGTATTCTAAAAGGCAGTGATGTGGTGCTTATTCAACAAGCATTAATTAATTATCTACTAAGTACATTGCATTTAGGGGTTTTACAAAGATAAACATGGTACCATTCCTGCCCACAAAGGAGCTCATGAAATAGTATAAAAATATCAACTCAGATGCAAATATGTTATAGTGGAACAGCTGCAGTGAATTGCTTTAAAAACACATTTTCTGTTAAAAAATCACAACCACAAAAGATCCAAGGATAAATTAATGTTTACAGAAATTTTTCCTTTGAGAGATCTGACCTGGAGGGATTTTGGCCTCTGCATGGATGTAAATGAATCCAGGGAAAAACCATTTTATCAGTAGCAAAGAGGGATCACAGAGAATCGGAAGTGGAGTTGAAAGCACAAAGGAGAATGTTATGCTAAACAGAAACCCTAGCTTTAATTTCCCTTTTCTAAAAATCTCATAGAATTCCTACTTTATAGTGGTGCTTCATAAACTAGAGATTAAAGATTTTAAAAAGCATAAAGCTTCCGCTGTAAATGCCATCATTACCTGATAAACTTTCTGTAGGTTGAGGACCTTCGCTGTGCAAACTTGACTGCTGTTTTTGATTCGCAACATCGCTCATGTCCAGAAAAGAACAAATAGAGGTTGGCTTTCGAATCCATCTAAGATTTCTAGGTGATCTGAAGTAAGGTGAAGAACAAAGAGAACTTTAACCTTGTTCATTAATACTAGTCATACTTGTCTGCCTCCAAAATTAACTCCCTCATCAAGAGGCACTGGGTGAAAGAGGAGATTTAACTTGATATTACTGCGCCTCTAAGAAAAAGGGTTATTACTCCAGGGTTAAGCTCCATTAGGATTCACCATTAAGAGCAGGGTCTTCTATACTCCCATCTCCTCTTTCAGAAAAAAAACAGTTGCTCCTCTCTCTCAGGTCCATCCATCCATCAACCAGCAATCCACAAGCATTTGTGAAGTACCTACTGTGTGCCAGACACAGGGCTAGGCTCCGGGGATACAGAAATAAAAAAGGAACAGCACTGATCCTGACGAGATAAAATCTCCTTTGCTGAATTTGTAGCTCTAGTCCTTTCAACTGCACACCCCTCCCCCCAAAAAACCCCACCTAGCTAAAGAACACCAATTATTTGTTATTCCATCTTTAGCACTGTGGGTGAAAAGAAAGTTGGCAAGTTTACAATTCTAATCATATGGATCTGAGCCCTTGAAAACAAAATAGTTATACAGCAACACAGCCTTCCGTGAGGAAGAAACAGGACCAGTATCAAGAAAACAAGGGAGAAAAACCCCAACAGCTTTCCATATGAAAATGAAGAGAATGCATGTATCTGAATTAGTTAAAACTGAAAACAATAAAGATAAAGGACCTTTGACAACAAAAAGATCAAAGTAATGAATCAGGTAAATAAAACTGCTCCTCTTAGAATTGAGAAACAAAAATTAAAGTAATATTAATGACCAGGTCTATGATAGGACAATATAAAAATTGATAATTAAATTCAAATAAGACTAAAATTTACACAGGGTAACGATACTTAGAAGCTCTGCTATTAGTGAAGTAGAACCTTAAACTATTGTTGTTCAGTATAATGGTAAAAGGGCAAAGAGTGATTCGACAGTTAAAAAGCTATTTTCATTGAGACTAAACCTTTGAAATTACATATTATGGATATTTCTAAACATGTATGTGAAAAGTATACAGCTAACAGGCCACTGGATTTTAGGGATGATGGGCAGTCATTATAGGTTACCCACAATTTTTGATAAACTACGAAAAAATAATTCCTCAATGATGAGAAGTTAAAGCACTGTACATAATGACTTTCTAACAAAGCTACTGCATCATAGAACGTGAAGGTACCGTCTTTTGTACCAGCATTTTGGCATTCCTCTGCTGAGTTTGTAAAAGATAACAAGCCATCTGGAAAGGAATTAAATTTTAAAAACCATCCACAAAATGATCCAAGGATTATGTAACCTTGGTTTTAAAAAAGGAAGGTGAAATTCCATCCCATTTACATACATGATCCTCAGGAGATTTTCCTCTTTTAGATTCTTATGAAAAGTGATAGCTTGAGTTCATTTATATACCAATGTGCACCGGCTGCAGGATATACAGGATGTCCCAGAAAATTCTTTATGTTTAAAACTGCATGAAGACTTTTCTGGCACACCCTCCTGCATTACTACAAAAAAACCTATTACATTTAAGAAGAAAAAAGTTATTTATATGTATTTAATATGTAATAGTACTACTATTAAATTTATACTTTTACTATACCTATATCCAGGTTTATCTTGACTTTCTGTATCTTCTTCATCACTGTTATCAGAAAATTCACAATGAAGGACTTCATCTTGTTCTTCTATGTGACCCAGTAACATTTGACTTCGGGTTCGAAATCCGGCTACCACTCGATCAAGTGAATACATAGGAGGGCTTGTGTGGACCTTTTAAGTGATTCACCCACCATCCCCAACAACAAATAGTTAATATATGCTCACTTACACTTGCTAAATAATATTTAGTCAGTGTTGTAGTTTCTAGCACTACAGGTATCTTGTCCAAGCTCCTACCAGTTTCTCTTTCTTTTTAGTATTAGAATACTTCTCCAATGGAATGCAATTGTTTAATTAATCTTTAAGGTTTACTAATTTTTAAAATTTACCTTACTGTTATTTGTATTGTTTATCTTTATTTCACTTGTTACAACTATTTTCTAGGTAGGTTTACCTAGGGGGAAGCATCCCTGTTAATTTGTCAGCTTCTCTGTTTTCTTCAGCATGAATAAATTCAGCATCATTCGATTTAAAGTTAAAGGCAACACAAGGAATATCTGCAGCAGGGAGGAGCAATCAGCCAATTCAAAAATGGCATATGTTAATATCGTGAAGGATAATAACTACTTAAAAGTTATACACATATGTTTATATGAGAACAAGTAAGCTCTCATTACAGTTAATCAAAAAAGAAAAATTATAAAGTAAAGATGACAAATGAAAGCTCAACATTGATAACGTATGGCTTTGACTATCAATTGGGCATCAATTAATGCTATAAGCATATTATTTTGTAAAGCTAATAGGATCATAGGACCATAGATTTAGAGCTGGAAGGGACCTTAGAGGCCATATTACTCAAATCCCTTATTTTACAGATCAGCAAACTGAGATCTAGAGGTTAAGGGACTTGCCCACAGACAAAAAGTTAAATAAGTGTCAAGATGGAATTTTATGTTAGGACCTCGGACTCTAAAACTATCAATCTTCCCACTTAATCCATGTAGGATTAAAAAATTCCAAGTAAGTACATGGCAATTTTATCTCTGTCTAATGGGATAAAAATGTAAAAAAAAAAAAAAAAGGAAAAAAGATGCAAGCACAGGGCCTGACGAGATCTGAAAGTGGAATAGAAGAGGACAACTTTTCATCCATGGCGACTCAAGGGTATTAAATCTAAATAATTCCTTTAGATGTTTGTTTTAATTTCTACTTTCTTCCAAAAAGTTCTTACAATATAAAAATATATTTAAATTTAAAGGTATGATCTATTAATCAGAAAAGTGATTATTTTCGTATTATATTAATAACCAATTATTAAATTAGGATTGAGATTTTTCCCTTCTATTTCCTCATTCAGGGACCCAGTCCCTGTAGAATAGTCAGTCAGTCTCTGATGGACAATGCTGACAGATGAGATTGCCCAAATCCTCCAGATACATGCTCTGTGGTCTTGGGTGGGACCCCACCCCAACTAGAAGACCTTACACAAAGAATCTAATCCGGGTGAATTCTTGCCCTTAGGAAATAAACCCATGTCATCATACCCCTCCATTTAGAATGTAGGAGAACCCAGCTAATGAAAAAAAAAAAAACAACATGAGTGGTCTGGGTAGAGATGGATTCCTTTGTCCAGATTGCTGGAGTCAGCTGAATCACGTGATTAAATCATGTTCTCAGCAAGAGGGGCTGAAGACTTTTAGCCTATCTCCTCATTAATATGTTTACCCCCTTCATTAATTGTCCACCAATCAGGGCTGATTTTCATCTGTCAGGGGCACCTTCTTTTCCAAAGGTATTTAAACATTCAGAAATCTCCATGGTTTTGTCTTTAGTTACTGAGAGAAACCACTGACCATCAATTTACTGATTGTCAGTAATCCTAATTAATAAATTGATTAATTACCCAGAAACTGTCTCTTTGGCTTTTCTTCCATCTCATCAATCATAGTTGATATCTGGGTAGCTACATGGCCTAGTGGATAGAACACCAGCCTTGGAGTCAGGAGGACCTGAGTTCAAATCCAGCCTCAGACACTTCACACTAGCTGTGTGACCCTGGTTAAGTCACTTAACCCTAACTGCCTTGCCAAAAAATAAAATAAAATAAAAAATTACAATTGACATTTATATAGTCTTTAAGGTTTGCAGGGTGTTTTAGAGGCATTAACCCAGATTGAAAGTTTTATCATCCGAAGTAAAATTCTAGCAGGTATAAACAACTAGGACACATTACATAACATAGGCACTTCAGGTCTGACATATGCAGGTTCAATGCCACTATTACGTATCACTATATACAGGTTTGGCATATCTGTGAATTCATCAATGTAGACATTTCTTCCATGGTGCAGAACAAAACCCATCTCTATTTCCTCATCTTGTACAATTCTTAGCCATGTTCAACCATTGACCCTTGATGGAGGGTCTACCCAATATGCTCCTAGAGGTTGTATTCCAAGTTTTTGTTTTTCCTTTTACATTTTATGGGTACCAGGGCAGTACACGGGCTACTTGTCATCCTTCACTATCATTACATGAGCAGCCCCATTTCTTGTTCTAAACACATACTTAATCCCTTATAGCATTTTTTGCACCTAAGGTATAATATATATGTGTAATCCACATACATATATGTACATATACATATATAAATGAATATATATTCTTATATGTGTATAAGATTCACGTGTAAAAAGAGATGCGTATGTCTTTATATTGGTATCATATATATACAAAGAATAAAGTGTAAGAAACACATTCAGACTTTACCTTTCGAGCCTCTGGCCATGTCGGGACATAAACATAATGTCCAAAACTGTTATCAAGTGGTACAGTGTACGGTCTCTTTTCTGATATTTTGGTATCTGGTCCATCTCCACAAGTTCCTTTGGACACAGAGGCTATGGACATGTTAAGCTTCACGAGTTCTTCATTCAGTTGATTAACAAGAAGCTGCTGTTCCACTATTTTATCATTCTTGGTGAGAAAAAGAAAAAGAATTTTAAATATAAAAACCTAACCACATACATACAGATGGAGATGGTGAGTAAATATCAGTTTTACATTAATTAAAGAGCCCAATTTTAGTTAAACTCTTATGTCTCTGAAACTCTTCTGACACCCTCCAGGAGGGGAGCAGAAAAATGTCTATTGAAGAAAAATAAATAAAACATCTTCTGAAGAGTAATCTCAAATATAAATACAAATATTATACCAATGCATAAGGATTGGACAGTGTTCCAACAGCACTGAAGGGAGGACTCCAATGGTCTGATAATGTCTATTATCCTTTTTACCTAACATCCAAAAAGTGTGGGAAAGTAAATAATAAAAGACTAAAATATGAGAAAAGGCAGAAGATCAAAGAACAGCTTAGAGCAAAAACAATAGCATCAGAGATTAGACGTGGCAAGAAAGACTCTTGTCACAACAAACACTGTGTGATAACAGATAAGATGAGATGATTTTGCCATCTGGGGCTCAGGAAGAACATTGCCACCTAATAACTCAATACTTTACCCACCTTGAAACTGCTGGTATTAGAAATCACTACACTGTGTGAGGCATGGAAGAAGAGTCCTTTAACTTCAATAGGTCCTAAGGACATCTTACACACACATCACACTGAAAATGTAGCCCTCATGCCATTCCAATGACATGCCAATAAGTCTTACAGTTTTATGACCCACACTATCAACATCCAAACAATGGTTTGTAGAATTCAAGAGTCAGAAATGATTGTGGAGGACACTTAGTTAAGTCTCCCACCAACACACTAATTCCTTTCAATAAGAAAATGTTCTTAATGATGTCGATGACTCATGAAGAAAACATTAGAATTTGTTCAATATAATCTGTGTAGGAACACTAGAAATTATGCGGTTCATTTTAGAGATATTTTCTTTTCCAAAAGTTAAAATTTTAAAAAATTAACATGTAAAGAGTTAAACCCTCTGGAAAACTGCTGGCAATCTTAATTAAAAGGGGTATTTTACTATGAAATCATCAATACACACAAACTCTAAGCTGGAAGGAACCTTAAAAGTGTCATCTATCCACACTTGTATGAGAAATCCCCTTTCCAACATCCCTGAAAAATGGTCATCCTAATTCTACTTGAAGATCTCCCACAATTAGGGACCTATTCCATTTCTTAACAGTTCTAATAGTTAGAAAGCTTTCCCTTATATTTAACTATAATCTGATCTCTTCCATTTCCTCCATTTGCTATTATTTCTGTCCACTGCAACAAAACGCAAAAAATCTAATATTTCTTTTAGTTGACAACCCTTAAAATATCTGAAATGGCTATCACTTTTCTCCCTAAGTCTCTTCTCTATGCTAAACATCCTTAGTTTTTTGTATTTGTTTCTGTTGTTTTGTTTTTAACCAGCTTTGTTAGTATGCATTCCATTCCCTTCAACCCTAGTCACCAGGTTCTACACACACTTGATATCATTTCTGTCCTTTCCTAAAATGTAGCAACAGACCAGGGTAGAAAGACAGTGGGAGACCATTATACTTGTGGTTAAGGGATTTTCTCAGAGTCAAAACACAAATCAGGATAGTCTAATGAATTCTTACACAATAGTGTAAGGAAAGAGATCTGAATTTGAAATGAGAGGATTTGATTTCAAATATTGGGTCTGCTACCACCTGTGTAGACAGCAAGACCATAAACCATCAGGAGCAGCAGTGGAATATAGATACCAGATGGAAAATTGGAATGAATAAACATAAGAACACATTAAAGTCTGAAGTTTAGACTATGCAGCAAGTCACCAAATACATAGATAAGATTCCAGAAGATACATGGTTAATCAATAAGTATTAATATTAAGTGTCTCCTGGGTGGTATCAGGTACTGTGCTGAGTGCTGGGGGTACACAATTTGAAATTCAATACAAAGTATCAATGGTACCAAAAAACAGGCTGAGAAAAGCAATCATGAAAAGGCAGGTAAAAAGTCACCCCACATTTAGATAATGAGAATCAAGAAACAAGGACACACAAAACAGAAATAAAGTGAAGGATGAAAAGTCTGAAGGCTAAAGCAGAATTGGGGCTCAGAAGTAGAAGCACAGAGTCAGGAACAAACAAGTAGGTCCACCAGAACTAAAAGGCAAGGGAAAGCAAGGAGACACACAAGGTGCCAGCATCAGACAGAAAAATCCCTCATACTTCTTTGTCAGAAGAGGAGATGAAAAGTCAGTGCAATAAGAAAGCTAGATCAGATATCATTTTCCTTAGCACCATTTGGATTTACTAAATCTTCAGGTCTGCGTCAACCTCTTAACTTCTGTTAGTCTTTTCAGTGCCTGACAATTAGTCTATGCTTAATTAATTTGAAAATGTATGCTACTGATCGCTAATGAATTTACCTATAATTCAATCCAACAAACATCATTGCACCAAGTCCTGGATATACAAAGACAAACAAAGAAGCAGTTCCTGTCCTCAAGGAGATGACATTCCACTGGGGTGGGAGGTGCCCTAAAAACATATACACAAGTAAGTATGGTATAGGGAAAACTGAGAGAGCACTAACCGCAGAGGAGAATCAGGGATGAAGCGCTACCTGAGTTGAGTCTTGATGGAAAACAAGCATTATTAGCGACAGAAATAAGGAGGGGGTCTGAATGCATTCCAGGTATGCGGTGGAATGATCTTTGTGGAATAAACAGAGGCAAGAAATGGAGTTGAGAGTTTGGGAGTCGGTTACCTATAACTAGTCCAATTAGGCTGAAACACAGAGATTACAAAGAAGAGTAGTATGAAGCAAAGCTGAAAAAGTAAGATGGAAGCATGTTGTAAAGGACCTTAAATACCAGGGTAAAATTTTTTTATTTAATCCTATAGGCAACGGGAGCTACTGAAGATTTTTGAGGACAGCAATGACATGGTTAAACCTATGTCTTAGGAAGCTTAGTTAGGCAGTAGTAGAAGTTTGATTAGAGAGGGGAAAGCCTGGAAGTAGAGAGATCAGTTGGAGGTTAATACAGTAAGTGCAAGGGAAAGGAAGTGAGGGCATTAATAAGGGTGATGAGTAGGTGAGTTGGACATAATATAGACATAACACTTGGTAACTAGATATGAGATGGTAAGGGAACAAAGTAAATCAAGGGTGACTCTGAGAGACTGGGAAGATAGTGGTAGCCTCAAGCTAAAAAGGGAAATTCAGAAGAAGGGCAGATTCAAAAAAGAAGATAATTAATATTATTTTAGAGATACTGAGTATGAAATAGCTATGAAACATCCAGAAGGAGATATCCAGCAAGGAGCTGAGAATGTGGAACTAAAGTTCAGGATTAGAGCTGGATAAAAAAAATGGGGGAGTCTTATATAGAAAGATGATTCTTGGTTCCTTAGAAACTGATGAGATCTCTAAAAGAGACACTGTAGAGTAGGGGTTATTAACCTGGAACTGTTACTTGGGGTCAACACGCAGATTTCAAGTATCCATGAATTTTGATTGAAATCACTAATCTTAAGTTAAAATTTAGCATTTCCTTCGATTATTTTAAAACATTGTTTAATCTGAATGTCTATTGTATACCAATGTATATCAATTATCATTACAAAAATAAATTCAAACTAGTATCTATTTATGCTAGGCATAAGACAAAGACCTAATAGTGATGAAGTTAAAATTCCCCCACCCCTTCCTCCACCTATTCTTTCTGAAATCCATGCCAAGCCACCCCTCTTCTAGTTACTCCCTCCTCCTCCTCCTCCTCCTGTTCCTCCTCCTTCTCCCCACTCTTGTACATGTAGTACCTTTGTCTTTCCCTCCTCTTCCTTCTAAAAACTAATTCTCACAAAAGGATCTGATATCAGCCATTTATACTCTATCTCTCCTAAGAGTACATGCACGTTAAATCATATTTCTACTTGTAAAATGAAAGGTTTTTGTAGCCTATTAAAGGAATTTCTGGCACTGAAAATCATAGACCAGAAAGGAAGGAGGTAGGAGCTGTTTTACCCCAGAAATATTTCACAAATACCACCTACATGAAAGGTTAGTCCAAATGTACAAATATTTAATCAGGAATAAAGGAATTTTCAAAACAAGAGTTAAATAAGATATAATAAGAAGGGAAATATGAAAACAAAAGAAAAATGACTGGCTGAATTGTTATTTTTATGTCTAATGGTACAAAATACAGTAATATTGCAGTATCTTAAAATCCCTGGAAGAAAAGCATTCAAAACACTACAAAGAGAGGCCACCATAATCTATCCTATCATCGGATGTGTATAAAATGTAGGTCCTGTGGTTTTAAAGAAACATTGTTCCAACTTTAAAAAATAAAATAAAATCTCCCAATTTCAGCCACTATTGCATTTAAATCTTCTAGGATTCTATGTTTACAATCCTTCAAACCCTGAGTTTTTTTCTGAAGGTAGTAGTTATGAAAGACATTAGGTTGAAATAACCTAAGATTGTGCTATGTTATCCTTAGAGTCATCTTCTAATATGAGCATCAAGTTTAGTTGTATATTCTCTTTCAACTAAATTGGCATGATGAAGTCATACCTGTAATCTATTCACTTTTTGTGCCTCTTTCAAAGACAGCAAATGTTCTTTGTTTTCTTGCGTCATCGTTTGCATTTGAAGCTGTAATTCCTTCAACTCCAGTTCCTTCTGATTGAATACCACTTCATCAGCAGCTAGAGCACACTAGATGAAAGCAATTAAAACAACTGAGTCACAATGAAAATAAAAAGATTAGAGTTCATAAGAAAAGACTAACTCTCCTAAACATGAGGCCATGATCAACCCTTCAATCAATACCCTCAAAACCTCCTAATAGTTCTTCCTGCAGGCTACAAACCCTGCCCAGCTCTCTACCCTATCCTTAAAAAACTTGAAAATATGTAACCCTGCTACAAGGTGTGACAGGAAGGCAGTTCATTAGAGCTGTAGTCTAGAGATTCAAGGTCTAAATTATCCTGAGCAATGAGGTAGTGACTTTTAACTTGAAAAAGAATTTGGGTTAAAAGTTTCAAAAATCTCAAGGACTTTTTTTTCCCCTACATTCCTTTTCTTAGCTATTAAATAGAAGAATTAACCCAATGCCTGTTTGTGAATGAGACTACTAACATTAAAGCAAAAACCTTGTAGACATGAAATAAATTATTCATTTTACAAGAAGATTCACAAGCAGGCGTGCACAATCAAAATTCTTTATATAAGAAGTTATCCAGACACATTAAAATATTAACTGTAAAAATTCTTGTGTGCACACAGTTCTTCAAGGGCAGTATGGCATAGTACAAAGAGCACTGCACCAAGAATTAGCACATGGCGTTCTATCCAATTCAGGTGTTCTACTTAGGCAACTTTGTCACCTCGATAATCACCTGACTTCTATAGGCTTCAGTTTCCTGATACGTGAAATAAGGGAGGCGTTAAACTAGATAAAAGCCAAGGTCTCAGCTCTGAAATTCTATAATCCACTGAATAATATCAGGAAGTGAAATAATAATACACATGTCATTTTTATCATGAATAGTATTTCATGCACAGGTAAGTATCTACCTTAATATTTTAAAATAGAACCCCTAACCTATAGAGGTCAATTTGATTTAAACAAGCATTTATGAGGCACTCATTAGGTGCCACGAACTGTGAGAGATGTTAGATATGGATACAAAAGGGAAATATTCACTGTCTTCAAGAAGTTAATAGTCTGTCAAAAGGTATTTCATTACAAAGTGACTTAATATTAAAATTACTACATTGTTTGCTGAGATGGTCATTAACAGGGACATTTTCAATGCTTCCACGACAAAGCAATTTATATAGCACTTTAAAGTGAGGTGGGTAGTGCATGTATTATTCTCATCTTACAGAAGAAGAAACTAAGACTTTGAGATCCCAGAGCCAGCAGGCATCTGAGGAAGTAGTAGAACCCAGATCTCCTGATTTAAGTTCAGGGCTCCATCTACTACATTATATGATGAAGAGTATATATTTTTTGAAACTCACAAATATTATGTATGTCTTATAGAAAACTAACAACAAAGAGTATTGAACAAAGTCCTAAATATATAAGCCACCAGTTTAACTCAGTTTGAACACCTCCACCTATTTATTAACGGGTTTAATGTATTGGCTCTTCCAGTTCTGCATATTTTTTCCATTTTTCATGCTATACTATATACACTTGATATTATGTTTAACTTATTATTCATTAAAAGACAACCTTCATTTGAGGATGTCTTTAGACATTCCCCTGATTTTCTAAAAAGCTGCAGGCAAAATGCCTTCGTGGTATAGCAAAGAAAAAGACTAAGCTCACAAGCTTTTTTCCAATTAGGATATTTTAGTAATCTATTATGAACTAAAAGGCTATAACACATTCTGCTAATTTCTAAAAGAAGCCATTCTGATCAATAATGTCTGAATCTCTATAATTTCTTCAATAAAAATCCTATTGGAATCATACTTCCTTTAACATTCTCATCTCAGCAGGAAAATGGAAGTTTTAGGGTAGTTCAAGTCATAAATCCGATGATACTTGAACAAAGTTATAAGTATCAGGCGTGTGAAGAATTAAGAAACAAAAAGAAAATCACTGTCATGAGAGAAACCAGTCCCAGCTCCCTTGGTGGTAACTCACAGGAGCTACCTGAATTTCCCAATAGAAAGAGTAAACCTTTGCCTGGTATCTGATTCTGAGTCTGAGGGTAAGAAGGCATCTGTTATCTTCTCTCCTTCTCCCAACATTTACCTTGCCCTACAGTCTCTCCAGGTATCCAGGGGTTTCATCAAAGCTACCACTCTAGTAATTAATCCTTAGGATGGAAGTCCATCAATGTTTTCAACTGAGTGCTAATTTGTTACATCTAAAAGGTATCAGGAAAGTAAACAGAGAGGAATAAGAAGGAAAAAAAAAAAGAAAAGAGAGAAACAAAGAGATGTATCCTGTATAAAACTAAAGAATAATTTTAGGTAACTCAGGCCCAGCTTAAAATCCAGCTCTTCTATGACATCTTTCCCAATCCCCCAATTAGCATCAATCCTATTCAACCACCAATTAGACCTCACAAAGCACTTGATTGTCTGCCTCTGGTGACATACTTTTGGTTTTGAGTTGTAAGTTTCTGTGTCACAGCTTCCAGCTATATTGTGAATTCCAAGAGGAAATAGAATTTTTTAACTTAGATAATTTTTATAGATCTCTCATGACAGCCCTTTTTTAGGCACTGGGGGCGGGGGAAAGAGTTCTGCAACTATTCCTAAATCCAAGGTACAAACAGTAGATGGAGAGCAAGAACTTTATCGACTTTAGATTACAGTCATTTTGGGAGCTCAAAGGGAAAAAAGTCTTCTTCATCCACATGCCTATCCCAAATTCACCATTTCTGTGCTCTGATAATTCTACTTTCCCTTTCTGCCTATGGAGATGGTTCACTTTCCCTGGGTCCTTGCCCTAGGGCCAATAATGTTACTGTTCAAAAAAGTCTAAGTGATAGCTACAGGGTAAATCAGAATTTACCACAACAATAGCAATAAATAAATACTAATATTAAAGACCCAGACAATGCTGCAAATTTGTTTGAGAAGCAGAAGCATAGCATTTAAGGCTCTTTGTTGTGAGGTGGGGACTAGACCTGATTTTATTGGTGGGTACAGGGAGCCCTCAGTGAGAACATTCCTCTAATGAACAGGAGCCTCTGCTACAACTTGATAGTCTTGCAGAGCTGCCTGGGGCACTGAGAGCTGAAGGGACTTGCCCAGGATCCCAGAGCCAATCCACGGAACAGGTAAGACTTGAAACCACATCTTCCTGACTTCTAGGCCAGCTCTCTTACCACAATGTCATCCTGCGTCTCCTATTTTAAGACAATGCTACCTTCTCTACCATGTATAATTATATCTAGCAAAAATGCTAAATTTTCTTACCTTACTTTTTACTATATGTGTGTGTATTTGTGTGTGTATATATGTGTATACATATATAATATTATATATACATATATAACATATAAAATTGAGGAGTGAGGGATCTTTTTTCTTTAAAGGATCACTTAGCCCCAAGGGAGAGGGGGAACATAACTTGTCGCGGGCCACACGTTAAAAAAAATTCATTCTGAGGTATTTTTAACTACAAGATAAAAAATGTTTAAATGCATCACTTAATTGCCCTATGAACTAATCACCAAGTATATAAAACTCTTAAATAAATACAAAAAATACATATTTCTTTTGCATATTAGATTGTTAAAATAGGAATTAGGAGAAGAATGGAAGGGAAAGAGTTGATGGGAAAAAAGAAGAAAACAAAAAATGGTAAGATTTTCTCATAGTCCTTTAAAGTCTCTAAAATTTTCTAAAATATTCTCAGAATTTTTCATTTGAATTTAGTCTTTATGGTTATATCTAAGTACCTGGCATTTTTTAAGTTCCCTCTTCAGCTGGAGAAGTGTAATGTGGTGTGGTCCATCTTGGACATGGCCAATTGCTTGGTTACTTTTGAATGGGTTAGAATTGTCCTTCTTCATCTCCTGGGTCATGTTGAACCATTCTTGTAATCTGTGTTGCTGACTTTGTGTTAAGTTAACAACGTCTTTTAGGTCAGCCAGGAATGTGAAGGCCTCCTCAATACAATTTTGGTAGCCAAAACACTCTCCTTGAAGCTGAGCTACTTGCTCTTCGAGAGAATGGATCCGACTCTTTTCTTTGTTCACATCCTGGGATAGCTGGGTAGCCTGACTCAGGGCACTGGCTTGTTGACTCTGCAAAGCTTCTCGAAGCAGTTTTATCTCAAATTCCATCTCATCCATCCTGTCCCAGTCAGGGTTATAGTTTACAACAGGTTTATTTCTGATGTTCCGTGCTCGGTTAGCATATTTGAGAGAATTTAAAGATTCATCAAAATCAGAGGATGATGGGCTGATACATGTTATCATAACAGTCTTAGCGTTGCCTCCTAGAGAATCTTTTAGGATTCTAGTAATTTTAGCATCCCTATATGGGATGTGTGTACCCTTCTTGCGTGGGTCTCCAAGAGCACTTATTACATTTCCTAAAGCCAGTAACCCACTGTTGATCTGAATGGATTCTTTGAATCGTTCACCTGTATTTCCAGTTTTAGTTACTCTTTCTGATCCAGCCAGGTCCACAAAATGGAATTTTGAAACAATTTGTCGAGCAGATTGCTGAGATATATCTTGAGCCATTTCCATACCTTTCCGACATGGTGTAATATCTTGTTGGCTAATGCTGATTGTGAAAACAGCATGAGATCGACTAGAGTGCTCATTCATTTGCGTAGTACCTGTATGACGAGCTGCATTACCCATTTCCAAAAGACTCATCACTTCATCTGCATTCTCCACTGAACATTCCTTGGCACCAACAATCACTTTAAAAAGTAAAACAATTTTAAGAACCACTAGTTTTTAGTAAAGATTCATTATAAATTTTATTACCGAACAATAGTCCTAAATTTTGTAAGACTACCCATCCAACACAGGTACTTGCCATAAGAAAAATTGAGAACACTTTTAAAGCATTACAGGAATAGCTTATAATTAGCAAAGTTTTGACATTTGAAAGGAAAAAAACAAGATGTATTTTAAAGGGACAAAAATTCAAACTTTACAAAATTAAATGCATGGTTACAATTACAATTTTAAACATGGAAGTTAAAAACATTCTAACAGCGTTACTAACTAAAGAGTAGAGTATTTTTTGGTATAAGCCTTTGTATATCTATTGTAGCTAAATGTGGCAAAGTCGTTACTGGCATCTTATATCCTATTAATTTTCTAACAAGATTAACAATTTTTAAATAATAAAAGGAGATTCCACCTTTATTCAATATGAAATGCACAGTAAAAGTGAAGTTTTAGAAAACCTCTTCAGTTCCTTAAGTGAAAAATACAAATCAACTTTTAGTGGTAATCAACACTTCCATATTTCAAAGATATGCAGTCTCATCAATGGTGGTATTCCTTCCTCCACTGTAGACTGGAAACCCTGACATACATTGTCAGTAGATGTCTTCAAGAGTTGCTATAGCTAGAAAAAAAAAGTCATCACCTCCTGGTCAACCTTCTGGTGATCAGTCTATCCAAGTTTATCTAGTCCTAGTCCTTGGATGACAAAGCCTTTCTAGTTGGAGAGGTAATGTGGCAGAAAGGATAAGGTTTCACACCTGGAGACTGAAAGACCTGGGTTAAAATCCTGATACTATGTGTATGACCTTGGGCAAGACATTTAACATCTCTATGCCTCAATTTCCTCATCTGTAAAAAGGAGATAATACTTAATGAACTTGGCTCAGAGTTGTTGTGAGATGCAAATAAGATAATAAACAGTTTTGCAAACCTTCTAAGACACTATATCAATCTCAGTTATTGGGTAAACATTCCAGAGCTTGTAATCTCTGCTAGGATAGCCTTCAAGGGCTGAATATACCATATGACTGTTAGCTTCACACAATGATTGGTATAGAGCCTTACTGGAGAAGCAATACTGTTTCATTTTCAAATACCCTAAACATGATTAAATGAACTTTGACTGTAACTTACATAGAAAAGTTACAAAAATTCAGATAAAAGGATGTATTTAGATATATTAAGGCTTATAAAATGATGCTAGCACAGATCCCCAGTCTTTTTTTGGAAAGGAGCTACTTACTTACTTAACTGAAATCTATAGGTTGATAATAAGACCCATGAGCAAGTGGCAACAGTGCCCATGAACTACTGGGTAGACAGAAGTTTCCACCATAATAATTCTTGTATTATTTCAATGCAGGGAAGGAGCCATGATAGTGGTTGGCAGCTAGGTGACACAGTGGATAGAGTGCAAGGCATGGAGTCAGTACGACTCATCTTCCTGAGTTAAAATCTGGCCTCAGACCCCTTACTAGCTTTGTGACCTTGGACAAGTCACTTAACCCTGTTTGCCTCAGTTTCCTCATCTAGAAAACGAGCTGGAGAAGGAAATGGCAAACCACTCCAGTATCTTTGCCAAGAATATCTCAAATGAGTTCACAAAGAGTCAGACATGGCTGAAAAATGACTCAACAACAACAGCAACAAAAAAAGCCATGATAGTGGTTGGCTCCTAGTCACACTTCCCCTCTACCTAGTAGACACACTGATGGTTTCCACTTAGGCTCCAAAAATTGATCCATCAATCCATACTGACCATTTGGGGACTACTGTACTGTGTGATATTACAGCACCCAAAATCAAGTACTATGTACCTAAAACCCTCTACATTGCTAGTATCTGCAACCTCACAGCACAGAGTTATATTAATTTATTTTCAGCACCAGTATCAGTCATTCCAAGACAGTTTCAGTGGGACCTCAAAATAAACCCTTAAAATATCCTGCCATAATAGACCAAGGAAGTGTCAGAGATAAACTGATCCTTCATGACCTAGAAGCAAAATATGGCATGGGCCTCACATTTCTTTTACATGTGGCACATGTTATGGATTGTAATGCAGTACAGGCAAATCTCAACTTAGAGGTATTTAATTTCTGGCTATTTGCACTGGAGGTACTCTGTCACTAACATCCATGTTATAAACATACAGCAGTCAAGGAGATAGCCCACAAGTGAATTTATGTATATCTGCTTGATGATAATGTTTTCCCTGGCTCTTAGCTTCATTTGACTTAAATAGCCCTTACTAAGGTACAAATCTCCCCCATAAATCTCAGACATAGTCCTTCTAGCTAAAGCCCTCATGCTTTCTTATCCTGTGTAATTTTTGTTCATGTTTTCTCATATCTTCTCTGCAAAAAGATTCACCCAGTACTAGGGAAGAACTTGGACATAATCACTATATAACTATATAGTCATAACTCTATAACCAGCCCATATCCTTTTCCAATCACAATTCTTCTGAATAATAAGCCTTTATGACACGTTTTGCACACAAGTCATCATTGATAATGTGCTGTATTCCACTACACTCACCACGTGTCTCTGCCCTTTGGGTCACCCACAAATTTGATTTTCCGAACATTTGTTATGTTCTATGACTTTCAGCTGTAGGATATCAGATTGAGAGAATAATGGTATTAAAAAAAATGAGTTTTGTGTTTCATGGAGCAGTCTGCAATTGTTGAACCCAGTATACAATCTCCCAAATGAAATCCAAACCATTGCCTTCCTCCTATCCCGTTCAATTCTGGGCATAGCTCATAGTCCATCTGCCATGCCTGCCCAAGAAATATGTACCAAAAATAGACTAACTAAATGGGCAGTCCATCTAATTACATATCATAACCTGGAAAATGGGTGTTCTTAATTCACTTGGCTTTTCCTACATGGATCGACAGGCTGAACTCTTTTGAGATGTGAAGCTGATTTAGGAGGCTTGATAAATCAACACAACGTTATCTGTGAACATATGCCTCGCCATCTAAGGGGAACTCTTTTCCATTTGAGTTGTAAGCTAGACATCTTCCATGACTAAGGGTGAACAAGTTTGATGAACATAACTTCTCCTTGTTTTATGCTTTGCCTAATATTGATAATCAGAGTATCATAGAACAAAGTAATCTTTGTTGTTAAATATATCAAAGAACCTTGTATGGTCCTACATATGCTCGGAAGATACCTTATTGAACAAAAGCCTTTAGGGCTGCATTTGTTCTACTGAGTCAAATGCTCTTTTTGTACATCCACAAACAATAAACACAGTAAGTTCTTATATACTCTACACCTTTCAGAGTGTCATTCATTCAATCACATGCCTGGGTTTTCATAACAATGCTCTTTTCTGGTTCTCCTCCTATCCATCTGTCCACTCTTTGTTTTCTTTGCTGGAAATTCTATGTCCCACCCCCACCTCTGTGAGTATCCTTCCTCACCTTTCCTCTAGACTATTGCAATATCCTCATTGTTTTCCCTACTCAAAACCTTTCCCCTCTTTAATCCATCTTCCTCTATCAGCCATCAAAAGCTGTGTCATTTCCACACTTAAGAAGTTTCAATGACTCCCTATTACTTCTAGGATAAAACTCCTGTATTTGGCACTAAAAACCCTTCACAATCTGGCTCCCATCTACCTTTCCAGGCTGATTTTCTATTACTCCCCCTACGTGCTTTATGTTCTTGCTATAACGGTTTCCTTGCTGTTGCCCATCCATAGTATTCCATCTTGTGCCTCCAGACTTTGTACTTATAGCAGGAATGGATTCCTATCTACTCTTTGCCTCCTGTAATCCCAAACTTCCTTCATGTCTTAGTCCAAGTGCCACTTTACAGATAAGGCCTCTTTCTGATCTCTTGAGGTATTAGGACCTTCTCCCTCACCCAAAATTCCTTTGTATTTAGTTTGTATTTACTCATTTCTACAGCAGTTGCACCACCCTTCCACTCCTATCCCAGGTCCCGCCCCCACAGAATGACAGAAAGGGCTATTTCATTTCACATCTGTATTCCCAGCACTTAGCACAGTGTGGACACTTAGCAAGTGTCTGTTGAATGATTAATGAATCTTGTGATGCCATTTTCATTTCCTTTATATAGGGAAGAAGTGAGATGTCCAAGTCCAAAGATAGCAATTCAACTATTGTCAATGGTGAAAACAACTTGTCACACAAATGTCACCAGATCTGTTCAGTTTTTCATTATCTGTTGCCTTCCTTTTATCTTTAAAAAAATCTGAAGCTAATATGGCTTCCCTCTTCTCACATCAAACTTTCTGCACTTATTTTTTCCTCTGCTGGTAGTGGGGTGGCATACTGGACAAAGCCGAGGCTCAGGAAGATCTAAGTTCCAATCCTGCCCTCACATACTTAACTGGCTATGTAATCAAGTCATTTTGCCTCTATTTCCACCACTGTAAAATGCGGACAATAATAGCATTCACCTCCCAGAGTCGCTGTGAGGATAAAACGAGGTGACATAAGCAAAGTACTTTGCAAACCTTGAAGCACTTTGTGAATGCTGGCTGTATTATTATCTTTCAATATTATCCTTCAGAAGATTTTTACAAATGAATTTCTATTTTAAAAAAAGGAGGCCCTTGGCTTCCACGTTTTCCACTTGCTGAGAGGATCTGTGGGATCATCTGGCCCCTTTATTTTGACAAATGATTCTACACCAATTAAAAATTCTAATGAAATGGCTATGCTCTTCCATCTGTGTTTTCTTTATCTACCTCAGATTTTTCAGTATCAATAGACTGTCAAGTTAGATCTATTGTTACTGCATGCTATATCTTCATCTTATATTTATCCTTTCTTCTATGTGGTTGATTTTAACATTTCCTCAAACTACATTATGTTCTGGATTACATAGGGAAACAAATTTGGAAATGACTCTCCCATCAATTATTACTCAATTCCTATCTATTAAGATAGAGCCAAATTAATTTTTTGTGATACTGTACTATGCTTGCTAAATCCAGTAGCTTTTGATTCTTTTCTTGAAGAACATATTTGATATATAGCCATGAGATGTCTTGAGTATTCTGCTATTTTTTTGTCTTAAAATCCTGAACCATGTTTTTCCAACATTTCTCAGCATCCTCTTCGATACCCTAAAACTCTAAGAGAAAACTGACATAGTTTGGAGGACCTCATCAAGTTATTTATCAAGTTTTCTAATTCTTTATCATCTACCACAGATATTGGCTCACACGTTATAATTAAATTATCTTCATGGTAATCTTTTTGCTTATGGTCAACACAAACACTGATCAAGATGACCTCTTGGTCCCACCACAAAATATTTCTTATTGCTTTCAGGTATAAAAAACGTGTTTTCCCTCCAAGGAAAAACAGTAAACTGCCCTTCCAATTAGCTATAGTATTCTTTTACCTTTTGCCTTTATAAGTTATGAAAATATCAATATTTATGTGGTTCACTTCTTCTAACAGAGAGAACTGGCACATTAATTGTATTCAGAACAGAAAGTCCTAGTCTTGAGTCTTTGGCTCTAGTTGGTAAACTTCCATCTTGCCCAGTTTCAGGTCCACAAGCCACCTTAGATGTCTCCATGCAGTACCACTTGCACTAGAGCCTCCATCTCTGTCTAGAACTGCAAGTCACCCCCATCCTGTGATTCTAGACTTTTCACCTCATCTTGCCTAGTCTCACATCCCACCATGCCACTTATGCCACGATGCTTCACATGATCAGCCCGTAAATCCAATTACCATTCACTGAGTCTTCTCTGTCCAAAACATTCCTATATGTGTGGTCTTCCTTTATTAAAATATGTACTCTTAAAGGGCAGGGATTATTTCTAGCATGTTAGTATTAGTGCCTTTGGTGTATAGTATGATGCCTGACACTTAGCAAACATTAATAAAGGCTTTTTCATTCATTTATTAAATAGTATGTCAACTCACTGGCCAATGGGCACAGATCTCTTAGAGTACCAGCTATTAAGATGATGTTTATAGATGGTCTACCAATTCCAATTCCTATTACCCTTTGCCCCCTTTTTCTCTATTCTGCCACACTACTGTGGAAGCATCAGAGGACCACACAGGCCTGAGGGACGCTTTATGTTTTCCTCAGTCTCAAAGAATTCATCTTCTACAGATAAACATATTGTGATAGGCTTCTCCATGTTCAGCTAGGCCAATGGTCCTCAGATATGCTTAGTAAGCTCTGGAGACAATAGTCAAAGCCTCTGCAACTTGGAGAACTTATCAGAACTTGAATTCTGCTTGCATAGTCTTTGAAAACACAAAATTACCTCCATGCCACAATCAGGCATCAGGGTAAGACTTTTAGGAAGAAAAGGTTCTCATTGTTTAAAAATCATTCTCCTATTATACTTAATCCAATAAAAACCAATAAAAAGGAAAAATGCAGGTTCTTGTAACAGTTAGTATTTACTATTATAAAAAGCGAAAAAAAAATAGGCTTGTAGCTAAGATGAAAAAGCTTGATGACTCAGTGCTGAGAGCCTTTGAGTTCGCCAATATTCATCTCAAAGCTTTGAGGTGTTTGGACAATGTAAAACAATAATATGGTTAAGGGATCAAAGAATTGAAAATTCATTACAAATGAGGCTGATTCATATATTTTTAAAGTGCAATTGTTTCCTCTATAAAATCAAGGAGTACAAAGTGAAGCTGCGTGGAGTTGATCAGATTGCAATTCAAGGAAACAAAAAAATTGTTCTTGAAAGTCACAAAAAGAATCAATTTGAACTCTAAGTCTAATTTTGATACTGGGATATCTCTAATGGAAAAAAAGCATGACCACAGAAATCCCTAGATCAATACCTCAAAAAGTCATTAAGTAGCAAGCCTATGTTCCCTACAAAAACCTTCCAAATTCCATGACTATGGTGAAAGTGTTCCTTTAGACATTTTTACAAATAGAAATAATGAAGGAATTTACCACAGATAAGAGTTCTGTGAGGTATACCATGTTAGGGTATCGCTCCAAGTAGCAACTAAATAACTATGTTGCCCTATTAGTATGAACATTTTAGAAAGTCTAATACTGTACAGATGCCACTTCTACTTCATTAAATATGCTAGCTGTAGTTATTCCTATAAGAATACAGGAATCAGGCCCTCGGTCAAGAATATAATCTAAAACGTATAACTTTAAAATAGTCTGTATAAGATGCTAAAGGGCTTAGGGACAGAGGTGGTGTTTTCTTCTTCCACTTTCTTCTCTTCAGGTCATGGCTTCAAAGGAGTAAATGGGAAGTAAATAGCAAGTGAGATACAATGTATTAAAGAAAAAACTTATTTTCTGGATAATAATTTACAATATTTTTATGATGAATTCCAGGGAAAGGACTGAAAATATCCAAAGTTCTAGAAGAATATGGTTGGCAGAAGACTCCAATCTAAGAAAGAGTTTTAAACTGGAAAATACAACCAAATACAACCAAAAAAGATTAATTCTTGCAAACTTAGGGTTTTATGTTCCAAAGCACAAAGTCTAAGTAATAAACAAAGTAAACTTGAAATTCTAATATAAGGAGATAAAAGCAACTTCTTAGCTACCTCAGAAACTTGGTGGAATGGTACTCAACCAGAACACATGAATATATACCACTATGAAAACTGACACTTGGACAAGAGAGAAAGAAAGAGAGATAGAGAAGTGATATTACTTTGGAACTATATATAACAAATTGCTTAGACACAGTAAATAAGACATTTCAAAAAAAAATTGAGGGGGTAGAGCCAAAGTAGTGGTTGGAAAGCAGTAACGTGCCTAAAGCTCTCCCCCAGGATCCTCCAAAAGCATATAAAAATGGCTCTGAACAAATTCTAGAACTGAAGAACCTATGAAATAGCAGAGAGAAGCAGGGATCCAGCCCAGGACAGCCTGGATGGTCTCTGGGTAAGGTCTATCGCACAGAGCTGGGAGAGGAGTGGAACAGATCCCAGCGTGGGCTGTGCCCAGACCAACCAGACCGGGAGCCAGGTGGAACAGGCCCTAGCGCCCTGAATCAATGAGCTGTGGCAGTTACCAGACTTCTTAACCCACAAACACCAAAGACAACATAGAAGGTTAGCAGGAAAAGCTGCTGGGACAGAGTGAAAGGAGTCTGCAGTTCAGCCACTGCCCCAGGGGCAGCAGAGGTGGTGCAGCTATAGAACTATGGCTGCTGTTGCTTCCAGCCCCAGGCCCACCTGGTGGGAGGAATTAAGTGGCAGATCCCAGCAGGAATGTGGAGCCTGCTCAGATCTGAGTCGCAGTCCGGGTTGGCAGTTCTTGGAGGAGAAGGAGCACTGGTGTTATAGAGCTTGCTGTGTAGAAAAAGCTCTGAAAACAACAGCGCAGCCCCTCAAGCTTGGGACAAAGTACTCTATACTCTACAAGCAGTTATACACCGACAAAAAGCTCAAGGGTCAAGTAGTTGTCTGGGAACATGAACAGGCAGTGAAAACAGTCTCAGATTCAAACTCAGACTTTGGAATCTTTCTTTGGTGACAAAGAAGACCAAAACATACAGTCAGATGAAGTCAACAAAGTCAAAGAGCCTACAACAAAAGCTTCCAAGAAAAACATGAACTGGTCTCAGGCCATGGAAAAGCTCAAAAAGGGATTTGGAAAAGCAAGTTAGAGAAGTAGAGGAAAAATTGGGAAGAGAAATGAGAAGGATGCGAGAAAACCATGAAAAACAAGTCAATGACTTGCTAAAGGAGACCCCAAAAAATACTGAAGAAAATAACACCTTAAAAATAGACTAACTCAAATGGCAAAAGAGCTCCAAAAAGCCAGTGAGGAGAAGAATGCCTTGAAAAGCAGAATTAGGCAAATGGAAAAGGAGATCC
>CM053624.1:267739950-267762051 GCA_028646595.1 Phalanger gymnotis | reverse complement strand
GAAAATTCAATAAAGGGGGACAGGTTAGGAAGAAGCAAAATATAGTTAGTCTTTCACATCATGAGTGTTGTAGAAGGACTATACATAATGATACACATGTGGCCCATGTTGAATTGCTTGACTTCTTAGGGAGAGTGGGTGGGAAGGGAAGAGGGGAGAGAATTTGGAACTAAAAGTTTTAAAAAATAGATGTTCAGAAATAACAACAAAAAAGTTTTTGCATGCAACTAGAAAATAAGATACACAGGCAATGGGGCACAGAAATTTATCTTGCCCTACAAGAAAGAAAGGGAAAAGGGGATGGGAGGGGAGTGGGGTGACAGAAGGGAGGGCTCACTGGGGAACAGGACAACCAGAATATACGCCATCTTGGAGTGGAGGGGAGGGTAGAAATGGGGCAAAAATTTGTAATTCAAACTCCTGTGAAAATCAATGCTGAAAACTAAATATATTAAAGAACAAAAATGAAAAAAAAAAAAGCTACAGTAGAAAGTATACCACACAGAATGTAAATTGTGCAGGGGGTAGGGGAAAAGTAGGTGAAACAGAATACTGTGTGTGCGTGTTTTCAAAATAAGAGGACTTTTACTGAAATCCTTTATGTTTTCAGTAAGGCTTAGAAATTTAAATGAGAAGCCCTCTGGCGACCTTAACTCTAAGTAATCAAAAGCTTACTTTTCCTGTATATGACACAATAACACAGTGTAACTTCTTATTTTAAGTAGGCATTACCTCCTAAATAAATCCTTTCCCTTAAAAAAAAAAGAGAGAGAATGACAATAATGAGACAATATACCAAAACTTATGGGATGCAGCAAAGGCAGTTCTTAGGGGAAGTTTTATATCTCTAAATGCTTACATGAATAAAACAGGGAAAAAGGAGATCAATGAATTGGGTATGCAACTGAAAAAGCCAGAAAAAGAACAAATTGAAAATCCCCAATTAGATACCAAATTAGAAATACTGAAAATCAAAGGAGAGATTAATAAAATTGAAACCAAGAAAACTATTGAATTCATAAATGAAACAAAGAGCTGGTTTTATGAAAAAACCAATAAAACTGATAAACCTTTGGTCAATTTGATTAAAAAAATAAAGAAAACCAAATTACCAGTAACAAAAATGAAAAGGGTGAATTCACCTCCAATGAAGAGGAAATTAAAACAATAATTAGGAATTATTTTGCCCAATTGTATGCCCATAAATTTGACAACCTTAGGGAAATGGAAGAATATGTACAAAAATTGCCCAAGTTAACTGAAGAGGAAGTAAAATACCTAAATGACCCCATCTCAGAAAAAGAAATTGAGCAAATTATCAATGAACTTCCTAGGAATAAATCTCTAGGGCTGGATGGTTTTACATGTGAATTCTAGAAAACATTTAAAGAACAATTAATTCTTATACTTTATAGACTACTTGGGAAAAGAGGTGAAGAAGGAGTCCTACCAAATTCTTTTTATGACACAAATATGGTACTAATACCTAAACCAGGAAGAGACAAAACAAGGAAAGAAAATTATAGGCCAATTTCCCTAATGAATATTGATGCAAAAATTTTAAATAAAATATTAGCAAAAAGATTGCAGCAACTTATCAGGAGAGATACTCATGTGTAAAGATCCCTGAATAAAGAAGATAGCTAAGGGGAACTTAGCACATAGGGAAAGCTAAATGGAAGGAGAAACAGAAGCAATATTGCTGTGGAGAAATACCAAAGAACAGAGGGAAGTGACAAACACCAGGTCACCTAGGGCTTGCAGCTCAGAGGTCTCTCCAGTGCTGCCCAAACCAGATTAAGATATAATTGGCAAATACTTACCAAAAGAAATAAAATAAATAAGCAAACAAATATAGATAAACAAAAATAAAACAAAACCTAGACAATATTAGTGTTTTTCTAAGTCAATATGTAGTCTGCTGGGATCTTTATCCAAAATTTAGAGGCCCCTGTTTTTATTTGAGCTTGACATCACTGCCACAGAACACCTCAGGAGGAGGAAGCAAACAATTAAGGATTCTTAATGAGGCACATGATAGAGCAGTGACATCCTCTCAAATGGTGAAGGAAGCGACAAGGCAAGTACTAATCTAGAACCAATATTGGTCAGTATAGAAGAAATGGTTGTCAAAGGAGAAACGACGGGACCCTTGGACTTTTATCAAAGAGAAGAGAAAACATGGGCTTAGGATGACATGTCCTAGATTTCAGAGAAATAGTAGTTTGGATCATGTTGCCTAATATACTACAGGGAAAGTCAGTCTAAGAAGAGTGACTTCTTAAAAATTTTTATTGTGAAAACACAAAGAAAAATAATTCTGATGAGGTATAAGTGGGGGAGCTGCCTAAAGAGAGTAATATGGATATATACCTAAACAAAAGATTTTCTGAAGACCCATAAGTAAAGGCAGGTAATTATTGCACAGCCTCTGGAATTTCATTAAATCTTTATACATAGTCTAGCAGATGTAGTTTGTCCTTGTTTGGTCCCTTATGATTGTTCATTTGTGTTTACATTTTTCTGCTTCTCTCAATTCCTGTGTTTGAACTTCAAAGCCTCTTTACAGTTTTCATCAAGAATGTAGCAAGTCCTCTATTTCATTAAAGATCCATTTTTTCCCTTGTAGTATAATACTAAGTTTTGCTGGGTAAATTATTATTGGCTGTAAGCAAATATCCTTTACCTTGCAGAATATCATATTGCAAGTTCTCTGCTTCTTTAGTGATGACTCTAAATCATGTGTGATCCCAATTATGGCTACTCAACATATGAATTCATTCTTTCTGGATGCTTGCAGCATTTTATCTTTGACCTGAAAGCTCCAGATTCTGATTATGATGTTCCTGGGAGTTTTCATTTTGGGGTTACTTTCAGCAAGCCAAAGGTGGATTCTGTTTGCACCATGCCTTCTGATTCCAAAATATCTGGATAATTTTCTGCTGCTAGATGATGTCATGCATAGAGGCTGGTCCTAGAGTGAGGAAGATGTGAATTCAAATCAAGACTCAGACTCTACTAGCTGTGTGACCTTGGGCAAGTCACTTAACCTTTTGTTTGCCTGAGTTTCCTCATCTGTAAAATGGGGATAATAATAAAACTTACCTTTCACAGCTGTTGTGAGGATCAAATGAGATAATATTTGTAAAGTGCTTAGCATGGTAGCAGGCAATAAATGCTAGTAATATTATTATCATTGTCATCATTTCTTGAAATATCAAGTTCTAGGTTTTCTTTTTTCAGTCATGGTATTCCGGTAGTCCAACGATTCTTAAATTTTTTTTCTTCTATATCTGTTTTCCAGGTCAGTTGTTTCTACTATGAGATAATTTACATGTTCCTCTATTTTTTCAGTTTTTTGACTTTGTTTTAAAACTTATGGTCTCATAAAATCAATTGTCTTCTATTTGATTCATTTGAATTTTCAGGCAGTTTGTTGCTGAGGCAGAGTTTTTATACCTTTTGTGCCAAGCTGTTAATTTCCTTTCCAACTTGTTCTCCTATATTTCTAATTTATTTTCCATTTTTTTCCTTAAGGACATTCATTTCACTTATAAAAATAGTTTCAATTCTTGTTTTATCTCTTCTAGGAATTCTAGTTGAGTTTGTGCCCAAGCTGTGTTTTTCTCTGAGGCTTTGTAAATTTTTTGGAGTCCTCTTCTGGGTTGGTATCTTGAGTGTTCCTGTCAACACAATAATTCTTTATGGTAGGACACTTTTTTATTTGCTCATTCTTCTAGACTACTTCTTGACTTCAGATGTGATCTTAGGACTGGGCTCTGCACACTTCTGGAGAGGTCTGTACTGGCCTTGCCGCTGCTTTCTGGCGGTTCTGTGTTATTCTAGGATTTCAGGGACAGACTGGAGACCGGCAAACCTTCAGTGTACTCAAAGTGGTCTGATGAAGGACAGAGTCTGATTATTGCCCTTGTGATCCGAGCTCTGCAAATTCCTGCTCTGGGTTTGGGTCTGAGCAAGAGTACAATGCTGCTGGACTCTGCCCATATGAGCCTGGTGGGAAGCTCTGCCAGTTAAGATTGCCAGAACCGAAGGCTTCGCTGCGAGCTGGGATTTCTGCCCTGGTTATCCCTCTGCAAGCTTCAGATTGGGTTAGATGCTGGAAGTGAACCCCTGCTCTGAATCTGGGGTCTGAGCTATGCCACCAGCTGCAAACTTACCTGTCTTGCCACCTTAGGCACACAACACAGAACCCCATCTCAAGTCATTCTAGGTATGTGACCCATCCTAACCTACGCATTCAGTGCCCAGGTATGGTTCTGGGACCTCTCTGGTGCACAGTCTCTTCCTTGGCAACCAAGTGTTCTGTGTGTGATACGCTTCATTCCAGATCCAGTCTCCACCGACTTCTCTGTTTCCCTATGACAAACTGCACTAGACAAATAACACGCTGTGATGTTTTCTTGAAGTTCTCCATCAGGATTTGGTTTGGTGCATTTTCTAGCTCTGTTTGGAGCAGGGCTGTTTTTGGTGGGGGCGGGGGGTGGGAAGGGTGGTGAAGATGGAGCTTGCTGTACCTCATCCTGCTATTTCACTGTCTTAGCTTCTGCCAATGCTTTCTTATTTGACCACCAAAGAAACAGAAGGGACTGACAGTTGTAGCCTCTCAGAGTGCAAGAAGTTTGGAACCAATAAACAAGCGCTGGTTTTAATTTAAAAATCCCCTTCTTTGTTACCTCTCAATAAAACTGTTAGGCAATTCTTAGGCACTTTAAATACAGATTAAGTTTCTCTTTCTTAGAAATACAAGTTCTGGGGCAGCTAGGTGGCACAATGAGTAGAGCACTGGCTCTGGAGTCAGGAGGACCTGAGTTCAAATCCAGCTTCACACACTTGACACACTTACTAGCTGTGTGACCTTGGGCAAGTCACTTAACCTCAATTTCCCTGCCTTCCCTTTCAAAAAAAAAAGAAAGAAATACAAGTTCTAGGGGCAGCTGGGTGGCACAGTGAGTAGAGCACGAGCCCTGGAGTCAGGATGACCTGAGTTCAAATCCAGCCTCAGACACTTGACACATGTACTAGCTGTGTGACCTTGGGCAAGTCACTTAACCCCAACTGCCCTTCAAAAAAAAAAAAGAAAGAAAGAAATACAAGTTCTGGAATGCATCTTTTTCCAAAAAAACCTATTTTATCTACATTAAGAACATGTCGATCAATGTATCATTCATATTCTTCAATGACTTTCTTCAACGAGATGCACTCTTCTCTGCATTGGCCTCCTCCCAAGTAATTTCAATATTATGCAATTAAACTCAATTTTTAGAGCAAACTGACCAACACTTACAGTACAGTTTCTTCACTTTCCACTTCATTTCCATTTTCTTTTACTGTCTTAAAACTTGAAGATTTTGTCTGAATGGGTGCTCTGCTGAGAAATATTTTTTACCGTAATCTTTAGTCCACATAGATGCTTTATCACTACAACACTTGTATTCATTAAAGTTGTTGGCAAACCACAAAAAGTTAGGTGCAATTTTGCCTTTTTCTTTTATTTTGCCTGGGTATTTTATAATATTCTGTACCACAGATTCAGGCATTCCAAGATCTAATACTAGAGTTACTATGACCATACTCCTGTCATCTAATTACATCAAATTTTTGTTTTAAGGCATTAACAAACTCTTTTTTGCACTGACAGTTTTTCCATGTGTAGTATTCTTAGGCTCTTTTAAAAAAAATCAACTTGTTGATAATATGGTACACAGCAGCAAATCACATCCACATATGATGATAGCCAAGTACAAAATGATGAGACAGCATGTTAAAACCTTGGTATTCCATTAGTGGAATTTTGGCTCACATAAAATAAACTCTATCATTTTATAATTTGCCTAAAATTGAATGACACATTATTCAAACGAATTAATCAAGGCTTTGCTATATTTACTAAGGTAAGTATAAGGTAAGGTAAGTGAACAGTAAAAACAGTTAGTACAAAACATACTCTCCCGCCAAAAAAAAAAAAGTTTGTGATACTCTCCCACAAATACATATAAAGTCCAGGGCAAGGGTAGGGAACCTGTGGCCTCGAGGCCACATATGGGGCCCTCTAGGTCCTCAAAGGCAGCCTTTGGCTGAATCCAAACTTCACAGAACAAATCCCCTTAATAAAAGGATTTGTTCTATAAAACTTGGACTCAGTCAAAAGGCCACACCCAAGAACCTAGACAGCCACATGTGGCCTCAAGGCCACAGGTTCTCCATACCTGGTCCAGGGAAAGGTAGGCTTAAGATTAGAGAGCACATGTTACAAAGGATTAACTCCTAAGTCCTGGCTGCTAGAAGTTCTTTTCTCCCTTTGTGGTAGCATTCATAAGGTTCCCTTTAGAAATAGTATAGTTTCTCTTTTTGGCTTCTGTTGGTCTTATTCCATAATTCTGCCATTCTTCAGTTTGTCTAGTTTGGCCTGAGCTCCTGGTATTGACACTATATCAGCTTTTCCAGGAATGTTGTTAAGTCTAAGATGCACATCGGATGTCCAAAATCCTTCAATTCTCAGAAGTTCACAGTATCTTTGAGGATCAAAAGTGGTAGCTGGCAGGTGGGGGCGTGGGGGAGGTAAGAGGGGAGGATCCTGAGGCTTGTATCTTCCTTCCCAATGATTTACTTTCAAGGCCTTAGCTAGAACTTATTCAAATGACAATGATATTTAACTGACTTGAAGACTTTATACAAGCCCAATAGGCATTAAGTCCCTCAGTCAATCAAAATAGACTTTCTGTCACACCTAGTAAAAATGACTTTAATTGATTCCATGGAAATCATAAAGGTATCACATGATAAAGTTATCAAGAGTAAGGAAGGGGTACAATGGGGAGGGGCGACTGACTTGACTGACCCCCACCCTTATATAATAAAAAATACAGAAGTGTGGCACAATCTTGTAAAAATGACGTAAGCAGTAGTAAAGCCTAAAATAAGTTGAAGCTGGCAAGAAAATATAACTGTAAAGACAATAAAAAAGGCTAAATTTAAATCATTTGTACATTAACATGGTGCAGTGGAAAGAATGCAGAACTTGGAGTCGGAGGACCCATGTTCAAGTGCTAGCTGTGAATGAAAAAAAAAATAGGAGAAATTCAGAGAAACCTGGGAAGAGCTATACAAATACAAAGAAAGCAATTTACCAGAACCATATATACGATAACCATAATAATATTAATGAAAACACCAAAAGGCAGCAGAACTCAGACCAAAACAAAATATGTTGGAGAGGGCAGATTAAACCTACCTTGTTCCTCTAAGTAAATGGTTGGAGGATACAGATGTCAACTGGCATATGCAGTCAGACAGAGTCAGTGAGCCTGTTGGTTATGCTTAACTGGTGGCCTTTCTTTTACCTCCAGTATTTGTCTGCTGCTTCAACTTAAAGATGCAAGACACCCTTATGCATAAACACTAAAACAACACCTACATAATTTGTTTTCAGCTCCAGAAAGAGGCTGGGGTCTGTATTCAAAGTGATGGAACTAGAATGACAAAAAGCAGTCTCAGTTTATTTTGTCTTCTTCCATCTTTGGATTATGACCCTCTTCTTTCAAAAGAATCTCCTTCCTTAGCATTTAGGGCCCATCCAGCCTCATCTACTGCAATTATCCTTTTCCTTCAAAAACAGCCATAAAAAACATGTTGTGGCTTTTTCCTCTTTCATTTTCCAATTGTTTTCGGTTACCTAACACACTGAGGGATCACTTTTCTACTCTCCCAAACAATACTGATAAAGTGTTAGCCAACTGTCCTCTCCTTCTAAGGCTTCAAATTTACTTCATTTAAATGTCTAATTTCTCATCAAGAGCCAAATCGGAATCTCTATTATTTCCACTTTAATAACAAATCAAGTAAAGGTCCTGCACAAGTAGATAGATACATAATAGATAAGACATATATAGATTAATATAGATGAGTTACTGAATAAGAGGTAGACTCACCAACATAAAAAAAAGATAACACCTTTCTCTTCTCATTTTGTTAACAAATGCCTCCATGTATTTATTGATTGATTGGGCTGATTCTGTTAGCTTCTGCTCACCCACCTTTGGACAAAAGCAATGAACCCAGAGAAAAAGTCCACAGATACAGCACACATCTGAAAAAAATCCCCCCTCCCATCCTAGATCTTTGGGCAGATAACAATGTCTATCCATATATATATAAGCCAAAGGACTGCTATAAAGTTAAACTTTTAAGTTTGACTTCTGACCCCATAAGCTCCAAGCGGTACAGATCTTGGAGAAATGTGTGTATTCAGGGAAAATTAGAGAGTGAGGAGGGGAAACCAACAAGAACCTCACTGGCCATGTGAAAAAGCAAAATCAAACTCCTTTTTGTAAATAAGGACCAAAGCCCCACGCCTCCTTCAAACTCCTGAGATCTTCCTTCCCCTTATCAGTCTGTGTCCAGGCTGTTAATGTTTAAACAGGAGAGATCTACAACCCCTCCCTGCTCTAAAGTGAGACGTATACCCAAAGGCCTGGGGAAATAGCCCTCAAACTGCAAATATTACGGTGGCCACAAGAAGCTATCTGCTCACCCTAGTTGAGACAAAGGACCAGCTTACTCCACCATAAAACATCACCCCAATAAATGTGGCTTTAGATACCTAAATTTTATGTACAAGTTCTATTTTATATCACTGGTAAGAATTCTGACAACACAAAAGTCACCCTTTTGGAGTATTTTTGTGGCTAAGTGTAGGGAAGACCACTAAGCCCCACTGAAATCCTTTTGTTTCACTGATAGTCTTTTGGTATATTTCAAGAAGCATTTATTAAGTACCTAATATGTGTTTACCAGGCACTAAGGATGCAAAGATAAAAACAAAATAGTCCCTCTCTTCAAGGAGCTTACATTCTACTTGGCCAGGGCGGGGTGGGGTGGGGGGGAGCTAGAATTCAACATGCTCACAAATAAGGAAATACACAATGTATACAAAATCATTTCAGGAGACTGATAGGAAATAGGAAACGCATAAGAAATGGCACCTGATTCAAAACATAAATTTGAAGAGACGAAGGGTGTGTGTTTTTTGCGGGGGATGTTTCTGTTTTCTTATGGAAGAACAGTATTATCAGAAAGTACCCTTGGTGTTTAAGAAAAAGAACCAATAAAATTTAAAAGAAATATATACATATAGTTAGTTAAGGAAATAAAGACCTGCATTATTTAACCCATCTCCATGGGTTTCTGTTATCAAATGCTTATACACATATACAGGCATGTATATGACATACATATGTAACATAAATGCACACACATGCATATATACTACTTGTTTGTTTGCCTGGTAACTAACCCTCTCCGGTCTCTGATACAGCTCTCACTAGCCACTGTGCTCATACCTGACAACTTTACAGCTTTATAGACCACAACAGGGAGGGTGTCCCAGTGACATGGAGGTTCTGAGAACCCATTTACTGCTATGTCATTAGGAGACACCCAAGGAGGCCTTTATTGGAAAGCAGACATGTAAAAAAAATAACGTGCAGGCCTATAATCTTAGAAAGGGTTTTCTTTGATAAAAATCGTGGTAGAGGTAGACTCCTGAATGGCCACAGAAAGGAAGCTTAGCAGCATTCAAACATAACCAAGTAAACATGTTTCTCATGGAATGGATGAGTCTCATCTACCTGTGTCTAAGAATGTTCTCTTCTTCCTTACCTGCACCTAGCTAGAAATCCCTGGCTACCTTATCTCCTACACAAGGTCTTTTCTAAACACCCCAATTGTTGAGACTTTCTCTTTCTTAGAATTACTCTGTATTATTTAGTATAAATTCTGTACTCATTTGTGTATGTGCTGTATTCTCACTGCAGAATGGAAGCTCCTTGAGGGCAACATCATTTTTTTGTCTTTGTGTTGCTAGTACCCAAGCACAATGTCTCTTGCAGGTAGAAGGTATGTAACAAATGTGTGTAGAACAGAAGTGAATTTGTTGAATAGATGGGCACTAACTACCACAAAGTCATCATTAAAATCCTACAAAGTGCTCTACCATTTACACTATACGTATTTGTAGGGCAATTAATGTATTTTCAGAGAACAACGGTAGTTGAATTTTGAAGAAAGTGTATCCCAAAGATAGTGAAAACTTAGGTGAAATCTAGCACTTACGGATCAAATGTGCCAATTGACAAAAAAAACTTATTATGATTTTACTTTTCAAATAAAAATGTTCATTCTATCTTTATTTTCTTTGCCTTACAGATTAAAAAAAAAGCACTGCATCACCTGATGTAGCCCAGCCCTTCAAGATCTTAAATTCTGGTCCTTTTAGTGTTAGGCAGCTGAGCTCTAAACGACTATGTCAAATACACAGGTGTTCTAAGGCAACTAATTAAACAAATGTTAGCCATAAAATATGTGGTGGTCATTTAGAAAAGGGAAAAGTTATATGGAGAATGTTTAGGCTAGTTATTGTTGTCCAGTCATTTCAGTCATGTCTAACTCTTTGTGATCCCACTTAAGAGTTTTCTTGGTAAAGATACTGGAGGGGTTTGCCATTTCTTTCTCCAGCTCATTTTACAGATGAGGAAACTGAGGCAAATGGGGGAAGTGACTTGCCCTGGGGCACACAGCTAGTAAATGTCTGAGGCTGAATTTGAACTCAGGTCCTCCTGACTCCAAGACCAGCACTCTATCTACTGCACCACCTAGCCGCTCCAGTTTTTGTTTTACATTGCCATAAACTCATCTACTAACTATGATTTCTTTTCAGAAAGGCGTGTGTTAAATGGTAAATTATTTAATCCTAAGAAAAAAATTAATTATGATATAAAACAATGACAGTGAAAGAAATACAAGCCCTAAGAAGTAACTTTGATCAGACAACAACTAATAGAATAATACAAAAAGTCTCAAAGAAAGTTGGAAACTAGGGTGCTAGGTCCCCATTCTGCCACTAAACCAGCTGTGTGTACTTGGCAAGCCACTTAGCCTCTCTAGACCTCAGTTTCCTGATGTAGTAAATGAAAGAGTAGAAGAAAATCAAGCATGAGAAACTCCCTTTTTTTAAATTGAACACCACCAACCCAGAAAAGATTACAGGCCATACACGAATTACTTAGATTTTTTTATATAACTTTATTTATTTATTTTTGTGGGGGGAAGGTAGGGCAACTGGGGTTAAATGACTTGCCCAAGGTCACACAGGTAGTAAATGTGTCAAGTATCTGAGGCCAAATTTGAGCTTAGGTCCTCCTGACTCCAGGGCAGGTATTTTACTCACTGTACCACCTAGCTGCCCCAAATTACTTACATTTTATGAAGAATATAATGTAGTGCTCTTTAAAAAAAAAATTTAAGTTCTCCAATCATTCCAGTAAGATCGTGGTCGCAGTTCACATATGTATACCACCTGATACTTTGCAAGGCATTTTCCTTGCAGCACACATGGGAGGCTGGTAATATGATCATTATCATCCTCTTTTTTGACAAATGAGAAACTGAGGTTCAGAGTTTATACCTGACTTGCCAACAGCTATGCACAGCTAAGTGTCAGAGCCAGAACTATTAACCCAGATCTTCCAGCCCAAAGTCCACTGTCCTCTGAATGTTACAATACTACTGTTAAGTTCTATTCTAGTTCCAAATTCCATTATTCCATGATCTTCCTTTTCTAAAAGTAGAATTTTTATATGCAGGAAAGGTCTGACTGTAAGGCAGTCAATGTTTAAAATACCATCGGGGGTATCTAGCAACTGAGGAAATTTACAGGCAATATAATGTTGCTATATTTTCTCTCTTTAGATTTATTTCTGATTAAATATTAAAAATCACAAAATTATCTGCAAAAAAAGATATTTGAACATTTAAAATCCCTGATTAGCATTTACACATAAAGTACTAACAACTAAATAAAGTCTAATTCCAACAAAAACTGTCAGTGAAAGATAAATACTGCACTGTAGATGATAATTCCTCATCTATATGGAGCTTTACAATCACAAAGTATCTGTATTATCTCCTCTAGTCTTCTGTAGCTTGAGGCAGATGGTACAAGCATCACTGTCTCCATTTTACAAAAACAGAAATGTCTTTCCTTCCATAATTGTTATTCTAAATGACAAAGGAAACAAAGTTTAAAGAATCCCTACTAACAGATAACAAGGCAAAACTTCCCATGGTATTACATAGTGACTCTCTTCTCACTTGAATTATTCAGCCAGAAGCCTGGTAGAAGTTTTAAAGGAAAATTTCACATTTTGTGAGATTGATATTAACAAGAATTTAATTTACCCTGAATCCTCTAATTTAAATGGTCAGCATTAGGCTGTGCCAACTATTGAGGAGGTTACATATTTTTTATGGTCCAACTTCAATTCAAACCTAAAGACAACAACTCTTTATACAGTTAAATTAGATTCATTCACAACTTAGTTCTCTTCATAATAATGATTTAATTTAATTCTTTAAATATTTACATACATTATTAGCAATGTAGACTACAGCATTACAAAAACTTTTTTGAAACAAAATAAGTAAGGGCAAATCAGGATTTGAGAACACCCTTGTCTCCTTTAATTTTAACTTCTTTTCAGTTAGTCTTTTACAGAATGTCATAGTGGAAAAGGATGAGGTCATTTGGTCCAACCCCTTTATTTTGGAGATGAAGAAACCTAGGCCTAGGAGAAAAAAAATAACTTGCCCAAGGTCACCCCACGACTTAATGGCAGAAAATAAAAGACTAAAACACAGGTCTCAAGCTCGTAGGAGCGCTCTGCAAATCTTAAAGTGCTATTTAATGTGAACTATTATTAGTAGTGGTCTCATACTCTGTGCAAAGTCAACAGAAGGCACAAAAACAGCTTTCAAATTCGTATTCAAGACAAATCCTTCAAAGGCAGTAACTTCATGGTCTATCTTATTTCTTTTAGTCTCACTTCATAGTTTGTTTCTTGGTAGTATATCAGATAAGCAGTGCCATTTGAATTGTCCATTTGAATTGTCCTAGGAAGATTCTGAAGATCCCCTGGGAGGAGAAGGTACCAGACACTGAGGTCCTTACTCGAACTAAACTGCTAAGCGTTCAAACTCTGCTTCAGAGAGCATAACTCCCATGGGCTGGCCACATTGTTCAAATGCAGAGTACACTCGCCAAAAAAGACTATTTTATGGAGAACTCACACAGGATAAGCATTCACATGGTGATCAGAAGAAACGACACAAGGACACTTTCAAGGTCTCTCTCAAGAATTTTGGAACTGATTGTGTGACATGGGAGACACTGGCATAGGACCATTCGGCATGGTGTTCCCACCCACATCAGAGAAGGTGCTGTGCTCTATGAGCACAGCAGAGTTAAAACAGCTCAAAGGAAATGTAGGATGCCCAAATTTAGAATATTCACCCCAAATGTTCACATGGACTATTTGTGCCTGACCTGTGGTAGAGCACTCTGAACTCATACTGGTCTGATCCACCACAGTCGGACACAATGAAACTTGACTCTAGCATAGTGACGTCATTTTGGTCCTCTTTGAGAATGAAAGACAACAACCAACCGACCAACCTGATAACCATATATAAGGAAAAAGGAGCGTAAGGATCTTACCAACGTGGCCTCCTCCAATGGTGTATGTCTTCCCAGATCCAGTCTGTCCATAGGCAAAAACTGTAGCATTATATCCCTCAATCAACGATGCAACTAGAGGTTTAATACAGGTACTATAAACCTCATCTTGGGTTGAATTTTTGCCAAACACAAAATCAAAAGTGAAGATGCGATCTTTCCCAATGATAATTTGCTGGGTATTTGCAATCAGTCTCACACATACTTGGTGATTATGAAGAATCTCTTTGCAAAGCAGAGGTCTGACTCTTACTGCAACTCTCACTGGTATTTCCTCCATGGTACAATAAATTCCAGTGAACTGGGTTCTTAATTTTTACTACCTAGTATGTGAAGCATTCTTCTTATTTGTGTTTTCATAACAGCTTGAATCCTGTATATAAAAATGACAAAAAAAAATTTTTTTCTCAATTGTCAGAAATCTTTTGATCAAATGAGAGTAACTACCTATAATGGAGAGAAAGAACCATTATAGTAAATTAAAATATCTATGTCTAAAATAACTTACAAAAAATAAATTATTTAAAACAAAATATTAATTAATTACAAAGCTTGTCACAGAAAAAACCTAACACTTTTCATTAGACAAGCAAAGGGGCAATATAAAGTAATCGATAAAAAAGGGATTAGTTTTGTTTCATGGAGCACCTGAGAGCAGAAGTAGGAACAATGAGTAAAATTAATATGGAGGGCAAATGGAGCTAGAAAGAGCCTAATAACAGTTAAAGTTTTGAGGTGCCAGTTAGGAGAGCTAGTTCAGGTATAAAAGATGTCACTTAGACAATTTTCTCTTAGCCATTCATTGGGAGCTTTATTGACACAAAAGCAGTATGGGTCTCCTAGAGAGAAAGCTAAGTGAGACTCTGATATTTGGAGGAGTTATGCTTATATGAAGGTTTCAGAATGATGGTATAGTTTTAGAGGTTTTTATGGACGTTAAAGATTAAAGACAAGACAGGACAACATAGGATGAGGGAGACAAAGGAAATTCTTTATGGTTTAAGGATTTAAGGACAGGACAAGAGAACACAGGTTAAAAATTAAAGGACTGGGAGAACACAGGATAAGGGGAACAAGCAATTCTTTTGGTACAAGTTCAATAAAAGTGGGGAAAGGACTTTAGGGTGCCTTCAGGTTACAGAATAAAGTAGGGGCTTCATGAAGTCAATCCTTAATATTGTTTTTAACTCTTAAGGCACTGTTTGTATCTGCATCAAAAGGAGTCAAAAAAATGAAGCGAGGTGCTTTATTAGATAGTGGATCCCTCATCACTTGAAGTATTCTACCAGAGGTTGGTTAGATGATCACCTCTCAGGGCATCTGTGAGGGGTAAGGAGCTATCTTTCCTAACTGGAAAGCTGGCCCAGATAACCACTGAAATCCCTTCCAATTCTATACAACTAAGTACAGTAAAATATTTTGCCAGTTCATCAATCTAAACAATGACTGGTTTGAGGTTTAAAATTTTAAGACTATAAAATACATGTTTAGACAATTGTAGCTCTTGTGCTATATTTTCCCACTACATATTCAATCGAAGGCACCAGTATGCTCTTTGAAGTAAACGAATAAAAACAAGATCCACAACTATAAAGTTTATATTTCAAAATAATTCTAAATAAAAAATCAGATTTTCTCCGTCCTATGTCATTTTATGATGTCGAGAATTGTGCTTTCTGAAGATCCTAATGTTACATTAATAACGTGGAAATAAATGAAATCTGTGGAAGTCAATGATTTAACTATTAATATGTAAAACTGAACCTATTTTCCCTATTCATTCAATAAGCATGCAAATCCTCTAAATTTAAAAAGGACACCACTACAATCTTCACCCATAAGGAGTTTACAATTAAGTACAAAAGACTAGACTCATAGGTAGAACATAAACAAATACATGATCTCTACAAATACCACATATTTACTGCTTAGAGTCAGCTATTATCAGCCATATGCTGTAGTTGGTCCCTAAAGAATCCTCACGAAAGGTGAGTCATCCCTTTAATGAGTTGTTGTTGGTAATTAACTACACAGTAACTGCCAAAGACAAAACATATATACCTCTAAGACATTATGAATATTCCAACCTTAAGAGAATTTGATTTAATGGAAACGGCCCTGGAATTAGATCTAGAAGACCTGGGTTCAAATCCATGTGCTGACATTGACTAGCTGTGTCAATTCACCTCTGAGCCTCAAACTTTCCAATGAAAGATAATAATTCTTGCACTACCTATCTGAAGCTTTGAGAACTGCTAGATGTGAATCACTATTCAAATTAAACACTAAAAACAGTATAATGGGGGAAAAAAACTTTGTTAAACACTAAAAAACTAGAAAATTCTGGGACATTACCTGGAAAACTGGATTCTAAATTAGAAAGTGTGCTGTGTTCAAAAGAGGAAAATGAGGTAACTAGGAGAATTCATTATTTACCCCCCCAAAATCTCTGAGTACCCATAACTGAGAAAATAATTCTATTCATTTATAATGTCTCACTACTATAAATAAATAGGACAGCTGGTGGTGCAGTAGATAAGAGTGCTGGGCCTGCAGTCAGGAAGACTCATTTTCCTGATATCAAATCTGGCCTCAGACATATACTAGCTATGTGACCCTGAGCGAGTCACTTAATCCTGTTTGTCTTAAGTTTCTTCATCTGTAAAATAAACTGGAGAAAGAAATGACAAACCACTCTGGTACCTTGGCCAAGAAAACCACAAATGGAGTCATGAAGTGTCAGACTGGACTAAAACAACTAAATAACAACTACAAACACACAAAGGCAAGAGCCGTGACCTATGTTAGTCAAGTCAAACCCTTCTTCGTTCTACTTCAGCTGGTGAAATTGCTATAATAAAATGTAATAGTAAAATGATGTTTGAATGATCCTTTTGTTTAAAAAAATATATAGGAACAATTATCTCAACAAGAATTTGCCCATAAAAGTGCACCTAACCTAGCCACATAAAATTAACAAGGCTTCACAAAAGAAAGGGGTGTAATGAATAAAATAATACTGATCTATGGCTTACTCAAACACTGTAGTGAGATGCTTTTTTGGTGTTAGGGAAGTGACTCTGGATCCTGGAAAAACTACATCAGAATGGCCCAAATTCTAGAGGATCCTACACCA
Organism: Phalanger gymnotis; assembly: GCA_028646595.1. Classification (NCBI taxonomy): domain Eukaryota; kingdom Metazoa; phylum Chordata; class Mammalia; order Diprotodontia; family Phalangeridae; genus Phalanger; species Phalanger gymnotis. The sequence goes on along the minus strand of CM053624.1, from coordinate 267,745,327 downwards.
ACCTATAAAGTCTAGGGTTCTTGGTCATTCAATGACCAGCCCAGTTCAGAGTGGCTCACTACCAGGGTGGGGTCTGTGATCTCTAATATCACGTAAACTAATCGTGTTTGTGTGATAATCTCTAAATCTTCTCTACTATCTGTGTCCTTGGGCTTTCAGAATGTAATGATTTTTGTCTAAAAATTGTAGCTTAAAAAAATCTGCTTTCATGAAAATGTTTTCTTATAGGAGTGATGAGATTTAAAATATTAAATGCATATAATCATAAAAGATTTTAGGTCTAGAAAGGACCTTAGCGGTTATTTTGCTCAGCCCTTTCGTTTTACGAAATGAGGAAAGAAAGGTTCAGAGAGAAACTGACTCGGTGACATTCTTATGAAAGAACTATGTAGTCTAACTTCAAAGTCCAATCAATGCTCCTTCCTCTTCACCTCCTTGTCCAAGTAACTTAATTAATCACAGAACGGTATCTGACTCCGATGTCTGAAAGAGGCTGGTTGTTAAGAAGAGAAATGACAATTTATTTTTTTTTTTTACCAAGAGGGAATGAAATGGATATGGAGTTCTTCTTTCTCTTCCCCCTTTGCACTTATCCCTAAGGGCACTAGCCCTCTTATTTTACAGAAAAGAAACTGTAACTTGCAGAAGGTTACACAGTAACAAACTGAATATGAACACAAGTCCTCGTACTCAGCAGCTGCACTGAACGCGGCATGGCTCCCAATGAGTTTATCTTAAATGGTAAAGATCTCTAACTGCAAATCCAATGACTGTGTCAAAATGATTAATCTCCTGTACTTACAGGAACAAAGACAAACGTGCACTGACCACTTTAAACATGGCCTGGTGACCATGCCACCAACATCCCCGTAGTCCCCCAACATCCTTCCCTGGGAAGGGCACAATTTATTTCCCTTTGGATAAAGCGCTCCGCCCCGAAGGAGGCAAAATTTAGAGGCGCTTCTATGCCAGAAGTCTTGTTAGCCTTCTGTGGATCATGGATCCTTCTGGAAATCTAGTGAAGTCTGGGGGCCGTCTCAGGATGTTGTTTTCAAACACACAAAATTAAATTCGCAAGATTACAAAGGAAGCCAGTTATTGAAAAATAAAGTTAAGGGGGAAAATTAAGTTCACAAGCCCCCCGAACTCCTGAGCTCTACATAAAAGGATGGTGCAAGAATACCTTGTCGCAAGGAGCCCCATGGATGCCCTCAGTAACCCCAAGAGACTAGGAGGCCCCCCTCTCCTCCACCCTCCTCCCCACAAACGCCGAACAGGCTCCCAGGCGGCCAGGGACTAGATTTCTAGGGGGGTGGTTGGGGTGGGGTTGCTAGTAAGAGGGGTTGGGAGGGTGGCTAGATTAACCTCGGTTTTCCAGGCCCCCCATCCTGGGCCAGGCCTTTTCCAGACCCCAAGGCGGACTTGCGGACACCCCGCCCCTAGGAGAAAAGCCTCCCTCGCTTTTCCGAAACAGCGCGGGCCAGACTGGGCTGAGGCGGGTGGGAGGGAGGGATGCAGCGGGCCTCGCAAGGCCCGGCCTCCATAGCCAGGAGAGGGCAGGGAGGCCAAGGGGTGGGGGAAAGGGAACCACGAGGAAGGAGGGAGGAGGAAGTGATGGGGAAGGTCCAGTCGCCGCCGCCACAGCCGCCGGACACTGACCGGGCTCGGGAGAATGCCACCCTGCAGCCGAGGGAAGCAGCAGCAGGAACAAGAGCGCTGCCTCGCTCAGGCTTCCGAGCCTCTTCCTCTTCCTCCTGCGGCTCCCCTTTTGTTGCCGCTCGTTGCCCTGGCAACAGCGCCCCGCGCCCTCTCCCGGGCAACGGCGTCTGCCGGCCAGCGAGGGGACTGGGCCCAGGTACATTCCGGGCAGAGCGCCGCTTTCCCGTCTTCAGGTCTCTCACCCTCCGCAGACAGCGCCATCTGCTGCATCTTCGGAGGGAAACCACCTTGGACCACAAACAATCCTGGCCAAGCTACGAGAGAAGGTGAGGAGCTAGCTCACCAGGAGGCAGGGGCGTGCTGGTCAAACGTTTGACAACTGACTCTCCAGGAAAACAAACCAACACGTAAAAACGGGACACACTTTTAAGTTTAATAAGCTTTATTAACACTTTATTAAGTCTAGACAATCAACAAAACAATAAATCATGTCCTTTTTTATAGTGTTTACCTATTTCTGAGGTGTAAATGCTCATGTTGAAAATTTAACAATTGGCTCTTCACTTGGAGATGGCTCCAGCACACCTCTGTACAGAGGCCTTTGTTCAGGAAGGCTATATTTTGCCTCATTGGGCCTACCAATAAAACTAAGGAAGAAACTCATTTAGATTCAACCCTACCCCTGTAAATGGGTCTTTGCATCTAAGCCAACATCTACAAGGAACATTGGGCTAGGAGAACACTGAAGCACACATAGAGTTACATTTCAAGAGAGATTTAAAAGAAGAAAAAAAGATAGATCACTTAGATTTTCCTCTCCTGCAGTCCAGTAAGAACGATAACACTTTAAGATTGAGAATGGGATCTGATGGGAAGGAGAAAGCCCAGCAAAGAACCCCTCCTAGAGAGAAGCAAAAAAATGTCTGTTTGGTCTGTTGGTAAATCTGAGCTTTTTCCTGTCTTGTAGTTCTGTACGCCAGCTTTTGTTTCCAATAAATCACTTTCCAATCCAGTTCATCAAACATTTAGTAAGTGCCTGGAGTGTGCAAGAAACACATTTAATGTTTACTAGCCATGACAGCCTTGAAAATAAAGGTAACTGAATACCGCACAGTCCCTTTTGGCTGCTAAATGCTTTCCCTTTTGAGATTAGGATTCCCTTTGCTATATATACTCTTTGAAGTAAATATCCCTTAAAGAAAAAAAAAAGATAAAGAAAAGCCTAACTTAGGTAAACTTCCTACCAATTTGCTTTTAACTGGTTACCTCACTTGGTCGGGGCATCATGTTAAGGAGGCTGTTTATGGATTCCATCTTATTACAGCCAGGTAGCCAAAAATAATACCTTCTAAGTCCCATAAAGGGAAACTTGTCAAAGAATGTGAATAGCCTAGCAATGATGCATCATTACAACTTGAAAAAGAAACTCTTTAAGAATTGAGGGTGAATTTCACCGAAATTAAAGTGTCAGTCTCAACCATAAAGATAGGGACAACCTCATATCCTTAAGAGATATTATATACATAACCTACATACTTAGTATATCTTACATATAAAATGTATGTAAGAGGGTCCATTGCATGCCCAGACTATCTGAGAGGACATCTCTCTATGTGGGTGATGATGCTAGGTTGTTGCTTCTGGGACAATTATGATGGCATGTAAGGAAAGTGCTGTGGAGTGACCAAAGCATGTGTAAAGATTCAGTAACTGGTTGGGGAAGGGAAGGTTCTCTAATTGGCTTTGGAGGTATTAAAAAAGGTACATCGGCTGCAACTTCCTCTTCTGATTGACGTGGTTCATTTTAGTCTTCGAATAGAATTATCAGTTTTTTGCTCAGGCAACTAGGTAGTACCATGAATAGAGAATTCGGCCTGAGGTCAGGAAGACCTGAGTTCAAATTTGACCTCAGACACTTACTAGCTTGTATGACTCTGGCCAAGACACCTAATCTCTTTTTGTCTCAGTTTCTTTATCTGTAAAATAGGAAAACTACTGGGACCTACCACAGAGGGTTGTTGTAAGGATCAGATGAGATAATTGTTGTAAAGCACTTAACACAGGGCATAGGACTATGTAGATGTAAGTAGGTACTCTGTAAATATTAGCTATTCTTATTATTATTGTTAATTGGATAAAGATTTCTATTAGTGTGCTATTAATGTTTATAGACAGCCTACAAACCGTTATTCTTCCCCCTGCCTTCCCCTTTTCTGCCGCTTTGTCACCATCACTGCAAAAGCAGTAGGGAGATATCTGATGGATTTTGGAGGCATTTAAAAAGGCACGTCGACTTTGGCTTCTTCTTTGCCACATTTGACCTCATCATCATCTTCAGCAGCGGTGTGACAGTGTCTGCTGGGAGACTGCTATAAAGGGAAGGGTAATGAGGCTTTCTTCCCCCATTAAGATCCTATGTCTCTTCTCTCCCACCTTCAGCCCCTGCCAAAGAAATGAGGATTCCTCATCTTTTTCATTTGTTCTTCCCCATTTCTAGGTAAAAGGAGTAGAGTTTCCAAGCTCAATCAGGAGCACTCGTCACAGGAATCTGGGAGTCAGGATCAAGGCTGAGTTTGGCAGCCAGAGCATCATTGATGTGCCAAGAAGCAAGGCATCATTTCTGATCTTAGGGAATTGCCTTCAGGATTCCAGTCCAGTGGAAGGTTTCATCTGGCAGTTGGGCCCTATTACTTTTCTTTGTGTCCTCAGTGCTTAACACAGTATCTCAAACATAGTAGGCACTTAATAAATGCTTATTGACTGACTGATTGACCCATGGCCTGAACCCATATTTGTATCAAGCTGCTGACCAAAGAGGAGGGCAACCCAAGTCCCAGCTGTTGTTGTTCAATCAGTTCAGTTGTGTCCAGATTCTTCATGACCCCGTTTGGGGTTTTCTTGGCAAAGATGCTGCAGTGGTTTTGCCATTTTCTTCTTCAGCTCAACTGAGGAAAACAGGGTTAAGTGACTTGTGCAGGGTTACGCATTCTAGTAAGTGTCCGAGGCCAAATTTGAATTCAGGTCTTCCTGACTCTGGGCTTAGAGCTCTAGCCACTGCACCACCTAGCTGCTATCCACTTCCCAACAGTCCCATCAAATCTTCCATTTTCTATCCAGCCTTCTCTATGAGGAAGATCCTCTTGTTTAGTAAATCTTTTCCAAGAAGAGAGGATTTAGTAGCTAGTCTCCAAGCAACCCTGTCTCTGGAGATCTCTTTAGTTATCTAGGAAAATTCTGCAGTTTCAATAGGCCGTCTTTCCTTTCGTTCTGAACACCTTCCTCGGTATTTTACACCTGTCTCAAATGGTCCATGGCCATCTACAAAGACTCTTCATTCATACCCTCATTGCAATTCATAAACACCTCCAAAATCAACTATCCTTTGTGAGGGTACATATCCATCTCCAAGGGAGCTAGGTGGCACATTGGCTAGAACACTCGGCCTGGAGTTAGGACAACTCATCTTTTTGAGATCAAATCTACCTTAGACACTTACTAGCTGTATGACCCTGGGCAAGTTACTTAACCCTGCTCACCTCAGTTTTATCATCTGTAAAATGAGCTGGAGGCCTGTTGAGGGCAATTACCACCCACCTCCCTTTCAGACCAGCTGAAAGGGAATCTCACGGGAAGAAATGAGGCGGAGGCAAGATGGTCAAAATACCCCATTTATTGTACTCCCCAGCTCCCCTTTTATACATGAGAAGCTGGCTTGGTT
>CM053624.1:267721784-267739450 GCA_028646595.1 Phalanger gymnotis | reverse complement strand
TAGAAGGTCGAATTGCCCCAAAGAGTTACTACCTCCAGGTGGGATCGGTCTCTACAAACTGAAGGCGTCAGGACGCCCTGCCCCAGGAACTGATAAGAACGGAATGCTGACTTAGCTGTGTGCACTAATTGCCTCTGTACCTTAATTAACTGCTTCTTTGTTTCTATACCCTATAAATTCTGCCTTAAACCTGGAGTCGGGGCTCTCATCTTTAGGATGGAGTCCCTGGCTGGCCAGGAATAATAATAATAAAAGAGCTCTAGATTGACAGTTGTCTCTGGTCTCTCTTCATTCTCAAGTTAACGAACCTAACACCTGTTGGGCTGTGTCCTTGGTTCCTTGTCAGTCTATGTCTCCATCTGGTGCCATTTCCTTAATGTATATAGTTCTCTAGAGGGACTTCATAGATGTGAAGGCCTCAATTTGTGGAACTGTATCTAAACAATCCTCTCTGACCTCTCTTTATGAGTTGTTTTTAAAGGCTAAGCCCAAGGATAATAATGTCAGTTAAAAAAAAGTCTGATGAAGGGATTTAAAGTGAGCTGTCTGCGTGTGACTGTTGCACTAGGGCACCAAAGAAGAGACAGAAAGGGAGATAGGCAGACAGCATTTATTAAGCCCTTGTTCTGACAGGCACAATGCTAAGTGCTCAGGCAATGAAAACACGCAAACAAGACCATCTCAGTCCTCAAGGAGCTTACATTTTAATAAGGGAAAACCACACACAAAAGGGAAAGAGGAGAGGAATGTGGTAGTGATGTAGCAGAAGGGCAAAGTGGCTGCTGAGGAAGTGAAGAAGTCAAGGGTGAGGACCTAGGAATGAAGTGAGGATGGCCAGGGCTAAGTATTTACCAATCAGGAGAGTGAGCCTCAGGGAAGAGGCTTGAAGAGAGGTATAGAAAACAAATAGATCAGGGAGGGGAAGACCCTCAGGGTTTCTGGCCAAAACACAAACAATTGTGACTTACATTCAATCTGAGGCAATCAGGGCCCAAACAATGATGAAGTAGGGCTTGGCCAGTCAAGGAGAGCCAGAATGATTTGGGGTTAAGGATAGTTTGTAAGAGAAAAAACAAACACCAAAAAAGTTTCAGATGAAAATTTACATTCCCTTTGGACAGAGTACCTGCAGGTAAGGGTGTGATACCCTATTTGGAGAGAGAAGAAGAGAGAGAGAAGGAGAAAGAGAGAGAGAGAGAGAGAGAGAGAGAGAGAGAGAGAGAGAGAGAGAGAGAGAGAGAAAGGAAAGCTGTGTTGCCCAACCAAAAGTTTGGTTTCTAGTGGGCAGCTCCTTTTCTACTCACCGAGGTCCCCAGGTCGCTGTTCATCCTTAGCTCTTGGAAGAGGACCATGAGCCACTCTGTCTCATTTCTTATTAAGCCTTTATCATTGAATGGGCACTGTCCCAGTCAAACTGAGACCTGTTAAAGACCTTAGCCTGAAAAGACCAAGGTCTGCCATTGTATCCTGGGCCATCTCCAGTTGTCCTGATCCATATCTGGCCACTGGACCCAGATGGCTCTCGAGAGATACAGGAACCCCAAAAACCGGAGTTCTGGGACATAGTCATCTGGAATGAATTCACAGATTCAAGCATTCTTTAAATCAGGGTGGCAAAGATTTATTGTTAGGCTTTTCAATGGGCAAGAATTCTTAAGGAAAAAAAAAAGAATTCTTAAGGAACCTGCAACCTTAGATGAGTACAGTTAAAAGTTTATATGAGATAAAATATAGTAAAACGTGGGCCAAATATGCTAACTAGGTAATTCAGGGTTGGACTAGGGAGTAAGGAGTGGTCAGTTCTTAAAGCAATATGCACTTTTTGTATCTACTGTGCAGGTATTTTACCCAGAGTTCACTGGGAAATAGCCCAAAGAGGGGCTACAGGGAGTTGTGGTTTTAGGCCTGAACCGTCACTGAGTCAACTAATAATCAAGGCTGAAAAATACCCAGGCTGCCCCCCATCAACATCTTATTAGACAAGATAAAGTAAGGTGTATACATATATCTAAGTCTAGGATGCACGTAATGAGGAGTCCTGGATACATAAGAGAGTCAGTAAGTAGTAAATATCTTTATGAGCCAGTACATAGCCAATTCAAACTAATAAATTCTATAGGTGCAGCTATACTACATCAGAGAGATAAAATGTTTTGCTGTCCTGCTTTGGGCTGGAGAAAGACTGCGTGAGACAGGTTTTTGAGGTTAGGGAGAAATGTGATTTTTGTAAACCAGGTCCAGGCACCCAAGCACCCCATCAGCTCCGGGGTAGAAAGCAAGGCTGGTGACTTCCTTCACTTAAATCCAATTCACTTGCATGTCACGGCATCACCTCCTTGATGTTGATGGAATCCTAACAAAACTGCCACCAGCCTCAGTATTCTAACTTCCTTATACGGCCCACTGAATAGCAGGCCCACTGCCCCCCCCCACTCAGTATCCTAAATTCTTCATATGTGCCTCACTGCTAGAACAATAGGTGTGTCCATGAACTCATATTTCTCACACAACAGCAGACCCGCTGCTGCCAGATCCATTCCTGCTGTGTGTCCACACACTCAACCTCAACCACACAGCATCACAATACTCAGCCAATCAGAAAGCAGCACTACCTGGAGGACCCAAGCAGGATGTGGACCCCAAAACAATAGAAGGGACTTTCTCTAAGTAGGCACCTGCCGCAGTAACAGTAAAGGACTGACCTAGAGTGAACTTATGACGCAGAGGCTTATACTTCCATACCTCCCCCAATGGGTTTTTCTGTATGCTTTGTGGGTAATCACACCACAGTTCCACTGCGGCTGGACCCCTCCCTATTACCTAATCCCTTAACAAACCCCTCCTGCCTTTTTCAATATTCATAATTTATGTAATTGCATCTTTACACTCCAAAAATGCATCTAGCTTTCTCTGAGGTTGCTGGTTCCTCTTGGAATTTGGCCCGCTTCATGAGAGGCATCAATCTCAGTAAATGCTTAGGTGAGAGGGGGTCTGACTCTGACTTCTTTGAGAAAGTTCCACCACCGCCCATCATGAAACCGCAATGGTTTTTGGCATCCCCGGGTGGGCGGAGACTAAACCCCAACGACCTCACGGTCCTCTTGAAGAAGGAAGGACAAACAGCAAGAGAAATAAGGCTTTGGGAGGCAGGACGTGATGAGGTTAGAAGCGCGTTGATTTAGAAAGGGGGTAAACACGCTTCTCTGAGGCGGGAGGGAGCAAGAGAGTACACGAAAATGTGAAGGAGGTGAAGAGGAGGGAAGACGGAGCAATGGCGCCATTTGTTCAGCAAAGTAGAAGGCAAAGTTAAAAACTAAAAGGGTGAAGAAGACCTAAATGATCCGTCAGTATTCGAGCTCTTTCAACCACAGGGAAGAGGTCACTGCTCCATAATTCATCGTCTCCAGCCGCCCTGCTTTGTAACGCTCCCGTAGATGCCTCCTCCTCGCTCGCAAAGCATTTCTCAAATATGCTATATCGTAACAACAATCTCGCAGCGGTAGGCGCCCTCCTTATCCTCACTTTGCAGGAGAGGAAATGAAGCCGACAGAGGTGAAAAGCCTATCCCAGAGGTCCCCTGCTCTAACCACTCTGGCACCTAGCCGCGACCTTTAGAGACAACTAGTTTCAATCTAAAAAATAAAAACGAGTTTTATTGCTGCTTTTTCTCTTTTGCACTTCAGTGATGGCCCGAAATATCCTGCCCTCCCCAACGCCGCAGACAGAGACGCTTCCCTGGAAATAGGTTTCGTTTCTCCTCTTCCGTTTCCTCCCTCCGTAATAGCATTTAATGTAAATGACTATTTTCCCAGCCTCCTCCAGAAAAAATAAAATCCGCAGAGAAGCCGCCTCGGCCCAAAACACAAGGTAGACACCGGCATCCGGAGGAGGGGAAGGAGCGCGGGCCTTCCAGCACATCAGAAAGGCGAGGGGAGAGTGGGAGATGAGGGGCGGGGTGGGGGTGGGGGGCGGCTAGATGCCACTGCTCATGCGCGCCCTCCGAGGAGCCAGTCCACCCACAAACATCTCCCTGCAAGAGGTGGTGAGCGCTTATCCGTGGAATCACGGATGGGGCGTACTAGCCTTTCCCCTCTCAACCACGACTCACAATAAAACGTCAGCGCCTATAAAGCCTCGCGGTACCAGGAACTGGGTCACCATGGAAACGACCGCCGTCCAACGCACCAGAAGTTGGCGAAGCAATCCGCGGCCAGTGATAGGCCTAGAAGGGTACTGCCCCGGAAACGCTTTGAAATCGTGACCTTGAACTAGGGTCCTTCTGCTCCCTTCAGCGCACGCGCCCTGCGGCAGCCTGGGGAGAACCTGTGTTGTTTCTGGCCGGTGAGGAGTAGCGGAAGGGTCCAAGTCGCCGAGCCCAGCATCCATCACCAGCCCCGCGGGCCTCTTCCCTCCCGCCCCTCCCTACCAAGGCCTAAGAGCCGTAACAAGTCCCGTTTTGAAAATCTACATTGGTAGGATCTGGACCAGCGGGGCCCTTTAACATGCTCGAGGCTGATTCCCTCATTTCAGAGCTGCAGAGGCACGTGATTTGCCTGGGGTGACACGGGCTTAACAGTGACTAAATCCTGGGTTCTTTCCCCTTGTCCTTTTTCCTCATGGACAAAGATTATTTGAGAAAGCAGCGTATGGTGACTGGAGTCGAAATATACTTTTAAAACTTCCATGCCAAACAGAATCATTGTATTTTAAAGATGCACATAAAGCTGTTTCGTTAAGTTTCTGATGCTTTTATTATGCTTTCAAAATTACACTTTAAAAATAGTTTAACATTTGTATAAAACAAGTTCATTCAATTCCAAATCAGGCATTTTTGTTAGACTACTACATCAAAAAGAATCTTTAATCTTGTAACGTCTGTTATATGCCAAACATAATTACAACTTCATACCTTGGTTTTTGCAACAGCATCATTATTGGTAGATCAGTGTTACTAATATACACACTTTCACGTGAATATACACACTTCCTCTTTTCCCACTTACACAACCTATGATCACAAATACATACATGAGAATTTTAAATAGATGAGTGTAGTAAATGGAAAATGGATGTAAAATAAGAAAGATGATCAACTTACGGAATGGTAGAAAAATCCCACTGAAAACTGATCACATTTTAAAAATATTAACTTTTTAAAAGACATTTTGCAATAAGAAAAACGAATATTAAAATTAGCGCACTAATGAAGTAAAGAATAAAACATGATCAAACGAAAATCAAATTTGGAATGCACAGTAGTAGATAAGAAAGAGCGAAATAATCTTTTCTTCCCCATAATTTGTGGTGCACTTTTTCCTGGTTAACCATAAATAAAAGACAAGGTGCACAATTGATTATATGTTACAAAATTCTGGGGTATGATGGACTAAAATGTATTGTAATCAATAATATATGCATCGCGTGCGATGAAATGGAATTCCTTTCATATCTTCTCTATGGTCCCGGGCATAGTCCCATAAGTAATAATCAAGAAGAATTGAATTTATTTCTACACAGATTTTTACTCCCTTTTTTTCAATAAGCTCTAGAAGTCGATCTCGAATCAGCTCAACACACCACACAGAACAGCCTCTGATTTCCACCTCTTGTTTATCCCCAGATGGAAACATTTCTCCTACACGAAAAGCATTAGAAAAAATATTAAAAATTTATACTGGCAAGTACTGTAACTACTTCTCTTAGTGATTTAATCTGTATTAAAAAACCAGAGTAACAAAGTGATAAGCATTCTGCATAACATGAAATTAGCAATGATGCCAATATTTTAAACTATTATTTGAGGTAGGGTGTAAATTTGGGTTCAAAATTAAAATGTCTTCTATGGAGTGGCAGTCACTTGATAACAGAAAAAAAAACTGTCAGGAAGGAAGGAAGGAAAGAATTAACTTTTATAACAATGGACAGGGGTAGAGTTCATGACCAAAGAATAAAAAGATTATAGCAAATAAAATAGACAAAAATCAAAATGGTTTTGCATCAACAAATCCAATACAATTAAAATTATAAGGGAAACAGTTAACTTAGGAAAATAATTTGAAGTTTCCCAGATAAAGTTTCATATCCAAGATACATAAGGAACTGATTCAAAATTTAAGAATAAGTCATTAACCAAGAGATAAAAGCTATGAATATGAACAGGCAGTTCTCAAATGAAGAAACCCAAGCTATCAATAGCCCCATGGAAAAAATTGCTCTAAATTACCAATAACTAGAGAAATGAAAATCGAAGCAACTCAGGTTCCATCTCACACCCATCTTTAGCAATGACAGCAAAAAAGGGAAAATTACATTCTGCAAAGCAATTAGGAACGATGCCTCAAAAATCACTAAACTCTTTATCCCATAGACTTCTATGTCCAAACTTCAAGGAGATCAAATAAAGAGGAAAAGGACTCCTATGCACAAAAATATTTATAGAAACTTTTTATAAGCTATGCACATCCAGAGACAGAATTATGGAGTCTGAATGCAGATTGAGGCAAACTATTTGCTCTCTTTTTTTCCCTTCCTTTTTGGTTTTGTTTCTTCTTTCTCATGATTCATTCCGTTGGTTATAATTCTTTACAACTGGACTGTTATGTAAATAAGTTCATTGTGAAAGTATATGTAGAACCTATATTGGATTACATGCCGTCTTGGGGGGAGGGGAAGAGAGGGAGGGAGAGAAAATTTGGAACCCAAAAAATTATAGAATTGAGTGCTGTAGACTAAAACTAAAAAAATAAATTTCTAATTAAAAAGAAAAATCTTTATTATAGCAATTAAATGAAAATTAAGGGAGTGCCCATCAATTGGGGAATGGCTGAACAAATTGCTGTGTTCATCTGATGACTGAATAAAATATACACACCCACCATAAACAAGGATGCCAAATAACAAAATATGCTATTCATTATCTTGAGAAACATTTGTATTTTAATTCATTTCTTTCTTAATTCAATTTAAGAAATGTTAAACTTGGGGCAGCTAGGTGGCGCAGTGAATAGAGCACCAGCCCTGGAGTCAGGCGGACCTGAGCTCAAATCCAGCCTCAGACACCTGACAAACTTAACTAGCTGTGTGACCTTGGGCAAGTCACTTAACCCCAACTGCCCTGCCCTTCCCCCTGCAAAAAAAAAAAGTTTAACTTCAATGAATTAGTAACCAAATGAGAAGCTATCAAATTAGTTGAATATAATCACCTTTTAAATAACCCTTTAGTTAATGATTCAGAACATGAATATTACTATATAAGGTACCATGAGGTTTTTTTTTAAATTTATTTTCAGTTTTCAACATTTGCTTTATAAGATTTTGAGTTCCAATAGCCCCCTCCCCACTTCTCAAGACAGCATGAAATCTGACATAGGCTATACATGTAGGATCATATTAAGTATATTTCCACATAAGTCATGTTGTAAAGAAGAGTAAGAACCAAAGAGAAAAAACATGAGAAAGAAAACACAAAAAACAACAAAAAAAGAGAAAATAGTGTGCTTCAATCTGCATTCAGACTCCATAATTCTCTCTGTGGATGTGAACAGTTTTTTCCATCATAGCATGAGATTTTTCAAACAGATTAACAGAGGGGCAAAATAACTTGCCCAAACCTATATAAAACCTCATAAAAATATTCAATGATTTTAACGTGTGAGACATTAAATTTATTTTATAATCTAGTTATAAAAGGAATTTATTCTGAAAAATAAGGAAAAAATTAACACTAAGACAACTGAAAAAATTAAAATGAGAAATACGAAGCATTACATAACCAATATACCAGTCACATAAACTGGAAAAATCTGAGGTCACAGAAACTCAATAATCTCACTTACTCCTCCCACTGACCTTTGCTGTTAAGTCTTTTCTGGGAAGAAACCAGACCTATAATTTCACCATTCTAAGGAAAACTCCCACTGAGGAAATGCCCTTCACCAATGCCAGTCATCCTTACTACTAAGCAAAAAATTGGGGGAGTAGGGGAGAGAGGAGAGAATGATTTTTGAGGGTTTTTCTGTCTTCATATAAATAGATGATGCTAATGTATTGATGTACCATTTGGACATGAGCTTCTGGGCAAATCAATCAACAAGTATTTATTAAGCAACTACTATGGACTGGGTGCTATGTTGGGTGTTGAAAACACAAAGACAAAAGTGAAAACTGTCCTTGCCCTCAAGAAGTTTACAAACTCAAGTCAAGAGAAACAACTTTTACACATACAGGTATACATAAAACATACACGGTGAGGGGGAAAGAGAATAAGGAAGGGTCTCACATGGAAGGTAGTACTTGAGCTAAGCCGTGAATGAAAATGGGAGTTGAGGGAGGAGGGCTTTTTCAGGCAAGAGCCGATGCAAAGGCAAGGAGGAAGGAGCTGCAGCTCTCCTTATGAGGGCAGCAAGAAGAGCTGTAAGGCTGGACTGTCGTATACATAGAGAGTAATGTATAATGAAGGTGGAAAGGCAGGCTGAGACAGAGCAGAGAAGGGCTCCAAATGTCAGATAAAGGAGAAAAAGAAAAAGCAGTAGAACTTATTCAGGACAATGGTATAATCAGATTTGCACTTTAGGAAAATCCATTTGTTAGCTGTGTGAAGGATAGTCTAGAGATGGGAGACATGAAGATCAAAGGGGGTTTATTGCAGTACTTCAAGACAGTGGTGATAAAAGCCTGAGCCAGGGAGGAAGCTGTAAGAGAGAGAGGGTGAAGGGGATGGATACAAGAGATTAGAAGTAGAAAAGATAAGATGTTGGATGAGAGACAATGAGGAGTTGAGCATGACTTCAAAGTTCCAAATCTGGATGAATGGAAGGACGGCAGGAAGTTCAGAAGAGGGATGAGTCTAAGGAGAAAGATAATGAGTTCAGTTTGAGATATGCTGGAGTTGGAGATGTCTATAGAACATATAGTCCAAACTATCTTTAGGCAACTGGCCATGCAGGACTGGTGCTCAAGAGACTAAATTTGGATATATAGATCTTTGAGCTGTCTATCTTCATAAATACGATAACTAAAGCCACAGAGGTCACCAAATGAATAAAGAGAGAAATCGAGAAGAGGGCCCAGAACAGTTATGTTGTTTTCAGACAGTCAGGGAGTGTATCTGAAAGAATGACTCAACAAAGGAGAATGAGAAGTGGTCATATAAGGTACGAGGATAACCAAAAGGGACAGTAGTGTTAAGAAACCCAGAGAAGAGAGTGTGTCCAGGACAGGATGGTCCATAGTGCCAAATCCCTCAGAGAATTCAAGAAGGATAAGGACTAAGAAAAAGTTATCATATTTGGCCATTAAAAGTCATTGGCAATCTTGGAAAGGGGCAGTTTAAGTTGGGCAATGACATTGGAAGCCAGATTATAAGAGGCTTAAAAAAAAGAAGAGAAGAAGTAAAGGCAATAAGTGCAGACAGCTTTTTCAAGGAGTTTGGCTGGGAAAGGGAGGTGATATACAAGACATTAATTAGCTTGTAGGGCAATAGGATCTTGTGAATATTTTTTTCAGAATGGGGAACATGGACATTTTTGTAGGTAGAAGGAAGAGATTAGAGAAAGGGGACAAAAATACAAGCTATTTGCTAGAGAAGAGGACAAAGGGCCATGCAATCAAAGGTACAGGTAGACAAACTGGCCTTGAAAGAAAGATTAACTCTTCATTAGAAACTGGAGTAAAGGAAAGAATGCAGTGACAAGAGCAGACGTGTACTTTAAGAAGGTCAATTTGATAGGTGAGTGAAGAAAGGCTTGGAGAGGGCAAAGAGGCTTGATACAAGGAGAACAAGCAGGTGTGAGTCTACACTGGGGTGACAGCGGTGCCAAGGAGAGAGGGGGCATATATACGAGATGTTATGAAGGAGAAATGACAGGACCTGACTGAGTGGATATGGGGAGTGAGTAAGGAGTCAAGAATGACACTTTGATCCCGAGCCTGGGTGAATGGGAAGATGGTGGTATTCTCAATAGCAACAGGGAAGTTAGGAGTGATGAGGAATATTGTGAACCAGGTACTGAGAGATTACAGCCACTTGGACTTGAACTGGGTGATAAATTTGCATAAACTGAACCTCTAAGGAGAAGCTGCTGAAGAAGAAACTGTCTTTTCCAAGGTCATCAATGATCTCTAAATTGCCAAATCTGATGGTCTTTAGTCAATCCTCATCCCTCTCTCGTTCGTTACTGATGACCACCTTCTCTCCTCTTGGCGATTCTTAGCAGACAGAGAATCTGGAAATGGCCATAGGGAGGTATTCCAACTCTTTCCAGATCAAATATGTCATGAGAGAAGGGGCAACCATTACTGGAAATGACGGCTAGGGATGAGTTAAAGTGTCATCCAAGGGGAGCCAAGTCTCTCAGAGCACCTGAGATGGAATGACCATGACAGGAAGAGGTCTAAAATGAAGCTCTTCTTTGTTAATTACGAAGAGAAAAAAAAATTTCACGATGCCACAGTAAAAATGGTGGAAAGAGCTGGAGTAGTTTTAACTAGGTGGACATGGATTGACATGAGCCATCTAGACAGTCAGTCAATAAACCTTAGCTGCTTACCAAGCATCAGGTAGTGTTAAGCAGTAAGGATACAAAAGAAAAAGAAAGTCCTTGCCCTCATCTAATGGGAGAAGACAACATAAAAAAAGAAGCTGAAAAAGAGTGAAGGGAAGAAAGCGCTCTGCAGAGAGCGTGTTGTTGTTCGTTCTCATATCTGAAGAGGACCAAGAGGACATCACAACCGGGGCAGGCCAATGTGCACTGTGTCCTTCCCAGTGATGTGAGATGAGGAGACAAGGGGAGTTCTTAGAGAATGGTCTCATTTTTCTTGACTCTTTTATTGATAAAGTATGAAGTGAGATCCTTGGCAAACAGAGGGACTGAGGAGGTGTTACAGGAAACTTGAGGGGACACAACAAGGCCTGGAATAGCCAAAATCTCCTCTCTCCTGAACTTCGAAGTCACTATTGAGCCCCCATCATCAAATCATCCAGCTTCCGAATGTGGAAAGTGAGATGGTGAATCATTTGGAAAGGGAAAGAATGTTTGCTTTGCTTCAGTGAGGCCCAGTCAGCATTAACAGCATGTGGAAAGTAGAAAAGGAGACAAACTGTGGGAATAATCTAGGCCTGGGGTTTGGCAAGGTATGATTGTCAATGAGACTGTGTGTGTGAAATGAGAGTGTGACACAGTGTAGAGCCAAGTTCTTTTAGGAACTTGACAAAGATACAGAGAAAGGAGAAGAGAGTGGCCAGTGCAGGGACGATGGCCTAGAAAATACTGGAGAGACAGACAGAATGGAGGTCAGGATAGGGATGAAGAACGGGATTAGGGGTTATGACAGATTATAGTCAAAGGATCTGAGAGGTCACCAACGCACAATGGAGCACTGATGGGTGACACAAGGTCGAGATATGCATAGCTGGGGTAGAGTGGAGAAGTAGATCATGAGAAATGGGATGTTAGGGCACTTGAAGGGTACCTATATGAATGTTACTATGAGGGAAAGAGATAGAAGGAGAGACAGATTATGAGCTGGGCAGTGCACTCACTGAGTAAGAAAGGAGCATGTCCTGGGGGGCTTAAAGAATAGCCACCAGAATCAAGATTGTGTGATAAAGGAAGGTGCTCAAGTGGCAACTGAGAGTAACAAGTATTCCTACTCCCCAACCATGACCAGTGGGTTGGGGCACAAAAGAAAGTGCAGCCAGTACTGGAAAGGGTGACAAGGGAACCGCAGTTGGAAGGGATCCATCACGGTGAGGGCCAGAAGACGAAGAGAGTGAAAAAGGTTTAAAATGAAAGCAACTTTGTTAATTATGGACAGGTATTCAGAGGGCACAATGAAAGGGGTGGCTAGATCTGGAGGGGGCCAATGGAAGTACGGGTTGAGGTAAACAGTCCTGAGGAAACATCTTGTCAAGGAAGGGAACAAATGAAATTTGTTCAGCATTACTAGGATAGGGTGAATAAAGGGAATGCGGTTCCAGCCACAGAGTTGTAAGTCTAGGAAGAATAAAGAAGACTAAAGAGGTAAGCAGTAGTTTAGACAATTCTAGATCCACCTTTGAGGTACAGCCTCCTGGTAGATGGATATGTTGTGTCCTGTGAGACCCAAGGAGGCTCACCTCATAGCAAACACAAGCAGGCAAAGGTATAGGAGGCCATGGTGCCTTGTATGTGCTGGAGAAACGGGAAGGGTCTTGTTTGCCGAACAGCTTAGCAATGAAGAAGTTCCTAAGGCAGGTCCCCACTGGGGTAGGAATCAAACAATGACATCCCCGCTCCCGAGTTTTGGTGCAAGAGACAGTCAAAAAGAAGACAATCAGTGGAGGTGGGTGTCAGGAGTCTACTTCCCCAGTTCAGGGGCCAATAGGAAGAATGATATAATAGGTCTGCAAAGTCTTTTATAGTAATAATATTATTTGAGCCTCACAATAACCCTGTGAGGTAGCAGCTATAATTAGTGCCATTTTATAGATAGGAAAATGGAGGCTGAGAGGTTATATAACTAAGAGTTACACAGTTAGTGTTTAAGGAAAGATTCAAACTCAGAGCTTCCTGACTACTAAGTAAACCAGCTCACAAAGTGCAGAATAACAACCCAAAGAGTGATATTATAAACAATTTACAAACCTTTAAGAAGTTTCTTCAGTAGTTCATCAGAGTATCTTATTGCTCCCAAGTGAGCAAGAACCTGGGGTAGTCTGTAGTCAGCAAACATAGTGATGCTGGAAATGTCACTGAAGCAGCCATCTCCTTTTCCTTCTAATACACACCAAGTATCTGCCACAAGTATCTGAGCCCGTTTGTAAAATGAAATCCTTTTACCCTAACAAATGAGAGAAATGTTACTTGAGTATTTTAAGTTTCATATCTACAAAAATGACAAACCTTAAAAAATGTTTTATTGGTCTTAGTTGTGATTTGTTGTTTTTTAATAGTGAGATAAACTTCCTTTGTAAACTCACTGAGAAAGCTCCTTTTGGTTCAATTCAACATTGATTAGACTCCTCATGTGTTTGAGACATTATGCTAGGTTCTGAGGATACAAAGACAAAAACCAAAATCACCCCTCCCATACAAAGAGCTTACATTTTTACCGGGGGTGATATAATACAAACAACATGAATGATAAGTAAACAGACAATAAATTGGATCAGCAGACAATAACAACTAGGGGGATTAGGGAATATACACAGAGAAAGTGCCACCTTCTAAAAGGTGGCAGATGCCACTCTCTATGTAAAACCTTTCTTGATGTCCCCAGCTGTGTGTGCTCCCTCAATGATCTTTTATTTTGTATATGAAGTTATCTCACCTGCTAGACTGTAAGCTCCTTGAGGGCAGGATGACTCCACCTTGGTCTATATATTCACTGTGCCTAGCACAGTGTGTGGCAGTTACAGGTAACAAATGGACTGTGCTAACTGACTAAATAGTTTCTATAACATCCTTGACAAGTGGTCATGTAGTCCCTGCAAAGTTTTCAAGCCTGAGTGACCAGCAGAAGGCTGCACCATCAACAGAAATAGGTAAGATGCTATAAAGGTTAGATTTTGGTGGACACCGAAATGGATATGTTGAGTAGGTAGATAGAAATATGGGACTGAAGCTCACGGAGAGGTTTGGGATTGAATGTGTTGATTGGGGAGTCACTGAAATGGAAACTTCAATTGAACCCAGAAGAGTGGGTGAGAGCACAAAATGAGAGAACCCAGAAAAAAGTAAGTTCAGGCCAAAGGCTTGGAGCTCCTCTACACTATGAAATGGGAGGAAGATGATCAACCAAGGTAGACAGGAAGAGACTTAAAGGCAATTCCACAGAAACCAGGGATAGAGAGCATCTAGAATGAAGAGTGGTCTACAGTGTCAACTGTTATAGAAATAAGTCAAGAAAGGATAGACATGATTTGGTGGGGGTAACTGATGAGCTAGGAAAAGACATTGGTGTTTCCCCAACATACTCTGTGATCCAGGGCTATTCCTCACCCAAATCACTCCACATCTAAGCATTTTCACTGGCTGTCCCCCGTAACTAGAACTCTCTTCCCTGCTCATCTCCTTTTCATGGCTGCCCTAGTTTCCTTAAAAATTCAGCTAAAATCTCACCCCCTTGATTCTACTGCCTTTTCTCTCTTATTACCCATTTATCCTATGTCTTGTTTGTATGTAGTTATTTTCATGTTGTCTCCCCGAGAACTCTTAGAGAACAGGGTCAATGTTTTGCTTTTTTTGGATCCCCAGAGATTAACACCATGACTGACACCTAGTAAGTACTTAAAATGTTTACTGACTGATCAAAAAAGCAGGTTTAGCAGCTTGATAATAATGGAAGCCAGATTATAGGAAACTGAGAAATGTGTGGTCATGGAAACAATTTTGTATAATTTTTTTTTTTGTAGAAGTACAGCACTGAAGAGGAGATTAAAAAAATTCAAGGCCTCTTCTTTTCTAAGGCAAACACTTATTTTTGAAAGACTATTTTCCATTAGCCCTTGTGAAGCAAAAGTCTGCCAGGGGCTGTGTGTTGGTAAGCAAAATGGCATTTGAGTAATTCAGTGTATTTCATTGAGCCTTACTAGGTGCTAAGCCCCAGGCCCAAACCCCTATTAGGTGTGGAACCTATGTGGGGGTGGATTGAGGACTGGGGTGGGGCCCGAGGTGGGGCTGGCTAAGGGGAGGTGCTAACTCTAGAGCCATGCCATCTTGAGTCTTACTAAGTGCTAAGCCCCAGGAGCTAACCCCTATTAGGTGTTAACCTAATCTATGTGGACGTGAACCTCCCAGGATTCTAAGGGGAGGGGCTAACTCAAGAACCAATCACCAGAGCCTAAGTTCTGGTCATTCAGACGACGCTTGATGACGTCAAAAACTCTATAAGAGGAGAGAAGACTGCTTGGAGATTGAGACTTGTTGCAGCCAGAGACAGCTGCAGCAGAAGCTGAAGATAAAGCCAAAGCCTTAAGAGCTGAAGATGCAGGAGCTGCTGGCAGCAGGGCTGACCCGTGTGTGGACTGAGGAGTGCTGAGCAAGGGCTTGAGGCCAGTGGGTAATCTTCTTACTGGAGCGGGGAAGCATGAATATGATTTGGTTTAATACCATCACGTTTTTCTGAGGCCTCCTGGTTACTCTTGTGAGACGGACTTATTGGGCCTGGAAGCTTTAGACCAGGATATCAAAATGGGGACACTGGTTCATGGGTCTGCTACTTTGAAGCTTGAATAAATGCTTCAATTCTTCTGCCTTCTACTTAGGGAATTCCTTATATCCTGCGGTTCTGAGCCATTCAGACATGTATATGATTTTCTTTGAAATCATAAATTCTGCCTTCATAAGACAGGCTACAACCCAGAAGTACCAGTGCTTCAAAGGACTGAAGTGCCACTGCTAGGCTAGAAAACTGAGAAACAAAGGGCAGCATGCCACCAAGCCTGTGGTAAAGAGCACACCATCCAGCTGGGGCCAATTCTAACCGCCCCACTGGGGCAGAGACCTACGTGTTTGAGCCATGAATTTCTCAGTGTGGGAAATGGCTGAGAGGCTTTGAGATCCAGCTCCCCAGGAAAACCACAGAGGGGGAGAGAGTCAGGAAGTGAGTGACAAAGAAAATAAGGGGAAAAAAAACTGAAAGTACAAAAGATTTCAAGCAGAAGTCTCTAGATCTTGACATAAACAGATAAATCATCAAGAAAGACAGTAACAATAGAAGGAGAAATGTGGCCTCCAGTTCAGCCACCTATGAATAAATACTGCAAAATAAAGGAAAATGAAGACCCTGTGGAGTTTTAGCATGTGGAACCACAACACACTGTTTGTTCCAGAGTGATTCAAAAGAAAAACGAGAGTTATGAGAGCAGAATTCATGTCTTGAATAGCAAAAATGACAAGCAATGTAGAGAAACCTGTATCTGTACTGGCAGAGGAAAAAAAGAGAAGAATGATTGGGGATGTAGATACACAGAAATGAATGACAATCTAGAAGAGAAACCAAAAACAAGAACAATTAAAAAAAAAAGATGTTCACTGATCTCAAAGATAGGATACACAGGGACAAGAACTCCCAGATGTTTCCCAGAAGAACGTGAGGACAAAAAACAAAACAAAACACCACAACATGATAATGGAGGAAATAACAGAAGTGCCTAGAACTCAGAAAACGAAATTCTAATTGAGAGAATTCACAAATCACCTCCAGAGAAAAACCCAAGGCTGCAAATTCCAAGAGGCATAGTGGTTAAATTTAACAATTGAATTTAGAAACAAGTTCTACAAGCCACCAGGAGAAAGATCTTCAAAAACAAGGGAAATGACATTTGAATAATATAACATAGGTAGTGGGGAAGGAGGATAGAGAGGAGTAAGTGATTTGCCCAGGTCAAATCAAGGAATAGCATGAGGGGAAAATTGATCTCTGTAGTCTCAAAAGAGAAGAACCTACAGGGAAGTAGGTGAGAAGGTAGGGAAACACTAAAAAGGTGGGGAGAGGTAAGGAGGCCTTACTTTGGAAGTGGAATGCTTCTATGAATGAATGTTTCTATGGGTGAAAACAGATGGCTGGAGAAGGGAGACGGATGAGGCCAGAGGGATCTGGAGCTTTAAAAGTCTACCTGTCCTGGGAGGGGGGAGAGTGGAGAGTTGCAATCCCTAGGGGTGACTGGCACCTGGAGTGGAGAGCATGGACCCAGGAAGGAGATTTCCATGCAAATGTAGAAAAAAGGTCAACAAGAGAGGGTATAGATCAGAGGTAGTGGGGTGGAGGGGGGGTGTCCTACAATGGCACAGTGTCCTGTCTGACACCTGCAATACGTGGCATTGTTCTGGGAGGGAGATGAGTGGAAAAAGGGAACACAAAGAGTAAGCAGTACAAGGCAGTGGCAGAAACCACCTAGAGAGGAGACTCTAGAATGGACACCAAGGAGGTTTTGATTGCATGAAAAAAAAGAGACAGGGGACATGAATTAGAGAATGAGGGTCTACAGTAAACTAAAAGAGAAGATGAATAATGAAAAGTGAGAAATCCTTTTTGGAAAGGGGCACAAAAAGTAAAATTTAAAAACTAATAAACAGGACTAGTTGAAGGGGAGGAGAAGAAGGGAGAATCTACTTGACAAATAGAAAATATGAAAGTGGAAGAATTATATAACCAGATAAAAGCAGGAGAGGAAAAAAAACCAAAATCCTAAAGGGAAAGGGTTTATCAAATGAGAGGAGGTGATGGGGTAAGAGGAAGAGAGGCTATGTTAAAAGTAACTGAAGGAACATAATATTGTGTTTACAGCAGAAGAACCTGAAGCTGAAAAGCTGCAGCACAGACAACATTAGTATCTAGGATGAGAAGGGAAGTGGTCAAATGAGGAAAAAGTCTTTCCATCAAAAATCTCTGAAAAAAAACCCGCTCCAAATCACTAAAAATAAAGGCAATGTGAATCAAAACAAGCCTGAGGGGGCCAAGCCAAGATGGCAACTGGAAAGCAGGGACTACCGTGAGCTCCTCACCAAGTCCCTCCAAAATCCTATTAAAAAATGGCTTGGAGGGGCGGCGGAGCCAAGATGGCGACTGGAAAGCAGTAACTGGCGTGAGCTCCCCACCAAGTCCCTCCAAAAACCTATGAAAAAATGGCTCTGAACCAATTCTAGAACTACAGAACCCACAAAGGGGCAGAGGGAAGCAGGACT
>CM053624.1:267700162-267721284 GCA_028646595.1 Phalanger gymnotis | reverse complement strand
TTGCTGCGGTGGGGCCTAAATAAATTTCTTGTTGTTTTCTCCTTAGAGAATCTCTCATACCTTGCGATTTCGGACCATTCAAACATATACATGATTATATTTGAGATCATAAATTCGGCCTTCCTACTACACCATACTCTACTTACTCCAATTTCTCACATGACTTCTCCAGCTTGATAATTTACAGACTATCCTTGCTGCATGGCCAAGTTTTCTCAGCCTATCAGAACACGATTCTAAAGTTCAAAAGATTTTTGCACTTAGTCTAAAGCCTATTATTGGATATCTTATCACTTTCTTTAAATGAGGTGGAGGTTGAGTAACCACCCTTACAATATGTGATTATGAATTAAAATTCTATAAGGAAAGTTGGTTCAGAAGGGAGAAATTCTCGAGAATGAAATTCTTAAGTCTCAAGAAAAAACAATTCCAATGAGGAAAATAGGGACTTACCTAAAGGGATGCACAAATAATTCATCAACCAATTTTGATTTTAAAAGACATATTAAGAAGATGGAAATATCAGGTAATGAGAATGAATATAAAAATGCGGCACTCTCCTGTAATAGTGGTAAAGTGGTAAGAATGATAAGGCTCAGAATGAACTATGTCTTGCTCCCAGGATGAATTAATCTACTCAACTTGGACCTAGGGTTGAACTTGATTGCTAGTAAGTGAAAACCTGCCCCAAGGACAATATCTAGTTGACTTCAAACCATGCTTCACATCCAGCCACCCCAAATATCTTGTGGCATAAAGCTACCACTGTCTTCCTCCTTCCTGTTCCCTCTTCCTCCACCTCATGCTGAGACAGACTAGTGAAATCAATATTGCCCCTGCTTCTGAAAAAAGACATCACAATCCACTGCCCTGTGATTCCACTCATCACTCCTCTGACTAAAACTCCCCTTGCCACCATATCCTTACACATGTTCTACTCCTGATAGAATGGAAGCTCCTTGAGAGCAAGGACTATGCATAGTCCTTGGCACATAGGAGGCATTTAACAAATTCAGTCATTCATGCATGTAATAAGTCAGTAGGTAGGTTAATGAGCTAATCATGCCAAGAAAAGCTAAGGAAAACAAAGCGTTTTAGAAAGCTGTATTAGGGAAAGCTGTATTAGGAACAAAGAAGGACTGGACCCCTCTTAGGACAGATGAGATAGTGATTAAAAATGACAAAGAGAAGGTAGAGCATATCAACTCTTGTTTTGCTTTTCTTTTCTTTGACAGGAAGAATGATCTTTGTACTAGAAGAAGAAAGAGAGAAATGGCTAATAAGGAATTAATACCGATAATAACCTAATTGCCCTCAATAAGTCCAATCACCAGGCCAAAGTAAACTACATCCTGGAGTGCTGAAGACCTAAAGGATGTAATTGCTAAGGCTCTGAAAGATTATGTATATGGAAACTTCCAGGCTGAGAAATCCACCAAAACCAGACATTTCCTCCAATCCCCACTAACTTTAAAAACCCACTCCCCAAAACAAAAGAGAAACTATGTTCCATTGGTAGAACAATTACATTTGTCTTCACAAGTCAAAAGACTAAGAAGCCTAACCAGCCTTATGAATTAATAGAGGAGAAGGCTAATATCTAATAAGCTCATTATGCATCCTATTTCCCCAAACACCTCTATGCCTCAGCAGGGTGTACTATTTGCTTGGGCTCTGGATCCCACTCAACAATTTTCCTGATGCTGCTAGCTTCTGCTCTCACCCCATCGTTCAATGGCCAACAGTAGCAGACCTCAACTCTGTCTAGCCACTTGCAGACAGCAGGAGTGTTCTCTCTGCCTCAAACACTCATTAGCTATGCAAGCTATTTGTTCTCATTTACTCATGTATACATGGAAATAACAGTAATTGACCGACCTCTTAGGGCTGTTGTGAGAATAAAATGAGATACATAAACTGCTTTGCAAATCTTAAAGTCATAACAAAAGCTATCACTGAACAGACAGCAAACGCCTGAAAAAGAAGCTAAGGACAAAAAGATGTAAAATACTTTGCAAACTTTAAAGTACTGTATAAATGGCAGATCATCATCATTACTATTTATCCTTTAAAAATTGGAAGATCCAAGAAGAAGTAATTCTATTTTGTATAAGGTCTTCACCAACAAGGAAGATACAGTTGTGGGGTGAAAATGATGCTATGGAAGACAACTTCATGCTCTCCAACACAGGCACAATCCTACTAGGACCAATTTTTATTCCAATCTAAGTATTTCTGCTTAGAAGATCAAAAAGTTAAACAGCTACCCCCATGACTGAAAATCTCTCTCAATCAAGCAATTTTAAAGTTAGTTTTACAGTGTTTCTGGCCGATAGAAAAAATTTCACAATGAGATAAAAGTTGTAGTACTCAGGTAAATTTCTGTTAACATTTTACTTCACCAAATAGAACAAGTCACAACGTTCAGCACATCTTTGGAAAACCATTTTTATGAAACCATTTGATCTTTCTTCTGACTGCTCCCTTCAAGGATTCTCCTTTCCAGCAAATCAAAGATGACCTCATGAGATATTTCCATTAACTGAAATAATCAAATGGACCCTAATAAGATCTTATCAATTTAGGGTCTAGTCCTTTCCTGAACTGGTCTCTCCCTAGACACCCTGTCTTCTCAAGTGTTTTAGCCTCCTTCCTATCTGACCACTCCTCCTCCTCTTTTGCTGAGTCATCACTCATGTCCTGCTTGCTAATTATGTGTATATCTGAAGACCATGTCCTGGGACCTCTTCCCTCTATACTCTCTACATTCTCTTACTGATCAGCTTCTATAAGTTTAATTACCTTATGAAACTATCAGATCTGTATATTGAACTTTACTCTCTCTACTTCCTTCCAATCCCACATAAATTTGTTGAATTGCTGGACCTCAACAGCGGTCACTGAGCAGCTAGGTGGTACATTGAATAGAGCTCCAGGACCCAATATCAGGAAGACTCATTCCTGAATTCAAATCTGGCCTCAGATACTTACTGTGTGACCCTGGGCAAGACACATAACCCTGTTTGCCTCAGTTTCCTCATCTGTAAAATGAGCTGGAGAAGGAAATGGCAAATCATTCCCATATCTTTGCCAAGGGATCACAGTTGGAAACAACTCAAGAACAGCAAACCAAAAAAAAAAAGTAGTGATTAGCAGTGTGGTGTGTACTTGGGAAGGAAATTCTCAACTAAGTATCCCAGTTTAGCATTTTTATGACACATAAAAGCATGCTTATCAAATATGAAGAAGACACAAAGTTGGGAAGGATAGCTAACGTCTCGGATGACAGGGGTCCAAAATGACCTTGACAAGGTATAATCTAATAAGATGAAATGTAATTGGGAAAAATGTAAAGTCTTACATTTAGGTTCCAAAACATCAATTTCACTATCACAGGAGGAGGCTAGCCAGCAATTTTGTCTCATATAAATCAAAAGCTCTTGCAATCTTAGTCTACACAAAGGATAGCATCCAGAAGTAGGGAGGTAATAACTCTGCTTTCGGTCAAGTACTCAACTTTGGTCCATCACATTTGGAATAATGTAGTTGGTCTGGAATGCCACACATTAAAAAAAGTGTACAAAGGAGGGCAATACACACGAAGGGGCTGGACTGTCGGCACAATGTTCTGCAGAGAGCGAAGTCTTACTATTTACTAAATTAAATGGTTGTTCTTATAGTTGCATATATCTTATCTCCCCAAATAGACAGTAAGCTCCTTAGTGGTATAAACCAAGTCTTCTGCTTCTCTGCATTGCCAGGGTGCCAGCAAGGCAGTTGGAAACATTTGTTGACTTAGGCAGAAGACAGTAATTAACAAGAGCAAAGGAAAAGCATCTGCAATTGCAACCTTCATCATGAAGCTCTTTGGCAGTCTATTTGCTTTTTTCATATTTGATTAATTTTAGTCTCTTTGGTTTTAACTGCAGGGAGTTTCTAAGGCAAATCACCAATCTTCTTGTATTATCTTTATGTTTCATTTCAGTGTATATTCCAGTGTTGACTTTTTCTGGAAAATTAAATTATAGTCATTGGAGGGTTTCTAGAACTTATTCCTCAGAAGGAACCTAAACCAGGATGCTGCCAACCTATCTGGTTTCAGATAAGGTGACTAGAGTAGAATTATACTGATGATCAGTCCTAATAAGTCATGGCTTCAGTGGTTTTTTTTTTTTAATAAACAAAGGATCATTCTATTCTCTAGTCTTGGGGCATGTTTAATATTACATGGAATTTTCAGATGCACACTTATCAAGTCATCCAAAAAATTATATTAACCCCTTGATCCTCAAGTTTCTTTCAACTATCATATGAAAGGAGCTAAGTAAGTGGTCCAGGCACAGTGAGAGCAGCTGACACTCTCCCCTAAAAACACCTTCCATTTACTCCGCATGTGCCTTGTGTTTTTATTTACACGATATCCCCCTCATTAGAATGCAAACTGTTGAGAACCAAGGCTGTTCTTGCCTTTCTTTTCACCCACAATTTAGCACAGTACCTAGCCTAAAGGAAGAGCTTAGTATATTCTTGCCGAATGACTTCACAGAACACTCCTAACAACCCTGTCCTCTCCTTTTACAGTTAAGGACACAGACCAGACTAAGAGGCTTGCTGTTGGGAACCATCGGGGCAAAATTCGAACCGAGGTCTTTTGGACCCCAAGGTTAGCTTATCTAGATGGGTCACCAATACGACATCCTTCCTACCCCGTTTCCACTTTCTTAAAAAAATAGGTGTGTGGTGGGGGGCAAGGCCCCGTTTATTTCTCTACTACGCCCTCTCCAAATACGGAGGCAAAATCAGCGGTGACAAGCTCCTCTTTAGCTCCAGCAAATCAAACGACACGTGACTGTCCCACGTACGAACCAAACGCTGCCACATGCCTTCAGCCGCAGAGCTCCTGCGGGGCGGGGGTGCCAAACAAGCAGAAGCACCAAGCAGGAGGGAGTCCCGGGTACGCGCGCTTCTCGCCGCATCCCGCACCTTCCGCACCCCGGGCACTACATCCGGGTCCAAAAGGCACTGACCGTCCTCAGTTAATTAAGGTGGGCAGGGAGGAGGAGAGGCGGCTGTAGTCCGCGCGGAGCCTCCAACCCAGCGGCATTCCGTCCCCAGCTCCGCCCCTAAGTAGCGACGACCTTACAGCGGTCGCTTCCCTTCCCCCCACCTCTCTGCCGCCTTTCCCATCATCCTCCGCTCAGTGGCATCAAACGTTGGACTAGGATGGTCCTGAGCAATTTCTGCATCGCTCCGGGTTGGCGGAGGCTGGGCGGGGAACAAAATGGCGGACAGACCCACCGTCCTCCGCCGCCCCCATTCTTCACTTGCCCATCATCCTTTGGCACACCGCGTCAGCTTCGGAGCTAGGGTTTCCTGCCCCATCCCAAGGGCCCCGGTCACCATGGAAACGGGCCAGGGCGCTCAAAACTAGGGCGGGCCAAGCTCCCGGCGGCTGCCAGCTATTGGTCGAAGGGGCGCCCGAGCCGCAAATGTGGGGCTCGCGCCCGTCCTCGCAACCTCCACCCCTCCCCCCTCACGCGCCACCCCGCCCCCTCGCGGAATGCGTGCAGCGCACGTGGTCCACCGAGCCGCGGACTTAGAGCCGATCCCCGGACTCTGCGCCTAGTCGCTCCCTCCCACGTGATCTCCTTCGCCCCGGCCGGGTCCCTCCGCCCCTCCCCACTGACTTCCCTCGAAGGGGCGGGAAGAGGAGGGGCAGTGGTCGCGCGCTCCGTCCGTTGGACGCCAGCTTCCATTCGCGGGGAGAGGGCAAGAGGGAGGGTCCCGGGAGCTCGAGACGCCGCGGCGGGAAGGAGGAGCGTCCGGTCTCGGCTGGAAAGTCGCACGTGAGCCGGTGGGAAGCTTAGTGCAGGCCGCGCTAGGGGGGCTCCTGGGTTTGTCCTTTCCGTTTCCCAGTCCCGGAGGAGAGACGCGATGGAAACCCCCTTACCCCCTCGAGAGTCCGCGGCATTCGTGGCGGAGCGGAGCCACGATGTGTTTGTCGAAAAAGCCGGAGTGGATCGAGTGGCCGAGATGCTGCTGGAGAAGGTCCCGGGCCGAGAGTTCGGCGTGGGGGGCTGGAAGTCCTTGCACGAGCTGAACCCCCAGGCGGCGGACGAAGACGCCGTCAACTGGGTGTTCGTGGCCGATACGCTCAACTTCTCTTTCTGGTCCGAGCAGGAAGATCGCAGGTGTGGCGTGAAGTACCGGGGTAAAACGCACACCGGGTACTGGGCCCTTTGCGCCGCCATCAACCGAGCGCTGGACGAAGGTTAGCCCCCGGGCTTCAGTCAAGGACCTGGTTTGTGCGGCTTGGGAGAAAGTGGGGACGCGAGCAGAGGGAGGCCCAAAGTTAGGTCGAGCAGAGGAAGAGTCGGCTGCAGCCCAGCGAGTGGGAGCGGGCTGCAAGTGCCATCTTGCACTCATTTTGACACCTTCCTAAAGATCGAACTTAAACGATCCATCTACAAGCATTTATTAAGCACTTACTATATGCTAGGCACTGCGGCAAGCCTGAGTGCAATTAAGGGCGCAGGTAGGAAAGCAGAACAGGTTTTCTGTTACCTGAGGTTACAGTAGGATGAAATCCATAGAAATGCTTTTAAAATACCAGGCATGATGCGGTAAGTGATGTCCTATTGTAAGGCCTGCAAAGGATGGCAGAAGTGTGGACCAGAGACCTGCAATTAGGATTTTGCCAGTGATTTTTTTTTTTTGCTATTGTTGTACCTCTTGGTGGGATTTTTCTGTAAGTTTTATTTGGTTTCACACAAATATTTCTAATAGAGCATGAAAGTATTCAGTGTTTCATTTACTATTGAAGGTGGCACTTTGGCAGTTTCATTGTGAGTAACACGTTCCAAGAGGCGGTGGTAGCTTAGTGGATAAAATGTTAGGTTTGTAGTTAAGAAACCCTGAGTTCACACCCCAGTTCAGATACTTGTTGGCTGTGGAACTCAGGACAAGCCACTTAACCTCTGGGACTTCTGCTGCGTAGAGGTAGTTTCCCAAGCTTATGAAATCACAGGCACTTCCAAGATTTGAGTAGTAAAGTGTAATTGTTCTAGAGGAGACATAAGAAAACCTCTAGTCCTACCCCCTCTGTTTACAAAACAGGAAACTGAAGCCCACAGGTGGAAAATGGGCTTGCTCAAGGTCACAATAGGTTAAATAACAGCTACAATTTGAACCCAGGACCACTGACTGCCATTCTGGTGCTTCTTCCATTACTATTCCAGAATTGCTCCCCATTCATAATTTTTTAACTTTTCTGTCAGGCGTCAGTATTTAATATACAGCACAATAAAGCACCAAAGTAATTTTTGTAAAATCTTGCTAAACAAATCTTTGCAGATTTGGAGGCCTGTATGCCCATAATTTTATATTTCCTTCTAAATAAGTTTTCTTTGCTTGAGTAGCTGTGCATTGAAGTTCTCACTGGAAGGTATTAATACGTTGAATTCGAAAGTATTTATTTTTATCTTCCACTAGTCAAAAATATGAATGCTTAGGAAAGAGTTATGATTCAACCTCATGTCATTTCTTTGTGTCCTTATGGAATTATATTTTGAGTGTGGAACTCTAAGCTCCAAAAAGCTTTGAGGTATGAATTTAGCCTTAGTGCCTTCAACTTGCAAAACATAGTAAATCACTGCTTTCAAGTATATAGTATGTATACATATTCTAAAATTAAAACAGACATGTCTCATAGGAGGAAGGAATATGAATTATAGTTATATCTGAACAATAACAATGTGCTTTTTCCAAAATCATTGATTAAATCAAGCCTTCTTGCTGTACTGAAGGTAGTTTGGAAACAACAGTGAACTTGGAAGGTCAGACCTATCACTCTGCCACTTTCTACCTATGTGACCTTGGCTAAGTCACTTCACCAAATCTCTGTGCTTCAGTTACCTCATCTCTAAAATGAGAGTGTAACTAATAGGTAACTTCTGAAGGCCCTCATCACTGGCTCAACGATTCAATAGACAGTATTATATTTTGCACTGTTAAAATAAATGAAAAACTTCTCTTAGCCCTCAGTACCACTTGTCTTATCAAGATAACGTACAAACTAAAAGCCAAATTAGCTTTTTCTGAGTAGGTACCCGGGAAATTTGGGCTCCCTCATAAATGAATAATTTCTTGCTAGAATTTCTTTTGCATTGCCTTAATAAATTAAGATTGGAATTTAGGTTTGATCAGGATCTCAACAAAATACTGAAAATAGAACTTAACAGGTTTTTTTGTCTTCATATTTATGTAAAGGTCTCAAGTTGTTCTTTGAAATATTTTTTTTTTTGTTTTTGCTTTTCTTCTCCCCTTATCCCTTCAAGGAATACCCCTCACTAGGGCTTCATACTATGCCACAGTTACCCTTGATCAGCTTCAGCATATTTTGCACTCTGACACAGATGTTCCGATGCCTTTGATAGAAGAGAGGCATCAGATTCTCAATGAAACTGGAAAAATTTTACTTGAGAAGTTTGGAGGGTCTTTTCTTAATTGTGTTCGCAAGAGTGATAAAAGTGCACAAAAACTCCTGTCCCTGGTAGTTGAAAGTTTCCCTTCTTATAGAGATGTGGCTGTATATCAGGTGAGTTGGTTTTTTTTTTTGAGAAATTAAATGCCCATCTAAAAACTATCCTTACTATTACTGTTGTATTACAGAATGCTTCTCAAATTTACAGTGAAAATTTAAATTTTAAAGGACAAAAATGCAGTTGTAAGCAGCTACATAATGCGGTGGTTAAGAGTGCTGAACCTGGATCAGGAATACCTGAGTACAAATCCTGCTTCATACATTTACTAACTCTAGCCCTAGTGAAGTCACATAAATTGTCTCAGCCTTAGTTTTCTCATCTGTAAAATAGAGATGATAATAGCACATACCCCTCATGGTGGTTGTGAGAATCAAATGAGCTAATACAGGTGAAGTACTTTGCAAACCTTAAAGCACTCTGTGGTTGCTATTGTAATAACAACCAAAGATTTTAGAGTTAACTTTTAATTTTATGAAATACACATAGTTCTTTAACTACCAAAATATTGTCCTTGGCCCTGCTATTCTTTCTCTATAGCCTGGTAATCATATCACTTACTACCATGGCTTCTGTTACAACCTTGTGTGGATGAACTTCACTGTCATTTGGGAAGGGTCACTGATTCTTTCATGTTACAGATGAGGAACTGAGGTCTAAAGAGGTTTAAGTGGCTTACCTAAGGTCACACAGGTGGCAAGTGGCAGAGCCATGCTCTTTGATCCCAAGTTCTTTAATGCCAAAGCCAGTGTTTTTTCCACTGTAATGTGTGACTTCAGTCTCAAGTTTTAATCCAGCATTTCCAGTTTCCTATTCTTGCTATTCCACGTCAAACTCGATATGTCTAAAATGGAAATAATTGCCTTCTGCTCCCAAATATTTTCTTCCTTCTAATTTCCCTATTTCAGTTAATAGTGTCATTTTCTTTCTGGGCTTAAAAACTGTTATGTCCGTCATCTTTGATACTTTTGCCTTCTCCCCCAAGCTCCCTTTCCAATCCAGTCAGTAACTGTTTGACTTTTGTCTCAACAGTGTCTGTTGCATCGATCCCTTCTTTTCATTCCTACTGTGACACTGTAAACACTCCTAATTCCGCCCCTCGTGACCACTCATCAAGACTATTGCAGTAGGGCTCTAACTGTCCTTCCTTTCTCCAGAGTCTCTCTATCCATATTATACATTACTGTCTTGAATTATTTCCCTAAATCACAACTCATCCATTTATGCTAAAAAAACCTGTGGTTCTTCATTGCCTGTAGAATCAAGTTCAGACTCTTTAGCCCAGCTTCCAGGCCCCCTGTCACCTGTTTGCAGTCTTGTTTTTTTACTCTATCTTCCAAAACTTTACCTGTATGTATTTACTTTATGCTTTCTGACAAATCAAGCAATTCACCAGGCCCTGCAATGGTGGTTTGCCGCCCTACTTTGGCTAATTCTGCTCCCTTTGTCTGGATTCCCTCTTTCCAGCCTGTCAAGATCCTTCAGGGCTTAAGGCTCAGGTTCTGCTTGTCATGAAAGTCTTACCCTTGCCATCACCTGAAAGTAAACTCCTCTTTTTCTGTCTAGCTATAGCACTTTGTAGCTCTTTTGTGACAATTAACTCATTTTGCCTTTCGTTATATTTATCCTCTCCTAGATATAAACTACTTAAAAATAGGAACCATATTATCTTGATCTTCATATCCTCCACAATATCTTGCCAGATAGATGTCTAGTGCTTACTTGTTGAATTATATTCTAAGTTCATCTAAATGAAATAGGAATCTAAATTAAACTTAGTTAAAAATTTACCTCTACAAACGCCTGAAGTTGAGTCAACATTTCCTTAATCTTGAAATAATAATCCAATTTCTATTCATGAGTAATTCTGTGAACAAAAAGCAGTAACAAATTTAGTACTAAAATGATTAAAATTTTATTCTATTTCCTATCAATATTGACTGACTTTCTCATCCTTGCCTTAATTTATATTTCTTAGTTCTTTATTGTTTATCTCTGCGTATTTTCTCTAGTAACATAGTTGTTGGATGGAATCTAAGATAAATTTGCCTAATACCAAATTCTACCCTATAACATATGGTAGTATTATAAGGGTCAAGTGTTTCCTACATGGTGTATTTTGTTTCATACTTCAAAGTACTTTAACAGTGTTAAGTTTTATGGAGAAAACAAGATGTTTACTTGAATTATGCTACTTATAAAATTGTTGGGTTTGAAAAAAAAATTATTATTTTCCCAGTTACATGTAAAAATAATTTTTATCATTTGGTTCTTAATATTTTGAATTCCAAATTCTCTCCTTCCTTCTTTACTCTCTCCCCTCCCTGAGGCAGTAAGCAATTTAATATAGGCTATACATGTGCAATCATGCAAAACATATCTCCATACTAGTCATATTTTGAAATAAAACAGACCAAAAAAAATCACTATGAAAAAAGTAAAGTGAAAAATAGTGTGCTTCAATTCGCATTCAGTCTCCATCAGTTCTTTCTCTGGTGGTGGAGAGCATTTTTCATCGAGTCTCTTGGATCTTTTTGTTGCTGAGAATGGCTAAGTCATTCACAGTTAATCATCATACGGTGTTGCTGTTACTATGTACAATGTTCTCCTGGTTCTGCTCTCTTCACTTTGCATCAGTTCATGTAAGTTTTTCAGGGTGTTTTTTCTTTAATCATCTTGCCCATAATTTCTTATAACACAATTTCAGTTAATAGTGTCATTTCCTCTCTGGGATTAAAAACTGTCATATCAGTCTCCATATACCATATATCACATATACCACATTTCATATACCACATATACCACAATTTGTTCAGCTGTTCCATAACTGATAGACATCCCCTCAATTTTCAACTCTTTGCCACCACAAAAAGAGCTGCTCTTATAAAAGTGTTTTACAGAATTCTGTATAACTATGGTGCCATAGCACCAAAAAGGACCTCAGAGAAAATGTCTTAAAGTTAGTCCAATTAATAAATGATAAATGCTTTAAATTCAGTCTCATAAGTTGGGGTAAATCTAATCTACAAATTGAGATACAACTGTATATTTTCTCCATTGTATTTATTAATATTGAATATTGTTGAATATTGACCTCTTTCTAACTCAGTCATTTCAGTGCTTTTTCAAGGTCGTTCCAAATTTAGTGGTGGATTGTTTTGTTTTTTTAAACTTATTAACTAGTAGTAGCACCCATTAGTGGTGCCTTTGAAATTTTCAGTTATGGCCCTTGGTCTAAAATATATGCTTTTGTTAAAAGTATTAAATATTTTACAAAGGGCCTTCCCTCTTACCCCTTCATGTATCGTGGGGCCACAATGGCTGTGGCCTTGCAATGACGTGAGATAAATTTTCAGAGACCTCAGGATATAGTGAATTCAAGACATGCTGAAGTTCTGTTTGCTTTTAGTTGTCATAGATTCTGTTGTCATGGAATCGTGGATTCCTAGTATCATGGAAGAAAGGAAGGAAGCAGTTAAGATTTATAGATGAATTATTCTGTTTTAGAGTTCAGTTCATCAAGCATTTACTAAAATCTGAAATCAATGAAAGCCTATTATATGCCCAGTATTGCGCTTTTTTTCTGCTTTATGTGTTCAATACATCCCTAAGAAATTGCATGTAAATGATGTTTTAAATAAATAATATTTTAAATGTATACACATTGGATTTCCTTCAAGTGAGCCACACTGTAAAGGGAACATTGGTATACTGAATCATTCTTCCTAAATCCCCTCATACTCTTCATTTTCTGTTGAGAGTGCTGCTGTTTTTCCATTCTAAGGTTTGCAACTTCAAAATCGTTCCTTAGTCCTTTCATCCAGTCGTTTGCCATGTTTTGTCAATTTACTTTCTTCAGTATCTCCCCTGTTCTCTCATACTACAACCACCCCAGTTTAGGATCTCCTTAACTGTCTCTCTGCTACTATAATTGCTCTCTAATTGGTCTCCCTCCTTCCATCTTCTCCTTTTTCCTATGTCTAACACAGTTGTTAAATTGAGATTCTTAAATTACAAGTTTGAACATGTCATTTCCCCCAGTCAGGGAGCTTCAGGGGCTTCCTACATCCTTCAAATCAAACTCCTTTATTTAACATTTGAAATTCTTTATAGTGTGGCTCTCAACTTTCATTCCAGGCTGATTAGACATTATTCCTCTGCTTTCCTCACTGCACTCTATTTTAGCTCAAACTTGGCATACTTGTATCTGATATACCACATTCCATAGCCCATCTCCACTTAAGCCGTTAACTCATACCTGGAATTCTCTCCCTTCTCATCTCCATCTCTCCATCCCTTGAAATCCTGGGTTCCTTTTAAGGAACAACAACCTTATTTTCCTCAGGATTGAGTGGAAATCCTCTGTTCCATTAAAGGATTCATTTTTTTCTCATGTGGGATTATACTTAATCTTACCAAATAGGTTATCATTCATTAGAAGCCCTTGTATTTGGAATATCATATTCCAAGCTCGCCTTTCATTTATATTTGGCAGCTGCTAAGCCTTGTATAAATTTTATTGTGACTTATTATTTACTTGAACTGTGGTAGGTTTCCCTGAACTTGTTTTTTCAGTTGCCATGTTTTCCAAAACCATCTGACACAGAGTATGCAGGAGGCCTAGAATGAGTCAAGGATCCTCACCCTCCCGCTGACATAATTTGCCACTTTCAACCCTAACAGAACTCTCAGTGAGCCCCTGGAGCTGAGTCAGCTACAAACCTAGCTCCAGTCAGTCTAGCCCAGACTGAGAAATTGTTCAGCTGGGACCCTTTCAGACAAACAAGACATTCTCCTTTTGTGGTCTGGCAGTTCCCAAGGAGGAGGGAGAAGGGGCCGATGCTGCTCCTGCCATTCTACTCTTGCTCTCCCTCCCTTTTCCCACCCTTTTTCTCCCCTAGGGGAGGGGACTGGATCTTTTTTCTTCCCCTCTGACTTTCCCTTTTTTAACCCTTAAACACAGGCTCATTTGTATACAGTATAAAGAGTTCTAACATGCGTGTGCTTTAGCTTTCTCTTGTAATAAAATAAGTTACTACTCGTTTCTTTTGGTATCGTGACTGTTGATTGACAGAACTTTTTATCTACTTCTATGTTTTCTGTCCCCTGAAAGTGCTGAATTTTGGTTATCCTGGGATTTATTTCAGGGCTTTTTTTTAGGAGGTGACTAGTTGATTCTGTTTTCACTTTGTCTTCTTGTTTCAAGAGCTCCGGGCAGTTCTAGGGATTCATGACTCAGGATTGCTAGTGACTCTGGCAACTTATTAAATTATATTAGCTTGTAGTCATAAGGTTTTTCTATTAACAGTTAAAAATGTTAGAGGAGAACTATTTTCAATGAGCTATATTTACTGTCTGCCACTACAGTCCTAATTTGATACCTAATCTTAGCCTGGAGGTGACCCTGACTTCTTAACTAAATTTAGAAGGTTTCATCACAAGGTTAGCCCACTAGCTGATGCTTTTTTGGTGGTGGAGGGGGAGAGGCAAGGAGACAGGTGGAATAACATCTCATAAAGACTACTTAGGATCAGAGAAGTTGCTTTCAGTATTTGAGGGGACATAGTTATATCAATGAAATATGGCTACTCGAAGTAAAAATATTTACGGTAGCAAAATTAGAGGAAATACAAAAAATGTTATTTGGGACTTAATGGTGTTTTCAGTGACATCAATTGTAATTATGGAGCAAAAACTCTCTCTGGACATTAGTTTTCCACATCTGTAAGATGAGAAATTTAGACCAAATTTCCCAGGTGCCTTCCCTTCTCTCTTCCCCTCCTCCAAGCCCGTCAAGGCACCAAAATGAGAGCAGTACCTTGGCCAACTGCAGCTCCATCTTCTGCCCTGCTAGCTGGTGCACTGAGGTGATTGGGTAGACTTTGGGAGTTGCTGTTCCCCTCATTTCCCAGGTGCCCCAGAGAACTAACCAGGGCACGAGCAGGTACAGCATTTCAGCCTCTGCCACTAAAAGATGAAACATTTCTGAGAGTGTGCCCAGAATTGGGATGACTCCAAGCTGGGTGAGAGATCCAAGGAGGAACAGAATCAATCACCAGTATTTATTGGGGATACAAGTACAAAGAATGAAACAATCCCTACATGCAAGGGGCTTACATTTTAATGAAGGAGATAATTACATAGGGGTGGGGGTGTGTGTGTGTGTGTGTGTGTGTGTGTGTACATATATATATACACACAAAACAGTTAAATGCAATGTTGTTTGAGAGGGAAGACACTAGCAATTAGATCAGGAAAAGCTTCACATTGAAGATGGTGTTCAAACTGTATCTTAAAGGAAGAGAAAGACTGTCAGGCAGAGATAAGGAGGGAGGAGTGTATTCAGGGGTATAAGATGGCCAGGATAGAGGTATAGAGTTTGAATATAGTGTATGTGAAGAGCAGAGAGAAGTCCAGTTTGGCTAAATTGCAGAGTGTAAGAGGGAGAAATGCACTGCGGGTTTGCAAATAAATTGTTTTTGTGTTTGTCCTTTGTTTTCAAAGAGGACCACAACATCGGGGGAAATGATGACATGACTTGCAGTTGACTTTGATTTGGATGAGGGAGGGCTGTGCAAGGTCACCAGCCTCACTTTCTTCTCCAGAGCCATCTGGGTCCAGTGACCAGATACTCATCAGGATGACTGGAGATGACCCAGGATGCAATGGGAGACCCTGGCCCTTTTAGTCTAAAGCCTTTTCATCTGTTCACTTAAAGTAAGGTGATGCCCATTCAGTGAATAGGCCTCTTTAAGAAGTGAATCAAGGGATGGCCCCTTTAAATAGAGAAAAAAAAAATCAAGCTGGGAGGGGAAGACCC
This sequence comes from Phalanger gymnotis, assembly GCA_028646595.1. Lineage (NCBI taxonomy): Eukaryota > Metazoa > Chordata > Mammalia > Diprotodontia > Phalangeridae > Phalanger > Phalanger gymnotis. The sequence continues at coordinate 267,705,924 of CM053624.1, read as the reverse complement.
TCAGGGGTACTGTTTCTTTTTATTTTTTTAATTTTTAAATTTTATTATTTAATACTTTTAGTTTCCAGCATTGATTTCCACAAGATTTTGAATTATAAATTTTCTCCCCATTTCTACCCACCCCTCCACTCCAAGATGGCATATATTCTGATTGCCTCATTCCCCAGTCAGCCCTCCCTTTTGTAACCCCACTCCCCCCATCCCCTTTTCCTTTATTTTCTTGTAAGGCAAGCTAGATTTCTGTGCCTCATTGCCTGTATATCTTATTTCCCACTTGCATGCAAAGACATCTTTTTTTTTAATATCTGCTTTTAAAACTTTGAGTTCCAAATTCTCTCTCCTCTTCCCTCCCTACCCATTTTCCCTAAGAAAGCAAGCAATTCAACATAGGCTACACTTGTATCATTATGCAAAAAACCCTTCCACAATACTCGTGTTGTGAAAGACTAACTATATTTGCTCCCTCCTATCCTGTCCCCCTTTATTCAGTTTTCTCCCTTGACCCTGTCCCTTTTTGAAAGTGTTTGCTTTTGATTACCTTCTCCCCCATCTGCCCTCCCTTCTATTGTCCCCACTTTTTTTATCTCCGTTCTCCTTTCCTGTGGGGTAAGATACCCAATTGAGTTGTCAAATCAAATCCAAATGAGAGCAAGATTCCCTCGTTCCTCCTCACCTGCCCCATCTTTCCTTCCAACGAACTGCTTTTTCTTCTCCCTTTTATGTAAGATAATTTACCCCATTCTATCTCTCCCTTTTTCCCTCTCTCAATATATTCTTCTCTCATCCCTTAATTTGATTTTATTTTTTTAGATATCAGCCCTTCATATTCAAATCACCCTGTGCCCTCTGTTTTTCTATATATGTATATTCCCTTCAGCTACCCTAACAGTGAGGTCTTGTGAATTATACACATCATCTTTCCATGTTGGAATGTAAACGAAACAGTTCAACTTCAGTAAGTCCCTTATGATTTCTCTTTCTTCATTATCTTTTCATACTTCTCTTGATTCTTGTGTTTGAAAGTCAGATTTTTCTATTCAGCTCTGGTCTTTTCACTGAGAAAGCTTGAAAGTCCTCTACTTTGTAGAAAGTCCATATTTTACCTTGGAGCATGATACTCAGTTTTGCTTGGTATGTGATTCTCGGTTTTAATCCTAGCTCCACTGACCTCCGGAATATCATATTCCAAGCCCTTTGATGCCTTAATGTAGAAGCTGCTAGATCTTGTGTTTTCCTAATTGTGTTTCCACAATACTTAAATTGTTTCTTTCTAGCTGCTTGCAGTATTTTCTCCTTGATCTGGGAGCTCTTGAATTTGGCGACAATATTCCTAGGAGTTTTCTTTTTGGGATCTTTTTCAGGGGGTGATCGGTGGATTCTTTCAATTTCTATTTTGCCCTGTGGCTCTAGTTAGAATATCAGGGCAGTTCTCCTTCATAATTTCTTGAAAGATGATATCTAGGCTCTTTTTTTGGATCATGGCTTTTAGTTAGTCCAATAATTTTTAAATTCTCTCTCCTGGATCTATTTTCCAGGTCAGTGGTTTTTCCAATGAGATATTTCACATTGTCTTCCATTTTTTCATTCTTTTGGTTCTGTTTTATAATTTCTTGATTTCTCATAAAGTCACTAGCTTCCACTTGCTCCAATCTAATTTTTAAGGTAGTGTTCTCTTCATTGGTCTTTTGGACCTCAGGGTTACTGTTTCAAAGAGAAACAGTTACAATTGACATTCTTTCCAAGGCAGGAGGGCCCAAAATACAGCCATTAAGTGGACCTTGGATAGGGACCTATTGTGGTCCAATCTGTGAGCTTCAGAGTAAACTGGCTTTGGAAAGAAAGAAGGAAAGAATTCTGATTAAGAATGAAGAAATAGGAAATCATTCCTGAAGATTAAACTGATTTAGCATAAAACCATAATTGACAGTGACATAGTAAAGCAGGCCAAGACCACAAGTAACTTTGTATCTTTTGTTGTGACCAGTACTTCTTGTTTCAGATCTGAGATGAAGGGTCTTCCCATTATGGAGATTTGTGAGATTGTGTAGTTTTATTGGGACGTGGCTATGTGCTCTCATCAACATGAGTAGTTGTGATGTTAAATCTTAGTAAAAATAGCATCTCAAATAAAGTGATTTCTTTCTGGATGTAGAAAAAAAAATGATAATTTTGGACTAGATGATCCTCAGGATCATTTCCAGCCATAGCATTTTGTGATTCTGTAAACATTCCTAAAAGCATTTCTTGTGATAATAATCAGAATGCCAGTAGACATGAGTGTTAGAAAGTTATTGATTTCAAGATTTTTCCTAGTTGACTTTTGTGGTATTCTTTACCCTGTTCTCTGCCATCTGTATGATTTTTACCTGTGAGCTCTGCTGTGGAGCCTCTGCCTCTTTGCCACCATGACAGCCGAGCCTCCCCCTGGAGGAATCACTGTCTCCAGGAACCTTCATGGTGGGATGGTGAAAAGAAAAGGTGTGAAGAAGTAGAGAATACTAACAGCTTGGGAGATCATGAAAGTCTTCCATTAGGAGGTGCTTCTTAAGTTGGGCCTTGAATAAAACTAAGGGTTGGATTCCAAGACAAGGGAACACATCGTGTGGTCCTGCAGCACAACCTGTGCAAAAGCATGGAGATAAGAAATGGCGTGGTAAGCTCAGGAAACGGCAGCAGGGTAGTGTGGCTGCAAAGCTGAACATGCCATGGAAGTAACAACAGCATGCCTAGGAAACGAAATTAAAGCCAGAGAAGTTCTGTTTTACCCTGGAGGTCACAGCGAGCCACTGAAGATTCTGGATTAAGGGAGTAAAATGGTGGTGCTAATGTAGGAAGACTGTTTTGACAGCTGTACGGAAAATGGACTGGCAGCCAGGAGACTAAAGAGAAGACTTGTGGTTATCTAGGGGAAACGGATTTGACCTTAGAGGGGGGCCAGGAATTGGCCATGGGAATGGAGAGAAGAGAACAGATGGGAGAGTTGTTGGGCAGTAGAATCAACAAGCATGATGTGGTAGGAACATCCACCCCACATAAGCTAGGCTAGTTTTCTTCCCTAAAAGATTTAAAAAAAAAACTCTACTCAAGATTCATTTGGGTTAAGGTGACTGTTGACATAGCTTCCTGAATGCCTAAGTATGAAAAGTCCAGTGTTAGAAGGATTCAGGGGTTTCCTCAGACTTGGCATACCCCCTGACTGGGCATGCCACCATGGCAACTGAATCAGTGATATCTTTGATGACTATCCTTTCCATGCTGTTGTTGAGTACATTTCATTTTGTTAAATGATTTATGGTTTATGAGTATCTCATTTTGTTGAATTCTTGAGCTGGAATGACTGAACTGGCCCAGGCCTGGTCCAGACTGCTTGGCAAGTGACTAGATATGAAGGATTAAAAATAGCCAAGAGTTAAAAATAACTCCCAAGATAATGAATGTGGGTAACTGAAGGTACCCCAATAGAAATAGTGAAGTTTGGAGCAGGAACTTTATATAGATTATCTAATCTGATCAGTCATAGGAGGTTCAGTGAGGTGGGTGGTTAAGGCCCAGGAAATTTCAGTGAGAATGGGTAGTAGGATGGTGTCTCGTCAGGTGGATGGAGCCTGGCTTCTATGTAACCTAATGAACAGTAAGAGAGGGTCCAGGCAGACAGTCATGTCAAGGATAGTTGGCATAAGTAACAAGGAAAGACCCAACCACAGAGCCTGTGACTTTGAGTCAGGGTTCAGTCTCTGGAAAACAGGCAAGGGCCAGGAAGAGTCCCAGTACCCTCAGAACTGTGATGTGGGACAAGAGAACAAGGTAGACCAGAGGGATTGGGATTGGGATTGGCGTTCCATGTGCTAGAACTGGGGTTAAGAGGGATCAGAAGAAGCAAAAATGACTTGCCGCTGACCTGTGGGAGCACACGGAATTTAGTTAACTCATTAGACTATTTAATGGACTATATTGAGCACCAGCTACATCCAAAACATTTGCCTGTGTAGTCTATAATTCATTAATCAGCCAAGCATCAAGCACTTATATGTATAAGGTAATGTACTAAACACTGAGAATACAAAGAAAAAAGGAGCTTCCACTTTACTAGGAGAAGCAACATGTACATAAGTATGTATATGATAGCTACAGAGCAGATGGAAGTTAAACTTAGAGGGAAATGGACTAGAATCAGGGGGCACCAAGAAAGGCCCTTCTGCATAAGGTGCCACTTACCACGTAGCATTAGAACTAAGCTTTGAATAAGTCAGCGGTAGAGGTGAAAGGGGAGCATTCTAAGCATGGTGAGGAGTAGATCTAGCAGGGGAGAGAATACTATACAAGTCACTATAATGTAAGATGTAGCATAAGTGCATAAATAAAGGCTGAAAAAGGCAGGATGAACTGGGCCTTGAAAGGAGGCTTAGAATTTCAGAAGTTAAAGGTAAACATTTTTCTCTCTTCCCTAGGAAGCTAAATTTAACTGGGGCCTACACACTGCACATGGGGTATATGTGACCCTATCTGAAAGAGTGGAGATGGATACAAACTTTGTTTAACAATGATAAAGAATAATAACAGCATTTACATGAAGCTTTAAGGTTTCCAAAGTACTTTACAAATAATACCCCAATTGATCCTCACAACCACCTGCAAGGGAGGTGCTGCTGTTATCCTCATTTTACTGATCAGGAAACAGAGGGTAAATGATTTGCCCAGGATCTCACAGCTATTGTCTTAGGCAATATGTGTGTATATATATAGAGAGAGAGAGAGAGAAGGAGAGAGAGAGAGAGAGAGAATTTTTGGTTTAAAATAAGGTTGGGGGGTTTTTTTTGGTATTTTCTGTTTTTTTTCCCTCTTTCCTCTTTCTTTTTCTTTTTCTTTTTAGTTTGCAACATACGGTTCTACATAATTTTGAGTTCCAGATTTTCTTCCCTCCCTCCCCAAGATGGCATGGAATCCCTTATAACTTCCATGTATAATTTCGCATTGAATTAATTTACACACTAATCAAGTTGAGGAGAATTATGACCAATGGAATGAATCATGAGAAAGAAGAAATAGAACCAGAAAAAAAAAACACAACCCAAAAACAAATACAAAAGAGAGAAAAAAAACGGGGGAGAAAAAGGCGAGCATGAAGTGTGCCTCGATCTGCATTCATACTTCATAGTTCTTTCTCTGGATGTAATGTTTCCATCTTGAGTCCTTTGGAGCTATCTCTGCATATTGTGTTGCTGAGAAGAGCAAAGTCTTCCAGGGTTAGTCATCACAGAATCCATATATCTGTGGTTGTGTATAATGTTCTCTTGTCTCTGCTGTGCTCACTCAGCATTATATTGTGTAGGTTTTTCCAGGTTGTGATGAAGTCCGTATCATCCCCATTTCTTATAGCACAATAGTATTCCATTACCTTCATATACCACAGCTTGTTCAGCCGTTCCCCAATTGATGGGCATCCCTTTGATTTCCAATTCTTAGCTATCACAAAAAGAGCTGCTATAAATATTTTTGTACATATGGGTCCTTTTCCCACTTGTGTGATCTCTTTGGGATATAACCCTAGAAGTGGTATTGCTGGGTCAAAGGGTATGAACATTTTTATAGCCCTTTGGGCATAGTTCCAAATTGCTCTTCAAAATGGCTGGATCAGTTCACAACTCCGCCAGCAGTGTAACAATGTTCCAATTTTCCCACATCCTCTCCAGCATTTATCATTTTCCTGTTTTGTTATTTTAGCCAATCTGACAGGAGACAGATGGTATCTAAGAATTGTTTTG
>CM053624.1:267664257-267699662 GCA_028646595.1 Phalanger gymnotis | reverse complement strand
AGCAAAATATAGTTGGTTTTTCAGAACATGAGTGTTGTGGAAGGGTTATACATAATGATATGCATGTGGCCCATGTTGAATTGCTTGACTTCTTAGGGATGGTGGGTGGGAAGGGAAGAGGGGAGAGAATTTGGAACTCAAAGTTTTAAAAAATAGATGTTCAAAAACAAAAACAAAATTTTTTGCATGCTACTAGAAAATAAGATACACAGGCAATGGGGCATAGAAACTTATCTTGCCCTGCAAGAAAGAAAGGGAAAAGGGGATGGGAGGGGAGTGGGGCGACAGAAGGGAGGGCTGACTGGGGAACAGGACAACCAGAATATACACCATCTTGGAGTCGGGGGGAGGGTAGAAATGGGGAGAAAATTTGTAATTCAAACTCATGTGAAAATCAATGCTGAAAACTAAATATATTAAATAATAAAAAAAAATTTAAAAAACAAATGGATAATTAATCACATTTATGTGTTGGTGAGATTCCCCTTCTTCTCCCTATGATACCCCTTGCCCTAATCTGAGCCAGAAGGGGTGATTGACCCAGGCATCTCATTAATTGAATGAGAAGGAATGGATGAATTACTGAATGAAGCATTTAGTAAGAGCATACTATGTGCCAAGACCTGTATTAAGTGCTGGGAATACAACAGAAGAAAGTTCAGTTGCAGGGTGTATGGAAAAGTCTGGAAGATGTAAGGATGCAACACTGATGCAGTTGGTAAGGTAGTGCCAGGATCTTTAGGTTACACACCAGTAGATCAGATGACAGGAACAAGGGTCTGAAAAGAATAGAGAGACAGGAAGACCTCCACGTCACCAGAAGAATAGAGTTGGTGACATATCCGTTTCTTTGGAAGTCAAACTGAACATGTTCTAGGATCACCCAGGGTGAAGGGAGAGAGGAAGGGTGTCATTTTGTTCTCCAGGGGAGAGTCTAATGAAACTTGAATGTGACAGTGCAAGCTAGATATGTCAAGGCATGATCCTTTCAGGTCTCCAATCCTTCTTATCGTAGCCTGAAGATCACAGGTTAGATGACCCTGTCATCTTTGACACCTTCCCCTTCTCACATTCAGTCAGTTGTCAAGTGCTGATTCTGCCTTTCAAACCCTTTAGCAGCTATCTTTCCATTTTTGCCATCCCCAATATATAACTTATTACCTGCTCTATTGTAATACTAATAGCCTCCTAAAATCCTTACCTCTGGTTGTTCTTTACCAGCATAATTTCTCTAAAGTACAATTCTAATGTCACTTCCCTAACTTTGGTGACTCTGCATTGTTTTTGTTTGCAAATGAAGTACAAATTCTTTTGCATGGCATTTAAGCCCTACAGGATCTGGTCCCTAACCTACCTTTCCTGTCATACTTTCCATTGTACTTCCCTTCAGAGGCAGCTAGGTGGCTCAGTGGATAGAGTACTGGGTTGGCTTCAGACACTTACCAGCTGTGTGACCCTAATCCACTGGAGAAGGAAAAGGCAAACCACTCCACTATCCTTATCCAATGGACAATACAGTCTACAGTCAAGAATAGTTGAACATGAACAACGTATTTTCCTTCACCTAGCTCAGGGGTGGGGAACCTGTGGCTAGAGGCCACATGTGGCCCTCTGGGTCCTCAAGTGTAGCCCTTGGACTGAATCCAAACTCGACAGAACAAATCCCCTTATAATAAAAGGATTTGTTGTGTAAAACTTCGGCTCAGTCAAAATACCGCACCCAAGGACCTAGAAGAGGACATGTGGCCTCCAGGCTAAAGGTTCCCCACCCCTGAATACTTTGAACTATCAATTGAACTCTAAATACTGCTTCCTGTTTCTACATAGACCTTTGCTGAAGCTGTTCTTTCCATGAAAGGTCCTTTCCCTCAAACTATCAAAACCCCACTTCTTTGTTATTTTATTACCTCCTTCTAGTCTCATATGATCTTCTAAATCGCCAAAATTTGTATTATATTTCATCCCTCCTCCTAGATTGTAAGCTCCTTAAGGGTAAAATGCAGTAAGTTTTCTTAGTATCCTTCCCCAGTCCTACTAGTGCCATTATTCAGTCTTCCTTTGTGACTCCCTTTTTCCTAGCAGATACTGGAGTGGTTTGCCATTTCATTGTCCAGCTCATTTTACAGAGGAGGAAACTGAAGCAAACAGGGTTAAGTGACTTGCCCAGGGTGATACAGATAGTATCTAAGGTCAGATTTGAACTGAGGTCCTCCTGATTTCAGGCCCCATGCACTATCCATTGTGCTAGCTAGCCCCTACTGGGGTCTCTGTAAATAGTTATGACTTGTAGTGCTTGCTGCTTGAAGCACTGGAGCAGGAATCAGAAGACCCAAGACCAACTCACTAGACGTGTGACCCTGGGCAGGCCAGCCCATCTCCCTTAATCCATTGGAGAATGAAATAGCAAAACACTCCATTATCTTAACCAAGAAAATCCTAAGGATAGTACTGGCATATGGTCCACCAGGTCAGTCAGATGCAAATTGTTTGCTTCCTCACCTTAAGTAAGTTATTTGGGCCTAGCTCCAAATTCAAGTGGGTGGCGATCAAACAAGCATTTTAGCCCCACAAAGGGGGAAGGCTTCTGAAAAGCTAATCATTCCAGACCTTTTACTCATAAATGAATTAAAAAGTCCTAGGTATAATGGAGTAAACAGTACCCTCACCTTATAAACATTTTTCTCCCTCTAGAGTTCATTTAAGAAAAATCAGGCTAAATTGCTTGTATTTCATGTGGTTGGGCACTACCAAATTCATGGCAAACTTATTAGAAGCAGCACAGCATCACATTTGCTGGATTTTAAAATGGCAATCATGTAATGACAGTGCAAACCCTGTGAAACACATGCTTAAATCTATTGATACTTGTCAGGACTCTGTCAAGCTTATTGTTTTATATTCCGAGCACCTCTTTTTTACTCAGACTTTTAAAAGGATTGCAACTCATATTTTGTTTATGTTTGGGAAACAAATACACAGTGTCCAGCATAGCATCACAGGGCTAATCCCCCCCCCCATCACCAAAACATTCCACCATTTTAGGCTCTATTATTGACTATGTAGAGAATAAACTTTGGATCACTAGGAATTCAACTCACTTTCATAATGATACTTGCAGTTTTTTCAAAAAGATTCTATTTTTGTCAGGTAAAACGTTTTTGGTAAGATTTGATAAGAAAAAATTGTCATAATGTATTTTAAACCATGTGCAAAATGAACAATTTGCTCTATGTAAAACTATCACACTAGGTTTCAAAAACGATTGTCTAATTTAAATGTGAGATTATTCTAGTTCCTTAAAAGAAATAAAGATTCAAACTTAATAACAATGTCACTCATTCTCCAAATGGGGCACATCAAATCCAGCGTTGTGTGAGTTTATTTTTATTTGGAAGTGAAATTAGAACTTTTAACTATTAATACAAATGCCAAGATACTACACAAAACATCCACAGGTACTTTTTTTTTTTATCACTTTTTGAATTGTTCACAAACATTTCCTACATAATCCAACATACAACAGAGAAATGGTACATCTTTCTTTCAAATCTGCATACAATGGAAAAACAAGTATATATATATATATTTTTACAATGTTTAACTAGTAGACACCAGGCAAGTTGACAGTTTTTTATAGTCTACAAGTGAGGAATTATCTAAAAATAATCAGAATTTATTCAGCTTCAGTCACTTTCACAACCAAATGTTATTCTGATTAGTAAAACTTGTTGCTAATCAGGCTTCAGGTGTGTACCTAGACCAATTAGTGGTACTGCTCCCAGCTTGGTTGTTCTTCACAATTACTAATATAGAAAATTGTGCTGCAAGTAGGGGCAAGCTGTTGCATGAATGAATGTGATGCAATTCCTTCCCAAGCAATGGACTTTCAAGTCATCAAGTTGTCACCAAGACTTTTTGCTTATTGTATGTCCAAGAAGATACGCCTATATCCACAGAGGAGCTGAAAATCAAACTTAGTGTTTAATTAGTGCTGCTTTTATCTAGGGGGAAAAGATTTATCCACTTGAGATTTAATGTCTTAAAAAAAATGACCACCAAAAATAGGTTCACTAAATTTATTTTAAAAATCATAAAACGTTTCTTACAAAAGAGCATTACATTCTGCACACTGCTCTGAATGGATGCCAGGGACACGTGGACTATTGATACTCTTTCTCCCCTGTCCCACCCCCCAAAAAATTACAGTGACCACAAAGCAAGGTGTTCACAATAGTTACAGGAGGGGAAAAAAATTATTATTATTTTTTTTACCACCAACAATGAACAAAAATAAAATTCACTCTCTCTGCTGCTGTTTCAAAATTTCAATGTTAGTTTTGCGCGCCCTTCCCCCCCCACCCTGTTTGTAAGGAACTAAAACATTACATCTGGTGAACAGCAAAGATTTCACTACACCTCAAATGCAGAACACCTATGAAGCAGAGGAATGTTGGCTTTTTAAACAGAAGCAGATAAAAAAAAAAAGATGCAGGACTCCTTCAGTTCTTCACTAGTCTTAGAAAAACTTTCCAGAATACTGCTTCACACTATAAAAAAGAAAAAATATCTTGCATTAGAATCCTTCAACATCTGCATACTGCTTCACACTATAAAAGAAAAGAAAAAAAAATGCGAATTAGAATTTTTGTACAGAACATCTTGCATCAACATTAAAAAAAAGACAATAAATTTAATGCTAAATTAAAATGACAAACTTGTCAATTAAAGTTTAAATGTAATTTAAATTTGAAAACATAAGCAATTAAAATTAAAGACTTAAAAAGTCCAACAGCAGAAAAATGCTTCTTAACAATAACAGACAGCATAGCAGGATTAAGAAAATGAAATTTTAAAAAGCTGTTAATATTTGGCAGGAAAGACAAAGAAATGCCAGGTGTGAAATGCTGCATTAACAGCACCAATGTTTTCAACTTGTCCTGTAGAGGCATGGCCTGTGCCATATGGCAGACTGTGATTTGTTGTCGTTTTAGTTATCTAAAAACAACAAAATCACTAGTCTTCCACACAGAACTAGGCCAATATCCAAAGAAATCTTCCATATTTTCTACAGGCTCTATATAATTTATTACAAGTAGTTTTTGCAGCAGTTTTCACCAGAGAAATGAGAGGACTGCTTGGTTAAGGCTTCTTCCAGCAAGATTAGTATTGAGGGTGTCTTCATTTTAGTAAGAAAGCAGAAGAAAATGAAAGCGAACTACCAGGATGTTTAGAAGTTAGGTCCCCCAAAATAGATTTTGAGATACCATGGCTTCTAAAAGAAATATCAATTGAGGGAAAAAAAAGCTTCACGTTCTAGTATGTTAAAGTGAATTAAAATAATTTGAAAATTAATTTCAACCTACCTGTTTTGCAGTAAATACTGTGCATTTTGTATCTGGTCCTGTGTTCCTGTAATGGTAATAATTCGATCCTCAGATCCTTCCAAAGGCTCATCAATTTTGATTGATGCTCCAGATTCATGACGTATTTGTTTGATTCGCTGACCACCTTTGCCAATAATAGATCCAGCCAACTGAAAAGTATAAAAACTTTGATAATCAAAAATATGTTCACAAATTCACATTTTAGAATCCTGTATTCTTTTAGTAGCTTTAAAATTTTAATTACATAACTTTATTACCAAGGGGTACAAACAGCTCAATCGTTATTTGGAAATTCAATTACAAATTAGTTAAGTCTTAGAGAAGGGATTCTGAATCTGGGTTCCTGAATTTGTTAACAATTTCATTATATTGTTTTTCCTTGGCAACCCCATTTTCAGCATTTAAAAACATTCAGAGTCCAGGCTTCACCAGATTGCTAAAGGGGACCATGACAAAAAAAAATGGTTAAGCATGTCTACTATAGACAACTCTACATTTCATTCATGTTTCATCAGGACAGTGAAAATTACATCTTTCTGGGCAGAAAAACTCACTTTTCCCTCTTTAAATATTATCAATCAGTCCAAGTACATTTTAAAGAACTGGTTTAGAGTCAATAAATATTGGAAATGGGAAATAAGTTAACAACTTCAGCAAAGAACTTTGTTAGGCCACTGCACATTGAAAAAGATAAAGTTAGGAAAGGTGTCAACACAATTCCTGTCAGGTAATGAGCAATTTGAAGTATACGTTTCTTTTTCATTGGTTTCAAAATAATTAGGGTTTTTAAATTTTAGCTTCTAAAATTATAGCTTTTAAATTTATCTTGTTACCATAATAATTGGGATACTAACAATCACAATGCAGTTTTGAAGAGAAATTGAAGACTCAAAGTTAATGAATTGTTTATAACAGTCTTCTTTTCCTCCAAAAATGTCCATGCCCTGAAGTTCAAGCTAATAATTTCAATCAATTTTGCTAAATTACTCTAAATTTTAGAATGAGATGGTAAAAAAGATTTAGTAACATGGGAATTACTTACATCTTTGGGAATAGTTACTTGTGTTGTAATAATGGGTCCACCAAGATCACCATATGAGCCACGGCCCCCTGCATAGGAATAATCTAATTTAAATCATAAGCATCAAGTTCTTTATGAAGCAGGAAACGTTTTTAACTCAATTAGGATAAAAACACTTACCATATCCAGAACCACCCTAAAGATTGTGGAAAGAGAAATGTGAAAAATTACTCCATAAAACAAGTCGTTATATAATTATCGGTTTTAAAATCAATTTAATGCACATGCAACATTTTGATTAAACAACCCAGGAAATCAAAGTAGTTATTGTGCAAAAACAAACACCGCCCCCCCCCCGCATTATAACAGGCTATTTATAGTTAATTTCAGAAGGATTTCTATACCTTCAGGTTATATAAGTTTCTAAAGGCTTTATTTAATCCCCAACATTTATTAAAATAATCAAAGGTCCCAAATTATGTTTATTTCTATATGAAACAAATCCCACCCCTTGCTAATTAAATGCAAATCAGAGAACCACTAAGCACCCACACCAATCTATGATTCAAATAAAGTTTTAAGACTTAAAAAAAAATGTAATACCGTAAACTCATGGTACTCAACCTGTGGTTCATAAGCCATCTGCCATTCGGAAGGACTCCATGTATCTATTGCAGAGTCCCAAGTCTCATCAGCACTAAAACCAACCTGTATTACATAGTTAACAGTCTCAATTAGTATAAATGCACTACATTGATGAAACATTCCACTCCCCAATTATTAATGTTGTCATGAGCCTATGATGTTTCAATTTGTGATTGGTTAATCTTTTCCCATCATACAGTCCAGGGACTTTGTGGAGAAGGAATACTAACTACATAGTAAGAATTATAGGGCATGGATAAGCAAAAGAATCATTTAATGCTTCTGGTGTAACAGATGAGATCATAATGGCACTTTAGATGATGATGTATGTGGATCTCTGGTAGTGCATTTTGGCATCGGGATGAGAAAATTTATTTCTCCATCTTGGCTGAATATTAAATGTATTACATTTCCAATAGCACCTCCAACTCATAACAGCAATGTGCCATCTAGTGTTTTCCCCAAATTAATTTCAGTTTATTCCTTAGGACATGAACGGACAATTAGCTTAAATTGCTACAAAGTTACTAGATAAATATGTAGCAATGTAAACTTTATATAACAAATTAAAATTCCTACCATGCCATCATAACGGTCACCGGGTCTTCCTCTTCTGTCATAAGCCATAAGATCTCTGAAAGCAAAACATAAATTACTTTAAGTAGAAAAATAACAGAAGTCAGAAAAGTATTTTGGAACTCAACCCCTGAAGCACTATAGACAGTATCTTGTCTCAAAACACAACCTACCCTCCTCTAGGTGGTGGCGGTGGAGGAAGAGGAAGATTCCGAGCTCTGCTACCGCCCCTGCCACCACGTCCAGGAGGAGGTGGTGGGGGTCCTCTGCGAGGGCTCATATCATCATAATCTCTTCTAGATGGGGGCATAGGACGCCCACCACGACCTGGGGGCATTCTATCAAAGCCTCCTCTTCCTCGCATTGGAAATCCTACAGGACGTCCTCGTCGATCATCAAACATCATTGTGAAACCACCATAGTCATAGGTTTCATCATAGAAATTGGGATCATAGGGTTGTGCACGTCCTTTGATGGGAGACTAAACCAAAGAGGGGAAAAAAAAAGCTCATTATGCAAGATAAATGAAAGCAATCATCAAGTACTATTTAATGTCTAGAGGCAGAGTGCTCACTTCCTGAATTATTTACACATACATGTTTTTCAATGTGATTCTGCTAAAAATTTTCTAGTATTTTCATAGTTTCTAATGCTTTTTCTAAGAATCAAATCCAAATTAAAACTTGTAATACCCAACCCCCATTGTCTGCTAAATTTTAATAGTGTGCCAGAGATAAAGCTCCACATCAAAATGTATCTGGTGACCTTTAGAACACCAGCCACTTATTTCTTTGAATATTCTTGATAAATAAATCCAGATTTGCATGGACTCTTTATGATTTTAGAAAATGGACCAATTAAATATTAGTCATCAAACACATATTAAATAGTTACTAGGTGCTAGGGAGACAAATACAAAGAATGAAGCCATAGCACTATTTCATTTTTGCCTTAATGCTCAATACCCATGTTGCCTAGTATTGACTTTCCTAAGCCAATTTTTAAAACATGCTCAAAAGTGGGGCAAATAAATCTAGCCACAACCTATTACAGAATAGCTAAGCAATATCACTGGTTTATATTGTGCTGTGGGTAACAACAACAACAACAACAAAAGGCAACATCATGACACTCATTTTTTCTTTTCTAACAGCCAGCCTAAACTGGTGGCTCAAGTCAAACAACAAAGGAAATCCAAGGTTAAGTGTTTTCTTCCAAATAGCCTACAGATACGGATGAACCAACTAGCCCTTCGGTCTCCAAATTAAATCTTAAAGACAAGTGTTTTACCTCAGATATAAGATCCAGTATGATCTTTATGCACTCCACAACCCTATCAGGCTTTCCTCCGATAAGAACCACTCTATCCGTGGAATGAGGACAGCATTCCTGGAAAAGCTTGATAGTTGTCTGAGTGTTCTGTAAAAGAAGTTAAAAAAAATAAAGCACTTTTATTAAGATGGTTTAAGTCAACTTATATTTAACAAATTACTAGTTCCTGATAAATTTACATTTGCTTTGTGCAAGATGGTAAACATGTCTAACACTGAGGAGTTGTCTGTAGGACTAATACACCTAGGGACTTAGTGCTATAGCTATGTGAAAGCCTGGACACACAAGCAATCTTGATTTTAAAATTGTTGGCCGTGTTTGCCCAAATATCAGATCAGATGGAAATAATGGGGATGTAGAGAAAGAAAAATCCCACTTGTATGAATAAAATTATAGACAAAAAAGATCTTCTATATAGTACTAAAACCCTTTCTCTTTGGTAAGGAGTAAGGTAGGAGGAAAAAAAGGTGCCTTTACCTCTCGAAGTTCTTTGATTTTAGCACCTTTGACCCCAATAATTCCTCCTGCCAGACTCTGGTGAATCAACAGTCTTAACTCGCAGTCAAAGTCGCTTCCTTTATAGTGTTGGTACTGCAGATGGAGATTTATAAAACTTTAGTGCAAAACCAAAAAAAATCCCCCAAACATACCATCTTTTATAAGCATAATCACAATATACTGTTGCAGTGAACAACCTGAAGTTATATTTCAATAACTTTACCAGTTATGTGCTTATTATCTTCAATAGCCAGGCCCAAAAAGGACATTCTGCACCACCTTAAAAAACTATTTTTTTTTTCAGGTCCTGCAACACCATACCCACACTGCAGCCATTTAGCATGTCGCTGTTACCACAGAAATTATTAACAACATTCAAATAACACCATAATATAAATGACTGCAAAGCACTTTGCAAATGTAGTTAATTCCCACTGCAGCATGGAGCAGGGTCAACAGTGAGTTGTAAGACCATTCATATATCTTATTTTCAAGCATTTTCTCTAGAGACGGGAAAAGTACACTATGTTAAAATGAAATTGATCCTATGGGCCAGGCTCCATACTTCAGTGGGGGTTCAATGGCACTATGACATACATTTAAGCATTCCACAGCATCAGATTCGAGCGGGAGCTGGCTGGTTGCAGTGGGTGATGGCAACTGCAGGCCCTGAAAGTAGAAAAATAAGAGTAATAGGTTAAGTGTCTAATGTGATCAGGCTATTGTCGCATATATTGGTAAAGCTACTACAACATTTTAACTTAAAATATATTATCTAAACAAACTTCTCGTCTAACTACTTTAACAAAACTTCCTCATACTTCTAGACACTCAGAAAATTGAAGAGCTTTCAATAAACGTCATTACCCTCCCAAACACCCCCAATTCTAAATGAAACCCAAATTTCCTACCTAAACTAAAACTGAAATCTAAGAACCCTGCATATTATTTAATGGTAAAAATATGGGACACTGACAATAAAGAATGTCCATAAATGACATTCCAGAAGTCACCAGTCTTCATTTCCTAACAATGATGAGGGCAGTGCTGCACATTATGCAGCAGCCGGGGCAATCATCACATGAACTACTGCACCCAACATACTAATATACTATTCTGTTACCTCACCCCACTGCCTCAGGGACACCTGTTTAAACTAATAACCCCCCTTTCAATCCAAATATACAAATGAATAAAAATGAGCCTACCTCTTCCAAGGTAGGGATGATTTTCTTCAGAATTTCTCCAATTGTTTCAATATCTGCACTGATACTCAATATGCTGCCAAACATCACAAATACCAGAGAGTACAAAAAAGGTGGAAAAGACAAATGAGTTTTGTGTTCATCATAGAAAGGCAATCTTCACAGAAAAGTAACACATGATTATTTAATATTCCCCATTTAAAGCAGTTTATTTACAGACTTTTCACATGCATTGTTTTACGCCCAAAACAGACATGATAAGGTCTTGCAGAGAGAGAGAGAGAAAGAGAGAGAGACAGAGAAGAGAAGAGAAAGAGAGACAGACTAGAAGAGTATGGACTTTTGGAAGGGCTCAGATTAAGTGGGCAACAAATTGACCAGAACTGAAGCTGAAGTGATTATGTTCCCCGCCACCACTAATTTAAGGATACCCTCAACTATTACATTGGAAAAATTGGCACACCTTCTCATAGAAGTGGGGGAGAGGGACTATATGCAAGTGGTGAACATTATATTTTGAATAAAGTTATGAGACCAGTTAGAAATTAGATTACTAATGGGCTCTGCAAGAAAACAAATACAAATGCAAGACAAAACAAAGACAACACAAATGAGAAGTGAAGTGAACCAGAGTTAGCGTTTCGTCAGAAAAAATTATGAACAGGCAATGTTGGGAAGCAAGGTGGGCCACAAAGACAGAGAGCGAAAGACTATTTTGAAACAATTTGATTTACAATGCAGCAAATATGCAACACTTGAAGCTGTGCTCCTTCCATCGAAATAAAATTAGTGGATCGTTTGGGTGGGCAACTCACGGTAAAAGTTCAGTGACAAAAAGACTTAATGGGGAAAATAAGACAGAAACTTGAAAAACAATACACCGTCTAAAGGGGATACTATTTAATTATATAAAAGGCAGGTAATAAAATACATTTCTCTCTTTCTAATCAGGCAGTGAGGCATAAACTGTTGGGACATACCGCTCGGGGCCACTGCTGTCTGGGACTGAAACACTGGCATTGTACTGCATTGGTCATTGGCGTTCGTGGATGTTGGCATTGGGCATGGGCATTCAATCAGAAGTTGTCAAGTATGGTACCCGTTTGGCAACGAGCACATTTTTGGGCATAGCCAACCAGGGTTTTCACATGGGCGTTCAGGGGCGGATGGGCCAACGTCATGGTGGGCAACGCAGGGGTAAGTCGATCCAGTACATGGGCAACGGAGATATATGGCCAAAAAAACAAGGAGAGGGAAAAGGGGGAAAAGCAATAAATTTTAATTTAATACAAACTATACTCATTACTCTCAATTAATGAAACAAGCTTAAGTTGTTCTGAAGACTAACACAATAATGGACTGCTCTATTTCTGACTGTGCCTTAACATTTAAGGACCTTAAAATGATGGTTCTAAACTAATTACTTTTTACAAACGTTGTTTCAGTAGCAGGCTGGCTCATGAGGGTAGACACAAAACCTGTCATGACTTGTTTTATTGAAGTCTTGAGGAAATGGGGAAATTAATAACCCAGATAATGATATACAGCATCTGGATTAAGAGGAGAGATGTTTATTCAAGGAAAAAAAGTAAAAGAAAAACTCCACACCACCAAAAATCCTGGCTATTAAAAAGTTTGGTTTTTGAATGTTTAAAGCTTATTTCTGGGTCCTAATAGGCAAGTTTGAAAACTTTAAAACAATTTTTGAAGTTCAGTTTACAGTAATCAAGAGGAACATACAAAGATCTGCGACCGAAAGAGAAACGAAATACTGTCAGATAAGTGTTCAACACAAAGTCATAATTGCCTTAATTTTAGCAAGATGTTAAATATAAGGGCGTAGACTGAGAAAATAATTTAGGCGCTTTGGTGTAGTCAAGTCCTATAAATACACACTTCTGGGAGATGCCATATCAAATGTGTCTAATCACAAGAGTCAACCCACTATAAAATTTGAACACGCAAGTCATAGCCATTGACAAATTGCTTCCCGTTTTTAGAATAAAGTTCCTACACTAACCTATACCCATATTTAAATCATGCAATCGCCTTAACATTAATGTTTTTGTGCTTCATGTGCAAGCTGTTAAAGAACAGATGGACAGTTTTATCAAAGGAATTAAAAAAAAATCATTGGGTTAAATCAGCCACCTGCAATGGTTTTCAGTAATATTGTAATTGAGTCACACATATGGGAAATGGTGCAATTAAGGGTTTTTAAGCTTTGTCAATATTTCTAATTAAGATGTTATCTTGCTTGAAGTGTATAATTTAGTGGAATCCTGTTAGAAAGTGAAGAGGTTTAATATAAACCTCCTCCCACATGACTCAATCTGGATTTTAATTGTAACAGGAATGGCAAAACTCGAAGTCTTTTATATAAAAAAATCATTACAAATGGCTTTTACTAGACTATTAAATGAAGTCTGATTGAAATTTAAAATTTTCTAGCAACACGTAAACAGAAGCTGACGAATAGTAGTTTGAAGTCTTGAATACTTACGTCTGTACGAAGTGCTTTAATATTTTTGCCTCCTTTCCCAATCACTGCTCCAGCATTCTAAAAAAAAATAAAAACCAAATGAAGACAGTCTAGATTTGCAGTTCAAAAAACACTCAATCTGAAGCTCTTTTAAGGTCCATTAAAAAAAGTTAGGTTGGCAAAATTTTCACTGGCCTCAAAATCACTTATCCAAGCACACTGTAGAAATAAAATTAAGCATATGTCGTTTTTTTCAAGCCTCATAAATTATGCTTTCACTTTTAAATAAATAAATGCATAACAATTTTTTATCATCTCCTTTGTAGAGATGTCAATGTAACTTTGAGAATTATCTCAATAATTGTATCTGTATATGTTTGTATAAAATTTAAGATGGCAATTTCTGCTCCCAATTTCCCCCTCCAATTTCCAAGAAAACATACTCAAAAACTTATAATTGCCAAAAATTAAAGTCTTATTACCTCTGAACCCAACCTCTTATCTTCGCTAGGTAAGAAGTGAAAAAAATTTACTTTAATGAAATATAACGAAATAAAAATTGAAGATGTTCTATTGTTACAATGGTGTTGATTGTATTTTGGCCAATTTTTAATTCAACTCATACCTTGCTTTGAAGCAAAATGCGCAGTTCAACCATCTCGTCAGTGTTTCTAGATCTTTTAAAGGCCTGCTCCTCCTCCATATCTTCAGCAGGGCGCTTACCTAAAAATTAGGTGTTTTGAGTTAAAAGAATGTCTAATTATGTTCCTAATAAGTCTAATCCTTTTCCTCAACTCTGACTCATTTGGAGAATTACAATTTTACAAATTAGAATAATCTTGAAACTAAAGTTTCTAAAATGTAAGTCCTATTCCGATGAAATATGTAACTGCAAGTGTTAAAAGGCTATAAATATTGTTACATTCTTTTCAATGTCTCGTTCAGATCCAATGTTTTTCTCATCGAGTCTAGTATCAAGCAGAGTGTACACGGTGACAAAATATCCTGAACTAGACCTTGAGCCACCTAAAAGAGCACTAAATGTAACTCTGACATGGTTAAGTGCTTTCAGTAACACTGGATATTTAATGAACATAGATTAAAGTCATATTTAAGTTTCTATAAACACTTCCATTTAAAAATCCACATCACATTTATACTACCCATATAACTGGGAAACACACCAAAATTTACTCACCAAATTCACCATTGGTTTCAGTATTGGGGAAGGTTTCTTCTGGCTGCTCAGTCTCCATTTTCTCAGATTAAATGGGTAGACAATCTGTCAAAGAGTAAACAAGCTAGTACATTTGGTTCATTGGAAAGTAAGCTGTGCATATCTCGCTAAACTGAGCAAGCAAAGAAATGACTCTGCTTCTAGAACGTACCCGTATTATATATCCTTGCAGGGCAGAACTGAAGTGTTCTGGGCGGGATCAACAACTGACACCCTAGTGCTGCAGTAGCCTATAAAAACCAACATAAATCAGTTTTGATTTTTCTATTACTGAATACTAATTCTGACTTCAAATTTAAATTGAATCTCAGCCTTCCTATTTCTATGATTTTATTTCTTTATGCATAGGGCACAGCTAGGACTCCAAACAATCTAAAATAGAAAACCATAATGTTAATTCTAAGTTGATGGAAATTTAAATTTATTCCATCATCTAAATATTTTGATGCCTTCTCTTCAAAGAAAACGGCTTTTTTATGTTAAATGGGTACGGTACTTCAGATCACTTCTCTTGATACAGATACAAAATTAAAGTTACAATTAGCTACTTCAACAAGAACCTTTTGGGTATACTATAATGCGATGCGGGAACAATGATGCCAGTTCTTCTATTTTGGTTACTTTATAACGTAAAGGACCTGCTTTAGCTTCCGATAAGATGTCTTCAAAAAATAAACCCTATCCAGAACCTAGTACTTTTAAAACTGCTTTAATACTACACCCCTTTCTTAATCTTATGAAAAAACACTGAGAACTTAAAAATGTTAAGGAAAAATTTGAAAGCAGGAACTAGAATACTAGTACTCATGTTCTGAGTCCAATTTACCCAAACGAGGACATAATAGCCAGGTCAAACTTCTGGTGGATTGTTAGCTTGGAGAGGGATCTACTAAAAAACAGGTTTCTGTTGTATTATATTCACTCGCGCTCACCCTTCCCCGCCCCCCCCCAGCAACACCAGCACTAGACTAAGTCAAAGCAGAAACAAAAGATATTGTCATTTTATAAAACACTAAGTTGTACCAGGCACAATAACAGGGTAACATAATGGCAAAGGATTCATCGTGGGCATCCTGGCAGGTTTTCTCAGGGCTACAATGCCCCATGTAACCTAACCATAACCTACCAAGATTAACGCATTTTAACTTTAATTCCACGGGAGAAGCTTCTTTAACAGCATCTCGTGCCACGGTTTAGAGAGATTTTCTAGCACAGTCTAACCCCTACAAAGAGAGGAGACCACATAAAACAGAGCAGGAGACGCCCTCTATTCTGACTGGTAGAAAGCCGACACGTGGCCTGCGGAGCCGAGAGGCGGCCAATTGGTCTGGTATAAGATTAAAAATCCACCAGCTTTAATAACTCGTTTCCCTGTAGCAATTTTCTCTACAAAACGTTCTCTTCCTTCCCTGCATCTGAGAAACCAGCCTAAAATTGAATGGAGAAAAAAACGTCTAATTTGGCGAGGTCCTGTACGTAAAGCGGCCGCTGCCCATCCTAAGGCCTTTCTTTTTTGCCTTCACTTTGCCGAGCTACCTCGAAATTTCGGCTTAAGTGGTTCGCCAGTCCCCTATCAAAGATTCCTATTCTTCTCCGAAAGCTGTACAACAGCGGCGTCAATACCCAATAATCGAAAAAAGGGCGAAAGGACGTAGCAGAGACGCAGCGTCTCTCTCCTCACCAGAATCCGACGGGAAATGGCGGCCCCTGTAATGGCGCCTACGTGCTACTAGGCGGAGGCCCCTCCCCCCCTCACCACGCGGTCAGGAGGACTTCATCCCCCGCCCCCCCCCCCCCCCCCCCCGCACCCCCCCCTCCCGCCACAGCGGGAGAGACAAAGCAGCGGAGCCGCCTTCTAACAGTTATTATAATCTTGCGCCCCCCACCCGTACCGCCAGCTCCAGGGAAGCAAAAACGCGGTAAGCACCCACACAAAGGCGCTAATCTCGCCAAGATACCAAGGATTCTGGGTCTCCTTCCAGCCCTCGCAGGAACCCGCCCCCTCTCCGCCACCCTCCTGCAACGACCGCTGACAAGGCCCCAATAACAGAAGGCCCCATTTTAGCGTTTCGAGGACTGCCCCATAATTTCCCCAGAAAAAATAAGCATTAGGATCCTAGTACGGCAGCGGGATCAGGGAAATGGCGGAGGTTGGGGGGAGGGGAACACAAGGCAACGTTCTCTCCAAAGAGATTTGCCAATCCCCGGGCATGCGGAGACACCCTGAAGAGGACCTTTGCAAGAAACAGGGGAGAAATAGTCTCCGACCCGGGCCCTAGCACCCTCGCGACGCTTTCCCCAGCCCAGGTCCTTACCGCACGAGGCCGCCTTCTCTTCTACGCCGCTGCTGCCCCAGTCGGTCCGAGCTAAACAGAGAGCGAGCGCAGGCCCTTCACTCCCCTCCCCCACTGCCTGCGCTCTCCCTTCTACCTCCCTTCCCTCCACCGCCGTCCCTCATTGGCTACTCAGCCTTCAGCGGTGGCGCGAGGGCGACGTGATTGGCCCAAGGCGCTGTCAATCCCAACGCAGGAGGAGGCGGCGGCCCCGCCTTCCGCCGGCGCCTCCCTTCGGGCTGAGAGGCCTCTTCGGCCCCAAAAATCCCCAGTTAGAAAGGCCGCCGAAGCGCTCCAGGGGCATCAGTGCCTTACCCGAACCCACAATGCAGAGGCCCCAGTAACTCCCATTACCTGTCGGTTTAAGAGCAAGATAAACGCCAGCCGACAGAGGTTGGTGCCGTAGAGAAACACAGAGGATAATGGCGTCTGCACTGCTGTCGCCTCGAGCGCCCTCCTCCTCCTCTCGCTCTCACACACTAGCCCTGACGGGCCGGCATCTCGCGAGATCTAAAGGATCTCTCACTCGCTAGCTCGCGCGCGGGGGTGGCAAAGGAACAGAGTGTGGGGGGAGGGGCTCCCCTGCCGCGTGAGCTTGCAATTTGGGGGAGTTACAGCCGGGGGGGAGGGGAGGAGAAATAGGGTGGATGCGTGCTCGTTCGTTTGCTCGCTCCCGAGTGCGGCAGGCCGCGAGACGAATAGGGCACGAAACGGGGAGAGAAAGAGAGGAAAAGAAGGGTTAGGGCGCGCGGGGCGTCGGCTAGTGCTGTGGTTCGGTGCGGAGGGGAGACGTAAACTAAGCTGCTGCCCGGGGCCTGCGGCAGCGCGACGGGTGGGTGGGACGGCAGGGTCGAGGCCGAAGCTGCACTCCGCTCGCCTCCGCTCTCCCCCCTCCCCTGCCCAGCTGGGGCCTCGAGCTGCGCAGTGGCGGAGGGTAAGTGCGCGCGCGGCGGGTCCGCACCGCCCGCCCACCCTGCCCCCTCGGGCCTGGGCCCCTCTGTCTCCCGGGCCGGCCGGGGTGGAGGCGGGGGGTACGGCGTCGGCGTCCCGCGGTCCCGGCGCGTCGAACTCCAGGCCGGTTTTGGGGAGAGGCCGCGGGGCGTGCCCGGCTCTGCACTCGCCTAGCCCAGGTTGGAGAGGAAGCTGCCTGAGGCTCCGAAAAAGCCTGGGATGCGAGCTCGGAACGCCCCAGAAAATGCGGGCGCCTCCCTCGCTGCGCGGGGCGTGGGGTGTGGTTGTTCCTCAAGGCTGGAAGTCGGAGGAAGTCTCCTTCCCTTTGCAGCTCGGCCCCTGAACTTCGTTTGAGGCCTGGTCGGGCCCATCACCTAGATAGCGTTTTAAATAAATACGCAAAATAAAAGACGTACGAGCATAAAGGAAGCAAAGGGTAGTGAAAATCCCCGTCATTTTTCACATCCACGTTCACGGACCCCTAGTAGAGAAGCTCCTGCCCTGAAGGATGAGATGAGCCCCAGAACTAACTAAAGCCCCAGAGACCCCGGAAACCTGCCTCTGAATTTGGGGTCTCTTTTCCTCACCATTCCTTGCAGGGAATTGAAGTATTAAGTGTGGGGCTTCTTCAGTCATTCTATCATATTTTAAAGCATTTGCATTTAAGATGCGATTATGGACCTTTGTTCCGGTCTCCTGAGGCGTCGGGCCACCTTGGGAGGATGGTTTTACTGAGGTTCCTACCCGGACTTCAAAATTATTAATTTTAACAGAATTTTTTGGGCCACGGTTATCTTGCTGCAGGGCCCAGATTCTATCACGAGTCGTGTGTGTGCGTGGCAAATACTTTTCTCAACAACAGTCCCTTCAAATGTAATTGGGTAGCTCAGGATTTTATAAAAACATGCCAACCAAATCTTATTTAAAAATGTTTCTGTGTGCTGGAGAACCCTCGATGACATTTCAGCCTTTTAAATATTAGTTCTTCCCTGATACATAAAAGCACACACTATATTAAATCCCACAACTTAAAAGGCAGCTGTCAGAAATTCAGTTTAACTCCTGTTTTTCTTAAACCAATTGAACAGACAAGGCGTTTCCGAGAGCTTTAAGTGGGAAGCACTGTTTGGAATTTTGGGCAAAAACATGTGCACCTAAAATGATGGAGGTTCGGTTTTGTATTTGTCTTGTAAACAGAGTTTTAAACTTAATGTGACTGATCTGAAATTTCCAATCCGTAGTGTTGCTTTTTTTCCCCATTTTCCTCCCTGCCTAGTTTCACTTCTAGACATCTAACTGGCAGTCTCCATGACCTCCAGACATAAATATGTGTATAGACTCAATTCCGTCCCTTAGGTAGCTGGTTTAGTAAAGAGAGCCTTGGACCCAGAATTGGAAGATTTGAATGTTGGACTTGGCAGTGTGATTATGAGCCATTGGTACTTGACAAGTCACTTAAGTTCTCAAAGTCCTCATTTCCTTATTGTAAAATGAGAATATTTGGATTCCTTAACTCACAGGACTGTTGCAAGGAGAGAATTTTGTAAACTTTAAGCCATTATGAGTTCCTGGGTCCCTTCCAATTCCTACAATATGTGATTCCACTGTATACATCAATGTAGGTTAAAACATAATAAAGCTGATGGCGCCAGTCTCACCCAGAGTAGAACAAAGCTGGTAGTAAATCCTGTACTTGGACTTAGAAGATCTTAGTTGGAATCACTGCTATGACACTGGTCAGCAGTGTCGCCACAGGCAAGTCTTTTAGCTCCTCTGAGCCCAAATTTCCTAATTTGTAAAATGGGGGAAACAGGATCTTAATGGATCAAATCCTTTGTAAGACTCAAGCCACTGTATAGATATAGATGTTGCTATCCCAAGAATGGTGCAGGTTTTTTGCAGGTTTCATCGGTACTCTGCAGTTGAGGTTTTTTTTTGGGCATGTGTGATTTATTTGGAAATGCGTGCCAAATACCAACTGCGTTCTCTGTCCTTGTTACCTCCATTTACCTCCATCTTTGACCTAGCTAGTAAAAAAATGTGACAAAGGAGAAATAAAGGAAACCAAGGCATAGGAAGAATTTTTTGAAGCACCAAAATGCCATGGGGCAGTGGTGAAAAATTGTATGACTAAATATTTAACATTTCCTATAAATTAAAACTGATTCCACATATTATGGGGAAGCTTTGGGGTTTCAGATTCTGTCTCTGTCCTTGAGTACAGGGTCTTTTTAGCAAGGTAAAATTTAAATATGGAATTTAAGGAGGTAATCTGATTACTTGCTGAATGTTTGGTACAGATTTTTAAGGTGCAGATTATTACTCAGGACATTAGCCCTTTAGGCATGTTTCTTCTGGTGGAATGGAAGTAAAGGTGGATATTGCTGCCAGGGGCTCCCTTGGTGACCTGCAGCAATTGGCTTCGACTTTTCTAGGCCTAAGTTTTCTCATTTGTTTCATAATGTGGTTGTACTAATTGGTCTCAAAGTTTCCTTTCCGCTCAAATATTCTATGGCATTTTTTTTAACAAGTTTTTCTTCAGAATACCGTAAATAGGTGAGAGGTAGACAGCTATAGTAGAAAAAGATAGGAGAGATCTGAACTTGAATTCTGCCTCTAACATACTATTGCCTCCATTTTAAAGACTGGAAAGAGAAGCACCTTGATTTGTCTACCTGATTAGCTACAGAATGAGTCCATTTGCTTCGTTTTACAGATGAGAAAGCTGAGACCCAGAGAAGTAAAATGATTTGACCCTGTTCTTTTAATAGAAATAAATGCTAAACATAATTTGGTAGATTTTAAAAAGGAAGAAATTAGACTTTGAACATTAATCTCAAGGTATATGTTTTTTTGCCCTTAATTTCCCCATCCCTACAACCAAAAAGATACAGCAGGAGGATTCTGTTTCTTTTCTTGCTAATAATTAGCTCTCTGACTTGTGAGCAAATCACTTCAGTTCTCTGACACCTCAGTTCCTCTGGTACAGAAGGACTGAGAGGCTTAGACTAGGTGATCCGGGAGGTACTTTCCAATTCTGAAATGCTGTGCCCTTATTTTATGGAGTAACAAACTTCCACTGTATTTTTTAAAACATGATTCTACCTACTTGTACTACCTAGATCGGTAAAGCAGGGAAAAGGAAGTAACAAGAATATGGGAAAGGCTAGTAACTAACTGTGTAAATAGGAACTAATTTTTCTCCTGTATTCCTGCCTCTTTCCTAGGATTATTTTCATTCTTTGGTTTATTTTTTGTATCAAGAGGCTTTTGCTTTTCTTCCTCATTGCTTATCTTTTAAGTTCAAGCATTTATTCCCAAAGCTGTGCATCATTGCTCACTCAAGGACTTCATTAATAATGCAGTGAACTCTGTCTGTTACGATCACTTCATTGATTTGGACCTTGAGTGAATTGATGATGACTGACAAATAACTGTACATGGTTGTGGGATTTTTCTGTGATAGAACAGAAACAGATCAAAATGTTTGCTTTAGATGGGAACTCTGGGAACTGTGATTGGAAGAAAAACGAAGAAGAAAAAAAATTTATAGGAAAAATATTTCTTAGGTAATGCTAAGTTGTTTTGATAACTTGATAATTTGGAATCATTGACCAATTGTGTTAATGGCACTAGGCTAAAAAATGTTTATGCATAAGGGTTTAGCCTCATGGCTTTTATAAGGAGCTCCTAGTTGACCATGGACAACTACATTGTCACTGTCGAGCAACTTTAGCCTCTTAGGACATAGCTGAGAATCTGAAATGAAGGAATGCCTACAAGAAGCCAAAACAATTGCTTTAAAGTTTATGTACTTATACGAGAGATCTATTTACTTATATTACAGAACTGCTAACAACTTGTAAGACTCATTCCCTATATAGAGCAGATTAGAAGTGCTACTTGATACAGTCATATTGGGCAACTGTGAAGCAGTCACATAGGAAGAGTGACCACTGACAAGAGATAATGCAAAAGAACCAGAAATGCCTATCTGGGCTATTTTTTATATCACAGACTTATTTATCTAGTCCAGGTATTACTGCATAGTATGCTAATTGATGGTCATTGTAGTCAACAAGCATTTATTAAGTTTCTGTTATGTGCCAGGCATTGTGCTAGGTACTGGGAATACAAAGAAGAAATCAAAGTCTCAGCTCTCAAAGAGCTTGATGCAAAACACACACACACACACACACACACACACACACACACACACGAGATAAATGTAATATTTATGGAGGGGAGGGAGAACATTAGTAGCTGGGGGATCAGCAAAGGCCTTAAGAAAGACTAACTCCTGAATTAATCAAAAGGTTGAATTATTTTCATTGTTTAGGAAGGCAGAGATTTTTAGTTTTCTAGAAGCATTTCTGTCCAAATTATTGAAACAAAATTGTCTTGGGGTAAAGGTGTAAGCTTCAGTTAATTTGGAAAATAAGCATCTTCTGTGGATCTGCTTCTTAGCTTCTGATGCTGAATAAATGAGGTATGATGGCACCTACTGTGTCTTCACTTATTCTCAACATTGCTGAAGTAGATGGAAAGTAAATATTAACTTTTTTTTTTTGTAAGGAAACAGATTGTGTATGGAGAAGTTGTGCGTTTAATGTTGAATAGTATTTTTATGTAACAACACTGCAGAGGGTTATGTAGTACAGCTAAAATGACATGCTTTTTTTATTCAAACAAGAATTGGGTTATGTAAAGCAAACTCAAAAATATCCAACTCTCCTTTAAGTTCAGTATGACAAAAACAGTTCATGGCTGAGAGAATTTTCCTGGTTTCCTTTGTGTCCAGATCATTTTCTGTTTATTACTTTTGCTGGAAACCTTGCATCCAGTGTAGAGCAAAGATGATTATTTATATGGATTGCTAGATTGCCTTTTTAGTATTTACAATTGTTTATCTGTTTTTAAAAAAAAACCCAAACTATTCATGTGTGTTACTCCTAATTCTTTTCTTTTTGGTTAAGAGTAGGTGACTAACTCTACCTCTCATTTGAACCACCTGACTACTACCTAAGGTTTTTTCAACCCAACTGCTATTGTAAAGAGGGGGAGTGGGAGGAAAGAATCTAGGGAATTTTACAGAAAACTAGTTGATGTAAGGAAACAATTAATGAAAGAATTTACCTTTTACTTTTCTTTGCCCTAAATTAGATTATATTGCTTGATTTTCTTACTCCAGCCCTCATTTTTAGAATGGATCTTGTTTATTACACTATGATTTTAAAATTATTTTATGACAATAAATTATATACCAATATGATAATTCATAATAAATTATGTCAATTTCACTGAAATTATTAGATAACATTTTCCTCTTGATCTACAGATCAAATCCTGTCTTTCTGAATACCATTATAATATCTAAGTAGATAAAATGAAACTCTTTTTGTCTTAATGATGATTTTTTAAAAATGTGATCAGGCTTAATTTTGTTAGTGGTTTTCTAGACTGTTGGTGTGAAAGCTATTAGAGACTATTCAGTGATAGATAGGTCTCTTGGCCCCTGGGCTGTAGGCTCCTTTCCATGGATCTTCCACTATTGCTGGATATAAGTGCTACTTAATGCAGGCACATAATGAGTAGTAAGAGTGTGATCCATGAATACAGGGAATACAGGGGACCAAAAGTGTGTATAAACTTAAGCCCCTCAGGCTCTCATTTCCTAGTAAAGGTGCTAATAGCAAGCACCAAGAACTTACTCCTTAATTGAGCACCATGATTGTCTGAGCTAGTACTCTTTGCCAATTTGTGAAACTTCAAAGCCAACATGGCACTTTGAAAAATGTGTTCCATTTTATTAAGAATATTTTACCTAGCATGCAGATAGAGTTTCTGGACAAAATAGCATTGACTTGTATGGACATCTTTGCTTTAAAACCAGCAAAACATCACTGATAATCTTTATCAATACACTATATTCCTACACTACTTTAGTATAATAGACTTATTTGAATGAGAGTTTGATAAAATTCTCTCTCAAGCCTATGTTAATATGAGATTTTCTGTATACAACAAATATTGTTATAGCAAACCTTGTTTATAAAAAAAATTGTCTCAGTAGTACGGTTATGACAAACAATAATGATATGTCTTGCTTTATTCAATAATGTGTCTGAAAAGTTGTGTAATGGAATAATTTTAAATACACTAGAAGAGTTTTCTATTTAAAGGATCCCTGGAATAAATTCTTTTGTAAAGCAGATAATTATTTTGAAATGTGAATTTTTTTAATGGAAGGATTTTTATATATTGGACTTCATAGTCCAGTCTGTGCCTGAACAAGAATCCTTTCTAAAACAGTAAAGAGGAATCTGTTACCCCCCAAAGCAGCCAGTTCCGATTTTGTGTAGCTCTATGGTTAGAAGTTTTTACCATATATGTCAAACTTAAATCTGTCTCTCTGCAAGTTCCATCCATTGTTCCTCATTCTTTATTTTGTGCCTTTTTGGGAGTAGAGCTTGGGGAGCCGGGCTCATTATGCCCATCCTCTTGGACATCTTACAAAAACTCCAAATTGGGGGGGAACCTGAAATCCAGTCTTAGTTACCTTTTCCTAACCTTTGTAACCTGTAAATTTGATGAGGTGTGGCATTATATCTCTCATCTAATCACTGATAAGATGATAGTCACTCACCAAAGACTCTAAATACTCCTCTAGAGACTTCCCTTGAAGTTGAGCTAGACCTATTGACTATTCTTGAAAGTGAGGGTTGTTCTGGTTTTTTTTTTTTTGCCTAGCACATAATAATTCCTATTAGTTGATTATCTAACCTCTGTCTCTCAAGATCTTGTCCATAAAGATAGAACAAAAGATGTTGTTGAATGCTTTGTGAAAGTCTAGGTATGTCATATTTACAGAAGTCTATTATTAAGTCTAAAAACTTATTCAGAAAAAAAGACGTGACGTTAGGCCAGCATGATTTATTTTTAATGAGGGTATCCTAGCTTTTAGTGATCATTTTATTATAAAGGTTCACAAATCATCTCTTTAATAATGTTATATTTTTTTAATTTTATTTTTTATTTTTTGTGGAGGGGGGAAGGCAGGGCAGTTGGGGTTAAGTGACTTGCCCAAGGTCACACAGCTATTAAGTGTGTCAGGTGTCCTCCTGACTCGAGGGCCACTGCTGTACTCACTGGACCACCTAGCTGCCCCCCTTTAATTATAGAATGTTGTCTATGCCAGTAAATCACATCTTTGAAGTAAGTAAACAAGCAAATGAGATTAGAGGTTGCATTATTAAAGTTTTTAAGTTTGTTTGGAACTTGGAGCTTATTTTCCTGTAGAAATAAAGGGGAAGTTACCAGGCACGTCCTTAATGTTTAAACCATAATATAGCTGATCATAATAGTACTAATATCTCTGTGCAACCAAATCACCATTTGAATGAGAGTTTGATAAAATTCTCTCTCAAGCCTATGTTAATATGAGATTTTCTGTATACAACAAATATTGTTATAGCAAACCTGGGGTCCCATGAACTTGTTTCTTAAAATATTTTAACTGAATTTCAGTATAATTGGCTTCCTTTGTAATTTTATGTATTTTATTTTATGCATTTTAAAGATATTATTCTAAGAAGGACTCCATGGGCTTCACTAGACTGCCAGAGGGGGTCTGTGACACAAGCTTAAAAACCCCTAATTTATAAGCATTATTTCCATGAAAAAGTACCACCCTCAGCTCTTATTTCCCTTTTTCCATATTGGCCTGGCTTCAGGGAGATGAGGACTTGAGGATGTTCCTGATGAAAACTTGGTTGGGCTCAGGTTGGGAAGAGATTGGTGGTTGTGACCTTAAAGGAGTGAAGGGGAAGAGAATTTGAAGGAGGGGTTTGGAAGCAGCTTCTCCTATGTGCTAGTTGCTTAAAAAGTTGAATGTTGCTCAGTGACAACCATATACTCCTCCCCCCACCCCAGGCAGTATGATCAAATGAAAGCTGTTATTCATTTGTGCCCAACTCATAATCCCCTTTTTTTGGGAGGGTGAGGGGAGGTCCTTGGCAAAGATAATAAGAGTGGTTTGTCATTACCTTCTCCAGTGGGTCAAGGCAAACAAGATTAAATGACTTGCCCAGTGTCACTCAGCTATAGTTAAGTGTCTCAGGTCTGATTTGAATTCATATCTTCCTGACTTCAGGCCCAGTGCTCTGTCCACTTGAGGGACCTATCTGCACAGGACTGTGAATCCACAGGCTGCTTCTGTCACTCATTGGCTCTGTGGCTTTAAGAAAGTTGAAATCTCTGTATGGTAGTTTCTTGATGTTGTCAAATAAGAATTATAATACCAGCCCTGCCTACCTTTACAGGTTTGTTCTAAGGATCTGCTTCAGCTCAATAAACAAGATGATAAATGGGAATTTACTTTGAAAGTCAAGTTTTCCAAAGGTAAGATGCCCCTATTTTACATTTCTCTATCATACTTTAGATAACTCTTTCATTCCTACTAGATTATCTTCATTCCCAAAATTATGCTTGTTTTTGTCTCAAAACTTAATCTGACCAATCTTCTCCTCCTCCCCACCGCCATTTCTCCACTGCGGTATCTATCAAGTAGAGAACAAGATTGGGTAGAAAATAGCCCATAGCTAAGAGCCACTGAAGTATCTCTTGGTGATCTCTAGGATAATAATTATATAAAGGGCTTGATTATGGTTGTGACTTGTGAGATTGAATAATTTGCCTCTGTGCCACTGGTGCTGAAAGTATACTTTTGGCAAATTAGATTATATACTTAACAGTTTAGAAGACTACATACTAAGCCTAAAAGATACTAGGCCCGGGAGGAGTAAAAGTGTTGATAGATACTGAAAAAGTTACCTGCAGTACTTACTATATGAGGTAATTTCATTGAGGGCAGGGGCTTTTTCTCTTTGTATCCTCTGCATCCAGTACATCCAGTAGGCATTCAGTAAATATTTTTGAATTGAATTGCTTATTCATAGTTGGTTACTGATGTACCTAAGAATAAGAAAAATATTTTGATGTTCGAATTCTACCAATTAACTATCTCTGTGACCTTAACTCTGTGGGCCTCCATTTCTTTTTGAAAAGAAGTTGCAGTAGGGCTAGATGTTCTCTAAAGGTCTTCTCACTTGAACAATATTTTCTCAGTTTAGGTTTGAACTGCACATTGAGCGCAATGTTACATTAGATAGTGTTGATGGTATCCTAGTCACAAACCTGTAAGGCTCATACTTTGATAGGAGATCGAATAGATCTATAGTCAATATTTTAGTACTAACATTTTACTACTAAAATATGCGTCTTAGTTAATACATCTTTTAAGTAGCCTTGACTACTGAGATGGGGAATTCTTTTAGATTCTAAAATTAAAACAAACTTTTTAAGAAAATAAAATGGCAAGGTACAACTTTGTGTCTTTCTAACTAATTTTCTTTCAGTTCACCTTGATTTTTAGTTTTCAAATATACTTTCTAGCTCTATGTGGTTCTGACCCTACTTTTGGGCAGATTATCTTGATTTAGTAAAAAAAAAAAAAAAAAAAACAAAACCTTTGTACCAGCTCTCTCAGGTGGGCTAGTTTGGCTTCAAAGGCTTCTGCCTACTTATATATCAACCTTAAATGCCTTAGCAGTTGTGCTTTGGGGCTTGTCAGTTACCAGAAGAATAACTTCAGTGGAAAGAGACTAGATGTCTGATGGTTCTTTGCTTTTTTTATTCGTGATCACTTGGGAATAGGAGAATGAAGGTACTACAGAACTCACAACTCTTGGCCTCATTTTCCCTTCCCTCTACTTAGTTGATGTTTATTTTTCTCTTGTTTTTTTTAAGTTGGGAGCTGGTCAGGTTAATTTGGTTCATTGCCTGATTAAGTTGAGTCATCAGTCATTTATTAAACACTATGTGCTAGGCACATGCTAAGCACTGTGATGCAAAGAAAATAATCTCTGTTCTCAAGGGGTTCATTGTCTAATGGGGAGACAGCATGCAGACAACTTGGTATATACAGGATAAATTGGAGATAATACACAGAGGGAAAGCACTAGCATTAATGGTGACTTGGGAAGGCATCCTGTAGAAGGGGAGGTTTTAGCTGGGATGTAAAGAAAACTAGGAGGTGGAGATGAGGAAGGAGAGTCTTCTCAGTTGAGTTGCTGTAGGAGCGTGTAGCAATCAGCGACTTTTAAAAACTAACTCACAGGATCATGTATCTTAAATATAGCTTATTACACAAAATTTTAAAAACTTTATGGAAAGATTTAAACTGCTTTCATTCCAGGGACTGATAACTTTGTGGTAAGGCAAGTCTTAGCTCACTGTAGTATGCTTATAGAATCTATGATTTGCCTTAATTTTTAAGATTATAAAACCATTTGTAGTAAAATATTAGGAATAAAGGCAGTGTTAAAGTAGATCTTAAGTTAATAGTTCTCAAACATTTTTTGCTCATGGCATCGTATTCTTCGTCATTAAGAATCTGGAAGGCTTTGTGAGAGTGGGGAATGTGATTACAAGTGTTAAATTTCGTAGAATTGAGTGAGAGACTTGTGCATAGGCATGCCCCATTTCAGGTTTATGTTCCATAGCTTCAAGGCACACCTAATAATATTCTGGGGTTCAAGAACCACTATACCAAGCGATTGAATTTAAGCTCTCAGTCAAGGCTTAAGATGCAATTTAGCTTCTTCCTCAATTTTTCTTTATAATTTTAAGTAACTAAGTGAATTTGGGTGGCAAATGAAACATAGCTTAAACATTTGTATGACAGAACAATTCCAAAACATGTATCACAAACAAAAATAGCATATGGCATTCAACTCAGTGGAGTGAAAGCTTTAAAAGCATCTTTTAGTTCTCATTAGTTAAAGAGGGGCAGATGGTACCCCCATTTTGTAGATAAAGAAGTATAAGTATCAAAAGTTTTTGGTTTTGTTGGTTTTTTATGAGAGATACTTTATCTAGAAAAACCTTATGAAGATGAAAACACCAGATTGTCTTACTCATCTATTTCATTGATTTATTTAAGGAATTATTTGTTGACAGCTCAGGAGAATATAAATTTCTCTTAGGAAGGTCTGCTGGTTTGACTCTACAAATTTACTTCATTCACACTGAATAGGAGTCCTTCCTGTCTCCTGAATTCATTGCTGATAGACCTATCAGTATATAAATATAAAGATTTTAATTTTTCCCCTCAAGAAATTGTACTTTCCTTAAAATTAATCATGTCCAAACTTTTTAGATTTCTGAAAGCCATTCTTTTCTTTATCAGTTTTCAAATCTGAAAACTTAGATTTACTCCTAAGCAATTTGACTAATCACTTCTAATGGAAAGATATATATATATATGTGGATGTGTATATATACATATATATATGTGGATGTATATATGTGTGTGTACACACATACACACACACACAATGCGTATAGAGAATTCGAGTTCACCTGTGTTGGTACAGTATCTTATTTTGGAGGAATCACAAGAAAAAGATGAAACACATTGGTTTCATACCCACTAGTAAAAACATACTTCCAAGCATACACCATTCCTGGGATTCTTCCTCCCCTTTACTTGAAATGTTTGTATTATGATAATCACCCTTCCCTTCCTCCACTCCACAACCTTAAGTTACTTTGCTGTTATTTTAACAACAACAGTAATGATAGTGTGTAGCATTTTAAGGTTTGCAAAGTACTTCGTAAATATCTCCTTTTACTCTCACAACAACCCTGGGAGGAGGGTGCTATTATTTTCCCTTTTTTATAGTGGAGGAAACTAAGGCAGACAGAGTGACTTGCCTAGGAAAACTTTTTAGTTTTATTTCATTTCTCTTAGCTAGTGGGACATACTTCTTTTGTCCTCATTCCTAGGAATTGTACTGGATTTTTTGTTGCTGAGATGGGTAATGGGAAGTAACTTGTTTGGCTTGGGAGCTGTGATGAAAACTGTATTTGGAGGTCCTGGATCAAGCCTGTCGATGTATCTTAGCTCCTAGCTTGGTGCCTTTTTCATAGTGAGCCCCAAAAATGTTTAATTGGATTGGATTGATTTCCATAGACATTTTTTAGACTATTAGGGGACTATTATAATTAGGGTGGTGTCTATGAGAGTAGGAGGTGCTAGGTGGCACGGAGGATAGGGTACTCGACCTGAAGGTCAAGAAGATGTCTTTCTGAGTTCAAATCTTGCCTCAGACACTTACTAGCTGTGTGACCCTGGGCAAGTCACTTAACCCTGTTGCCTCAGTTTCTAATCTGTAAAATGAGCTAGAGAAGGCAATGGCAAACCGTTCCAGTATCTTTGCCAAGAAAATCCCAAATGGGGTCATGAAGGGTCACAAAGAGTCAGACCCAACGGAAAGAACTAACAGCAACTATGAGAGTAGAGAGAAGGTACAAATTCAAGAGGTATTACAGACATAGAATAACAAAACTTCGATAGCTGGTCAAAGGGGGTTCTCAATGTTTTCCTCAGCTGCTTTTTGGAAAACAATTAAACAAATATTAAAGTAGATGCTTTGGTATGACACTAGCAAGATCGGAATATACTACTGTTTTATAGAATCATACTGATTTTAAGCTGAACAGTTCCAGAACAGCAAAAGTAAATACTGTTCTTGCCTTAGAGCCAGCATAAAGTATGAATCTCTTTATGTCAAGGATAGCGCTGGCCTTTGCTTATGGATATTGACTGGTCACTTTGATACTGTAGCTCCTTATAGACCACTCCCCCCCAATCTCCCCAATTTGCTAACATCCACCACACCCAGCAATTTAGGAGAAATAACCTGGGTAAATAAATTCCCAATGGATATATTAAAAATATATAAACCATAGCTGAAAGCCTTGTTACTCATGAGGAAAGTAGTAAGTTTTTGTAGCAGAAGACTAGGACTCCATGTTTTGCTAGTGATTTGCTCTGTCAACAGGGGGACTGATATCTCTATTCTGTTGAATGTTTGTGAATTTGAAAAATCCTTTTAGATCAGTGGTACTCCTTGAGCTCAGTAGATTTCTTCTTGCAGTTGCTTTATTTTATTCTTACACCATTGTTTTGGTGTTAAATATTACAAATATAGTGATTCAGTTTTTAGCTTTAGTCTTGTTTCAAGAAATCTGCATTTTATTTTATATGTATTTTTCTTGTTTGTTTTATTGATACCTTTTTTATGTCACACTTATTTCCTCATACCTGCCATATCCAGCTTCTTGCCCCAACCAACCCAAAATCAGACCTTTCCTTATAAGAAATAAAAATAATTTTGACAAAATGACTGCATCTGACAATGTCTGCAGCATTCTACACTGGCAATCCTTCTAATGAGAAGAGGAAAGTATATTTCAGCACATGTTTTCTGGTATTGGAGACTTGCATTTTGGATGATTGAAGTTTGATTACTTTTTTGTTGTTTGAATTATAAATATGTGGAAAGTCAAGAGAATTTATTTAATATGCTGGAAAAAGTACATCTTTTAAAAATATTTGGTTTGGGATTCTGTTTGATTGTATTGTGCAACCTAGAGAATGGAAGAATGTGATTCACTATTGTTATTCAGATTTTTTTTTGCTTCTTTTCAGGACATTGACGCAGGACATTAATATAAAAAATGAATATATCTAGTATTGCATTAAGAGTGGAAACCTGGCTTTCCTCTGCCTGGCATATTAAAGTACCCATGACATGGCTAGAAGCTTGTATTACTTGGATTCAAGAAGAAAATATTGATGTGAGTTTGACTCAGGCTCAAATTAATAAACAAGTATTTGACCAATGGCTTCTAACTGATCTAAGAGATTTGGAGTATCCTATTTTACCTGATAAGATTTTGGAAGTTCCAAAAGGAGAGCTAAGTGGTTTTTATTCTTTGCAGATTAATTCATTGGTTGACATTAGTCAGCCTATGTATTCCCAGTTACAAAAGTTGAGAGGACTGAACAGGTCAAATGATCAAGTAACAGCTGAAATACAAATGTCCTTGAAGCCTTGGGAAGCAAATCCTACACGAATGCTAATGTTGCAGATAACTGACGGAGTTAGGCAAATACAGGGCATGGAATATCAGCCAATTCCAGCTCTTCATCAGACTATTCCTCCAGGTACAAAAATTCTCATTCATGGAAATATTTCTTTCCGTCTTGGTGTTCTTTTGCTAAAGCCAGAAAATGTGAAGGTGCTAGGGGGCGAAGTAGATTCTCTCATTGAAGAACATGCCCCAGAAAGAATACTTGCAAGACTAATTGGAGAACCTGATTCTTTAACTTCAACTAGACCAAATCACAGCCAATGCATTCCTGCACTTGAAGATGGACTAGAACCAGCATTAGAACCTTCAGATGCAGAACTCCTAGCAAGCCTTGATGAAAATGATGAATTGATAGGGTTCAATAATGACACTCCTGCAGAAAGTGGGTATTTTAGCAGAAGTTGTATTTCAGCTACCATCAGCAATGCAAGTACTAACTCAGGACTTTCTACCATTTCACCAAGAAGAAATGAAGACCTACCAAATCTACCTGTAAATTTCACTGAAGGGGATTTAGATGATTTTTCACTAGAGGATGTCTTGTTTTTAGAGGAAACTGTCCAGAAGGAACTTCAGGAGACAGAAGAAAGGAATTCATTGACATTGAACAGAGTCAGTGACAAAAATATAGAGAGATGTTCACAGAAACCTAATATTACAGAAGATTTTCCTCTGGTTAATACAGATGAAAAAAATGTTCAGAATGAAAAGATTTTGTTTGAACGAATAACCAGTAAAGACAAATCTTTTAGTTATCTATCTGTTAGAGATCAAAATCCCAGCAATATTTTGTCATTTGAAAATAATGCATACCTGCCCCAGGATTTTATAGTTAAACATCAGAACTTGGGAACATATGAGAAAATTAACCCCCCCATTAGCAATTTAGAAAACTATATAGTAGATGATAAAACACTGAAAACAGAACTAGTTAATGTACCAAAGCGAGTTTCAGAAGTCAGTAATGAAGGCAGTTATGTATATCCCCGTTCTTCAATACCATTAGAGAACAACATGGATCGAATTTCTGTCACTGTCAATTTGGATTCTCCACCTTTTACTTATATTTCTGTCCTATTAGCTAGAAATCTGAATGAAGTAACAACTGTGAAAGTCAAAGCATTTATTGTAACCTTAACTGGTAATCTCTCACGTTGTGGTGGCTTTTGGAGTGTAACTGCAAAAATTTCTGATGGTACTGCTTATCTAGATGTGGCTTTTGCAGATGAAATACTAACAAATATGATTGGGTTTTCAGTGTCAGAAATGAAACAGTTAAAAAAAGATACTATTCAGCATAAAAAATTCCAGGAAGGTTTACAGAAATGTCAGAGAGCTCTAATAGACCTGTGCTGTCTGATGACCATTACATTTAATCCTTCCTTGTCTAAAGGCATAGTGTCAGTTCTGCAAGATGTAAATATGGAAGACCTACAAAGCTTAAAGAGACGCTTGAATAAGTAGCATCAATTTTGAATAAATCCATAAATCTTGAATAAATAACCTACCAAAACACTAATAGAAAGCAATCTAAAGCACTCACAAATTTTTAGGATTTGACCTAAAGGGCAAATGTTAACATTAAATCTTTCCTTGTATTTCGTTTTTGGGAATAGTAGGAGTAAAGATCCAAAACTAATTTTGATGTAGTTAAAAAACCCACCAAACCTGTTTTAATTTTAGGGGAAAAAAAGACGCTTATCTGAAAGAATGTTAAAATTTAGACAAGAAGCTGGTTTTTGTTATCTATCTCTTCTGAAGATCATTCCTAATTTGTCAATAATTTCTGAAGTATTGTATTAATGTCCAGTGTTGGGTTGTATTAATAAAAAATTGAACATCAAAAGTAAAATAGATTAATTTTAAATTATTTAATGTTTTAAACAAATTATTTGCTTTTTCTTACAGAAAATTGATGTGATCCCAGGGTGCCAAATGTTGGTTTTCAGATTCAAGCTACTCTTGATTTTTAGCTTTCTGATTCTTGTTTTTGTGATATGAAAGGTAAATTTTACAATGTTACATATGAAAAAGAGTAAATTGTTACAGAACCTTGTTTTGGAAGATGTTCTATTTTCAAATGGTACAAAAAGTTAAAATTCAAATTCAGGGATTGCTATCATGTTTGGATACAAATAAGCTTTTCATCTTTGTTCATAGGTGGTGCTGACTACTTAAACTAAAAATTTTAAAAGTACATATGAATTTGTTGAGAGTTTTTTTTTGCCTTTTCAATTTTATGACAACCTTTGTTTTTAAAAGAGAACATAATATTTTTGAAAATTATAAATATGCCTTAAATTTTGAAACATTGACTACATATAAGAAATAAAAAACCCAATTTCCTTTTAGTTTTTTAATGGGAGTAAAATTTTAATAATGAACTCTTTAAATAGGTCATTTTTACTTCCTGATTTGGTTGGATTTATATTAACTAGTATATCATCATTAATAGTGTTGATATACAATAGAAATCTGTTGGCTCCTAACTTTGTAGTAATCACTCTAGTCGTGGCTTAGAAGAATAAGTGTTGGAGAGTATAAGGAAGTGTTTCAGGAAAAGTTTACTTCCTGGTGCTGAATTTTGTGCCAGGTAAGTTAAGTTTGGACATAAAATGATTTAGCACAACCTCTGACCAGACAAGTAAACATTGTGTCTCCTGTGAGTAGTGTACTGTGCTAGATGTTGGAAGAGGGAAGAAGATAAAATGAGATTGGAACCTCAGAGATTATCTAATTTTACACTCTCATTTGTAGATTGAGGAAACTGAGGCCCAGAGAGATTAGGTAAATTGCCCAGGGTTAGGTGAGTAGTAAGTGACACAGCTGGGATTGAAACCTAAATCCTTTGAGTACAAATCACTCTGGACCATGTTATCCCTACCTCTTTAAAGGAGTTTATAACCGAGTGGAGATAATAAATACATAGTGGCTGTCAGTTTATCACCAATAGTTAATTTACCAAATAAACTTGCTCAGTAAACTGGTTTCTCCCCGCAAAATGACCTTTTAACAAATTTCAACAATTACCTGTGGCATTCAGGTGTCTTTTGGGAACCCTTTTTCAATTTTGCCTGCCTTATAGTAATCTAAATTCATAATAAAAAAATAGCTGTGTCATATTTTATAGTGCATATATTCCTGGAGTCCGTATATAAAGCTTTTTATAATTTAAAAAAAAAATTAAGGGGGGGGGCGGAGCCAATATGTCAACTGGAAAGCAGGGACTAGCGTGAGCTCTCCGCCAGGTCCCTCCAAAAACCTATAAAAAATGGCACTGAACCAATCCTAGTACTGCAGAACCCACAAAAATAGCATAGGGAAGCAGGGCTCTAGCCCAGGACAGCCTGGATGGTCTCTGGGTAAGGTCTATCACGCATGGAGCTGGGAGCAGAGGGGAGCAGAGCTGAGTGGAGCAGAGCCCAGCGTGGGTGGCGCAGACCGACCAGACTGGAAGCTGGGTGGAGCGTGCCCTAGCGCCCTGAATCAGTGAACTGCAGCAGTTACCAGACTTCTCAACCCACAAACACCAAGGACAACAGAGTAGATTAGTGGGAGAAGCTGCTGGGGACTGGGATAGAGTTTGTGGTTTGGCCACAGCCCCTGGGGCAGTGGAGGTGGGGCAGCTTTAGAACTACAGCTGCAGTTGCTTCTGGCCCCAGGCTCACCTGGTGGGAGGAATTAAGTGGTGGATCAGAGCAGGAGTGAAGAGCCTGCTGAGGATTTAAGCCCAGTCCAAG
>CM053624.1:267632943-267663757 GCA_028646595.1 Phalanger gymnotis | reverse complement strand
GATCTTGGGTTATTCCGATTGTGTTTCCACAATACTCAAATTGTTTCTTTCTGGCTGCTTGCAGTATTTTCTCCTTGATCTGGGAGCTCTGGAATTTGGCAACAATATTCCTAGGAGTTGTCTTTTGGGGATCTATTTGAGGAGGCGATCCGTGGATTCTTTCAGTTTCTATTTTACCCTCCTCTTTCCCATCTTTATGAAATCTGTATGAAAATATGCTACTGAGGTATTGAAAGCATTGTTGATTAAGGCATGAGAAGAGAGAAGCCAAGGTTTTCACAAATGATAGACTATAATAGACCACATCTTTATAGTTACACAGTTGAGTAAAGGTGGCTATAATATAAAATCTCATGGTGTTTATTATTTGTTGATTATAAAAAGCTCTTATTTTGGTATAACAAAATGCAGGTTTAAAGGCCCTTCTCTATTAGGGTGTCTTGCACGTGTATGCTGTGGTCAGACAAGTGTCTCAGCTCTGCCAGGTTGTACTCTTGTGACCTTGGATAAGTCACTTAACTTTCTCCAGGCTTCAGTTTCCTCATCTATAAAATAAGGGCATTGGACTAGGTGGTTTTTGATGTCCGTTTCAGCTCTAAGTTTATAATCTTATGATCGTCTCAATGTAACCACTGAGATCTCTCTTTT
This sequence comes from Phalanger gymnotis, assembly GCA_028646595.1. Taxonomy (NCBI): domain Eukaryota; kingdom Metazoa; phylum Chordata; class Mammalia; order Diprotodontia; family Phalangeridae; genus Phalanger; species Phalanger gymnotis. Next base: position 267,663,109 of record CM053624.1, on the reverse strand, counting down.
CAAAGACCTGATTGTTAACATGAAGTGATCCTTCATACAGGGAAAAGTACACTCACCACTGTCAAGGAAACTTGTTCTCTGTAGTATCCAAATGGAATAGAATATTAAATAGGGTGTGGGTAAAGCTCTCGATTTGGAATAAAAGGGCTAGGATTTGAATCCTGGCTCAGGCTTATTGCCTATGTGACCCTTGGGCCAGTCACTCAAACTATCTGGGTATCCTTTCTTCATTTGTAAAATGAAGAAGGTGTGTTGACCTCCAAAGTCTCTTCTGGCTCTACACTGTGCTCTTATGAAAGCGTTCTTATAAGATCATGACAGATTCCAGGCAATCCTTTTTGCAGATAACATTGTGGTGATTGCATCGTGCTCTGGAATTTTACCTTTGTTGTTGTTCACTTGTATCTGAGTGTCCATGACCCCATTTGGAGTTTTCTTGGCAAAGATCTTTCCTTCTCCAGCTCATTTTACAGATGAGGAGACTGAGGCAAATAGGGTTAAGTGAGTTGGCCAGGGTCACACAGCTAGTAAGTGTCTGAGGCCAGATTTGAACTCAGAAAGAGGAGTCTTTTTGACTCTAGACCCAGTACTTACCCACTTCACCACCTAGCTGCCTGGAATTTTATTTTGCTTTAGTCAAATATGATCATTAGGGAAAGGATGTAACCATGGGAAAGAACACTAGGAAGCAACATTGGTCAGGCACCGTGACTCTCAGGACCCTGCTCTCCCCAGATACCCTACCACTTTCTTAATCAGCTCATTTCCCTTTCCCCTTCCACTCTAACTTCCCAATTAGTCCTTTGCTCCAGTGCAGGAGAGAAGTGTGAATGTTTTTCTGTTCCTCTTCTCCACAACCCACGCCCTCTACAGGAATGATTTACTTTGGCACTGATATAAAGGATAAGACTGGAGGCAGAGTTACCAGTTAGGAGACTATGACCCTCATTTTGGTGAACAGAAGGAGCTACATGGTGAGAGATAAGGGAGGCAGTACCAACAGATAAGACTCAAAGTGTGGGCAAGAGCGCTGGAGCTGAAGTCAACGCATTTAGGTTAAAATCCTAGCCCCATTCCTAGGTCAGGCATCCTTTTACTTCCCACCTGGCCACACTTCTTTGGACTTCCTATCGTACCTCTCTCTACTGGGTACCTTCTCAAACCACCCATCCCCCTCTAACCCTACCCACTTTTCAGTTTTGTTTTTTATGTTGGTTTTTTTTTCCCCTCCACATTTGATCACAAGCTCCTTGAGGGCAGCGACTGCCTTTCTTTTTAGAATTTGTATCAACAGTCCTTGGGGACTCCCTCCAGTCGTCCTGATCTATATCTTGCCACTGAACCCAGATGGCTTCAGAGGAGAAAGTGAGGCTGGCGACTTAGCATCTTCTGCCTCACTTAAATCCAATTCACTTGCAAGTCATGGCATCACCTTCCTGATGTCATGGTCCTCTTCAAGAATGAAGGACAAACAATAACAACATCCTCAGTGCTTAGTGTAGTGCTTGGCACATAGTAGACTCTTAGTAGATGTTTATTGACTGACATTCTTTCCTATGTCATCTTAGGAAAATCACCTCTTTGGGAATTTCTTCATTTGTAAAATATGATTGAGCCAGATGTTGCCTAAGATTCCTTCCTTCTTTCAATTCTATAAACTGAATGGATGTGAGGGGTGAATGAGAGGGAAGAGTCAAAGTAGAAGTTTCAAGTTTGGATGACTGGGAGGATTATGGCGCCATCACTGCACATAAAAAGTTGAAAGTTGCGAATGGAGGCAGGTCTGGAAGGGGGAGAACATGAGTTTAGTTTTTAACGTGTTGAATTTAAGGTTCCCTGAAGACATCCATCATATATTTAGTTTACAACTTTGGTAGACTAGGATTGTGGCTTCTGAGAGGTTCACCAAGATTCTAATTCCCATGGTAGCTTGAATGTTTATGTCAACTTGGTGGTATCCTAAGAATAATTAAACAGAACTACACATCAGGCCCAGAGTTAATCATTTTGATTTGTTTTTTGTTTTTCACACAAATTTTCAAATGGGTGTTGAGGTTGCTGCAAGTCTGTTTCTGGGAAGTGAAATTTAATAGATTGTGGGCACAAGGAGTTGGATTCTCAGATGAGAGGGTCTGCCAGTGTTGTCAGTACTTTCTCTGCAATTTATCATCTTTAGAGAGAAGAGATACCCTAAATACTTCTCTAAGTACTAACATTACCAATATCATTTGCAGGGCAGGTATTTTTTAAATTGGGAAATATATAAAAATGTGATTTTATAAAATTGTTATCCATAGTTCTACCTTTTCACAAATGCAGTTTTTAAAATTTTTCTGGGTGAAAGTATGAATTTGACGACCTTGCATTGATAGAGTACCCAGTTTCTAAAAAAATACACCAAATATGCAAGTTTTAGGAGGAATTTTTAAAAAATAAAACATTCATTATTATTATTATCACTTAAGAAAAATGGCAATTTCTCAAATTTACTCAAAATACCTTTTGATGTACTTTGACATGAGAGAGCCAATTTATTTTGCAATGATAGCAAAATGTTCTGTGCTCTGCACCCATATCATCACAGTTTGGCAAACAGCCTTACTTGTGATGAACGATTTTTTACAAAGTTGATAACTGTGTGGGACAAAAAACTAAATCCACAATTAAACTCAGAGGCTACTCAAGTAGAAAGTAGAAAGTAATTTTATTCCAATTCCTCAGGAAAGGTCAGTCTCCAAACCCATAGATAATCGGTAGGGAAAGGCAGGACCCAGAGGGCCAAACCCGGACTGATACTCTTAATGTAAACAAACCCTGCCCCACCACCACTGGTCTTTTACTGTCATTGATAGAGTCCAGGTTCACAATTTTTCGGAAATCTACTATCCCAGGTACAATTTAGCCACTGCCAAACTCTTAAAAGACACTTTTCCCCTTATTTGGTGAGGACACGGTTCAGGTGATTTTTAGTAACTCAAAACTTAGGCCTAGCTGTCAGTAAGAAGCCCTGAGCCATGCCAGAAGGTCCCCACCCCCATTCATTCCACTCAACTCAGAGAAAGGCTGAGATCCAGATTCCATGAGAGGGCTTCACCATCCCACTCATTACTCATACAAGAACTTGGACAACTGAATATATCTTCACTAATATGTGCCTGACATATTAGTACCCTAATATTAATACTTGTTATAATAATATTAATGTTAATAATAATAATACACTAAGTACCTAAGTCTTGCTCCGTCGTATACTCAAATATATAGTTAAAAAACAAGACTTAACCACATTCACTATGTCATGCTGCCTTTTGATCCTAAGTATTACTAAGTGTACTTAACAGATTTATCCAGAAGCTTCTTAAAATTCCAATTTTGGATGAGGGTAGGGAGCTAGTGGGTAGGAAAAAAGTATCCAATTATCACCAGTTCAGATTCTACTCTGAGGTCAGCAAAGTTTCAGGACAGGCAGTTGCCAAGTTAGTGACTCCTCTTTTCCTGGGTTCTGGCAGGGATGGATGGGAAGCAGCAAAAGTATGGAGTTACTAGAAGAGTACTTCCCTTCTGCTAGAACAAACAAACAAACTGTGGTTCCCCATTCCTCAAAATGCAATTTCAGCAATCAGAGATTCAGTTAAAATGCAGGTACTCCCCGAGGGTAATGATATTCCTAAGGAGTCTTGTGCAGTGGAAGTCAGTAATTTCTAAACTTCAGCACCACCTACACCTTAAAACAGCAACAACAACAAACTTATGTTCTCTCATATCTTTTAGGCAACGAAGTGGTATACAGTGGATACAGCTCTGGGCCTTAAGTCAGGAAGACCTGAGTTCAAATTCAGCCTCAGTTAGTTACTAGTTGTGTGATTCTGGGCAAGCATTTAACCTCTTAGTCTTTGTTTCCGCAACTGTAAAATGAGGGTATTAGTACCTACCTGCAGAGCTTATTGTGAAGATTCAGATGAGGTATTCGTAAGTGTAGTGCCTGGCACATAGTAGGTGTTACATAAATGCCTTAAAACAATCTATGCAAATAATTATCTTAGCTCATATTATATTCAAATAAAGTCAAGAATTTATTACAGTTTTTAACACAAATATTACCTAAATAACAAACATTGATAAATTTTCATGAATTTTCATATTTCATATTTTCAAATTTTCATATTTCCAACAGTGATGAATGGGATTATTTTTAGTGCAAAATTTCTAAAAATGTAGTATCCGTTGACACTATTTTTTATATTTATATTTTAACCACTAATTGAGATTAATATTTTTCTTTATAATAGGTATAGCTGAAAATTCTGTTTCACATTAAATAAGATATTACTAATAGTAAAATTTGTATTGCTTTGTTTAATAAACCAGAGAGCTCTTTATTTGCTCATAGCAAAGCTTAGTAAGATCCTCAGGTTCAATATATTAACACAAGACAGATCTGTTAGATGTTCTTATTCAAATGGAGTAAGAACAAATATATCATAATTGTCCAGACATATTTAGAAATATTTTGGTTTTGAAAATAAAATGAGAATTGATTCTTTTGCAAGGCAGGTATTTTTTAGATTGGGAAACATATAAAATATCATTTTATAAGTTTATCATCCATAGCTCTACCTTTTCACAAATGCAGTCTTATTTTTCTGGGTCAAAGTATGAATTTGAGGACTTTGCATTGAGACAGTACTCAGTTTTTTAAAAATATTCACCAAATATGCTAGTTTTAGGAGGAAATTTTTAAAATGTTCATCTTTATTATTATCACTAAGAAAAATGGCAGTTTCTTCTTTTAGCTCAAATACCCTTGGATGTACTTTGACATTTGTTTTGCAATGACAGGAGAGGGTCCTATGCACTGCCCCCATGTCATCACACAATTTCGCAAAGAGTCTTACTGATAATGGATCATTTTTTACAGAGTTGCTTACTCATGTAAGAACTTGAAAAGCTGCATATAGCTAGTTATTCACTAATATTTCTTGATATAAGTGATTATGTATGAAGTGTGCAAGGTGTCAAAACTGCGTGGGAATCCACATTTTAAAAATGAATTTAGATCTGTATTTCATCTTGACATGATTGATAATTCTTAAGTATAGTCCTATACAGTTCTATTTTTATATCATTTTTATTAAAAATATCTGTCAGTTATGTTGAAATTTCTCTAGCAATTTTCCCACATCTCCCGCATTTATCATTTCCTTTTCTGTCATATTAGCCAATCTGATAGGTGTGAGTTGGTACCTCAGAGTTGTTTTAATTTGCATTTCGCTAATCAATAGTGATTTAGAGCTTTTTTTTGTATGCCTATAGATAGCTTTAATTTCTTCATCTGAAAACTGCCTGTTCATATCCTTTGACCATTTATCAATTGGGGAATGACTTGTGTTCTTACAGATTTCTCTTAGTTTTCTATATATTTTAGAAGTGAGGCTTTTATCAGAGACACTGGCTGTAAAAATTGTTTTCCAGCTTTATGGAGAAGCCATTTTTAAAAAATAAGTTTCTATTGATGTCTTTTACAACACCATAATTTCCCCAGTATTCCTCTCCCTCCTGCTCTCCAGAGAGCCATCTTATATAACAAATAGTATTTTTTAAAACAAAAAAAAAATAAGTAAAGGAAATGTCAGCTCAACTGATCAATGCATTGAAATAGTTTGGAAACGTGCAATGTACAATACTTATAGACTTCCTCCATCTGCAAGGGATGGTGTGGGGGTACCTCTTTCTTTAAACTATGCTGGTTCTTTATAATTTTGAAACATTAACTTTTTACATTTTCGTATTTTTGTTTACATTTTTATAGGCATGTATAAATGCATTGATTTTCTAGCACAGCTTATTTCACTGTGCATTATTAGTTAATGTAGATCTTCATCACTTTTGTCATTTCTTGCTACACAGTAATATTCAATTTCATTCATGTACCACAATTTATTTTGTCATTCTCCAATGGTATCTACTTTGTTTCCAGTTCTTTGCTATCACAAAAAGTGCTGCCAATAAATACTCTGTTGTATAAGAGAACTTCTTATCGATGGCCTCCTTGGGGTATACCACTTGCAGTAGAATCTCTGGGTCTAAGGATATGGACATTTTGTCACCTTGTTTGTATATTTCCAAATTGAAGCCACAGGCTTTCAAGGCAATTTATCATTATCAGTATTATTATGTACAGTATTTAAGCACACATCTGTGCATAGACCTTAAAAGGTTTTACTTATGCTATTTCTTTTTTCAGCATAGTCATTTACAGATATACCTCTTTCCTTCCATCCTCAAAACTCTTCCTTACAACAAAATAAGGCATTAAATAAAGCCAATGGACATGTAACTGTATCTGATTATGTATGCAATGATCCACCTCCATAATCCCCCATCTCTTCTCTGAGACCAGAATTGGTAATTTTAATTATACCTTGTTCAGTTTTATTTTACTTTTGTTTTACTTTGATGTAGTCATTTTGCATGTTGTTTCCCTAGTTCTATTTACTTCACTCTGCATTAGTTCGTACGTCCTCCCATGTTTCTCTGGATTTCTTATATTTGTCATTTCTTATGGCTAAGGAAAGTAACAGTGATATTTCTTTTCATTTGTAAGGGAGGTGGGCTTGGTGCCCCTCTTCTTTAGTTGATATAGTTTCAGAAAGCAAAAAGTTAACAAAGGTAATAAATTATTGTGTTAAAAAAAAAGATATTAGTTAACACCTGGTGATCCCTAAATGTGAACATCTTTCTCTAATGGTATTTTGGGAGCAATATCATGGAATGATAGATGGCTGTTAGGGTGAATGAAGATCAGGAGATACTTGGGGCTGGGGGGATAGGGGTAGAATTTTCTTTCTATTCCCTCCCATCAACCATGGCAGAGCCCTTATCCAGAAGGAGAGACACCCTTCTGGAGAGTTAGTTTGAGATAGTTCAAGAACCAGTTGATGTGAATAAAACACATTCCAGACAGACATGGCTATAGAGAGCCTATCACTTGAAGGGAGGAAGAAGCTTTGAGGAATGCTGACAACAGCAAAGAGAGTCATCTATGGATTCCAGATCTAGGCCTGGCAATTGAAAGTTGAGCTGTAGATAGGAACAGTACCTGGGAGCCTGGCTGAGCAACCTGTCCAACAGAGATGTCATGTACAATAGGTGAGTTTTGTAAAGATTCCACAGAAGGGAAGAGACTTCTATATCCTGTTTATGATTTGTGAATTGTCTGACTCTTGAGTGTTCCCATGTTTGTATCTTAATACCTGCATAATCTTAAGCCGGTGCCCACTATTTCTATGGATTCTATGTCTATTTGGTAGAGTGAAGAGGTAAGGAGGAATGTTTTTAAGCTGCTGTTATTATGCCATCTTAGTAAATGCATTTGATATCAATGTTTTAGTATACATGGGACCTATTTTCCCTGTCTTTGATGGGGTCTATGTCTAGCAGTAGGATCTCTGGGTTGTAAAATTCCATATTGTTTTCTGGAATAGTAGGACCAGTTCACAGCTCCACCAAAAGTTCATTTATATTTTGCATAGTTGTCTTCTGAACCGTCTTCGAACAAAGCAAATGTGAATTTAAATGGTTTCTTCCATCATAGAACCCAGAACTGCTAGTTTACAAAAGAGCACTTATCATACACCATTCCCTTTCAATCTCTTTACAGCGTCTTGCCTCACCATTTCATCTTTATCTTCCTGAACTTTAGCAGATCTTGCTGATCCTCTAGGAGGGTATGCCCTCTGACCCATAGATACTTAAGAAAGAGGGAGGAGTGTCCTACTCAAAAGGCAAAGTGATCTTCTGACCTGTCATGCTGTAAGCTGCCTGTCCATGTGATCTCTTTGTAAGTCTTTCCTGTATGCTTACTGTGAAGTCTTACCCTTTCTTGGTTTTAAGTGCTTTACTCAGCTTGATAGTTATAGATGTTCTTGGCAACCCAGTTTACTTAAAATGGGGATATAGGCAAAGCTTTGATTGGTAGGACCCCGGGCTGCTTCTGGTAATATGTAATTGTAATTAAGGTGGGACTTTTTTTTTTTTTTACTATTTTCTGTTTTAGAATGCTAAAGTAATCAAGTGCCTTTGATTAAGTCTTGCTACATGCTAAGCCCCAGGTCCACACCCTTTTGCTGATTAGGTGTGAAGCCTTCAGGCCCTGAACAGGATACATAAACTCAGGGGTTAGCACTTTGTGTGGGGCTCTCACTCACTGGAAAAGTGTTGGTGTGGAGACTCTGGGTAGCTGCTGGAGCCCCCCAGCTTTGAAGAAAACCCAGATGTTGGTGCTTCTCTTTTTGGTAACTGTATATGATGTCTTGACCAGACAAAGCCTGTCTGTTAAATTGTGTAATTTGATCTGTTGATATTTTCTGTTTGTAATTTCTATTTGTATTTGCTCTGAAGTTCAGGGTGCTGGCTTTTCCTCATGAACTAAGTGAATGATATATGTATGTTTAATTAAAGTGAGATTGTTAACCCCTTAGAATTGCTTTCCTTAGAAAAGCAGATCAAAGAACTTGTGCTGGCAGCTCTTCTGTGTGCTATTGTTTTTGCCCTTACAGAGCCACAGTAGCAGCAAGCCACATTGTTGTTACATAAGACAAGCATGTGGGGATCAGTGTCAACAGATGTGGAAATTTGGAATGATGCAGCAATCCTTTGATCGTTCTGATTGTAGCAGGGAAAAGGAGATGTTTCAAGAAGTTTGGTCACTCCTGACTCAGGAGAGCTGATTGCTCTCTTCTCCTCTCTTTCTTTATGTGTAAGGGACTATCTTTCTCTAGGACCTCTTGTGGAATGGAGAGAGCACCTCTCCCTGCTGGTAGTGATGGCACTGGTTCTTCTAGGCACACATGCTGTCTAGACTAGCCTGAGCCAGGACCTTGGGCCCTTTTGAAGCTCTGTAATTCTTTCCTGGAGTGTAGGTGACCAAACAGTAATCCTGAAATGGTTATTTCCAACCTGGGAGGCAACTTCATGTGTTTGAGAGGTTAGAACCTTCTGGGTCTCTCTTTTGGTCTCAATTGCTTTGTAGGAGGTGCTTTCTGCAACTATATCTGCAACTTACCTCAGAGAAAGCCACCCAGGCAAGCCTTGATCTAGTTGGCCAAGACAGGGACCTCACGGTGGCAGGGGGGGGCTGTTCAGACTGTGCACAACTGAGGTGAAGATAAGATTACTTAAGCAGTCCTATAAAGGGCTTTATTCCTCTCCCCCCTACCCCCCAACAGTCAAGAAACACTCATTAACACAGAGCTACTATGTGCCAGGCACTGTGCTGGGCAGCAGGGAAAGAAAGACAAATTAAAGTCCCCACAGTAGAGAGCTCAGTTCTTTTAGAGTAGATGTGCTTCATGTTTTTATGTTTTAAATATCCACCTCTTGGCAGAGTATGATAGTAGTTATGGGTTGCTGTGTCATGCTTTAAGTCTTTGTCAATAGATGCTTTTTAAGTTTTTTGTTATCATTTACTCTTTTTTTGTGTGTGGGAGAAATAAATATCTACACTCTGCCTGATCTACATTGTACATTAAGGATCTTTCTACTGCCTATTGGGGAAACCCTACATATAAGCCAAATATAAGCTTTAAGTGATTTTTCCCTGGGTCTCTGGGGTGGGGGATGGGAGCATAAAGAGCCAGAGAGGGTAAGGGTCTAACTCCTCCTTTTGGAAACTAAGCTACTCCCTCAGGACTCAACCTAGTACCTACATGAGCCCAAAGCTAGGTCCCCTTAGTGGGCAAGGGTGAATGAACCACGACCTCTAGGTCTAGCAGGTTTATTATTCATGTTAATCGCTTAAAGCTACATAAATCACGAAATAATTCTCCTCTTTGGAAACTTCCAGGTGGGAAAATAGAGGGAAATGCTAAGGAAAGGAAGCTGGCCTAAACAGGTGTTAGAATAGTAATTGTATTTAAACATTAGACTCAACTATAACAAAGAATTGAATAAAAGGCCACTTTTCCTATGATTCCTTTACTTTTTCTTTTGGGAAAGAAAGGTTAAGTGAATGTAGATAGAGGAATGATAGAGAAAGTCCATACTGGTAGTAGTGGATGAATCACTGATTTTTAATTTTGTGCACTGGCAGAGTTTAAATGTTCCCAGAACACTCCAAATTGAATTATGTATTGCAAGAGAATAAATTGAAAATTTGATTGTATAATAGGTCCTTAATGTAAAAGAAAGCATGATTTGTAATCATCAAAAAGAGAGCCTCTTTTGCTGGTGAAGAGTGAAGTGATAATTTTAATTACCAACTAAATGCCATTCATAAAACTGTCTTTTTAGGAATATTAAAAGCTTACATCTGTTATTTGAATTTGTATCCAACATATAACAAATGTTATGGCATTAAGTCAGTTATAAATTCTGAGTTGGATTTTGGCCAGTAAGAAAATACCCTTACCCTGTGTATGTAGAATCATTTATGGTGCAGTGGACAAGCATCCCAGATTGGGAGTTACACGAGCTGAACTCGAATTTCATGACTGTTACTTCTTGTATATCCTTGGACAAGGCAGCTCTTATCCTTTCTAGGCCTTAGTTTCCTGATCTTTAAAATTAGGGAGTTGGACTAGATGATCTCTAAGGTTCGTTTTCAGCTTTAAATTTATGATCCAGCACTTAGCAGTGTCTGGCACATGTAGTTCAGTTGTTTCTTCAGTCATGCCTGACTCTGCATGACCCATTTTGGGGTTTTCTTGGCAAAGATACTGGAGTGGTTTGCCATTTCCTTCTCCATCTCATTTTACAGATAAGGAAACTGAGGTAAATGGGGTTAAGTGACTTCAGTGATAGAACAAGTAAGTGTCTGAGGCTGGATTTGAACTCAGAAAGATGAGTCTTCCTGATTCCTGGCCTGGCACTACCTAGCTGCCCCCTGGCATATAGTAGGCACCTAATAAATGTTTATATTCCTATAATTTTCCATTTTCTCCTTTAAAAACTCTTGGCCTTTTGAAAATGCATATGTTAGCAATTATCAGCTTCCCAAACAAGTTTGGGAGTGGGTAGAAATTGGGGTAGGAGGACACTTCATGGCCATACCTGTAAGACAAACCGAGCTCTGAAACCCTTTCTCCCCAGTGCAGGTTGGTGAGAGGCAGATTTTGGCTTGATGTAAGGAAAAACTGTGGACCAATTAGAACTATCAGAAATGGAATAGCTGCCTCTAGAAACAGGCATACTTTGAACATGTTGCGGATTCAGTTCCAATAAAGCATATTGCAATAAAATGAGTCACGTGAATTTTTTGGTTTCCCAGTGCATATAAAGGGATATTTGCACTATACTATAGTCTATTAAGTGTGCAATAAATATTATGTCTAAAAAAATATACATACCTTAATTTAAAAATACTTGATTGCTAAAGAATATGCTAACCATCATCTGAGCCTTCAGCCGGTTGTAATCACATTGCTGGTGGAGGGTCTTGCCTTGATGTTGATGGCTGCTGAGTGATCAGGGTGGTGGTTGCTGAAGGTTGAGGTGGTTGTGGTGATAAGACAACAATGAAGTTTGCTGCATTGATTGACTCTTCCTTTCACTTGAGCACTTAAAAGGCCCTTGTAGGGTTAGAGCAGTCAGAACACACATCAGTTAACTGTTTTTATTTGTGGCTCCCCAAAACAATTACAATAATAACATCAAAGATCAATAATCATAGAATATCATAACAGGAAAAAAGAGTAATGAAAAAGTTAGAAATATTGCAAGGACTTCCAAAATGTGACTCAGAGACACGATGTGAGCATGTGCTCTTGGAAAATGGCGCCAATAGACTCGCCAAACCTTCCATTTGTAAAAAAAAAACAACAAAAAAAACCAAACCACACTATATGTGAAGTGCAATAAAGGGAGCTGAAATAAAATGAGGTATGCCTGTATAGTAACGGGTCTCCCCTCACTAGAGGTCTTAAAGCAGAGGCTGGGTAATGATAACTAGTATTTATATAGTACCTGCTATGTGGCAGGCATTGTGCAAAGTGCTTTACAGACAGAGCTTCACAACTACCCTGCAAGATAGGTTCTGTTATCCCCCTTTGATGGATGAGGAAGCTGAAGCACATAGAGGATGAGTGACTTGTCTAAGGTCATACAAAGCAATCATTAAGTCACTTGTCCAAGGTTGCACAGCCCATAAGCGTCTGAGGCCAAATTTGAACTTAGGTCTTCTTGACTTCAGGCTCAGCACTTTGTCTACTAGCTACCTCACTTTACTTGTTTAGAACAGGGAAGTACTACTCAGGTATATAGGTTGGGCTAAATGCTTCTGAGAACCCTTCCAGCTCTGAAACTCTAGGTCTCTACTTAGAAAATTTTAGTCCTGGGTCTTTCTCTTTCCCTGCTCTCTCACATTTTGATGTCTGCTGCAAATTCTTCTTATAAGTCCTTTATTCTTTAATCATTGTTGCTATTTATTTTTTTCCATTTTAACTTGCTCCAATCTTCCTTTCCTCATGACTTGGAAAAAAACCCCCAACAAAAATAACCCTATATAGACACTCAGAAAAAAAATCAACATTATAAAAAGGCCTGATATGATAAAATGTTAAAGTTTTCTAGATAATTGTAAATATGCCATTTTGGGGGGTAAAAATCCCTGGAGAGACAGAGCAAAACAGAAAACTTCTGTAAAATAGCTTTGTTTTCACCATTTTGGTTTTCGTTCCTGTCTCATTTTCTTATAGAAAGAAATAACACCTCAACCCAGATACATAAAAGCTTCTGTTTTGATTTGTCTTCTGATGTTGAAAGTGTACCTGGCTTTTGAGGGCATTTAGTTGATGCATGATTTTGAATAAAATGACCAAAGTGAGAAAATCTGAAATTAAAAGCCCCATTTCTGTACCCTTGGTAAACTTTGCAGTGGCTCCTGGAAGTCTCTGTAAATAGGTCAGAATCTGCCAAGCAGCAACTTCTACTGCTACCAATTGCATTTAACACTGTGTTAGCAGGGGGAAGCATGTGTAGAAAGCGGCTGCTTCCTAAAAAGCAGAACAATATTAATATTGTTAGTATAGTAACAATATAACAATATATTAAGGAAATCTATTAGCATTTTACATGAAAACTTCTACCACTTGGTCCAAACCTGTTTCCTCCAATACTAAAAAGAAATAATAGTATGATTTCATTGTGGTACCATCAGGGCCTATTAGGGTAAGGATTGGAGAAATAAGCTGTCACTACTGCAACTATGAAAATGATAGATATTATATTGACTCTATTTGTTTCAGTAGTAGTAGCAAAATTAAGTTTAGTTTGGGTTCATTGATTAAGGGCATTAGAATATGAGGTTAAAAATAGTGATAATGCATAGCCCTGTGCTAATTTCACAGTACTTCCCCCTTTTTCTTATGACTTCTTGGGTGCTAAAAGCTCTGCAAGGATATGGGAAACCATCTAGCTGTTGATGTCAAATCTGTGAGAACCATAACCTGGTTTCTTTTCTTTTTTGTTTGTTTTGTTTAACCCGTAAAGATCCTGCATAAAGGCAAATGAATTTCTTGTGTAGCACATACTTTGGGCTTACTATTCCAATATTAATTCACCCTAGCAGATTGGAAGGTGGCTTAGAAGGTGGCGGCTACTTCTATCCTGGGGAACTTCTGACAAAGTTCAGGGTAGGGGACAGTTTCTTTGATACTGTAGTTCCTGAGTCTCCATCGGTGTACTTCCCCCATTTATTGTAGTTGACATCAGTCAGGTGTAATTACCTCTTTAAAAAAGGTATTTATTAAAGCTGTATAATAAGAAAGCTGGTATAAAACATCCTTCCCTTCCAAAACCCCCACAACAACTCAGGGGCTCAGTCTCCAATAAGTACATAAAGTCAAGGGAAAAGTGGACTCAAGCTTAGAGTGTATGAGTTGTCAGACTTAGAGATCCTCAAGTCCTTCTGTTGGAAGTCTTTGTCCCCAGGGTGGAACCATCATGACATTCTACTTATGGATAGTGTAATTTTTTTTTCTGTCAGGAAGGGATGTTTTATTTCAACAGACAAATATGTTATTGTTCAACTAGTCATCTCACCCTGTTAGGGAGCCAAATTCCCAACCTAGAATTCAAGAGTTGTTTCTGGAAGTCACTCAGGAGTCTTTGCTGGTCCAAAGAAGGTTAGAAGCTGCATTTTCTGAGTTTTATAAAGAAAATGAAATCCTATGTAATCATTCTCAAGGAGGTCGTAATGGCCAGGGCCCTAAGGAAGAAGGTCCTAGACTTGGAGCTGCTAGGACCCCAAAAAGCATTAGCTGGGCAAGACCAGGCCAACTGCTGATGGATAAAGGGGAGAGAAAGCATCCTTGAGGAAATCGGTTCCAGAAGCCTAGAATCCATGTTGGCTTGGGTCCTGCCAACAACTGAGCTTGTTCTCTGATAACGTATTCTTCAGCTCCAATGCCTGGTGAATCAGATACATGATTTGGTGTTTCTGCCTCTGGTGGCCTGCTGGTTGCTCACCTTTCTTCTTGCTGAATGACTCCATGGTTTCTTCTTCTCTCGAGAACTGTCGTCTACTGCTGGTCATCCCCTCTGATCCCCACAAAGTTAATCTCCTCCCTTTCTTGGTTCCACTTGCACTAGAGGCTCTTGACTGCTTCATCATCAATGAAAGAGGCATCATGGCCAATCTCCTGGGGAGGGGAGCTAAGGCTGCATCAGGGCAGTAGCCACTGCCTTAATAATCCTGATAGTAAATGTCAGTGATGTTGGTGTCACCACATGTGGGGAACAGGTTGTAGGGCTGACTGCTGTAGTTCTCCCAGGGAGCCCCACCTGAGCCAGCCACCATCTTGAATTCAAGGGGAGCATTGGCTATTGGCTGCATCATCTTGGAAGGTGACGTCTGGTTCTGTGCTGGGGGTGGCTCTTCAGAAGGAGCAGGGACAGGGTAGGGCTCACCCTTGACTGGAAGTTCTCAGGGGCTACTTCCTCATCGTTGTCATCCTCCTCTTGTGTGAAATGCTTTGTCACCTGTAGGGCAGCCGTCTTGTGGACAGCTTCTCTGTTGGATGAGGGCCGTGGGGTAGTCGTGGTGGCACCCGCAATAGGAGCAGAGGAGGAAGTGGAAGCAGCAGATCTGGTCTTGGGGGCTTGGTGTCGGCAGAGTCATCAGTGGGTTTTTGGGGAAAAAGTGTGGGGCAGGAGCAATCAGTCTTTTGTGGCCAGGTTTTGGGGTTGAGGAAGCAAAGCAGATAAACCAGATCCCTGAAAAAGTTTTCCTCTTTGTAGGTTCATCTTCCTCTGAATCTGAATTTCTGGAGCAGCTCGGGCGTCGCGATCCGCGCCGGCTTCGTCGTCCTCTTCTTTGGATTGGGGAGTCCCAGAGGGGGCCCAGCGCTGCCAAGCGGAGCCGGCAGGTTGAGGCCTGAGGCCGGGGCGTGGGGAAAGCCACCCAAGCCGAAGGGAAGCGAGGGCCGAGGCGGTCTGCCGCCGGCGGTGGGGACAGCAGCAGCGCCTCCTCAGGTCTGCGTAGGCCGGCTCGCTCCCTTCGCTGCTGGCTCAGCCCGCCCGCTTCCGGGGCTCTTTTGCTGGAAGGAGCGGCCTAGAAGAGGCCAGGGATGCACAGAGAGCCAGCGGGCAGTCTGGAGAGGAGCCCCCTGCTCTACTCCCTGAGGCTTGGTCTCCAGCCCAAGGCTGCGGTTGCGTCCTCTCCCGACCAACACCTTGCTCTTCTCTTGGGCCCTCGGTCCTGGGCAGCTCCGCACGAGTAAAGAATGCATATGGTGCAGCTGTCTTCTGGACCCCTTACTGAAACCTGAAGCTTCCTTTCTTCAGTATGCTTGGCCTGTCCTCAGCTCCTTATATAGATAGTGTTCATGCTGCTGCCAGTTTGGAGACACTGCTAAAACTCTGATGAAGAGTCCAGACCCGCTGACCATTTCAAGTTCATGACATCCTCATCTGATCAAAGGTCAAGGGGAGAAGGAGGCTGAAGCTCTTGTCCTTCCCTTCCTCCCAATGGATTCCCTCTCCAGGGCTTGGCTGGAACTGCGTTTTTCCATGCTGGAAGCTAAATGGCCTTTCCATTTCAGAGAAACCAGCCCCCCCACCCCTCTCCCCCCATGTTACAGAACATACATTAATTTAGATTCAATAGAATAGTTCTCACCTGATAAAGGTATAATGGCTAGAGTATCTTATCAGTTGACCTGAGGTAACTGACTCAATCAAGCTCTCCTCCCGTGTGTGTGTGTGTGTGTGTGTGTGTGTGTGTAAAATTCAATTATACATGTGTCCTTTTTACATTTGTCTGCTTTAGGTCTATGTTAGGACTGGTTAAGGGCATTCTCCAAATTATCTTGATTAATTTCCACAGCAGTGACCTTGTAGAATTAGGAAAGTACTTCCCTGTAAAGATGCCCATTGGCTTCTCGTTAAAAGGACAAAAGACGACTCTTTGTTTCCAGTGACTCTGGTACCTCTTGCTGAAGAAGCCACCTCCCTACCCCAGGTGGCATATTAAAGAGAACTGCCAGACTATTCTTAGTCCTTTTTAATTCTTTCTCTTTCTTGTTGCTTTCTTCTGAAGTCCAGTGGGGGGGGGGGGGCGGGCGGGCAGTGTTATGTGGGGTGGGGTACTTCTCACTTCCTCTTTTCTCTTTCCTCCTTCCTCCTTCCTAGGAGTTGCTAATTGCTGCCTTTTTGGAGAAGCCGTGGTAAACCATTTGTGCATGCTCAGGTGGCCAGAGAGAAGTGTTCTTGGCCTTTCTCTTTCCCTTTCTCAATATATTAGAAACTATAGAAATAAGAACGAACATTCCCAACTCAGGAAATATAGCATCTGGCTAGAAGTACATGGCACATACCTTGTCCTGTTCCTACATCGTTTTAAATTTCTTTGCTAAGTCTCTATATTTTGAAAGCTTTTTGTTCCATGTAGCATTGAGATTATAAATATTTGGTCTAGTGCCATTTATCAAAATGTTCTTACATTTTAATAGACAATGTATGTCTAGGTGGTCATGGACAAGAGTTTTGTCTATAATGATTTTCTGGGTTTATTTGTTGAATTCTCAGGGATAGAAATTGTTAAGGACAAGTCACTATTCTGCTCTTATTCTTTTAAATGTAATGTTCTGCAGGCTATCACATGCTTGGATAAACTGGCTGATTCTATTTGGTTTTTCTATTTTTAGTAGTTTGTAAAGGTTAGGAAGCTTCTGCCATATAATTTTAGCTAGTTACCTGATTGTACCTTTCTTTATATCTGGTAGATGTTAAAGTTTTACAAACTTCAGTGATATGTTGTAGATTCTACTACTTTGTTGCATAATTTGTATCAATTAATATATCCAGACTCTCAAGGATGTTTTTTGTAATTTGTAGTGTAAATTATCTGCTCCTGCAGAAATACCTTAAACCATTTCTTTTAAATAAGCATATATGCATGATTTAGCCATTTGTTTGACATATCTTTGTCAACATGTTGGTTGGTTTCATATGAATGTTGTTCATGGTCTGCCTATAAAATTTTTTGAAATTTTATAATTTGAAATTAACAAGCACCTAATAAAATGAACATTTCTATATACAAAATAGAATAGTAAAAGAAGATTGCATATGAAATTTAAAATCTATTACATAGTTAACTTTTCCTTTTTAGGTATACATTAAATTCAGCACATTAACTTTTTTCCAGATGTAGTAACACTGCATTTATTCAGAGCAAATCATTTGTTACATATTTTCCATTTTCCCTTTTTTTTGTTTGCCGTCATCACCACCTGTCCCCATTTCATCTTATGTTCTTGTTATGAACATATTTAATTGGTCTCAAGCCAAACTTTTTGAACTTTCTCTTCAGTGTTTAACAAGGCATTATTACTAATGATCTTACATTATTCTTCCCCATAAGGTTCTGCATATAGATTTAATAAAACAGTATTTGGCTGCCATATCTCTTTGATTTCCAAGGTTATCAAGTGTTTGCTCAGTGAAGAAGTTTTTAGTATCTTTTGGTTTTCTGTTGTGATCATTGTTTTTACAATGGTTAAACTTCCATGGGAAACAGCCTTCGTCTTGATATTTATTCCATTATCTATTTCCCTTTTCAGGAAATTTAGTATTATTGCTATTTATATTAAATAACATTTAAAATTGATCATATTAGACCATATTTTCTCATCTTTATACTTTCTTCTAATTTAGTGTTGACTTTAATCTTTGCTCTAACAGTTCAACAATCTGACCTTGTATAATTAGTTATTTCAAAAATGACTCCCTGTCCATCAGTAACTGGCTACTTCTAGCATGGGATAGTGTATACAGTGCTGGAATTGGAGTAAATGAGACAGATTAAATGCTCACCTCTAACCCCTCATAGATAAGTAAAGACTTAATAATAAGCCTTAATGGTTGCTTGCTGATTACCACAGAGAAGTCACTTAAACTCCTTAAGCTTCAGTTTTTTCCTCTTTAAAATGGAGATATTAATTTACCATAGGTTTTAAAATACTGTACAGGTAATAAAACAATTACCCTATAGTAATTAATTACCTATCTTACAGGTATTAAAATAATTATTTCCCATTTGTTAATAGAAGGATCAGAATTTAAGAATACTTTGAAGGTGCAGGTTGCCTCAGTTGACATATTTGTACAAATTAGAGGTGGTAAAAAGAAAATGTTTATTACAATGTAAACACGTATCTCTTTGTAATCATTTGTATTTAAAGTACATTTGTAGCCAAACACTACCACTAGGACTGCAGCTTGGCACCAGGTAAGCTGTCAGACTGCTATAGCCTCCAGCAGCACCAGCCATCCTCCACCACACACCCTCAATACAGCACCAGACATGAGGGTCCCCTCTGGGCCTCAGAACAACATCAGCTCAGTACCAGGCAAACAACCAGAGCCTGCAGCCACTGGCACAAGACGCCTGAGACAGAGCCCCTTCCACCCTGGGAGCAGAGATCAAATTTAAAAGAAAGGAAAAAGGACAATAAAATGAACAAAAAACAACAACAAAGAAAGAATCTGAATATAGAAAGTTATGGTGACAGAGAAGACCAAGACACAAACTCAGAAGAGGACAACAGTGTCAAAACACCTATAGGCAAAACCCCAAAGAAAAACAAGAAATCATTTCAAGCCCAGAAAGATCACATGGAAGAGCTTAAAAAGGAACTTAAAAATCATATAAGAGAGGTAGAAGAAAAATAGGGAAAAGAAATGAGAATGATGCAAGAGAATTATGAAAAAAACTCAATAGCTTGTAAAATTGCTTAAAAAGTAGAATTGGCCAAATGGAAAAGAAAGTATAAAAGCTAATTGAAGAAAACAACAACTTAAAAGTTAGAATTGGTAAGTGGAAACTAATGACTCTATGAGACATCATGAATCAATCAAACAAATTCAAAAGAATGAAAAAAAATGGAAGAAAATGTAAAATACCTCATGAGAAAAATGACTGACCTGGAAAACAGATCCAGCAGAGACTGCATCAGAATCATTGGACTACCTGAAAGCCGTAATCAGAAGGAGGACCTGGACAGCATCTTTCAAGAAATTATCGAGGAAAACTGCCTTGATGTCTTAGAACTGGAGGGCAAAATAGACATTGAAAGAATCCACAGATCACCTTAAGAAAGAGATTCCCAAATACAAACCCCAAGGAACATTATAGCCAACTTTCAGAACTATCAGATCCAGTCAAAGCTACAAGTGGCCGGAAAGAAACAATTCAGGTATCAGGGAGTCACAATCAGGATCACACAGGACTTGGCAGCTACAACCTTAAAGGATCAGAGGTCATGGAATATGATATTCCCAAGGGCAAAGGAGTGAGGACTACAACCAAGAAACACCTGGAAAAATTAAGCATAATACATCAAGGGGGAAATAATTGTCATTCAATGAAATGTAAGGATTTCAAGCATTCATAAAGAGAAGACCAGAACTAAATACAAAATTTGACCTCCAGTATCAAGACACAAGAGAAACAAACAGGTAAAGAGAGAAAAGAAAACATAAGGGATTCAATAGAGCTAAGCTGTTTACATCTCTATATGGGAAGATGATACCTATAACTCTTAAAAATTGTATCATTAACAGTGCAGATAGAAGGAACATATAT
Organism: Phalanger gymnotis; assembly: GCA_028646595.1. Classification (NCBI taxonomy): domain Eukaryota; kingdom Metazoa; phylum Chordata; class Mammalia; order Diprotodontia; family Phalangeridae; genus Phalanger; species Phalanger gymnotis. The sequence goes on along the minus strand of CM053624.1, from coordinate 267,643,026 downwards.
ATATATAGACAGAGGGTATGGGTATAAGATATATTTGAGGGAATGACCTAAAAAAATTAAGGGTTGAGAAAGAAGAGTACAATAGGAGCAGAAGGAAGGGAGAATGGAATAAATTATCTTACATAATGAGATAAGAAAGATGTGTTACAGTGGAGGGGCAATGAGCATTGCTTGAACTTTACTCTCATCAATATTAGCTCAAAGAGAGAATAATATATACAGTCATATGAATCTAGAAATCTGTCTTACATGACATAGAAGTAGGAGAGGAGGAGATTAAGTAAAGGGGGTGGGGTGGGGACTGGCAGAAGGGAGGGTAGATCAGGGGAGGTGGTAGAATCAAAACACTGGTGATGTGGGAAAGGGAGAAAGGAGCAAGAGGACAAACAGGAGGAAGAATAGGAGGGAGGGAAATACACAGATAGTGATCATAAGTGTGAATGTGAATGGGACGAACTCTCCCACAAAATGGAAGCAGATAGCAGAGTGGTTTAAAAACCAGAATCCTACAATATATTTCTTACAGGAAACTCTTGAAGCAGTTAGATATACACAGAGTAAAGGTAAAGAGCTGGAACAGAATCTATTATACTTCAGTTGAAAAAAAAAAGCAAGGGTAGCAACCCTGATCTTAGACAGAGAAAAACAAAAATAGACCTGATTAAAAGAGATAAGGAAGGAAACTACATCTTGCTAAAAGTACCATAGACAATGAAGTAATCATATTACAAAAGCAAGGAAGAGTCTACCTGTCAGATTTATGAGGAGGGAAAGAATTCATGATCAAACAAGAGATAGAGAGCACTACAAAATATAGAATAGGTAATTTTGATCATATTAAATCAAAAAGGTTTTGTACAACCAAAACCAATGCAACCAAGATTAGAAGGAAAGCAGAAAGTTGGGAAACATTTATAGCAAGTGTCTCTGATAAAGCTTCATTTCTCAAATATACAGAGAATTGAGTCAAATTTATGAGAATACCCCAATGTCCCAATTGATAAATGGTCAAAGGGTATGAACAGGCAGTTTTCAGATAAAGAAGTAGAAGCTATCTAAAGGCATATGAAGAAATACTCTAAATTGCTTTTGATTAGAGAAATGCAAATTAAAATAACTGAAATACCACCTCACATCAATCAAATTGGCTAACATGACAAAAAAGGAAAATGATAAATGTTGGAGAGGATGTAGGAAAATTCGAGCACTGATGCATTGTTGATAGAATTGAGAGCTGATCCAACCATTCTGGAGAGCAATTTGGAACTATGCCCAAAGGACAACCAAACTGTATATACTTTTTGATCTAACAATACCACTATGAGGGCTGTATCCCAAAAAGATTATAAAAAAGGGAATGGGACCTACATGTGCAAAAATATTTATCGAAGCCCTATTTGTGGTGGCAAAGTATTAGAAATTGAAGGGATGCCCATCAATTGGGGAATGGCTGAACAAGCTGTGGTATATGAAGGTAATGGAATGCTATCATGCAATACGAGATGATGAACAGGCACATATCAGGAAAACCTGGAAAGACTTGTACAAATTGATGCAAAGTGAAAAGAGCAGAACCAGGAAAAGACGGTATAGTATCAGCAACATCATGTTATGATCAACTATGAATGACTCAGCTTTTCTTAGCAATACAATGATCCAAGACAAGTATGAAGGACTCACAAAGGAAAATGCTATCCATATCCAGATAAAGGACTGATAGATTCTGAATGGAGATCAAGGCATATTTTTTTTTTGCTTGCTTAGTACTTTCTCATGTTTTTTTTTTCCTTTTTATGTTTCTTCCGCAACTGTGATGAATATGGAAATATGTTTTGCATGATAGCATATGTATAAACTATATCAAACTGCCTACCATTTTCAGAAGAGTAAAGGGGAAGAAGGAGGGAGAAAAATTTGGAACTCAAAATCTTGTAAAAATGAATGCTAAAAAATTTTCTTGATATGTAATTGTGGAAAAAATACTATTTAAGGCAAAAAAAATAATACAGTTATATGGCTAGGAGAAACTATAGTAAATGATAGTAAAATTATAAAAAATATTTTAAAAATTCTTGAATCAACTGATGTAATTGATTTTCCTTGTAAGGTAAAGCCACTGAAAATTTCTTTTTGCAATGTTATATTGTGCTTGCTGTGTCTAGTACTGTATTTCACTGCATAATTGTCACCACCACATAATCATCGCACCCTGTTTTTTCAGTCTAAAAACTGGTTTATAACTTTTCATCATGTATCATGTCATGGTATAATTCTTTTCATCAAACCGCTTAAAAGGTAAACAGTAATGTATTCATCAGTGGCACATGGATACGCATTTATCTCTTGCACATTGGCAGCCCTAAGCCTAGAATTCTCAGCACATGTGCATTGTCCATGTGTAAACAAACCAATTAAAGACCACTTGCACTGTTTAATGCACAAATCAATAACCACTAACGTGTCAACTTTATTTCTTAGATTGGAAAAATGTTCGCTGAACTGTCACAAAGAAATTATATGCATCATTTTGGACTATTCAATTTTAGTGTATATTCACAAGTATTCCCTGCATCCTAATCTTGCACCAAAGATAGTTTAGCAATAAATGATTTTTAAGTAACATTGGCACAAATGGTTTTTAAAAAAAGCTTCATATAATGGTTGTACCCCACTTTTTTGCAAGAAAATTTGGCATAAAATCTGTGACAATTATGTGGTAAAATACAGCACCTACTAACGCTTTTAAAAATTATTATTCATTTATTTTTAATATTCTTTTATTTTTAAATTTTGAGTTCCAAATTTTCTCCCACCATCTTCCTCACCCACTAAGAAAGCAAGCAATATGATGTCAATTATACATGTGAAATCATGCAAACATTTCCATATTAGCCATATTTTTAAAAAAATCAAGAAAAATTAAGTGATAAAATTACACTTCAGTTTACACTCATATTTCATCAGTTCTCTCAGGAGGTGGGTGGCATTTTTCATCATGAGTTCTTTGGAATTATCTTGGATCATTGTATTAGTCAGAGTCTTTAACAGTTGATCATCATTATAACATTGCTGTTACTGGCACAATGGTCTCCCAGTTCTTCCCTTCACTTTGTATCAGTTCGTATGGGCCTTGCCACATTTTTCTGAAACTACCTCTCCTAGTCATTTCCCACAGCACAATAGTACTCTGTTATAACCGTATGCCACAGCTTGTTCAGCTGTTTCCCAATTGCAGAGTAACCCCATGGTTTCCAATTCTTTGCCATCACAAAAAGAGCTGCTATAAATATTTTTGGACATATAAATCATTTTCCTTTTTCTTTGATGTCTTTGGGATACAGACCTAGTAGTGGTATTACTGGAGTCAAAGTGTATGGTTCCAAATTGTTCTCCAGAGCGATTGAACCAGTTAACTACTCCACCAGCAGTTCATTAGTGTGCCTGTTTTTTCCTCATCCCTCGAGCATTTGCCATTTCTGATAGGTGTGAGGTGGTACCGCATATTAGTTTTAATTTGTGATATAGAGAACTTTTTTCCTGTGACTATAGATGCCTTTGATTTCTTCTGAGAACTGCCTATCTATTTTCTATTATTCCTTTGACCATTTATCAGTTGGGGAATAGCTTATTTTTATAAATCTGACTGTTCTGTTTTTAGTATATGCTTGAGAAATAAATCCTTTAACAGAAAAACTTGCTGTAAAGATTTTTGTTATTGTTATTTTTGTTAGCTATGGCACCTTTTAGCAAATTGTAGTTTCATGACCGTCTCTTTTGATTAGGTCTATTTTTGCTTTTCCTTTGTTACCCTTACCTTTTTTGTTTGTTTGTTTGTTTGTTTGTTTAGCTGAAGCATATTAGGTTGTGCTCCGGCCCTTGATTTTAATTCTGTGTATGTTTTTCTGTTTCAAATGTGTTTCTTGTAAACAACATATTGTTTAATTCTGGTTTCTAATCCATTCTGCTGTCTGCCTCCATTTTATGAGTGAGCTCATTCCATTGACATTCGCAGTTAGATAACTGTATTTTTCCCTCCATCACATTTTCTCCTGTTTCTTCCCTCTTTTTATCCTGTCTGTCCTCAAAAGCCGGTTTTGCTTCTAACCCCTGCCTCCCTTAATCTGTTCTCCCTTTTATCATCCCCACCCCTTTTTATCTGCTTCCCCTCCTATTTTCCTATTGGGTAATTACATTTCTATACACAACTGAATGCGTCTATAACATCTTCGCTTTTGAACCAATTCCAATGAGAGTGAAGTTCAAGTATTGCCCTTTACCCTTTAATTTTCCCCTCCACTGTAAAAGCTCTTCCTTTTTTTCCTTCAGTGCATTTTTGTACCTTTTTTTCCATTTGACTTATTCAGCTTTTTAAGGAGTTTTTTTTTTCCAATGGATTTTTGTGCCTTTTTTTTTTCTATTTGGTCAGTTTTGTTTTTTTAAGGTGTTATTTTCTTTGGTATTTTTTTGTGCCTCTCTTAAGCAAGCTATTAATTCTCTTTTCATAATTTTCTTATATCACTCTCATTTCTTTTCCCAATTTTTCCTATACCACTCTTAATTTCTTTCTTTAACTCTTCTAGGAATTTTTGTTGGTTTTGATCCAATTAACATTTTTGAAGCTTTGTAGCTATTTTCACATTGTTATCTTCTTCTGAGTTTATGTCTTGGTCTTCCCTGTCATAGTAGCTTTTTATGGTCAGATTCTTTTTTTGTTGTTTGCTAATTCTTCCAGCCTATTTTTGACTTTGAACTTTATGTTAAAGTTGGGCTCTGTTCATCTGGGGATGGGGAGTCACTGTCCCAATCTTCAGATTTTTTTTCGTGTTGCTTTTTTCATTGCCAGCTCTGTGGCTCTGTAAGTTTTCAGTGCTTCCAAGGTGTTATGATCTGGGGAGAGGTATGGTCATTGCTCTCCTAGTCTGTGCTCTGGTCTTTACCCAGGAAGGGCCCCTGGTCCCCTCCAGCCACAAGTGCTAGTGCTCTCTTTGTCTTGGAACTGAGACTAGTGCCCCTGATCCCTTGTGACCAACCACTGGCCTTCCTCTCCTTCCTCGATCTGCGACCCAGAACTTCACGTGGGCAATAGAGTTGCCAGTCAGTACCAGCTGTAACCTGTACCAGCAAAGGGTCTTCTATAATTTCTTTCTGACTAGTTGTCCAACCTGCTTACCATCTCTGGGCTGAGGCTGCTGCTGCAGCACCACAATGTGTGTGGGTTCAGGACAGGTTCTATGTCACTCCATGTCACAAACTTCTCCTGCCTACCTCCTAAGTTTTCTTAGGCTGGAAAAATGTATCATCCTGGCCTTTTGTTGTTTCTGCTGCTCTGTATTGCCCATACTTGGATCTGGGTCAAAGTTTTGGGTCTCAGTTCCAGGGCACTAGCACACCAGAGCTTGCAGAGCTTGCAGGAAGTAGGGACCCTGGTCACAGTTCCAGGTGGAGAAGAGTGCTTGTGATCTCTCAAAGGGCAGTGCACAGTACAGGGGAGTAGCAAACACACTTCTCCCTAGATCATAGCACCTTGGAAGAACCAAAAACTTACAGGTCTCCAGATTACCTCTGAAAACAGCTGCACAAAAAACCTGAAGCTTGGGATGGTGCCTTCTACACTCTGGAAGCAGACCCCCACTTTAGCATGGAGTTAAAAGTCAAGAAATAAGCTGTAAAATGAGCAAACAGCAGAAAAGTATCTTGACCATAGAAAGATGTTTCTGCTGCTCCAAAATTTGGTTTGAGGCATTAAAGTTGTTTGGAGGGGAATATTGATAGAGTTCATTTAGGTTGCCTCTAATCTACCCAAAACATTAACTTTTAAACCTCTTCTGCTTATCGTGTTTCCTTCTGGCCTTTCTTTTGTTTTTTGCCTTTAAAAATGAGCCTTTTTTTTGGTTTAGCTATTTTGTTGCTAACTGCTTTCCCTCCTTACCACCCTCCTCCAAATTTAAAAAAAACAAACAACCCTGGTTACAAATATACATAATCAAGCAAAAAAAAAAATTCCTACATTTGAAGTTTCTAAAAATATATATTTCATTCTATACCTTGAAGCAATCACCTTTCTGTCAGGAGGTGGGTAGCATGCTTTATTATTAGTTCTATGGAATTGTGGCTGGCCGTTGCATTGATGAGAGTTCTTAAGTCTTTCAAATAATTTTTTTTACAGTGTTGTTTTTGTATAAATTATTCTCTTAACTGTTCACTTACTCTTGCATCAGTTCATACAGGTCTTTCCAGGTTTCTTGAAGCCATCTCTTTCATTATATCTCATGGCCAAATAATATTCCATTACATTCATATGCCATAATTTGTTTAGCCGTTTCTCAGTTGATCTCCTTTTGTTTCTAGTTCTTTGCTATAACAAAACATGTCGCTATAGATTTTTTTTTGGTATATATAGGTTCTTTTCAATGAAACTCCTTTTGATTCCACTCTTGGATCTTAGCTATTTCATAGTTTCTGTCTAGAGATAAACCACTTTTGTCACATCTAACCATGTCACTTTCCTACCCAATAAACTTCGATAGCTCTTCATAACTTCTAGAATAACATACAATCTCCTTTGTTGGCTTTTCAAGCATATCACAACCTGGCCATCACCTCTCTTTCCAGCTTTCTTATGCATTGCTACCTATTTCACAGCTTGTTATTTAGCTAAACTGTTCATGTCACTTTTTCTCACATGAAGTATTCCACTTTTCATCTCTGTGTCTTTGCATTGGTCAATCTCAATGCCTGGGACATAAGTCCTCTTTAAATCTGCCTCATAGCCCCCTCCCCCCCCCCACTTCTTTAAGATTTAGCTTAAGTACTATCTTCTACACAATGCCTTTCCTAATCTTCCCAACTGTTAGTGTTTTCCCTCTTTAAGTAGTTAGTATTTTATTTAGTATTTGTTCTGTGTGTGGTTATATATGTACAACTTCCCCAATAGAGGGTAAGCTCCTTGAGGTTATTGCAATTTTTGGCTTTGTATTCGCAGCACTAGTACCAGGGACATAGTAGGTGCTTAATAAATTCAACTAGATGTTGTAATAGATAGACTGCAGGACTTGAAGTTAAGAAGACCCAAGTTGGAATCCTAACACTAGATGTATAATCCTGAGTCAGTTGCTTAATTTTCTTCAGCCATAGTTTCCCCATCTGTCAAAGTGATTTCCTTAGTAATAAATAATAATAATAATAATAATAATAATAATAAATAATGCCACTTCTTTGGGTTGTTAGGATCAAATGAAATAATATATGTGTGTATGTAAAGCACTTTGCAGATGTTAAAATTCTATAAAAATGTTAATTTTATTGTTATTGGCTGATTGAGTGGTTTCCTTACATTTGTAAAAACTAGCAGTTTCTATTGTAAAGCTGTCATTCCTCTTCTCTTTTGATGAGAAAGTATTAATCTTTCTACAGCTGCTTTGGGGTGATGAACTCTGTTTCACTAATGCATGGGTTTTTGCTTGAATACCTTCTGTATCCATTGTCATCTATTTTACCATGTCAGAAATATGCATTAAGACTGATATGGTATTCATATTAATTGCTCTAAATATATTTTTTCCATCAAGTTTTCCATCAAGGCTTCAGAGTGCCAGTCAGTCCCTTTACACATACAGCCTCAACTTTCTTCTTGGTAGCCATATCCTTAGTGTGCTATAGGTAGAATAAGGTATTATAAGAAACAGCTTCATCCATTTTTTCATTTTGACCTCTAGATTCAAGCTGAAATTCTTTAGTCTCTATTTTTTCATGGCATATGTGAAGAATTTTATGCTTATTTATATTATTTCTATTCAAATTATATTTTTATATGTTCAAAGGAGGTTTCCTTAGGTGGAGTAGCTATTTAATGTGCATTTCAGTGGAGCCATATAATAATGTCATCCACATACATCAGGTGGTTAATATGATGTTTAAGTTCAATCATCTTTTTGAGCCCAAAGCCATTTTCGGGTTCTATTCAGGAATGATGATATTGTGTTTAGTGTATATAGAACCATAGTGGATTTATACTGTCTCCATGAAAGATGCCATGTTTTAAGCTAAATGCCCTTGACATTGTGTTAGTGATATGTTTTAAATCCAGAATAGTTTTCCATGTGGATATTAAATACTCTAACTTTTTTTATGTTTAGAGCTATTTTAAATGTTTGTATTATATGACTAAGTGATGGGTGCAGGACTGAGTCAAAGGTTTTCTGTTAATAAAGGTGGTATATGGTACTTTTGGGTGGCTTGTTCAGTAATCATCAAATCAATAATCAGTTGCTTTTTATACCTGTGGGACTTTTTGGCACATCCTTCCCCCACCCCCCCAGCCAAGATATTGGGGGCTTTAGGGTACTTATATTTTTTTGATCAATAAAAGCTGTGAATACTTTGTGTAAAGTGCAGAATTATATTTGGTGGGGTTGATGAGATTCATATGTATTAGTATTAAATATGTATTGCCTTCTGGAAGAAAAGATGGGGTCAGGCTTACATCAGAGAAGGAATTGGTAAAGTGCTATGCCATTAATTTGTGTCACTCATGAAATGTTTGACACAATAATTAAAGATCTTATCTGGATTCTATACTTTACATTTTTTTAAAGAAGCTAGAATTTCAGTCAACTCCCTTAGTGTAATTGTTTTGTTGTTCATTATATTAATGGTACCCTACCTTTCTGTTTTGATTTTGATCCAACATGTTTTCCTGACTACATGGATAATCAGAAATTTTCCACATCTTCCTTGTTTCAGGGATTCTTTACCCCCTTTAATTTATTTGCTTCTATAGCTTCTATAGCATAGTTTTTGATCACTGTTGAATTATTTATTTTGTCCTTTGTGCTCTGTTGACTCCTAGTATCTCTTTAACCTGCTAAATTAAAGTCGATTAAAATTGCTGATTAAGGGTGTCAAGAATTTGAGGCATATTTTTATTTTCTGAATTTTGTTTTGGATGTTTCTTTTTCATTGCCTTTAATGAGATGATATGGTGTTCAAGTTTTCTTCTGCTCATACTGTGTAGATATTGATATAATCTTTCACTGTTCTGTAGGTCTTCCATTGTTTTTCTCAAGCTACTTCTGTCAAGGTTGTATTTCACACTTGTTCTTAAGAGTACTACTATGTAGCTTTACTTTTTATTCTTTAATCCTTACCAGGAGAACAGCTGCTGGATATAGTGTTATATGCAGGTCCTAAAATGGTTTTTACTCTCTGTTAAATATTGAGGGAGAATTTATCTGTTCCTGATGGTTACAGTAGGTATTTTTTTAAATTCCTTTATTTTGGTATGGTTGGTCTTTTTTTTTTTTTTAAGTGGAATTTGTGCTACCAAATAAAAATTAGCTTTTTGAAATTCCATCCTAAGTGGTTTCTATCTCCCTTCTAAAACCACTTGACATATTGACATTATTTTTGTCTTTTCATTTATTATTAGGTAGCACTTCTGGAGTGTTAAGTATAGATCAATTAATTGACATTTATTAAGCCACTATTACATGCCACTAGGGATGCAAAACCAAAAGTGAACAATCTCTGACCTCAAGCACCTTATATTCTAACAGGAAATATAAAATTTACCTATATAAAAATAATGGGGATTGGCCAATGGGTTCATTCCTTGTAGCCCTGAACAGAGTGCATCAGCATCTTAGGCTGATACAGTTTCTCATGTGGAAGAAGCTACAAACTGTACTTCCCATAGAGTTGTGATGATGTGTAATATAATACCTCGAAGAGACCTTGGAACATACATAGACATTCCATAACTAGCTCTGGTCTGCCAACAGCATAGTTAGGATATGTCTTTTTGATAGGTTGGGTACTGAGTACTGAGAGTACCTTCTAAATGCAAAACCAATCTGAACCTTTGCAGTACTCTTCAACCATTCTCTTGGTGGATCTCATCTCTACTGTGGGTTTTGCCCACAGTAATAGCATCTGAGGAGCATCTGATAGCATTTGATGAGGAGTCATGCTGTAAGGTGTAGTAGGAAGGCCGAATTTATGATCTCAAATATAATCATGTATATGTTTGAATGGTCCGAAATCGCAAGGTATGAGAGATTCTCTAAGGAGAAAACAACAAGAAAT
>CM053624.1:267565348-267632443 GCA_028646595.1 Phalanger gymnotis | reverse complement strand
TAAGTCACCAATCCACACCCACGCAGGTTTCACACCTGACAGGGCCCTGGGCCTGGGGCTTAGCACTTAACAGCTGAAAGTACTTCCACTCAAAAGAAACAAAAGCCATGCTAATGAGACAATTTTGCTTAACAACACATAAGGAGAGATGATCATGCTGTAGTCATGTCTTTAGTCTGTTTCATATACACTTAGTTTGCCTAGTTTATTGATCACCACCATTTGCACTTAAAACATTTCTAGCAGAGTATTTGTATTTCTGATTTGTTCTACTGTATCTTGCATTCTTGTGGTATCGGAAAACAAGAGTGTCACTTTCTCTATTGCCCTCCTTGTCTAGCTGATTATCATTTTGGTTTTGAGTGGGATCAGTCTACATGCTAGGGTACCCCAACTGATTATTTTGACTCACAGGAACAGTTTTGTCACACTGGCCAGGGTGCTAAACCAATTAGTGATATTGCCAGAGCTCGAATGACCACTGTTTCTGACAGGTCTTCACAGCTACCATGGTAGTCCCAGGGCACACAGAGTCCTTGATAGAAATCACCTTGGCTGGCATTCCTTTGTTCTGCCATTACTCCTATGATATGACAAATAGGTTTGTTACCAGACAAATAAGCCTTATTATTTTTAGTTGGCTGGGTTTGGCTTCTTATGAACTTTTTTGTTTTGTTTTTACTTTTTTTTTCTTTCCTTGTTTTTTACGTTTGTGACAAATCTTTATATGCATCAAGGTAAACCTGAGCCTATGGCAATTTCTGTATAACTTTATTTATTGAATTTACAAAGAAAAGAAAAAAATCCCTGCTCTCAAGGAACTCACAGCCTAATGAGTAGCTCATAGTCTAACAAATGTCCTCTTTTCCCCTCAGGACTCTCTAGAAATGGCCTCACAGTGTGCCACATTGTCTGGAAATGTAAAATTTACCTACATAAAAATAACGGGGATTGGCCATTCCTTATAGCCCTGAACAGAGTGCATCAGCATCTTGGGCTGAAACAAACCCCAAGTTTAAACTGAACCTTGAAGGAAATATAGGATATTGATTTGCGGAAAAGAAAAAGAAGTTATCCCAGACAAGTGAATTGCATAAGCAAAAGCATATAGGTAAACATAGGAGGTTGAATGAAGCCTTTGGAAAGGGTCTTATTTTGTGATGGAAATCTTTTGTTTTTCTTTTATTAAATTTTATTGTGCCATTTCTTGTAGATATTTGGACTATTTCTTGTTAATGTTAACTTTTCTTGGCCAAAACATAAGTCATGGAATGATATAATTTTTGACATTCTTCAGATAAGAAGCCAAAGGGGAGTTTGAGCTTCCTGAAGTGATTTGATTATTTGTGAAAGGATTCTCCTGATATGGACTCTGTAGGCATGTAATTCTCCCCTTTCAATCAGCCCATTGTGAACCCTCTAAATGTAGTTTAATTTGTAATCTGACTTAGTTGACCTATAGAGTCTGTCTAATAGTTTTGTTTCCATAAAGGATATGTGAGTTATGATTTTGTTCAAGTTTGTTCACCTTTTATGACATTGAAAGAAACATAGGAATATGAATTTGAATTTTTTAATAGCTTAAAAGAATATATGAGATTGCAATATGTAGAAGAATTTATTTTTCTTTCTCTCTGATATAATTTTCTCCATAAAAGCATGTCAGAAACTCCAATTCAGGTTCAGGTTGATTATTCTACCTCTTGGACCTATGCTTAATCATAATAAAGCCTAGGTTTTTACCTCTATATTTTCTCCATTGTGGTAGATTTATTTTGGCAGAAAAACCTACCACATGAAATCAAAGAGGAGATGTTTCCCTCATAACAGTTTCTATAAGCTAATTCACATTAAGGTGTTAATCACTCTTGAGGACTTAATGGGTTATACTTACTGAATGAGAGGCAGCAGTAGTAAAGTAGAAAGAATACTAGGAAGAGTGGGATTGAAGCTGGGGAGGACTCTGCTGTGATACTGGGCCATTTGATGAAGGCTGGAAAGTCAACCTAGATAGTAGTCAAAAGGGAAAGGTTTCAGGTTCTTGAATAAAGGGAATGGCATGATAAAATGATAAAATGATTAATTTCTGAAGCAAGATATAAGATGGAGTTATCAAGAGGTCAGTCAATTCAGTGAAAGACTATTCAAACTGGTTTTTGTTCTTATGTTGACAAAAGTATTCCACCTCATTACTACCCTTCACCTCTCTGATTGGGGAAGTGGGGTATGAACTCCAAACCTCCATTTAAGGAAGGGGCTTGATTCAGATATCTCATTTCCACCTGGCTATACTACTTTGAGAATTCTCCACCATGCCCTAGGAAGGCATTATTGAAATAAGCTCATCAGCCTTGGTACTCTATCTCATCACTACCCTCAGCCTCTCTGATCTGAAGGTAGAGCCATGAATTCCAAAACTCCGTTTAAGGAGAGAGCTCAGCTCAGGCAACTCCTTTTTTCTCACTGGGCTGCACTACCTCTCTGATGTCCCCACCATGCCCTCACATGAGGTACCTTCCCTTTCCCCCATTAACTTAGAAGCTCCTCCAGGGCAGAGACTAGATCTTTCTTTTATCGTATTTGTATCCCCAGTGTTTAGCACAGTGGGTAGCACATAGTAGGCACTGAATAAATGTTGATTGATTAAAGTGATTTTCCTTCATCAAGTGTGGGCCGCTTAAGTTCTTCTTCACAGTGTTTGCCAGAACTCCAGTACAGGCAAATGAACCTAAACAAATGCAGTTACTCCTGTTGAACTGGCCACTTAAAAATCACCAGATGAGAAGCAAAGACAGTAATTATATGCACAGTGATAAAAGCAAAGCCAGGAAAGTATGATGTTAAAAGAATAAAAAGTCTATAATTATGTTTTTCTTTTGCCTGTAAACTTGCAGAATGCTAGATGAAATTATATATATATACATACATATGTGTATATATATGTATATATATGCATATGTGCCTATACATGTACACAAATATATATGCATACATATATTTAATTTGGAAAAAAAAAGCAAAGGGCATATGCATTTCAAAGGGCCAACCTAAGGGAGACCCCGTGCCCTCATGTTGTTTTTGGACTCAGGAATCCCTTCTTAGGCCTGTCGCTCTCAGACAGTGGCGACTATAATCTGATTTTTCTCTTTCTGACTCTAAGGGAAATCTATTTTCAAGATATTTCAGATAAAACAATTCATGCTGGGGCATTAATGACACTGCTGCCTCAGTGTGTTACTGTTACTGATTTTGAGACAGAAGCACTTGAGCAGAAAGGACATAAGTCTCAATTGTGCTGCTTGCTTTTTTGCTGGGTGAAGCATAGTTCTATAAAATGGGGATACTTAGCTTACCTAACCAGGCTGTTATGAGAAACAAATGACATAAGGTATGTGAAAGTATAAACATGAGCTATTATTATGAACAAAATTTTCTCATGTTATCCTGTGGGTATTTGCATATTTACTAGGAATCCTGGATTAACACAAAGGAATAAACCTCTAAAAATGGACAACACCTAGCATAAGCAAATTTTTTTTCTATGTGATTTACTTTAAATTTTTTCCTTTTTTATAGCATTTTATTTTTCCCAAATTATATGTAAAAACAATTTTAAAAATTCATTCTAAAACATTTTTGAGTTCCATATTTTCTCCCTCCCTCACCTCCTTCCTCCTTAAAATAGTAAGCAATTTGATATAGGTTATATGTGTGCAATCGTGTAGAGCATATTTACGTATTAGTCATGTTGTACAAGAAGAAACAGACCAAAGGAAAAAAAAAACATGAAAAAACAAAGTGAAAAAATATACAGTTTGATCTACATTCAGACTCCATCAGTTCTTTCTCTGTAAATGGATAGCATTTTTCACTGTGAGTCCTTTGGAATTGTCTTGAATCATTGTATTGCTAAGAATACCTAAGTTATTCAAAGCTGATCATCATACAGTGGTGTTGTTTCTGTGGACATATTCTCACTTTGCATTATTTCATGTAAATCTTTCCAGGTTTTTCTAAAATCAGCTGCTCATCATTTCTTATAGCGTCATTACATTCATATACCACAACTTATTCAGCCACTCCCCAATTGATGAGTATCCCCTCAATTTCCAATTCTTTGCTACCACAAAAAGAGCTGCTATGAATACATTTATACATGTGGGTCCTTTTCCCTGATGTTTTTTTTAACTTCTTTGGGATACAGACTTAGTAGTATTTCTGGATCAAAGACTGAACACAGTTGGATTGCCTTTTGGACCTAGTTCCAGATTGTCTACAGAATGATTGGACCAATTCGCTACTCCACCAACAGTGATACCTGTTTTTTCCCTCATCCTTTCCAACATTTATCATTTTCCTTTTCTGTCATATTAGCCATTCTGATAGGTGTGAGGTAGTACACCAGAGCTGTTTTAATTTATATTTCTCTAATCAATAGTGATTTAGATAGCTTTGGTTTCTTCATCTGAAAACTACCTGTTCATATCCTTTGACTATTTGTCAATTGGGGAATGACTTGTAATTTTATAAATTTGACTCAGTTCTCTCTATGTTTGAGAAATGAGGCCTTTATCGTAGACACTTGCTGTAAAAATTGTTTCCCAGCTTTCTACTTTTCTTCTAATCTTGGTTGCATTGGTTTTGTTTGTGCAAAAACTTTTAAATTTTATACAATCGAAATTATCCATTTTATAACTTGCAATGCTTTGTATCTCTTGTTTGGCTGTAAATTCTTCCTTTCTCCATAGATCTGATAGGTAAACTATACCTTGATGAGCAAATTTTATTGAAAAAAATTAAATTAAGAAAGACAATACTTAGCACAATGTAGCATCAGTGACACATTGGTAGTGTAGAAATTTGGGGGTAGAGTAGTGAGGAGCGAGGCTTCTAGATGCTCAAACTTTACTCCATAAATAGCTGTCTAAAATTCTGCTTCTCAGATTCTGTTCTGGCTATAAATAGGCCTAGCCCTTTTATTGTCATTAAATATTATGATAATCTCTCCAGTTCTGCTTTTTAAAAATGTTTTACTAATGAATAATTGGATTTCCTAGGAAATAAAGGTAACTAAAAGTGTGGCTCTTAAAGCATTTCTTAAAGCAAATCTAAGGAATGCATGAAATCCTTGACTCCTGTGATTGATTGAAAATGCATTTTCTTACTGTCAATAGCTCTGAAATCCTTCAAAGGACAAATTAGGAAATTAATTTGAACTTAGAGGTTTTGGTTTCTATTATTGTAAACTTGCCTACATTTTTGACAAGAATCTATTTCTCAGGGTTGTTAATAGGAAATTTCATGTTTGGCATGGATAGTATTTGCATAGTTTTATTGACCACAGAGACAGCTGTAAGGTAGAGTGAGGGGAGTAGAGAGATGGCAGGGTTAAGTTGGGTGACCCAGCCTCTCTATATAGTAAAAGGTAAGATTAGGTTTTGTTGCTAATGCCACTGCCATCGTTGCCAAGATAATACAGAAGTCTTGAGTGTCTTAAAACAAGGGTAAATTGGAGAGTGAGGCACCACTAGAAGATATAGTTAGAAGACACCATAATGTCCATGAAGTTGAGGGACTGGGTCACCTTTGCCTGGTCATTTAGTAACCTAGGAAAAAAAAAGGACAGTAATAATCTCAGGGCTAACCATTCCTTCTCTTGATTTCACTAGAGATTCTGTCATCTTCTGAGATGCTTCTGATTCCTGGCTATCTGTATTTGAGGACAAGGCCTGCTTTTTCGTTTTCTTTATGTCCCTAGCACTTAGCACAGGGTCTGGTAGCTAACAACTACTTAATAGTAAATGCTTCTAGATTGACTGATGGCTTATTTAGATAGTTCTGGGGTGCCAGCAGGGCCAACCTTAAACATAGAATCCTGTTGGAAAGTATGTTGGACTCAAGAGTCAGGAGAGCCCCGGATTCAAATACAGGCTCTAATGTCTACTATATGTGTGACCATGGAGAAGTCACTTAATCTCTCAGGTTCTCATTTTCCTCATCTATAGTAATTTAGGTGCAGGCTATGTATAAACATGGCAGCTATCCTGTGTGACACTGGAAGGACTGCAGTTTCAGGAGCCGTGTTTATTGTCTTATGTTTTGCCTTCTGTGGGCCTATAGGAGACAAAATGTCATGTGGCAATGAATCAACCAGTTAGGAAGCATAACATATCATTTGCTCATTGGTGATGGTATTCTGCTGAGACTAGACTCATGGTCCCTTCAAGGTCCCTTTAACATATGGGCTAAAGATTTTCTCTTTGTGCATATGCAGGTAGGTCAACCCTCCCAAACCACCTAAACCCAGTTGTTCTTGACCGGGTTCTGAATTCCTGCTAGGGCATGGAAAAACCATTCTGAAATAGTAAGACTATAGAACCTATGGCTGCCCTCATCTTCACTCTCCATCAAGGAAATTTTCTGCTTTCTATTGACCAATCATCACATTCATAAAAATCAGGGAAACATCATTCTATTTAGTTTGTTGCACAAGGGAACAAATATGAAAAAGAAAGAAATGAAGTGCTTACTTTCTCCAGGTTGTCTCTCCCAAATCTCCTCCCCCAACCTTCTCCTGATGTTCCTTCTCTGGTATTGGGTGTTGGAGGAATAGTTCCAAAGCTCTCACTTTCCTTGTAGTTAGTAGGAAAAGATCTAGGGGTGGGGAGAGAATCACATATCTGGGACCCTCAGGGTCAGCTCTGCAAGCAAAGGAGAAAGATTGCCAAGGGATTAGATTACTGGTCTGGTCTTACCTGCTTTCTCAATCACTGATGGTTTTGAAAGCTGCCTTTTTCTTTTTTTTTTTTTCAAACCACTTACTCTGGACATATCTCTTCCAGTGTTGGTCCTATGATCCTGGCTTCTGACACAATTTCAGCTTCCTCACCAGGACCTCTAGGATGGTCTCCAAGAGCAGCAGCAGCAAACTATAGCCATTGCCTACATCATTTCCCAGATGTCTTCAATGTTAGGATAAATAGCAGTGTCTCTCCCCTCCATACACCATGTGCAATATTGACACCCGCCAAACCCTCAAGTACAAAAGGAAAAAGGATAAGGGGTCAGACCTGTTCATTTGTGCACAAAAGTTTATGACCCCTTACCCCCAATCCCCCATACTCCCTCATCTCTTCAAGAGGCTTTTGTGGCAGATTCTCTGTGATGGTGTGGTGGAGAAATGATCCTCAGCACCTGCATCTCTACTCAGTCTCTTCAAATCAAAAGAAGGCTTCCTATACACCAAAATATTTATAGTAGCACTTTTTGCGTAAACAAAGAACGGGAAACAAAGTAGATGCCCATCAGCTGGAAAATGCCTAAACACATTGTAGTTCATGAATGTGATGGCATATTACTGTGTTGGCAGAAATGATGAACATGATGAATACAGAGAAACATGCCCCCATTATGTGAACTGATGAAAAGTGAAGTAAGCAGAGCCAAGAAAAAATAAATACAATAAAAAATAAATACAATGACTACTTTGAAGAGCCAAGAAAAAAATAAATACAATGAGTACTTTCCCTTTACGTGTAATGGGAAGGGATGTAAAGGGAAAGAACTACTACAAAATTGAAATTAATGTTGCAAAATCATAAAGAAGCAGCTTGTTTCCAAAGAAGAGATAAAGCACTTCCCCCCCCCCCATCTCCCACTCCTTTGCAGAGGGAGTGTCAGTGGGTACGGAACATTGCCTGTAATGTCAGATTTTAAAATGTGTTCATTGGTTTTGCTAAATTTTTCTCTCTTTCTTTTTGTATTGGTCACAGGAAATTCCTCAACGGGAGTCCCATATAGCAATGAAATGGCACATCTGGCCTCCCTCCCTACCTCCAATTATTATTATTGTTGTCGTGGTCATTATCTAGTGAAAGAAAAGACTTTAGTATAACCCTGGTGTGCCTTTCATTTTACCAATCAGGAAGCTCACAGAAACTTAGAATTTTATGACTACTCACCCAGTGTTTCTACTCAAGGTTGTGAATAAGATGATATTTGTCTTTGCCTTCCTCTTTTCCTCCTTTCTCTCTAGTTGGAGAGAACAACCTCCGACAACCTCCCCCTTACCAGTCCATCCGGCGGTAGCCCTCATTCTCTCCTTTATATGAGTCTATTCATAGTTAGCCTGTAAGCAGTAGAATTTCATTGCTGGAAGAGATCTTAGAGAGCTAACTCCCTCATTTAACAGAGGAGCAAACTGAAACCTAGATAACTGGGGAAGCTAGACAACTGGCCCATGGTATTTATATCCCTAGGGCCCAGCACAATGTCTGGTACATAGCAAATGTTTGAGAAATGCTTTTCAATTGATTGACAGGTCAACCCAATAATCTAGCAATTAAGTGATCTATGTCAAGTCAACAAGCATTTATTAAATACTTATTATATGTCTGGTACCATGCTAAGTGCTGGCTCCAGTACCTGTTCTTCCTTGCCTACTGCACCCTGATTTAAAAAAAGATGCTCTTTTGAAAAGGGAGAAAGGGCCAGAGAAAGTGCTTTTATAACACCCAGACAGTAGATATCCAGTGGTGATTTTAAACCTTACCTTGTACAGAAAAATCAGTGCTCATTTTTTTCTATCAGTTACAGATGTCAGAATCTGCAGAATATTCAGCCCCAGGTCTTCTCTCCTCTCTCAGTTTTAGCTATTTTAATGCTTATTACCCTCTATCCACAGGTCAAATAAAAGAAGGGAGATGAGGCAAAATTTAAATAATCTATTTTTGCTTTTTATTAACTCTCCTAAAGGTTTGATAGCCTGAAGAGGTTAAAACTGATACGTTTCCTCATTTATTCCTGCCCCCCATTAGAAGTAATATGGTAATAGAATACTTTATTGTATAGACTGATGCAGCAACTTAAAGTGATTATAGGTAGGAAATGTCCATAGATAGCCAATGCTCCTTTTTCGAGTGTTACTAATTTTATTTAGGCTTTGGGGAACGGATGACTGATTTTGGATTAGATGCAAATGAAGTATCTGGTAGATGTGAAATGAGCCCTGATTCACTTCCTTGTTCTCTTAAGTCCCTCTCCTTATATAAATGTCTACACACACACGCACACACACACACACACACACACACACACACACACGTGTATATATGTGTATACCCTTTGAGGTGATGAAACGTTCTTTTTATTGACCCCTGAGCACAAAGATAGGATTTTGTGTTTTCCATGAAGAATTGAGAGAAGGTCCATTTGGCTGGATCACAGGAGGCAGAGCTGGAGTAATGGAGTAAACCTAGAAAGACAGATTGTGGCTAGGTTGTGAAGTTTACTAAAAACAAGAGTTTATCTTTTATAGGGAACAGAGAGGCAGTGGAAATGGCAGATCTGTGCTTAAGGAAAAATCACTTTGGCTTCAGTGTATGGGATAAACTGGAGGTGGAAGAGACTTGAGGCAAAAAGACGAATCAAGAGTAATCTAAGAGAGAGGTAATGAAGACCTCAACTTAGGCTCACATAGTATTTGCTCATCTTCCTGAGTTCAAATCTGGTCTCAGACAATTACTAGATGTGTGACCCTGGGCAAGTCACTTTACCCTGTTTGTCTCAGTTTTATCATCTGTAAAATAAGCTAGAGAAGAAGTTGGCAAACCATTCCAGTATCTGCCAGGAAAACTCCAAATGGGGTCATAAAGAGTCAGACACGACTGAAAATGGTTGAACAACAACACAGCCTCCAAAGAATCAATGTTGAGTATCACCCAAAAGACAAGAGAGAGGTACATGCAGGCTTCAGAACATTACAAATGAGGGCTTATGCAGAAGTATGAAGGACATCATCAGATAAATGCTTGAATACTTGAATATATAAAAATATATGTCACTCATATAATGAGACCAGGGGATAACCAATAGTCTATGTGCTCCATTGGTATTCTTGCAATGTCATGGGAATTCAAGGAAGGACCACGACACAATGGCTGGACTCATTGTGGTGAATTTATGTATGAGAATCACACAGGATGGGGTAGGCCAAGATTTTTTTTTTGATCTGTACTATCTGAGAAAATACCCATATTGATGAGATTCCATATCCATTGGAATACTGAAACATTCTCCTGGTAATGCTGAATGACTATGACTCAAGAAACACTACAATGCCGAAGAATCAAAATTATGGGTGACAAAAGTAGCAATGAAGAGATTCATTTTGAGCAAACGTAGGCTATAGTGTATTACTGAGAATTATCGGTGCCAGAAGTGTAATAATATGTATTATGCATGATTGGTATAATTGGAACTGGAGGTGTATTGTTAACATAGGGAAAGGAAGGAATGACAAATGGACAGCTTGTGTTCCCAGACCTAGAAAAAGGCCCTTAGCAGGTTGGATGGAACCTTTTATATAGGAAGGACATGGACAAGGACCTCACGGATAGCCAAACTTCTAGAATAAATGGATTACACTTGATGCCTTCACTTTCTTATATCTAAGTCATTTTTCAGCAGCTTGCAATTTGGCTTCTGTCTCTACATTCAGATGAAACTACACTCTCTAAGGGCCTCAATTATTTCTTTATCACTAAATTTAACAGTCATATCTAAGTCTTTATCCTTCGACATTCTGTGTTTCATGTCTATCCTCTTTGCCGTCCATCCTCTTCTTCTGAATTCTCTTCCCTGGGCTTTTGTTCTTCTGTGTCATTGTTCTCTTTCCATGTGTCAAACTCATGCAAAACTATCATCCCTATCTTTCCACACATGCATGGACATATCGCAGCACCCTGTCTTGGGTTGTCTCCTCTTCCTTTTTCCTTCCCTTAGTGCCCTCATTGAATCCCACGGATTCAAGTATCATCTCTATACCTGTGATGTCTCAAACTACACCTTCAGCTCTCATCTCTTTCCTATGCTCTAGTACCTTATTTCCAGCTGCCTTCCAGACATCTCCATTAATACATACCATCGACATCGCAGGCTCAACATATCTGAAACAGAATTCATCATCTTTCTCCTTAAATCTACCACTATTCTTAACTTTCCTATTTCTGTTGAGGGTGCCACTATGCTTTCATTTACTCAGATTTTCAACCTAAGAGTTATGCTCAACTCTTTACTGTCACCCACCTTCCATAGCGAGACAGATGTCAAAATCTTATTTCTACCTCCTCAATATCTCTCATTTCTGTCCCTTTCCATCTTATCCCATCACAGACCCCCCAGTCTAGAGGCTCATCACTTCTCACTC
This sequence comes from Phalanger gymnotis, assembly GCA_028646595.1. Classification (NCBI taxonomy): domain Eukaryota; kingdom Metazoa; phylum Chordata; class Mammalia; order Diprotodontia; family Phalangeridae; genus Phalanger; species Phalanger gymnotis. The sequence goes on along the minus strand of CM053624.1, from coordinate 267,621,237 downwards.
AGACTGTTGCAGTAGACTCCTATCTGGTCTCCCAGTGTAGACCCTCTTCCCTCGCCACTGGATCCTTTACATAGCTGCCAAAGTGATATTCCTAAAGTATTGATCTGATCACGTCACTCACATGCTCAAGGAACTTCAATATTCTCTCTTCCTTTTGGATAAAATACAAACTCCTCTATTTGGCATTTAAAGCCCTTCCTAATCTGGCCAGCCTTTCATTTCAAGCTAATTATGTATTTCTTTCCTTCATTCTACGTTCCAGACAAACCGTCCTACTCATCCTACTTGCCGTTACCCATACATGACATTCTACCTTTTACCTCTTCTCTTTTGTACAGACTGTCTGCCAGGACTGGAATGCTTTTTCTCCTCACTTCTGCCTCTTAGAAACCCTTAGCTCTCTGAATGCTCAGCTTAATTACCACCTTATTCAGGAGGTCTTTCCTGACTTTTCTAGTTGTTAGTGTCCCACACCAAATGACTATGTATTTGTTATGTAAATATCCTGTGTTTACTTATCCATGACTGTGTTATTCCTCATTAGAAATTGAGCTCCTTGCTAGGATGATTGTTTCATTCTTTAAATTTCTATACCTAACATCTAGCACAGCGCCTGGCATTTAGTAGGTGCTTAATAAATATTTGTTGATTGATAAGAGACAGTTGGATTGTGATTCACTAATGGTAGGAGTACCCGCATAGATGATATCACATGTATAGTGAAGTATTGCAATATGGCACTGTCACTACTAAAGTTATTTTCATTTTAATGCTTTAATTCGCAGGAAAGAATCCTAAAATTTCAGGCTCAATAATAGGACTGACGTATTTTTGGATGCGGATGCCTTGAACTCTAAAGGCAATTACTTATGCTCATTCATAAGGCAGACTGTGTATATTTGAAGGGCTTATAGTAGAGAAAAAAATCACAGAGTTGAAAGACATCATCTAGTTCCACACTAAACCTATTCAACAGCATCCTAGGCAAGCAAGCATCCAGTCTCTGTCTGAAGACCTCTCACGATGGGGACAACTTCCCAAGGCAGCCCATTCCATTTATGGGTGACTTTAATTGAGATTTTGGAGAGTTTCCCTTTCATGGAGCCAGAATCTGCTTTTGGCAACTGCTACCCATTATTCTTAGTTCTGCCCTTTAGGGCTAACATCTGATCTCTTCCACACTTCCATTCTGCAAACACTTGAAGATAGCTTCATATTTCTCCATTCTCTGCCCATCACCTTCCCAGGTTTACTTCCTCTAGATCCTTCGACCCATCCCTGGTTGGAATGGTTTCCAGGTTGCCACCATCCTGATTGCCCTCCTCCAGACATGCTTCAGTTTGTCAGTGTCCTTCCCACATTGTGACTCTCAGAACTGAACACAATACTCTAGAGCAAGGTAGAGTGCAGAGCCATTACACACTAGGACAAAAGCATGTAATTATGGAAATGATAATAATTATAATATTAGCTAACATTTATATAATACATTAAGGGTTACAGAGTGCTTTACATATATCATCTTATCTGATCCTTACAATAACCCCATGTGGTAATAAACAAACATTTAATAAAGGCTTACTGTATGCCAGGCACTGAGTTAAGCTTAGGGATACGAATAAAGACAAAACTAGACCCTGGTCTTCAGAAGCTTACAGTCCAATGAGAGAGAGGACATGCAAACAACTTCATACAAAAAACAATATAGAGAGGATAAATTGAAGATAATCAAGAGAGGGAAAGCCTTAGGGAATTGGGAAAGGCTTTTTAGGGTTTTTAGCTGAAATTTGAAAAGAAGCCAGGAAAACTAGGAGATGGAGAAGAAGAGTGAGAGAATTCCAGGCATTAGGAACACAGAGTGAAGATGCTCAGAGGGTAGAGATGGAGTGTTTTATTCAAGAAATAGCAAGGAAGCCAGTGTCCATAGACCACAGAGTATGTAGAGGAGATTCAAGAGTAAGAAGACTGGAAATGTAGGAAGGGGGCAGATTTTGAAGGTCTTTAACAACCAAACAGGATTTTATACATGATCCTTGAGAGGAAAAAGATCAGTGATCAACGCTTTAAGTGCTCTGCTCTGTATTGCCTTGCTAATCTTTTATCAACTGTAATTGTTAGGATAAGAAAAAACTATATAATTTATAGAAAAGACACAGTCTCAGGTAAAAAAAAAAAACTGTGTAATCAAACTATGACATAGTTCCAGGGAAATTCCTGTGTTAGTTAACCTTAAAAGTGTAACTAAATTATTCTAAAGTGACCATAATAATCATTCCTACATGATAAAGTAAGAAAGTCCCGTAAAGGGCTAATGGAGACAACAAAGGACTGATTGAGACATGGGAAGCACAAAGTTAGGACGTCATATAAAGTTAGGACATAATGACCTGCAAAATGCAATCTGGCATGAATCAGCTTCTAGAGGATTTTGTTTCACCAGACATGAATCAAGAGGCCTATATATAACTGTGAATTCTTTATCTTGAGGTCTCAGACCATGCTGGGCAGACTGTAGACTCCACCTTTGTTTCTTTTAATACAGACTAGTTTCTTTGCCCAGAGAGGCTTCCCAGTTTCTTTTTTACATGCTGGAGATAATAGGCAGTCAATAGAGTTTAACAAGTAGGATGTGGGTATGGGAAGTACATTGTCAGGATGAGCGCTTTGATGATACCTGAGTAGAGAATGGTCTGAAATGGGAAGAGATTTGAGGCAGGGAGACCAACCAGAGTAGTCCAATAATGAAGTAATAAAGTCCTGCACCAAGACAGTGACTTTGTGAGTAGAGAGAGAAAGAGAGGCATAGTAGTGATGTGGAGGTAGAAATGACAGAACTTGGCAACGGATTGGCTAAATGTGAGAGAGGAATTGTTTTGAACCTGGGTGACTTGGGAAGATAGTGGTGCCCTTCTGTTGGCAAGAGGGATGGGTCTGGAGGATAGGGTGGGAAGATGATGAGTTCTGTTTTGGACATGTTGAGTTTGAGATGCATATGAGACAGTTAGTTTGAGATGTCCAAGAGGCAGTTGGTGATGCAAGATTGGAACTCAGGAGGGATGTTAGGGCTGGATATATAGATCTGAAAAGCATCTGCATAATCTTGTTAAATGAGCCCATGTCAGTTGATCATATCACCAAGTGGTTGTTGTTGTTGTTGTTGTGTTTGTCCTTCATTCTAGAAGAAGACCATGACATCAGGGAAATGATGTGGTAGTATAGAGGAAAAAGAGGAGAGGGACCAGAACAGAACCTTGGGGGAATACACACTAAAGCTAAGAGAAGTACATGACTTGCCTAGGGTCACAAAGCTAGTAAAGATATGAAGCAGGATTTGAGCTCATGTCTTCCTGACTCCATGATTAGAGCACACTATGCACTCTGCCACGTAGTTGCTTTTGTATATGTAAATTATCTTTTTCATGAAGTATGATTTATTTTTTTAGTTATACTGGGCTTTAGTCCCTTCCTTTTGTTCCATTTATCACTATATTTGAAGTGAGTTTACCACAGTACCTTATTACTTCAATATATCGATGGATCTGTGATTTCACTGATATAGGTGGTCCCTTCATTGGTGCTGACTGCAACTCATCCGTGTCTTCATTGATGAACCAGAGAATGTCCAGAGGAATGCAACTGGAGTAATGAAGGGTCCATGACATATGAAGATTGGTTAAAAGAATTAGGGATGTTTAGCTTGGAGAAGAGAAGACTCAAAGGAGGGAGAGAAGGGGGGGAAGGGAGACACATGATAGTTGTCTGCCATGTAGAAGAAAGATTACATTTGCTGTACTTGACCACAAGGGACAGAAGTAGGAACAATGAAAGGAAGTGCTAAAATTGTAAACAGGTGCATTTGGACAAACTGCCTAGCATTTAAAGCTTTCCCAAAGCAGAATGGGCTAACTTGGCAAGTACTGAGTTTCTCTTCACTGGAAGTCTTTAAGGAGAGGCGGATGACCACTTGCTGGGTATGCTGTAGTTTTGTCAGCTGTTTTGTAGTAAAGATTCATTTTTGGATATTAACTAGACTAGATAACTCTGAAGTCCCTTCCAGCTCTGAAATTCTTGTTGTAGTTGTTTAAAATACATTTATTTCAAATAAATATTTATATTCACATGAATATTTATGTTTAAATAAATATATATGTATTTTTAAAACTTTTTTTTTAATTTGAGTTCTAAATTCTCTTTCCCCTTCCAGGGCCTCCCCACCCACTGAGAAGGCAAGCCATGTGATATCAATTATATATGTGAAATCGTACAAAACATATTTCCATATTAGTCATGTTACAAAAAGAAAAGCAAGAAAAATAAAGAAAGTGAAAAAATTATGCTTCAGTCTATACTCAAACTTCATCAGGTCTTTCTCTGGAGGTGGATAGCATTTTTCACTGTGAATCAGCTCTGAAATTCTGTGATTCTCCTGGCTGATTCTTGTCTATGTCTACTCAATAGGGGAGAGGCCTCCCTCTAAGTTTTAAAATACATACATTTTAATGAATACTGGTGCAGGATTTGGGTTGTCCTGTTATTCCCTCACTGGCTTATCACTTTTTCCCAAGATATGTTCCTGAATAATTATCTTAACTCCACTTCTTTGTGTAACACATTTTTGATTATATCCTACAGCCTATTTGGACCCACCACGCATCCCTCCATTCATCTTTGGGTCACTTGAAGTTTAGATTCTACCAAGATCATGGTTTTCCATGATTTACAGCAGTAGAATACCACTGAGAGAATGTTAGCATTAAAAAGATGGGTTTTGGAGGCCAGTGAGTCCCTTGGGATCATTGAGAGCAATGCACTTTCCCAAATATGATCTAGTCTCTATTCCTCCTGTTGAATGTTTTTTAGTAGCAGCTAAATAAATGTTTGTCAAATAAATTAATAGTGGAAACTGTAGTCTAATCATATCAGGAAGAGGGGGAAAACCATAAAAAGAAATGCAGGACAGCTGAGATAATAACAGGGAATTAGAATAAGAGAAGAATAGTAGAGAAGAGAATGAGGAAGTAGAAAAGACAACTGGCTGGGGGCTTGCAAACTTAGAAAAAAATAGTAATTTTCTAAGAAGAGTTTGTTCAAAGAGTCAAGACTGGTCTTACCAATGGGTTGCAATTTGGGTACAATTTTAGCAGCTTGGGAATACCTCATTCTTTCCAAAATGCCCCCCCCCCTCTGCCCCACTAGTTTAAAGAAATCCCAAATGCCTTTAATTGAGGACAATACCTTTCCTTCCAAAAGTCTTGGAGATGAGGTTCAGAATGCAAATGTCCCTGGGAAGAAATGACTACTTTTACTTTCTCACTCAGGTATTGATGAGTCATCTTTTCCTGATTGCAGGATTTGAGAGAAGGAGGGAGCAAATAGTGCTGAAGGTTTAAAATGGAATAGGGAGAGAAGGGAGAAAGAAGAGAGGAAAAAAGACAAGAGAAGGAGGCTAGGGTCCCAGAAAACAAATTTGTTCTAATTCATAATTTTGCCTAAGGCCTGTCCTGCAAAGAGGTATTTTGAAGGCAGGATTCACACAGAGGCTAGACTGTCTTATGGTAAAGAGGTCCTTTTTGGCCACCAAAAATGATTTATTGAATTATTACTTCTGTGCATTGCCTAATACTATTTAGGGTCTTTATTTTACTCTTCTCTTAAGAGAAGCCATCCCTAATTCCGCCTTAATATTTTCTCCCTCTCCAAATTATCATATTTATTTTATGTTTTTATGTGATATTCCTGTTCACTGCTGCCACATCCCCTCCCCTCATGTAAGCTTCTTGGGAGTCAGGGGTCATCGACTATTTTTCCTTTTGTTATCGTATTACCTGTGAGATGAATTTGTAAAGTATTTAGCACAGTTCCTGGCACATAGTAGGTGCTATGTAAGTGTTTATTCCATTTCTCTCTTTCCTTTCTCCACCACCCCTTCACTTTTCTAGGTGATCTAGGTGGCATAAAGAAAAGTACCCGACTGGGAGTGAGAAAGACTAGAGTTCAAATCCTACCTCAGACACTAACTAGCTGTGACTCTGGGCAAGTCATTTAATCTCCTTTAGTCTCAGCTTTCTCATCAGTAAAATGGGGATAATAGTGGTGTTTGCCTCACAGGGTTGTTGTGAGGACAAATGAGATCGGTAAGCACTTCTGTAAGGAAAAAAAATTGCAAATTTTTTGTAAGCAAAAAATAATTTGTAAGCGAAGTTTAAAGTGCTCTATAAACATTAGCTTGGTGGTAGTAATAATAGTAGTAGTAGCAGCAGCAGCAGTTAGTTGCTCATGATGGGGTTAGATAGGTAACATACTCTGTGGCATTGGGTGGTTCAGAAGAAATGTACCTTGGAATTATTGTTAGTCGAATGTAGTCAAATTTTTTAAACTTACAGAACAATGCAGGCATCCTAGCTGCAGGGAAACAGGAAGGATTTTCTTCAGTTTCGTGAAGTGTTTGGTCTTGTCAAATAAAGAAATAGGATTTGCAAAATTATAGCAATGAACTCCTCCTAACTAGTGGTTCCTTCTTGTTTCCTACCCATTTAGTCACTTCATTAGTGTTTCTTTCTCCTTTCGCCTCTTTTTTAAAGTCCTTTCACTAGAGTATCTTCCCTCAAGTCTTTGGTTCTCTCTCATTTTCTATTCTTTAATGGGAGGAAATACAGTGTGATGGAGAATGCCACAAGACATTGAGAGTCAGGAGGCCCAGCTTCCAGTCCTGGTTCTGTTACTAATCAGGTGTGTGTGACCTTGGAAAATTCACTTCTCCCTGGGTCTCAGTTATCACATTTGTTAAAACAAAGGGATTAGACTAGATGGCCTCTTAAGTCTTTATCCTTTCTAACAGCAATCCTAACATTTATACTAGGCCAGAAACTAATCTCTAGGTTTTATCTGGGCCTCTCTCCGACTTACCCATTTTTTAAATATAAAGTTTTATTTATTCCTTTACTTTTTATATTACAGTCATTTCCTGGTGTATCCTTGTGGAATCCTATTCTATAATAAAAAGAAAACAGCTAAGCCAAACCAGCTGACGCAGGAACCTCAGAACAGTGCCACATTCTGGACCTGTATGTAGTTGCCATGTCTCTGCCTCAAGGAGTGAGAAGTGTTTCATCATGGCTTCTCTAGCCTGATCATTACAATTAATCAGAATTTGTTTGCCTTTTAACAGTTTCATTTACATTATTGTTATCATATGTTTTGTCTTAGTCACTGCCAGTCAGGTACAGTATTTGTTATGGGACCTAGATGACCTGGGGGCAGAAGGGGTAGAGTGTGAGAGAGAGGTTGGAATGAGCATTTATATAGCACCTACTGTGTGTCAGGCACTGTGCTAATTTGCACTTTACAAATACGACAAAAGGAAGCACAGTCATTGACCCCCAAGGAGCTTACATGGGGTAGGAAGGGTAGAGGTGCAGCAGCAGTGAGCAGGATTATCACATGTAAACATAAAATAAGTATGGTAATTTGAGGAGGGAGAAAATACTAAGGGCGAATCAGGAATGGCTTTTCTAAGTACTAAACAGTACCCTGAAATGTACAGAAATAATAACTTACTAAATTATTTTTGGTACCAAACAAAAGATATAAACATAACAGAAAATGAGAGAGTAGAAAAGAATTCAGAGAAGACAGTCTTTCTGTTTATTCCACTTTGCATCAGTTAATAAAAATCTTCCACATATCTCTGAATTATTCGTATTTGTTATTTCTTTTGGCAAAATAATATTCCATTACATTCATTTGAGAGACAGTACAATGTAGTGAATAGAGAGTGGTAAGACCTGGGTTCAAGTCCTACTTCTAATACATACTGGCTGTATAATTGTAGGAACATCACTTTGTCTTTCCATTTTCTAGGCAACTCTCTAAGTTATAGAGAAGGTGCCAACCTGCAGTTATAGAGGGAGTTTTCTGACTCTATATAAATCTATACATCTATGCAAAAGAAATCATAGGTCTAGTGGCTGTTAGCCATTTCCCAGTTGATAGGCACCTGCTTTGTTTCAAATTCTTTATTGCCACAAAAATTGCTACCATGAATATTTTTGTATCCATGGGACCTTTCCTTCTGTCCTTGACCTCCTTTGCGAGGGGAGGAGGTGTTGATTTAGCCAGTTGTATAGGGGTTGGTAATGTTTACTAAGGGGTCTGCCAATGTGTGACCCCTTTCCTTTTGACATTGGGAAGGGTTAGGATGTTGCCAACTTTTAAGAGTACGTCTTTCATAGGTTGCTGACCCCCTCAAAATAGCTTTCTGCCTGCTTTCTCATCGTTTGTTTGGTCAAGCCTCAGTCCTGCAATGTGCTAGAAATGCAATTCCATGTTGATTTTATCATTAGCAGTCTGCTATGATATTATTTGGCTCTTAAATAACATCCAAATGGACAAATATCTCCAGATTTAACACCTGAGAACAATGGAACATAATCACTAAAAGCTTAGCGATCACAATTTTACAATAAATTTAGAGTTAGAGACACCTAGTTATATTTTTCATTACTTAGAAAGAATAACCAAGGAGACTGTACCCTTGACTAAGAGATGGGAATTAATTGTAATGATGGACTTGGAACACTAAGGTAGGAAGAAATTAAATTAAATTCTTACAGAAGTGTTTAGGCAAAATGAAGATAAATTATGGTTTTTAATACATGTACTCCAGATATTTAAATGATTGTAACATCATTTAGGTGTTTAACAGCAGTGAAATTATTCCAATAACAGCTGCGATTTGTGATGAAGATCAACATGTCTAGTCCTGAATTGTATTAGTAATTAAAGTTAGTCATTAAGTAAGAAGGATGAAGCCTTCGGTCCAGTAGTTGAAAATTTCGTAGTGACATGTCTCCTTTTGTTGTTCCTGCTTTGAAATAACATGCCCTTTTCCACTAAAGCCCTACCTGATGCCTTGTCATGGCATGAAGGTGATCCTCGTTTTTGAAAGTTATGCCAATGGAGCACAATCTATGGCAGATCCTACTACTTTGGAAAGGCATCAGGTACAAGACTAGCAATGGATTTTGTCATCTGAGGACTAGCCCACCCAAGTTCAAAGAGGGTCATCACCAGAAGGTTGACCACTGAGGGATTATTCTTTTTTCTTTTCTCTTTCTCTTTTTATTTTTTGCTGTAGCAGCTTATGGAGATTGTTTATTAAGGGGAATGGGAGCTGAGATCCGCATCTTTGGAGGGAGTACCGGCATTGACAAAATCACAGATACTAAAAATACTGAAAGATATAGAAGTCCAGGTGTGGGAACTTCCTCCCCCAGTATAGATAACAACCCATTTTTGACTTAGTAGATAAGTGATGAGTGGTCCAGTGGTTCTTGTTGTTTGTCTTTCATTATCAAAGACATGACATGTCTGAAGATGAAGCTAAAGCAGAGAGTCAAGGTTTGAGTTAGGTCAAAGACTTTTAGCAGTTAAACACCCCAAGAAAGAAAAGAAACAAACCACTTTTGACTTGCTTCTTTGGTAGCTCTGTGATATAATAGTACCAAAGTATTATATTTCTCTTTTTCCCTTTCTTTGTTTTTGGAAAGCAAAAAGTCACCTTCGATTTATTTAATATGTTACGTAGATCAGAAGACCAAAAAGATTTAGCCTGGGGGTTTTTCTGTATTTAATTTTTGCTTATTTATTTTTTTAATTTCTGAAATAAAACAAGCATAAAAAAAAAGATATGACATGCAAATGAATTGATTTAAGTGAGAGAGGGCTGTGCAAAATCATCAGCCTCACTTTCTCCTCTCCAGCCATCTTCCTCCAGTGATAAGGTATAGATAAGATGACTGGAGATGGCCCTGAATGCATTGGGAGACCTTGGCTTTATTAAGCTAAGGTCTTTAGTGGGTCTCAGTTTGACTGAGGCAATACCAATTCAGTGATTAAGGATAGATAAAAAAATTCGGCAGAGAACAGCCTTTTTAACCTAGTCAAAAAAAAAAAAATCAATCTGGGAGGGGAAGACCCCTCACTCTGAGCCACTCAGGAAGTTAAATGACCTGCTGGTATGCTAGTGTTAGTGGCAGGATTGGAACCTAGGTTATTCCACCTTCAAGCCCAACATTTTATTCATTGTGCTGCCCAGCCTTTAAAATGAAGAAGGTTGTCAGTTATAATTTCTAATCTTAGGGCTGATGAGTAGTGTTAAGTTTACTCTTTTTTTAGGAGAAAGTAAAATCAACCTTTAAAAGCAAGAGGGATGAAATTAGATCACACACACACACATTTTCATATCCTTTACCTTATTTTCCTCTGGTAGAAGTCTATTATCTGGAGATTTGAGTGTCAGTAAGTCAGTCAACAAACATTTGGAGTAATTGGACAGGGCTTTAGTAGAATTTTTCAAGGGTGTTTTGAAAAAATCTAAGTGCCGCAGTACCTTCATAGATTAGATTGAGAATTTCCTCCACAGTTGCTAGTACCCTCCCACCCTGCTACCCCCTAAATCATTTTGCATATATTCTGAATTAATTTAGAGGTGTACATGTTGTTCCCCAAATCTAATAGAATGTGAATGCCTTGATGATAGGGTCTTTGTTGTTTTCTGGCTCTCTATGTCCACCCAACAGCTAATATGTTGTCTGACTCACAGTAGGGTCTTTAATAAATGTTTGTCGAATGAATTACACTTAAGAAATCCTAACAGTGTTAAGCACTATAACCCCAAATCAACCTGTTTGGAATGAATGCCACCCATTTCCCCTCTCTTAGTCTCTTGCTGCTTCCCCATTTTCACCTCCCCCTTCACTTTGAACCTCTCCCCACCCCCCACTACGGTAGGATGATAAGACCATTTGTTTTATTTCTTGAGGACAGGCAGTTGCAAAAGAGGAAAATGATAGGCCACCCTCAGCAGTCCTGAAATTCCAAACACAGGAAGTCATGCACCAGATTATGTATTATTTTGCTGGGTCAGCACAGCCTTACAGACTGACAGCCTTTTGGGAGATTGAAGTCACAATCCTGTAGCAACCTAGAGGGTTGGACTGCTGTGCACAGCCCAAAATCTTTCCTGGCAGCACAAAGTAGGAAGCTAGCTAGCTAGCTCTGAATTCTGCTTTGTAGCACTCCACACAGTGGGCAAAAGCTTGAGTGCTGGATATCAGGAAGGAAGCCAGCATTTGGCTCCATGGTCACTAAGCTGTCCATAAAATAAGTGTTACTATTCAGGTCAAGTTATAGCTTGTGATGTGAAATTAACAATGCTGTCCAACCTCCATTATGGATGGGTGACTGGGACCTTTTTTTCTAGGCTGTTCTCTTATTTTATCTACTGGATGAATCTCATATTTAGATCTCATAGTCCCTGGAGCTAGAAGGGCTCTAAGAAGCTATCCAGTCCCTCTTACCCTAAGCCTCCACTCATTTTACAGAGGAGGAAATCAGGACCAAGAATTAATTGTTCTGACTTGCCTAAGGTCACACAGCTAAGTGACAGAGGTTGGATTCTGTCCGATGTAGCTCTGCCTCCAAAACCAGTAATCTTCTTTGACGATATCTGACTCTTCTGTTGAGCTTTACCATATGTATCTTCTTGGGTGCTGTTAGTTGACTCCACTTTTCTGACTTCCTTATCTGTGATGAATATTACCATTCTCATAATCTCTCTGGCTGGATTTTGGAATCTTAATTATACAGACAGCATGATATGATAGAAAACCAGCCTCCAAGTGAGGCAGACTTGGGGGTCAAGTCTTATCTCTGACATACTGGCTGGACAGGTGACTTAAAGTCTCAGTGCCCAGGTAACTCTCTAAGTTAGTAAGATGCAGAGTAGGTACCAATCCGCCATGGGAGCTTCCCAGACTGATGAAATTACAGGTCTAGTCCAAAAAAGAAAAATTGAAGTCCATTACCTTCATTCTTTGAATAAAGAGATTAAAACCAAGGAAGGGATGTGACTTGACCAGTGTCATAGTGAGCCAGCCTTAGGCTCAGGAATAGGACTCAGGTCTCCTGAGTTCTCATCATGTGGGAACTGATCCTATAAGCTTGCCACACTTTCAGGAACTGGAGAGGGAAAAAGTACAAAAACAAACAAGAAACCGAGGGAAAAAGGTTAACATTTGAATTAGAATCATTGGCTTTTCCAAGTCCCAAATCCTGTGTGCTGTAGGCTTAAGAAGAGGTGTAGAAGATGCTTTCCTTAGCTTTAGATTTTGATGACTTGGCTTAGTCTAGAGCTGGAGGAGACTTCAGAAATCATTTAATTCAACCCTCTCATTTTAAAGATGAGGAAACTGAGGCCCAGAGAGACAATATCACTTTCCTAAGGTTACACACCTTCTTGATGGTAGAGGTGGGACTTGGCCTCAGGTCTTCTAGTAATCCAGGGCTCTTTCCATTACAATTCACTGTTTAATGGATTAACAGCTTTTCCTGAAAACCAGTCCAGATACCTTGCATATGTCCTGAGGGCCGTTACTTTTGGCTGCTTCCCTAAAGCTTCCAGAATCACTGAAACCCAACCCAAGACACTTTGACTCCTCTTTCTCCTTAGTAATGTTTTTCTCCAATTTATTTATTTTTTTTTTCCATTTCCGTAGTTACTACCTAGTTCAGACCCTTATTATTTCATTTGACTTCATGCCTAGACTACTTGTTGCAAGAGCTTCCCAACAGGGTTTTTTCCCCTCTAAATTCTTTCTTTCCTTTTAGTTTGGATCAGCCATTTATCAGCAACTCCCAGTGAGGAAATTCCCTCTCCCAATATAGATGGCAATCATTCCACAACTTTGGCATTGAAAAGTTAAGTAATTTGTCTAGAGTTGCACAGCCAGTGTGTCAGAAGTGGGACTTTAACCTAGGTCTTCCCGAGACCATGTGACATTTGGAAGTGAACTTAGTGGAACCAATACTGTATAAAAACTGCTTTAGGAGTTTGAGCTCACTCTCCCTAGGAACTATGACAGAATAGGGGTGACCATCTCCCCAGGTGTTGGGGTGTGGGGAAGTGTTTGTACTTCTGTTCTAAAAGGAACCGGGGCACCAATCACTGGTGATTAACACTGGGGAGCAGTATGCCTGGATGGGGATACAAACTGATTGCAATAGACAAATACGCCCCTAATTCCTTGGAATGACTCCTGGAATTGAATGGGAGATGTGGCCAACTTCATTTTGCAAAAGCGAGTCCATTGTATTGTTATATTTTAGAATGTGTATCCTGACCTTCCCAACTTGACTGTAACCCTCTGGAGGGGAGGAATCAATCTGACATATGATTGCATTAACTACAGCACTATCTCCCCCCCACCCCTGCCCCGTCTATCTATTCATCTCTATCTATCGATGACTGTTACCCATCTATCTATCAATGTCTCTATCATCTCTGTCTCTCTTCATTCATCTATTTATCCATGACCAGGCTGAGACAAATTCTATTCATACCGTAGGTTTGCATTGCTGCTGCTCATGCTCATCAAAGGACATTTTCCCCCTTTTGGCTATGTGTGAAGGCAATCAGTGAATGGGAAGATCTTTCCCGCCCATTTGAGTGGGCTCTCAGGGTTCTGGGGGGAGTGGCTAGGACTGGAGCCAATGATAGGTGCCTGAGTTCTGGTTGCTTGGATGACATTCTGGTCGACGTGATGATGTCTGGTGACTGTGTGTGTGGGAGAGAACACAGCTTGGAGATTGGGACAACATGGGGGTGGTGGCGGTGGAAGCGGTGGTGGCAGCAGCAGGCGCTACCAAAAGCAGGACTGACCCTCATGCAGACTGGAGAGTACTGAGCAGGGGCTTGAGTCCAGTGGGTGGTTTTCTTGCTGGAGGGCCCTGGCATTGGGGGGGAAGCACCAGTATGGCTTGGCTTGATGCCATAATGTTTTTCTGTGGCCTCCTGGTCACTATTGTGAGATGGGCATACTGGTTTTGGAAGGTTCTTGCCAGGATGTCGAATTGGGGGCACTGGTCCATGGGTCTGCTACTTTGGAGCTTCAATAAATGCTTTAACTCCTCTGCCTTCTACTTAGAGAATTCCTTATATCCTGCAATTCTGGACCATTCAGGCATATTCATGGTTATCTCTGAAGTCATGAATTCTGCCTTAATGTTATACTATGTAACAACAATGCCACTTGCTGCTACTGTGGCTGTGTAAGACCAATAACACCAGCACACAGGAGGGCTACTAACACAGGTTGCAACTTTAAGGGGTTTACAGTCTCACTTTAATTAAACATACATATATTATTCACGTAGTTCAGGGGAAAAAGTCAGTACCCTGAACTTCAGAGAAAACACAAACAGAAATTAAAAGCAGAAATTATATAAACAGAGCAAAATAACACAAATCAGCAGACAGGCTTCTAGCTGTCTGTCCCAGACATTACATACATAGTTGCCAGAGGGAGAAGCACCAACATCTGGAAAGCTGGGGGGCTCTGTGATGGTTATCCAGAATCTCATCTAGTCAAATCACATGACACTCTTCCAGTGAGTTAGCCCCAAGCAAAATGCTAACCTCAGAGTATATATAAACTTCTTCAGGGTCAGAGGACATCACAACCACGCAACTCAAAGCTATGTGACCTAGGCCTTCCAGTGACTTAAGCAGGTCATCAAAGACTCCTGATTCAGTCAAAGTCTTTTGATTGAAACAAAGGCAAGACTCAAAGGCACTTGATTGTCATAGTACTAAGAAGCACTCCAAAACAAAAGACAACAAAAAGTCCTACCCTGCTTGTCATTGCAGGCTGTTCTCAAACTTAGAGTTTTCTACTGTTTTTCCATATCACTCTGTTCCCTTATTTTTATGTAAAGATAATGCTTCTGACTTGCCATCAGTGGAATTTCTCTATTGAGCTGCTTTCCAGTAATGATGTTGGATTCGAATAGATTTATCCTCATTCATTTAAGCAGTCCCTCCTGAGGCCAATATTTGAACTTAGGCAGCAGCTAGCCAGATTTATGGTCTGAGAACAAAGAAAGCAAGATTGATCCTTGGCAAAATTATGAAAAAAAAAGAACTTTGTTTTGGGGCTACATTGATTAATTCCTTTGGAAATGGCAACCTAGAAGTAAGTTTAGCTGTGCCTGTAATTTTGGTAAATTGCATTACAACAGATAGGTGGTATACACTGTGTGTATATTTGATCCTGTAGGTAATAGGGAGCCTCTGGAATTTATTGAGTATAGAGGTGACTTAGTCAGGCCTGTACTTTAGGAAAATCGCTTTGGTAGCAGAATGCACAATAGACTGGATTGGTGAGAGACAGGTAGGGAAACTAACCAGGAGGATTTTGTAATAGTCCAAATACAAGGTGATAAAATTCCTACACTACCAGGATGGTGGCTGTGTGATTGGAGAGAAGAGGACACATAGGAGAGATGTTGTCAAGGTAGAAATGACAAGGGTTGGCAATAGGTTGGGTATGTGGAGCGAATGTGAGTGAGAAGTTGACATGACACCCAGATTACAAGCCTGGGTAACTGGGAGAATGGCGGTGCCCTTGACAGTAATAGGTAAGTTGGGAAGAGGAGAGAATTTCAGGGGAAAGATAATGAAGTTTGTTCTGTGCTTATTGAGTTTGAGATAGTTTTGGGACACCCAGTTCAAGATGTTTGGGTGGTAGTTGATAATGCAGGATTAGAGCTCAGGAGAGAGCTAAGAGCCTGATAAAAAGATCTGAGAAATATGTGAATAGACACGATAACTGAACCCATGGGAGCTGATGAGATCACCAAGCAAGATGATAGAGAGGGAAAAGAGCAGAGGGCCTAGGATAGAGCCCTGTGGCACATTCGTGGTTAGCAGGCATGACCTGGGGGAGGATCCAGCAAAGGAGGCTAAGAAGGAGCAGTCAGAGAGGAGAAAAATCAAGAGAGAGAATGTCATGAAACAGAAGAGGGTGACTCACAAAATCGAAGACTTCAGAAAGGTCACAAAAGATGAGGATTGGGAGGAGACCTTTAGATTTGGCAATTTAGAGATCACTGGTAACTTTGGAGAGAGGAGTTTCAGTGGACACCACATTGTAGAGGGTTAAAATTGTCCTATGTCTCTCCTCCCCTTCATTGCTAACATCCTTAAAAAAAAGCTGTCTGCAATCAGTTTTCTCTCCTTTCACTCATGCCTGCTAACCACGAATGTGCCACAGGGCTCTATCCTAGACCCTCTGCTCTTTTCCCTCTCTATCATCTTGCCTGGTGATCTCATCAGGTTTGGATCAAGTGAAGATTTTCTAAGAATGGGGGAAACAGGCATTTCTGTAAGCCTTAGCTAGTAGATAGTGAGAGGCTAAAGATGAGTGAGGGAGTGGGGATGACAGAAAGGGGCAATCTGCTAGAGAAGACAAGATGGGATGGGGTCAAGGATACGTGCAGAGGGGTTTGCCTTAGCAAGTAAAATGAGTACCTCTTCACGTGAACAGTTCTCTTTTTGTCATTTTTTTCCCCGGTGCCTGGCTTAATGCCTTATCTTTAGTAAATGCTTAATAGGGTCATAGATTTAAATCTAGAAGGCGTTGTAGGGTCCTTATAGTCCAACTTCCTCGTTCTAGTGATGAAGAAGCTGAGACTCAGAGAGGGTAATTTGTTCAAGGTCACGCAGGGTAGTGAATGACAGAGACAGGATTTCAACCTATCGTTTCTGTACTCTAAATTCATTGCTTTTCCCATTGGACCATATTGTTTGTTGAACAAATTGTTAGATTGAATTTCATTGGCACAGCTGTGGCTTATTGAGTAGAATAGGGAGATGGGCAGTGAATGTGCACCATCCAACTGAGTGAAAACTAATTTCCTGTGACTGCTGACACTCAGTAATCCTTGTATTTGATTCTGTCCTCTGCAGACCTTCTTCTCAGCTACCTGTTAATTCCAACTGGCTTCTGCCTTAGCCTTTCTCATATGTTGTTTGCTATCTTGTGATTGGACTCCTTACTAGGCCTGATGTGCAAGCCTTTTTCTCTAGTGCCTCTGGCCTTTTGTTGGCTTCAGCTCTTTAGACCTGTGGTTCTGTGTCCTGAGGAGACACTTTCTCTGTCCTTGGAGTAATGTCTACAAGTTCTGGTCTATCCCCCTTCCAAGACTGTTCTCCCATTATGGAAGCAGCAGGTTTCCAATTCTAGATGTAGGCAGGGCCAAGTAGGATGACAATTTACACAATAGCTTAACCTTAGGAAAGCAGGAGACAAGATCAGCCGCTAAGAATAAGAGAGTAGGGGTGAGATTGGGGGCTGTTGTGGAATGGAGAAGGTTTGGAACAGCTATTGGGGAATATCTTGGGGAATTGAAAAGAGAAGAAGAAAAGATTTCCTGAGCGGTTGTGAGGGCTTAGATGAGGTTAAATAGCATGAATTTTTACTATCCTCTAATCAGCATGGTCTAATGTTTGGAGTGGAGTGGAAGAGATAGATGTTAGGATTGATGATCCATAGTTGGATAGTATCAAGATGGGTACAGGACAGAGATTAGGGTTGGATAAATAGATCTGAGAAGCATTTGCATAGACATGATAATTGAACCTATGGGAGTTATGAGATCACCATGCAAGATAATGTCGAGAAAAGAGATGAGAGCCCAGGAAAGACCCTTTGGACACATCCATGGTCAGTGGGCATGAGTGTGATTATGTGTGCATATGTTGTGTATACATGTAGAAACATATATGACTACATATACAAATATATACTGGGTGTCCCAAAATTCTGATAGCTTAAAATAGGACTAAAACTTTGGGGACACCTTGTATTCATACACGCACACACAAACACAACTTACTGTCTTAACTATTAGAATGTAGGTATATGCATGTCTATATCTACACATATAATTATGTGTACAAATAGATAGCATGTATGTATGTGATCATGTACACAACATTAATATAAAGTGAATAAATGTGAACATATACAAAGAATTAAATACAAAGTAGTTTAGGAGGGAGGGTGGTAGCAGTTGAGGAAAGATGTCATGCAGAAAATGATGCTTGAGACATGTTTTGGAAGAGAGAGACTATGAGACGGTAAGGAGGGAGTGCATTCTGGGCACAGAGAACAGCCAATGCAAAGGCACACAGATGGGAGACAGGGTGGCTTATGAAGAACAGAGAAAAAAGCCCAGTTTGTCTGGATTGCAAAATGTGGAAGGGGGAATAATGTAGAATGGGAAAGATAGGTTAAGGCCAGGTCATATAGGGCTTTTGAAGTAAAACAAGTCACTGGAGTTGATTTGAGTGGAGAAATGGTCAGCATCGTTGTTACCCCAAGCCATTTTCACATTAATGTTTGATCACCCTCACTTACTGGCCCCTCTTCTATTTGAAGTTCTTGCTGTCATTTTACATCACTCTTTCTCCATTTTCATCAATACTGTCTATAGAGCTATAAGGTTTCTTCTATAATATTGGCACTGTTTTTCCTTTCACTTTATCTTCTGCTATTATCCTCAGGGACTTTTAAATTCACTACACACACACACACACACACACACACACACACACACACACACTAGTTGGTTGTTGTCCTTTATTCTTGAAAAGGACCAAAAATGACATCACCGTGCTAAAGTTATAGTGTGTCCGACTGTGGCTGATCAGACCAATATGAGCTTGGAATATTCTACCACAGGTTGGACACAAATAGTCCATGTGAACGTTTGGGGTGCATTCTCTAAATTTGTGCATCTAATCTTTCTTTTGAGCTACTTCAATTCTGCTTTGTTCATAGAGCCTAGCACCTTCTCTGATCCAGGCACACACACATACACATGCACTGGCTTCATAGTCATGCCCAGTATGCTTTATGGAAGTCTTCCAACCCTGTTAAAGGTGGTAGTGGGAGTATAAAGAGTGATTTCTTTAGCACTGAACAATTTTTTTTTTTATTGAGGGGGAGAGAAGCTTTCTCAGCAACTATATAGTCCAATTGCAGCTTCTGCCTGTTTGTCCTGGTTCTACCCTCTGGAGTCATAAAAAAAAAAAACAAAACATCCATTTCCTTTTCAAGATGACAGGCCTTTAAATTCTTGAGGGCAGCTTCTATGTTCCACTTAAGTCTTCTCTCCTCTCACCTGAATATCCCTAGTTACTCATGCTCTTCTTCCTTTTTCCCTTCTTCTCTATAGGTATTGTCAAGTTCTCAGAGATTCCCCCTCCTGGGTCCAGATATAACCTTGACCTAAGGGAAGAATCACAGAGAGGCCTAGAGGGTTGTGATTCCTATTCTTTCTTCTGTGGGGAGGAAAGAAAAGACTCAAGCATATCTTGATATATCCATCAGTAAATAAACAGGTTTGAAATTACATTGTGTTCTATCCTACCCTTTATAACATACTTCTTAGAAGACCTTACTTAAAGCAATTATCATTGACACAGAGGCAGTCTTGGTGGACACATTTTGTGGTATTGGTATTGAATATGGGCTAATAACACAAGACCTTTGATGATGGAAATAAAATCATGAAATTTGCCATTGGCAACAAGGTAGGCTGGGCTAGGTTGGTTTGGAGAACAGGGTAAATAAGGGGTTGTGAGGCAGAGGACAGAATATGTAGGACTATGGAGGTAATTAATCCTACTGAATTCCTCGTGTTAGGAAGAGTTTAGAGTGGAGGCCCTGAAATGAAAACAGAATGCTAAGTGCTTAGAAGGCAGTGTATTCTATTGGAAATAGCACTGATTTTGGAGTGAAAGGACCTACAATCTGGTTCCAGCTCTGCCTCCTTAGCTGTGAGACTTTGGATCACTCAGTTCACTTCCTTAGGCTTCAGTTAAGGTCTATAAAGTGAAAAGTTGGCTTGAGTGATCTCTAAGGTCTTTTCTGGCTCTAAAGCTATGAAGAAGAGAGCAGAGATAATAATGATCGCAGAATCAGGAAATACGCCTAGGACATTATTTTATTCTTGGGAAGAAAAGATGGAAGGGAGGTTTGATAACATTTACCCAATAATATCAAAGTCAAACCATGGGTAGTAGTTGTTTGGAATTTCCTTATAGGCCAGTACAGAAGTAAGTGGACTTACCATATAGAATGTTGGCAAGAACTTTGGGCAAGTCATTTAACATCCCTGAGTCTCAGTTTCTTTATCTATGAAATGAAGAAATTGGACTAGATTACCTCTGAGGTCCTGGATCTAAGATCCTATTTTAAGAATGTCTACTCAGGACTGGAGGATATTAGAATGCATTTTTTTTTTTTGAGCTACATAACTCTAAACATCAGCTTGTCTGAGATGAGCTAAGCATTAGATGGCTGATGGAGATTGCTTCCAGTCCTTTGGTTCTATGTGTTTATGATAAAGTAATATAGAAGTATTGGACCCAATTTCTTATGATCATAGGATCATAGATCTTGATCTGGAAGGCTCTCAGAGGCCGTCCAGTTCAATTCCTTTTTTTTTTTCTTTTTTAATGAGTGAATGGAAGTTCAGAGACTTTAACCCAAGGTTACAGCTAGTAAGCATCAAAGGTAGTATCTGAACCCAGGTCTGTTTGATTCTGGAACTAATACATATTCATTTCTCCATAAAGCTGAGAGAGGGACTTTAACTCTTCTATTATCCACTTTTAAGTTCTAAAGATTAATGCAAATCTTCTTTCATGCTATGGAAGGGAGACTAATGGTAGAGTTTTCTTTTTCCCTCAAAGGGAAACAGAAAAGTTCATAAAACCTTTCCCTGTGTTGTAGGATTTAAATGTGATTTGTTATTCTTTACTTTTCATATTTATATAAATATATGTGCATATATTTATATTTATTTTGCTTGCAAATGCTCTTCCCACACACATGCACACAGGAGGCAATATCCCATGTTTACCTTATCATTTGCACGTGGGGGGTAATATATTCTGAGAACTCATTAGGATACATGGTTGGAAAATTCTCATTTTAAGTTGAATAGTTGTTAAGCAACTTTAAAATTTAATTAGAACTCTTTGCTGCATTTCATTATGAGGTTATTTTGTAATTACTCAGTGGGTCCTCTGTGTTTACTAATGCAGAAGTGACAGCACATAATACTGCTGAATTACGGCTGCACAGCTGGAGGAGACACTTGGAAAACGGGGAGCGGATTCATGCATTGTTTAAAAAACAACAGGGGAAAAGGTGGCAGCAGAACATCATCTTTATTTATTTATTTACTTTTACTACTTTTTCCTGTGTTTAAACTAGGACAACATACAACATATTGCATTCCCTTTCAGCGGGTTAAGTAGTGTACATAAAGCGACTGGTTGCACCTTCACGTTTCCATATGAAATGTATTTCTCAAGATAGCAGCAATGAAGGAGGGCTCACAAAAGATAGTACTAAGTAGCTAAGAGAGTTTATATGTGAAGGGGAATTCCCCAAAGATCTACAAAGTTCGCTTACACTTTTACAATGCTCTAAGTTTTACAGAATGTCTTCTTCACAACTGGCATAATAATTAATAATAATAATGATAATAATTGCTAGTATTTATATAGCACTTACTGTGTGCCAAGAACAGTACTAAATGTCCCACATTTAATTGTTCCAACAATCCTGGGAGGTAGGTGTCAATATTGTTATCCTCATCTTATAGATAAGGAACAGATGTTAAGTGACTTGCCCAAGGTCACACAACTAGTAATTGTCCCAAGCTGGACTTTAACTCTTGAAGATGAGACTTCCTGATTCCAAGCCCAGTAATGCTCTATCCACTTCGCCATAGAGCTGTCCTTAGTGTGACATAGTAGAAAGAACATTGTATTTAGACTCAGAAGACTGGGGTTCAAATCTGTCACTACCTAGGTGACCTTGGTCTAGTCACTGAACCTCTTTAGGCCTCAATTTCCTCATTTGGAAAAGGAGGTGGATTAGCTTAGATAACCTCCGAGGCCCCTCTTAGCTATAAAACTATGATTCTATGAACTTTTAAAAAAGTATAATACAAACATTCTCATTTTACAGAGGAAACAGATGTGGAAACCTGAGTGAGTTACCTATGGTAACAGAGTAAGGATCAGTTGCTCAATCAGTAAGCATTTGTTAAGTGCTTGCTGTGTACCAGGTATTGGGAGTATTAACCTGCTCTCCCAACTCTGGGTCCAGTCTTTTGTCCACCACACCATGCCGATTTCCAATTAGTTTTAAATTTGCTTAGATCATGGTACGTTACTACTCTGCCAATTATAGAGCATCTGGATTGTAGATTTAGAATCAGAAGTCACTTTTAGGGGCCACCTAGTTCAAACAGCTCAGCTGACAGAGGAGAAGCCTGAGGCCCAGAGAGAGACTTAGTAACTTGTCCAGAGTGACACAGTTAGTAAGAAGGAGAGTCAGGATTTGAACAAAATTCCTGTGATTCCAAATTAAACATTCCTTCCACTGCACCACAATACCTCCCCCAGTGGAGTTAGGAAGTGCTCTAAAATAAGAGATATCCTCAATGAGGGCCATTTTCATATGTGGACATATTGAAAATTCAATTTTCTTTTCTTTTCTCAGAACTTATACTATTGTAATCAATTCTTTTGCCTTGATCCCTCAGACCCAGTATTATCTCTATGTTCAAAATGAAATGGAGAAAGGAAATAATTATCCAAATTATATAGATCAAAAATACTTTTGCCTAAAATCTCCAGATAATGGATACTACATTTTTGGAAGTAAAGTGGCAAGTTTGGAATAGATTAGATGGATTTAATCAATCAGCCAGCATTTATTAAGTGCCTACCATGTGCAAGACATCATGCTGGGCACTGATAATCCGAGTACAAAAAAATGAAATGATCCCTTTCTGTAGTGAGCTTGCATTCTCATGGGGGAGATGAGCACATATAAAACACATGCAACATAAATGTAAAAAAAAAATACAAGTATATACAAAGTATATAGATTTGGGAATTTGGGAGGGATCAGGAAAGGTTCCATGCAGGAGAATGCCTCCATCCATCTTTTCCCTTTGTATGGTCAGTGCTGTCATTTCTTTTTCTCTCTCTTCTTCCTCATTAGATTTCTTTCTTGTTAAACCAGCTGCTTCTTTAGAAAGTAGGTGGTGTGCCAATTCCTATTAAGTTAATACCAGAGTTACTACCCACTTCAGTCAGTGATTGATTTGCATGAGAGCTGTAGGGAATTGGTGGGTGGGTGGGTCTGCCTGACCCCTGATTATCTTGCTAGCTAAAGAGGGAATTAACTCCTTTCAAAGCCATGAAGTCCAAGAGTGGTTGAAGATTTTGCTGCATGTAACTCTTGAATTTAAACTGTTGGTTCATTGGGGAAGATCATTTACTAACCATGTAACTTAGGTTTTATAATAAATGGATGGTGAATGTGAATAGTCAGCTGAAGGGAAACAATTTTTTCCCATTCAATTCAGCTCACCAAACATTTATTAAGCACCCTCTGTGTGCCCAGCACTATGGTAAACACTGGGGATACAAGGAGAAAAGTGGAAACACCAATTCTCCTGGAACATAGTCCTACATCCTAGGGCAAGGTTGCTCACTTACCTATGTACTTATAATGGAGGTTCTTTGCTGACCTGAGACTCTTAGATAAAGCTAGTTAGACAAAATTGTAAAGCTCCCAGGTTCCTTTTTTCATGACCATTCTCCCATTCATGGTGACCTTTTCTTCCCCTCTTGTGTTTCCAGTATCCTCCAGCATAGCATAGTGAAAAGGATCCTGGGATTTTTTTTAGTTTTTTTAAGTAAGTTTTTATTGACTTTTTTTTTACATCACCATAATTTCCCTTCCTCACAACCTTCTAGAAAGCCATACCATATTACAAATAGTATTTTTAAGGACAAAAAAAGAGGAAAAAAATCAGCATAATTGATTAACACCTCAAAAAAGTCTGAAAACATGTGCAGTGTACACTTCTTGTAGAGCTCTCACTTCTCTGAAGGGGTGGTGTGGGAACATTTTGAAGCTGGGTTTTTTAACCTGACTTCATGGTTTCCTGCCTGTGGGACTTTAGGCAAGTCATTTGTTTAAAACCTCACTGAACTTCAGTGTCCTTATCAATAGAGTGAAGATATTGTACTAAATCATTTCTAAGATTCTTCTGGCTCCAAACCCTTTGATCCTATGAAATCTTCCACTCAGAAAGGATCCATACTTACCATTCAAATTTAACATGAATGCCAGTTTGAATTTAATTAGATGATTTATCATGGAATCTCAGAGCTGGAAGAGGTCTCAGAGGTCATCTAGTCCAACTCATACCTGAGCAGAAATCCACCCCATAACAGCTCGGATGCCTGATTAACCAATCCCTGCTTGAAGACCCCTTCTTGAGGAAGCCTATTCTTCTAGCTGGCACTTGGAAAGATAGAACGCTCCACCTTGAGTTAGGAAGCCTGGAGTTCACACCCTCCCTCAGACCCTGAGGAAGTCACTTAACCTCTATCTACCTTGTTGGGCTATTGGGAAAATAAAATGAGATCATGTTTGTAAAGTGTTTTGAAAGCCTTAAAGAGCTTTATAAATGTTAGTTATTATTAATTATCATTCCTTATAGCAAGTTCAAATCTGCCCCTTCTTCCACTTCTACCAAATGATTCCAAGTCTGCCTTATGATGCAAGGAGAAAAGAAGAAAAATTCTATCACTTTTCTGCAGTGAAAGCCTTCAGATGCCTACCTTAAGTTTCTTCATCAGCCTAAGTATCCCTAATTCCTTAAACCAGACCTATAATACTCAGTTTTCCCTCCATTTTTTTTGTTCTTCCTGGGGACCGTGTGAACATGTCAGACCCCTTAAAATGTGGTGCCCAGATCTGAACACAGTGTGTTTAATATGGTAAGACCAGGGCAGAATGTAGCAGGACCATCATTTCTAGAGACCATGTATCTTTTAGTGTAGTCTACCATTGCATTGGCTTTTTTTGGCTAGCCTATTGATTCCTATTGAGTATACAGTCCACTAAAACCTCCAGATGTTTTTTCCCATAAATGGCTTTGTGGCTATGATTTCCCCCATTCCGTGCATGTGCAAGAGATTCTTTGAATCTTTGAGTAGGACTTTACTAAATTTCATTTTATTAGATTCTGCTTATTCTAGCCTTTGAGGATTTTTTTTTGAACTTGTCACCTAATTTGTGTATGCCATTTTCACCCCTCAGTTCTCCAGGTTTTTAAAAAAATAGAATAAAATGCTTATACCCTATTTAACCTCCAATAAAGTTCTAAGCCAACATTTAACCCTGTTGTAGAGATGACTAGTATCCTGCAGGCTATGCCAGTAGAATATAAGTTATGGTGGACTGGTGATAGCTTGCTCTGTCATCAGTGGACCATGTATATGTATATGCTGAGAGGCTCATTACCAAATTGGCCACTACGTGCTAAATAGTTTTGGCAACAGCGACTCATTAAACTTTATATTTAAATGGGAGAAGGGGAAGAGAGAAGCTAACATTGTAATCATTAGTGGAGGGATTACCCATAACAACAAAATCAAAAGTCTTTGGAAGTCTTAAAGCAAGTATTCTTGCCTAATGGAATTTCAGGCTCTAACGAGCTGGTGAAGGAGATTATGAGAAAGAAGAGGGGTCTTCCCAGTGCTCCTAAAATCATACCATGTAGTCAACTGTCTCAGTTAGACAAAGACCTTCTCTAATGCAAAGGCAAGGTTTGATAATCTCTACCTGTTCGCTCAAGTGTATTCTTACAAGGCCAGGTCATTCGGCAAAGTTCCAGAAGTGAGGGGCCACTTCAATTTTTTTTCTCCCTCAAAGAGTGCAAAATCTTTTCCATAGTGAAAGCCTTCAGATGCCTACCTTAAGTTTCTTCATCAGCCTAAATATCCCTAATTCTATCACAATGGTGATTTGGTAAATGAGTCCAATCGCACACTAAGGTTGGTGGGAGCTAAGAGCCAAGAAGTGGCCATCTCCAGTGATTTGCAGAAATGTCTCCTGACCATTGGGTAATGCATATGATTCTGTCTTTGCGTTCCCAGTGTCAAAGCATTCATTCTCTTAAATGATTCACGTCCTGTTTGTGCTCAAGGAATAAAGATGGATTTACAGAGCTGAAGCTCTCCTAGAATTTTAGATCTTTCCCTGAACTGAATGATTTGAAAAAATACACAGTTACCCGGCTAGGGGACATAATCTTTTCACCACTGAAATGGAAGCAAAACCTTACATCAGATCACCCTGGATCTAGGGCCAGGCTCCATTTAGCAACTGTCATGGGCTAGAGAAAAACTTTTAATCTTCAAAAGTTTTTTAAAAAATGACCGCAGATAAGCAAATACTAATACTTCAGGGAGTTTTAATTGACACATGTAAGCATAGTAGTTAAATTTGCATTTAAATAGGCATTCTTAATATTTCTTTTTAAATAGGCAGGCATTATTTCTCTCTCATAAAAACTAAAAATTGATTTCTCCTTTTTAGCAAAATATGTACCTCCCAGAGTTCATAGTTAAGAAATGTAGAACAGCTGTTGACTTTTTACACTCAATCTGCAAACAGTCTTACCAGAGCAGGGCAGAAACAAACAAAAGAAACAACTTTTTTTAAAAAAAAAATTTTTTTTGTAACAAAAAATTGACCAGTGAGTGATTTAACAAAGGTTTACATCAGCATATCATCTCAATGAATGCCCATGGAAAAACTCTGCTCTTTTACAAGCTCAATGCTGTCGCAGATTTTTGCTGAGTCATCTCTATGCTGTCCCTTTGTGTAGTGACCTGCAGATATTTCCTAAAGAGGCCCAAGCTTTGTTGATCTTTGTTTTATTAGAATTCCAGTAGGAGGGTCTGCTGAAAAATCCTGAGGGTAGGTGAAGATTTTGGAGACAGGAAGTATTCTCTATGCCTTATTACTCCTTCCACTAGTGTTCGGGAAAATGATGCTCATTCAACTGAGATATGAAAGTAAAAGTACCCACATCTCAAAGCCTGTTGGAGCCAAATTCTGGGTCTGCCCACACAGTGCTTAAATTAAATTGAATTTCCCATGTGGTTTAATAGTTCTCTGCTTTTTCAGTTTAAATATACACATTCTAGTGTTGCTATAAGCTAAATCTGTATATGGTGCTGGTGCTAATTTTAGGCACCTATCTATAACCCCATTTCTCAGACCACACCCTCTATCTAGGTTATCATTCATGGCCTATAATTGGCTCCATTTCTGGGACTCTGACCCAACCAGGTCATCTGATACGGAATTCTTGGTCTGTCTCTTAGTGGGATAGCCTATTTATATCAAGTATGTGATGTGTACCCATATAAATAAACACACATGCAAGGTTGATAACCCTTTTCCCTTGGTATGACTTATAGTGGGTGCCCAATGTCAAGAGTTCCAAGCATCTTTCAGGTTCATTGACTCTGTAGTTACAGGGAAAATCTTCATACTTCCAATATATTCTCTCTAAGAAGTCTCAAGGTATAGTCTGTCATTTCATCCTGGTAGTATCCAAACTCAGATATTCAGAAAATTGGCAACAGCTCCTAATTCATCTGTGCATATTGTTGTCATTTAGGACCAATGATAGCACAGGGCGATGCCTTGATGTGCATGTGAAAACTGGATTTAAGTGAAGCAGAGTTGCACAAAGTCATCAGCTTCACTCTCTCTTTCATTCACTCTTATTGAAGTCCAGCGGCAACACAAAAATCAAGATGACTGACAATGGCCTGGGATACAGTAAATGACCTTGGTGTCTTTGATGTCTGACCAAGCTGCCTTCATGGCCATCAGAACAAATTGTTCTCATACACTCGTTCTGCTGGGGGGAAGTCTTCAGATGCTTGGAGCCCACGACTCCCTAACTTGCTGGTTTGAGGCCCATAAACATCAAAGGTGGATAAGTAGCCCCAGAAAGGGCTCAGCAAGCCCTTCTAATAGAGCTCCTAGTTCTCCTTGAATACCCCATATACCCCTCTGTGCATATATCCTCTTAGGAAATGGGGACTTGTAAAAATCAAGTCTCAGTATCAGTTCTCAGATGCGATTCATGCAGGCATAAATAATAACTCTAGAAGAAACGTAAAAATATTACTAAGAGTTATGAAGTCCCATACAAGAAAATAAATAATTTAGAGGCCCAAGGGTATTTTCACGAATGTCAGTTGGAGGTCGGGACTTAAGTAGAGAGAAGCAGATTTGGGAAGGGAACAGCTGGCTTAAAAGATGGCATCTAAATATAGGATTTATATTTCTATATCATGGCTTAAAATATTGGAATGTGACAAATGAAGGACCAAACAAAGTATATTTGCCTGGAGTCTTGTGAATCTGATTAAATGGGGGTCTCTAAAAATGTAGTGCGTACAAGATGATCCATGGGGATGTAGGAAGAATATATTAGTACTTCTGTTTGTATTTATTTTTTAGCTAAAAAATGAGAAAAATTAAGTCTAACTAATAATATATGGATTGACATTGGCGCTCTTGTTTGGTGCATATGTCACATGTCATGTTAGCGCTCCCCTGTTTCCCCTGGTTGTGGAACTGAGAGGTGTGGAGTTGAATATTGTAATTCCTCACATGATCAGAGGTAAGGGCAGGTTTGACTTGTAAGGGGGAAGCCTTTTATGTGTCATGTGGACACCTGGGCAGACAGCTGCTTTGAATAATTCAGGAAAGTTATCCCAGTTATTCTAGCCTTCCCCCAGCAGGAGAGAAGACTGTATCTACCCACCTTTGAGCAGCACCTGCCTTGGATCCCTTTCTCAGTACCTTCTCTCTTCTCATTCTCATTTCCATTCCCACTCCAACCTCCCTAGTGTAGTGCCCTGGTATAGGTAGCTGGGTCAGCAAGGATGTGAAGGCCAGAGCTTGTTTGGATGGGATTTAACTGGATTGGACTAGGCTGGGCTCACCTGGTCCTGCCACAGTTTAACTCTCTGCAGGCTCTTAGAGGGAGAAACAATGAAGTCCTTTGGCTGGGAAGTATAGGTAAGAGGCTGATTTGCAAAAACCAAAATGCTAAGGAGTTGTGCTTCCATTTTGTAGGGCAAAGGAGGGGTTAGTTGTAATTTTGTATGTAAACTGGAGTGTGAAACCCCTATTTTTCCTGGTCATCTCCTCCTATTGGTCACTGAGGCTCTCCCTCCCTCCCTTCCCTTCTCTTCCTTCACTTTGTCCTTTCTAATGAACTTTATATGCTTTGTTTTTGTTTTCTTAACAAGGAGGTAATCCTAGAGTAGCTGCAAAATGAAATTGTTTTCTGTTCCTGGTACATTAAGGGGCTGGATTGTGATAGTGCTATAGTCATTACCATTGGTGGGCTAAAAGGTATAAATTAAGCAAGTGGAAATTATATGGAGCAAAGTTCAAATTAAAGTATATTTTTGCTTTTTTGACTCTATTGGTGTAATCTTTTGCAGGATTATCCCTGATAAACTGGGTAGAAACTGATTATTTCTTGGCGTTTATAATCCCCTTTCCATCCCAATAAGAAATGCATAGGGATAGATACTTCAATTCAATTCAACAAACATTTATCAAGGACATACTATGTGCCAGGTGCTGTGGATTCAAGGACAAAAGCAAAACAATACCTGGCCTCAAGGAGCTTACATTTTACTGGGAGGAAACAGTCACACAAGTAAACATAAATACACAGTTATTTGTGAATGCGTTTGTGTGTGGCTACATATATATGTATGTGTGTTTTTTCCCCCTAAGAATGTCCCTTTCTGCTTGTATACTCTATGTGTGTGCCTTCATACCGACTCTTCCACATGACATCGTACATATTTGTAAGAGAATTCACCCCAGGATTATTGGGAGAATGTTTTATAGCTAATGTTATTAGAATGCCATTTCAGTAAATGCCTTTGTGTTGAGCTAAGTATGTCTACTTGCTATTACAGGTAAAATACGGGTGCAGGTCTAACGAACTGTAGTTTTAGGAGTATAGACTCACAGGCTACCATGATCTTGGTAGTTATCTCATAGGAACTCAACCTATGATTACAAGTTGAAGATTGTCCAGAGAGGCACTACATTAAGAAGATATATTCCTTTTCCTTTTCCTTTCCTCCTTTCTTCTCTCTCCACATGGGGTATCATACCCTTACCTGCCTGTGCTCTGCCCAAACAGAATGTAAACTTTAATCTCTGAAACTTTTTTTTTCGTCTTAAGGACCAGTCTTAACTGCAAATCTCTCTGGTCCCAGACCAAGCCCTACTTGGTCACTGTTTGGGCCCTGATTGGTTTAGAATGAATGTAAATAACAATTATTTCCATTTTTTGGCCAGAAACCCTGAGTGTCTTCCCCTCCCAGGTCTATTTCTTTTTTTAAAGAGGCCCTTCTTTGTCTCATTTCTTATTAAGCCTTAATCATTGAATGGGTGCTGCCTCAAACTAAGACCTATTAAAGACCTCAGCTTGAAAAGGCCAAGGTCCCCCACTGCATCCAGGGCCGTCTCTAATTGTCCTGATCCATATCTAACCATGAACCCAAATGGCTCCAAAGGAGAAAGTGAGGCTGGTGACTTTGTATAGCCCTCTTTCCCTTAAGTTCAATTCACTTGCATGTCTTGGCATCACCTCCATCTTATTTAGCTTGGAGAGGATCCACTTTGAGAACAAAGGACAAATAGCAGCAGCAGCAAGCAATATTTAGGAATACGAAGGGGGGAAAATGGTGGCCACTATATGGGTAAGAATAAACACTGGGAGAAAAAGGAAGCAGTAGTATCATGGGAGTTTATGATAGACCACTTGGACCAAAGGAGAAATTATATGAAGAGTTTGGAAACATGAGGAACTTCAGCTATCCAGATATCTGCTGGATTTCTCTCCCAGAAGCAGAGCAAATAATGATGGTCTTGACTTTTATAAATCATAATTTCATTATTAAAAAATAGAGGAAGAAGTAGAAGAATTTAGGCTATCCTGAACTTAATTCTAATTGAGGAGGAAGGACCAATATCTGAAGTAGAGATAATAGGAATTTCAGGGGCAAACAACTCCATGTTAAAAATTTTTTTTTTGATAGAAATGCACAGGAAACCTAGGCACATTTCCTTTTCTTTTATAGAGATGGATAATGGAGGCATCTTTGATCTCCCAGAGGATAAGCTCCTTTTGACATATAACCTAGAAGATTTGTATGTCCACTGACCCACTGCCTTTTCAATCTCTCCTGGGATGCAATCAGCACCAGGCACTTTGCCACACAAGAAGAACCTAATGGCATTCAAAACCTCTTCTTCAGTTGGAAGGTTGGCCGGAGAGGAAATGACTTCAACCTGAGTTTTGTGGGCAGTGGCTTCAGCACTGGTTGATGATGTTCTGTTGAGAATGCTGTGGAAGTATTCAGCCCATCTCTTCAGGATCATGTTCTTATCACTGATCAGCGTGGCTCCATCGGTGCTGAATAGTTGAAATCCCTCTAAGGTCTTTGGCCCATAAATAGCCTTCAAGGCACTGTGAAAATGCTTTGGATTGTTACTATCAGCATAAAACTGAATTTCATCTGCCTTCTTACTGAGCCGAGAAACCTGTATCTCTCTAAACTTTGCATGTGCTTTACTTTTGGGAAACTAAACACTGACTTTTTAGAGACAAAATGAATTATCCTGCTGGTAGACCCTCGTTTTTCATTTAGTGGCTTCTGAATTTCCCCATTGTTTTCATCAAAACAATCCTGATGTGTGTGAGTGTTTTGGCCCAGATGAGTAAAATGCTGCTATACACCAGTTTTCTGAAAGCTGTCCACTCCTTTTCTGCTCCACTGTTACCAACAGCATATTGGCTCACCTTTTCCTCTAAGTCAGTAACAAACTGTCCACACACAGAGAAGAGCCCTAATCTGTTGACATTGAGTCTTTCGATAGTTGTACCCTGCAGTTTGTCCACTATACCAGTGAAAGGGATAGTTTCTCTGAAACTGAGAAGACTCATAAGAACTACTTGAGAGTGAACTGAACAGAACCGGAATAACTATGAAAGGCTTAACTCTGATTCCTGCAATGAGCAATCATAATTTCAGAGGACCAGTGATGAGGAATGTTACCTATTCTTGACAGAGAGGTGATGACCTGAATATTTAGTGTAAAACATACATTTTTTCAACATTGTCAGTGTGGGAATTTGTTTTGCTTGATTATTCATATTTGTTACAAGAGTTTTTATATCTTTTTTTTCTTCCCACCTGGAGCGGAGGAGTAGCTAGGAGAAAGAATTTCTTGTTAATTAGAAAAAAAATTAAGTTTTGATTTGCACAAACATATATACTAATTCTGTAATTTCATCTCACATCAATGAAATCTCTAATCCATCTAAGAATCTAAGTAATAATTACGAGAACAATTTGGTGATAAAAAGTAACACCACTATTATGTCTCCTTAAATAATTGAATATTTCCCTCCAACACATTTTCGATTCTTTGGTAAGTCTGGTATTGAAAATACTCCAAAGTCTTTATAGATATTAGAATTGAAACATCATCTTATATCAAATATAGTTATAAGATCAAAAGGAATCTATGACCTGAATTTTGTTGATCACACCATAAAAAATTAGAAGGAAATTAGATTAGGTGCTTTTTACAACCATGGTTAGGGTATACGTTCTTAAACAAACAAGAGGTAAATGTGATCTCAAGAAAATATAGTAAGTAATTTTGATTACATGAAATTCAAAAGCTTTTGTATGGACAAAATCAATGCAACCAACACAAGAAGGGAAGCTGTCAACTGGAAAAATATTGGTTTTGTAGGGGGTTTTGCACTTAGTGTCTCTAATATAAATCTAATATATAAGATATATAGGAAACTAAGACAAGTACATAAGACCAAGAGCCATTTACCCAGTGGTTAAGTAATCAAAGGACATGAACAAACCATTCTCTAAAGAATAATTGCAAACTATTAACAAGTTCATATCAGATTGCTCTAAATTAAGAATAATTACAGAAATGAAAATCAAAACAACTCTGCAATTTCATCTCATGCTCAGAAAATCTACAAAAATGATAAAACATGGTAATATTAAATGTCAGGGGTTGCAGAAAAATAAGTATGCTGGTACAATATTGGTGGAGGTATAAATTGGTCCAATTCTTTTTTTTGAGGGAGGAAGGCAGAGCAATTGGGGTTAAGTGACTTGCCCAAGGTCACACAGCTAGTGTGTCAAATGTCTGAGGCCAGATTTGAACTCAGGTCCTCCTGACTTCAGGGCTGGTGCTCCTCTCACTGCACCACCTAGCTTCTCCTGGTCCAACTGTTCGGGAAATCAATTTAGAATTACCCTAAGGAAGTGACTAAAATGTATGTACCTTTGGACCAAGAGATTGTAACAACAATGTTACTTGCAGCTACTGTGGAGGTATAAGGCCAATAACACCAGCACACAGGAGGGTTGCTAGCACAGGTTCTTTGATCTGCTTTTCTAAGGAAAGCAACTTTAAGGGGTTTACAGTCTCACTTAAATTAAACATACATATATTATTAACTTAGTTCAGAGGAAAAAGTCAGCACCTTGAACTTCAGAGAAAACACAAACAGAAATTACAAGCAGAAATATAAACAGCAAATAACACAAATCGGTAGATTGGGATTCTGTCATTTCATAGCAATACGTACATAGTTACCAGAGAGAGAAGCACCAACATCTGGGTTTTCAAAGTAAGGGGGCTCCTTAACGGCTACCCAGAGTTTTGTCTGGCTAAATGACATGAACACTCTTCCAATGAGTGAGCCCCAAAGCAAAATGCTAATCTCAGAGTATATATATATATATACTTCAGAGTCAGAGGGCATCACAACCATGTGACCCAAACTCACTGTGACTTTGGCTTTCTTGTGACTTAAGTAGGTCATCAAAGACTGTTGATTCAATCAAAGACTCTTCATTGAAACAAAGGCAAGACAATCAAAAGCACTTGATTGCCTTAGTGCTAAGAAGCACTCCAAAAGAAAAAAACAGCAAAAAGTCCCACTTTGCTTGCCGTACAGAGATCTCACAGCTAGTCTTTTTTCCCTTGGAATTGAAATTTTGTTTTTCTGTTTCTACATGCCTTACATGTGCCTTGTGCTGTCCATTTACACAGCTGACTACTTTTCAAAGATATTGTAGAGAGGATTCTTGTTCAGGAATTTGTTGGATTTGATGACCACTCAGGTCCTTTTCAGCTCTGAAAGACTGTGTATCTATGACTATGATAAATATAGAGTACATCTAAAGATATAAATAAGGCAGACAATAAATAGGAATCATTGTATAATAAGCTCTAAGAAAAGATGGGAGAGATTAATTTTAATAAACATAATGTCTTTTCAGGTTTTTTAAAGAAAATCTTTTCCAAATTTGGCCATAGTCATTTATACTTGTTATGATCTTCATATATCATCTTCATATCTGATGGCAATGAAGATGGATGGTCTGAAGAGTGCTGTAGATCACATTGTAATTATGCAAAATGTAAAATCTTACTCTATTTCCCTTGAATGATTTGCAATCCGGTCTTATTTCTTTCAGGTTCCAGGATCAGAGCCTAGGCCTCTAGCTGATTTATGTGGTTGAGTATAACTACTTTAAAAAACAAAACAAAACAAAAAACTCTACAAACCCCTCCTTATACTGTATTATATTGTACATCATTGTTGTTAAAACTTAATAATTTTGTATCATTAGTTAATAGACTAGTAGCAGTTATAGTATATTAGAAAATAAATGATGGTTGTCATAAACTAAAAACCAATAAATCTGTGCTGAATTTTGGATTTTCGAAAGTAAATATAACAATAAAAGTGGGAACTATTTCCTTTCCAATTTTAGTGAAGTAAATTTTAGTGAAGTAAAGTAGATGAATATGTTCTGTTCTTTTTATACATTGGTTCTCAGCTTGGGATCAAAAGAGTGATTGAAAGCCCAAATTACTTTTCCATGGCAGTTCTGGAAGGTAACGAGATAGCAGTATATATCTTGTAATAGTTCAGAAATAAATACCCCAAAGTCAGCAAAATTGAATAAAAATATGACCACACTTCACTCCATGTCCATCCCCACAGCTGTCATGCTGCCCTGTTCACCCCTTCCCTGCACCTAACACTTGATTCTCCAGTTCTAGAAGTGTAATCAAATCAACTCTTGGCATTGCTACTAGAAATTTGTTTCAATCTCTTCCCCTATGTCTCTACTTATCACTTCTGTAACTTTCCAAAACAAGATATTCCTCTCCTGACACCACTCCAACTGTATCTTTTATTTCCTCTATTAGAAAGTAAGCTCCTAGAGAACAGAGACTGTCTTTGCTTTTGTATTTGTATGCCCAGCTTAGTACAGTGCTTAGCCCCTATTTATTTATTCATTCACCTTGTTTCAGTTCCTAGCCCTGAACAGACGAAGCTACCAGTGGAGACTGAGCTCAGATAGGAGCAAGACTGTGAAGTCCAATGAGGAGCGAGTTTGACCAGAGCAGCAAGGGATTCCATAGCATTGGAGTCATAAATTCTTCCTATATTCCTATACAACTACACTCCCCATGTGTGGGCCCTCATATATTATTCCTATTCATGTTCACTCTGCTCATTTGATGGTATTTGTATTTTTAAAAAAGTATGGCCTAGTTTAATGTGAAATATTTTATGGTAGATTTTGTAATTGTGATTTTATTAAATGATTTTGTCTTCAATTAATCAATCGGTCAATAAATGTTTATTGAGTGCCTACTGTGCCAAGCACCATACTATGCTCTGGGAATACAAAAAGAGGCAAAAGATGATCCCTGCCCTCAAGGAGCTCAGAATCTAAATAAATATCTAGACAGGATAAATAAGAAATAACAGAGAGATGGCACTGGAATTAAGAGAAGTTAGGAAAAGCTTCATATAGAAGACAGAATTTTAACTGGTAAAGTTTTATTATTTCCTCTGGCTGATTAGAGAAAAGTAAAAATTGTACATTAATGAGAAAGATCATAGAGTCAGCTCAACTCCCAAGCTGTTGTTTTGAGTGTTTGCGGGCCTGCCAAGTACACTCAACCTGGAATAGCTTTTCTGGAGACCCTCGCATGTGAGAGGTGTGTACCACAGGTACCAAATGCCTATTGCTGCATATGAACGTACCCATTTAAACTGATTACCCACAAAAACAGAAAGAACTAGTAGCCTGGTTTGAGAATAGAAGAAAAGATCCTATTGCTTTAGAATGATTACATGATTTTTTTTCCCCCAGAAGACTTTTCTTCCTAAATGTGTTTGGTTTAGGTTAATATTAAAGTAACTGATTCTCTGTGTAAAGATGAGCTTAAGGTCCCTTTGGGCTTTGGTAGGGAATGTTTGTCTACGTAAGTCCAGGAATGCGGTCAGGTAGGTAAGAGGGATAATGAATTTGCTCCTAGGCATTAACTTTGTCTCTTTGCCTTTCCCCTGGTCACCCATCTACATATGAGAGCAGAAGGGGTTTGGAGCTGAAAAACTGGGGAACCCCAAACCCTAGAGCTATTTGGTAGTTGTTTAGTGAGTTACCCATATATGGCTAATGAGTAGGTGTGGTCTAGCCTTCAGAGGTCAGAACTGGGAAGCATAGGGAATGTTCACTATAAGCTAGAGTGAGGTCTCTGATGAAGAGATGAATCAGGAAGTCTAGTCCAAAGAAAACCATAAACTATAAAGCTCCTTGAGAAGACCCTACTCTATGTCCTCATGAGAAAAGTATCTAAGTCAAAGAATCTTTTATTGGAAATGAAATACCTTCTATACTAGACTCTGGAAAAGGACAGACTAAAGAAAATAAGCTGGTAAGGGTATTTCTTCTAGGGCCATTGTTTCATGAGGAAAAGCCTAGACGTATAACCAAAGACTTAATTTAAACTTATGAGCTAGAATAGCAGCAGATGAATATTCAGTGGAGCAACATCTGGTGGATACTGTGTGTCCAGCTGAGCAACAGCCATCAGGGACTATGCATGTGCCAGAGACCAACAGTGAACAGGCTCAGCTAAAGCAGAAGGATGGCTTCAGTAGAAGACAATAGTGAACCTGCGGCATTAGAAGCATGAGTTCTTCCTCCACTGGGGTGCCCTGGCCACATAGGTTTCCTACATGTGTGCTCTTCCACATAGGTATCCTGGCTACATTTATTCCCTAAGTATGTCCCTTTCTATGTGCATTCCCTGGATGTGTCCGTTCTTCCCACTGATGAGTGCCATAGGTCTATGGGGGAAATGTTTTATTTCTCTTTTTTAAAAAGTTATCTCTTGAAATAATTTACTTTGAAATAATTGTGCCTTCTAACCTGAAAATTAAACGTTAACATAGCAGGGAGGATTCATGAGCTATGGTTTTAGAGGAAAATGAAATAAAATTTGTGGAGATTGTGTTAACATTCAAGTTCATTGTAATGTCAATAAGAAAGAAGACCAACTCACCCAAGGTACTCCTTTCCCTTGCAGAGCCAGAAGTAAAATCCAAGTCTTCTGACTACAAGTCCAATGTATTTTTTTCCTACATAATGCTTTCTTCATTGTTGCATATCCTCCACGCAATTATTTTGCTTATTGAAGAATTCCCTTGTTAAGAGCTGACTAGGGCTGCTGAATTCTTTAACGGATAAAGCATTCAAATGGTTCCCAAGCAGAACCTAATTTTGGAAGTATTATCCAAGTCAAATGTAGGAGCTGCATTGACTAGGTTAAGCTGATCAAGGGTTTCGTCTGAGAAAATTAGTTTTCATTCAACAGGTATTTACTAAGAAGCCTTCCATGTGAAAGGTTTCATAATAAACCAGGAGTAAATGGGAATCTAAACCACATAACCAGGTGGTTACAATCAGTGCCAAAGGTTAATCAACATTAAATTTCAGTTCATGGCTATAAATTACAGAGCTTCTAACTGTGAAGTTTCATCATGGGTACTTGAAATTCTTGGATTCAATTAAAGTGCAGTTCAAGGGGGAACAAAGAAAAAAAGCAAGGTAAATCGTATCTTTCCTAAATATACCATTCCCTTGCCTCGTGAAAGTAGCTTTAGAGAAACAATGCAGCCAATCTAAATCATGTCAGTTCAAATCACTACTTTGCCAAGAAACAGGTATTTATCGCCTGTACGGAGTTACTGTATTTTCAAATTGTTTTCAGGAAAAGACTAGCATACCTAATTGCATTTTAAAGTATGCTTATTAAAGCCCAGAAATGTTGTTGACTGTGTTATGGTGGCACTTGGAGGCTGCTGGCATTAAAAAGCAGAGTTGGCATTTCCTTTGTAACCTCCAATTTGCTAGCTTTAATATCTCGATTGTGACATTTGCATAAGGTTGAAATCTGATAGATAAATTGTTACTCCCAAAAGCAGTTTTAGGGGGGAAAAAGCTGAGGGGAGGGAATAAAAAAGTTTTAAATCATTTTATTTCTAGTTACCAAAGGGTCAGAAGAATGTCCTTTGTTTTCCAAATCCTGAGTAGGGCTTAGTGATACCAAGGAAAAGGGTATAATATCTATACCTTGCTGCAAAAGCTGACTCTTTGAAGGTACCACTTTTAAGTATTTATAGCCTGAAACCCTAATTCTGAGGAAGTGCTTAGATAATTTCTGTATATGAGAGGTAAGTACCAAATTTTCATGTCTTTTGTTACTTTTTTTTTTTGGTCATGAGCAATTAATATTTTGAGGGAAAACTGGCTCATTTCTGATCTATTTTTTGCTCTTATCTTTATCCTACTCAAGGATACAAACACTTATGGACAAGAGAGTCAAGTGGCTTAAAGCTTTTGAATTAATCAGAGGTGTGATCAGTAATATCAGTGGTTCTGGTTCCCTTTTCATTCCAATCTCCTCATTATTTTATCATCATAGATCTAGAGCTGGAAGGGTCTTCAGAATACATTTAATCCAACTCCTTCATTTTATATATGAGGAAATTGAGCCTAGGAAGTTAAGTGACTTGCCCAAGAAAATACAGATAGGAAGTGTCAGGGGTGGGATTTGAATTCAGGTCCCAGAAGTCCAAATCCATCATTCCTCTGAACCAGTTTGGTCTAGATTTTGCCTCACTTAAAAAAAAAAAACAACTTTGTTTATGCCTTTTGTTTTGATATTAGTCATTTTCAAATACACCATACTTTCAATTCAGTGAGCCTTCCCTTATAACAAAGAAAAGCAGCCATGTCTGACAGCGTATACATCAATTCTGTGTCTGTAATCTCCCACTTCTCCAAAGAAAGCATCACTTTCCTTTTTGAAGGGACATCACTAGGACTTCCTTCCCAATGTGCCCCTTTGGAGAAACTTCATAGTCTCAAAACTAGAAATCAACTCAAATGACAAAGGAATTAGAGAGGAGGAAAATGGAAGTACGTGATTTTGTATTCTTTTGCTTTTGACTCATGTTGCAAAATCAATACTATTTGGGGGCATTTTTGCTTTTATTTTTATAAAGATGCAAAGCCCCTTAAATGGACCCATGTTTTTTTCAATGACCTGGCATGTTTGTTTTTTTTTTTTTTTGGTTGAAAGCATTTTAGAAAGAAAATTTAATACAAAACAAGAGCACTATGCATTGCTGGAGCTGTTGGCGACAAGCACTTTGTGATTGTCAGAAAGGAAATATGTTGTTTTCTCATCCAGGAAGATGTGGATTTATTAGACCTTTTATCAAATAATCCAGTTTTGCAATACATTAGCAAGAATTAGTGAGATTGGTTATGTCCCTAATTATGTTTTTTTTTAAAAAAATGTTCTTAGTGTGCTCTGAAAAATTCTAAAGTGGACCTTTATTATAGTTACCAAATTGTATAAAAGAACATTGCCCTCATAACATAAGGGTCACAGGTGGAATGCAGCAAAGGCTTATATGAAGGGTAATGGAAAAATCCATTACTTGTTCTCGCTACTTAAATGTCATGGTTGGGTAAATGGATTTCTCTACTTCCGAGGAGTGTGCTTCTACATTAGTCTAGCAGCAATTAGAGAGGAGAGGTTGCTCTGCAAATTGGCTTGGCAAACCACTGAGTTCATCTTTTTATTGTGTATAACAGAAAAAATTGCTCCTAATCAATCCACTTCAACTTTCAGTCTAAAAATTATTTGCCATCCCTTTCAGCCTGGAGCACTCATGAAATGTTTGCCTTAAATTAACTAAAGGGAGGAGGTATTTGTATCAGTAAGCAGATTATGATTCTGTAGGATAAATCTTACTGGGCATAGGAATAAAAAGACCACATTATTATTGAAGGGTTCTTACAAATTTATTAATGCTTTTAGAGTAATTAATCCACATTTCACATGTAAGGGTCCTCTTAATTAAAGCAGAGATGCATCACTTCATGACCATCTCACTAAAACAGGTTGTGTTTTCTCCATCAAAATAGGATTTAATTTGTTTTGAACTTTTCTTTAGCCACAGGTAATTAATGGAACTCGGTAGCACTTAACTCAGTGTCCTTTGTAACTTCCCAGGGTAAGGATGTTTGAAGGTGTCCATATGAAACTTTGTTAGCTATACCTCTTGGTATCCTTTGGCGGTTCAGAGAATAAATAGGATGTAAACATCTCTGATGGAGGAACTTCTAAATATTACTTTGCCCAATACTTTTGAAGTCAATGAGACAGTCTTGTTACAATTTGCAATGAAGATGTAAGAACTGAAGATTTAGTCATAATAAATTATATGCTTTCAAAAGAACTCATAAGGGCATATGGTTTTAATCTGTGCCCCTCTACCTCTCCCCTGTCGTCGCTAGTATTATTAGAAAAGAATAAAAGAGGAAGAAAGGAAAGACCCAGAGGTCTCTCTGAAGTAATAATTTGAGAATTATGAATAGACAGAAAGAGTAGTGTGCTCAAAATTGAATGGTGTGGGCAGAGGATGGATATTGACAGAGGAATCTTAGTCTAATTTGAGGGTAAGGAACTTTGTTCCAAATTCCAAATCAGGTAAACTGAAGTATTATTTGTTTTTTGACCTTTGTTTTAAAACATGAAGACAGATCTTCTGCAGTGAGCTGCATGAATCTTTTTTAAAACATATTTTTAGGGTTTCTCTGTTTTTTAATAGCTTGGAAGATGGTACAAAGCACTCAGTTACCTCAGTATGTACTTTCTGCATAGAAAATTTGGGGGAAAATTAAACTTGAGGAACTACCAAAAAAGTTAATTAGTTTTAACTGGCTCTAATTCTTCATGTTGAATACACCAGGGAGCATATACATTTTTTTACTTAAAGTAAAAATTTTACAAAAGAAAACCTATTTTTTTATGATTGTTCACCAAATTAGCAAAACCCAGGGACTTAGGCCATGCCCACAAAAGGCAAACATCTCTCTTTGTGCTGCATTATTGAGTCTATACCTTTAAATTTTGTTCCCGAGGGGGAAAAATTATAGAAAGCCCTGTTACCCTTTGTTAATTGCCAAATAAATGGATATCCATCAGACTGAGCGCCTCCTTTTGTCTTCCCTCTCCTCCTCTCTAATGTAGGGGCTATTTAAAGTGATATTGCATGCCTGTGGGGAGTGAAAAAAGGGGCAGCTGGCTACAGCCACCTCTTCTGCTTTCATTCTAGCTTGCTCTCCATTACCCTTTCCAATTTTCTGCTTTCATACTAGGGCCTCTTGAGTTATTAACCCTCAAAAAGGTTCATATCTTTTGCAAGTTAAAATGGCGTAGCTGAAGTGGGTATTGTGGATATGATGGAGGCTTTGTGGGCTTCATGAGTATACTGCTTTAGTTGGTACCCTCGACCTGACCAGCTATTGTTAGAAAATGCAAGGGGCAGTACCCCTGACCTCAGGAAAGCGAAAGGAAGAAGAGCATTATTTTACTGTTTCTTAGAGGCCTCTGGTTACCTTATTGTTGAGCTGGGGTTGCTTTGAAGGCTATCCTTCCATCAGTACAGCTATTTACTGTTGAGACTTTTCAGAGTTTCCATGTGTTTCTAAGGCTTTTGATTAGCTAGACTTCGGATTTGGTCCCAAATCATTTAACTTTGTCAGGATTTCCGTTTCCTCATCTATAAATTGTGGGGATTGAATTGTGGGGATCATTTATAAGGTTTCTTGGCTCTAAAGGTCATTAGTATAAGCTCTTTCCTTCCTATAACCGTGTCATGGAGATGTTAAAAGCAATACAAGGTGTGAGAGGAGAGCCTGGCCCTTGAAATGATCATAGAATTTTAGAACTTTAAGGTTCCAAAACATGGTCCAATCTCCTCATTTTACAGGTTAGAAAATGGAGGCCCCGGGAGATTAAATGCTTTGTTCAAAGTTATCCAGCTGGCTAGAGGTCAGAGCTGTGAATAGAATTCAGTCTCCCAAACCCCAGGACAGTGATTTCTCTGCTGTATATTTTTGTCCTTGTTCAGTTGTTTCAGTTGTGTCCCCATTGCAGGTTTTCTTAGCAAAGATCCTGTAGTGGCTCGCCATTTCCTTCTCCAGTTCATTTTACAGATGAGGAAGCTGAGGCAAATGAGGTTAAGTAACTTGCCCAGGATTACACAGCTGGTAAGTGTCTGAGGCCGGATTTGAACTCATGAAGATGAGTCTTCTTGACTCCATACCCGGCACTGCATCTGTTATGCCACCTGGCTGCCTTCTTTATTACATTAAAGTTACTGCTGAATGTCCTGTTTTCTCCTAAATAATGAAAGTCTCTTTCATCTCTTGTGTTGCATTTATAACACACCGTTTTAACACGTGATTGTAGGCCTGGTGCAACGGAAGGGTTTTGGCCAGTCACTTTATTTGTCATAAACATTTGACCCAACACCAATAACCCAGCACACCCTGAACTAGGACCATATCGATTAAACCTAATCAAGCATTTGGACATAAGCTTCTCCTACAGTAGGAGAAACAAGGAATATTTCATAGATAGACATAGTTTCCACATTAAGAAACTTCCATCCATATCCATGATACAGTGCTTTGCACCAGTAGATATGCCATTATGAGATGAATTGAATTGAACTTGAATTCCTTTATTTGTTCTTTCACTGAAATGCTCACTTCCCCTTGGAGACATGGGCTAAATAAGGTTTTGTCAAACAGTATTTAAAAAGTATGGAGAAAATACTAATTAATCAAGTGTCTTTTTCAACTGTATGTTGTTCATAGGTTTACTGAGACTACATAGAACTCCCAGTTATCTATGCTAATGGAATGCAGCATTAATGGGGATAATAATTCAAACTGAAGGTAATCCAAAAGAAGTTACATCTGTTTTTGAAATATATTTTCCCTTGAAGATTTACCATCCTTATAATGATTTTTCTTGGACTATTAATGAATAAAAACTTATACTCCTTGAAGCTCTACTAGGGAGTGAGGGCAGGGGACATAGGGAAAGGGGTCAGGAGGGTGCTAAGTGACATGAGATAAAAAAAAATTTACTAAGAAATAGAAGAATATAGTAGAAAGAGCTTGTACTTAGAGAACCTAGATTTGAACCTCAACTCTGTAACCTTGAGAAGTCACTTTGCTAGAGCCATTCCTAGGGTGGGGTAACTAGGGCTTTGCTGTGGGATACTGAGCATACCTGTAAGGGGCCACTTCCTTTCTCTATCCATAGAAGTCACACCTCAAGTGATTTCCTTCCTGCTTGGCTCTTCTCTGAGAGATGGCAGCCACATTTTAGGACTCTCTTTTTCTCCCTTGGGGCTGAACTCTTGTTCTTTGACCAACCCCCTACCCAGCAGCAGTCAGTCCTTCAGCATCTTAGAGACCTTCCAAGGTGAGCTTTGACCCCCATCAAGATGGTTGTATTTCACCTTATCCCTGTGACCCATCCCCTACCCACATGTGAAAATTCTT
Source organism: Phalanger gymnotis (assembly GCA_028646595.1). NCBI lineage: Eukaryota > Metazoa > Chordata > Mammalia > Diprotodontia > Phalangeridae > Phalanger > Phalanger gymnotis. Next base: position 267,577,592 of record CM053624.1, on the reverse strand, counting down.
AATTATGGCTCTATACTTCAGTCCTCTGAGGCTCAATTGCCTCCTATAAATTGGGGGATTGGACTAGGCAATCTCTAAAATCCCTTCATATTCTATGATCCTGTCAAATAAAGTTCATGAAAGCAAATTGATGGTAAGCTAATTACTAGAATGAATTTCTGTACCTATTATACTGTAAGCTCCTTGAGGACAGGTACTATATCTTATTATTTATCTGGGTATCTCCTGTAGTGGGCAGCTAGGTGGCACAATGGATAGAGTGTCAGGCTTAGAGACAGAAAGACTCATGAGTTCAAATCTGGCCTCAGACGTTTACTAGCTGTGTGACCCTGGACGATTCGCTTAACTCTGTTTGCCTCAGTTTCCTCGTATGTAAAATGAGCTGGAGAAAGAAATGGCAAGCCACTCCAGTATCTTTGCCAAGAAAACCCCAAATGGGCTCATGAAGAGTCAGATACAACTGAATTGACTGAACAAAAATCCCTTGTAGTGCCTTGCACATTGTAGGTATTAAATTACTGTGTATTGTAGCAGTTGATGAACTCTTGGTGTGATGCTGTTAGTTTAGCGAATGGAGCACTGGACTTGGAGTCAGGAATAAAGTTCACATCCTGCTTCATACAATTGCTAGCAGCGTGACCCTGGGCAAGTTTCTTAACCCCTGCCTGTCTCAGTTTCCTACACTGTAAACTTGGGACAGTAATAGCACCTACCTTGCAGGGCTGTTGTGAGGATCAATTAAAATAACATATGTAAAGTGCTTTGTAAACCTTAACGTATTAATTATATAAATGCCTATTATTATTATTGTTATTAGTGTAAAAATCCATTACCCTGGAGGTAAATGACGAGTCTGTGCTGTCATCGTCAGTTACTAGTTATTAAGCAGCTACGTTGTTTGGGTCCTTTAGTTGAATTTTACACGGAGCAGAGAAGGCACTGTAATTCATTTTTTAGGAGCTTTTTGTCCCTCTTACCTCCTCGTTAAAACCCAAAGATGCTCCTATTTTACTGTGATTTCTTAACAAAATTGAATGTTTTTTTAAATTAAATTCCCTTTCTGAAATGTTCATTTTTCTGCTTCAGACTTTCAAGAACATGAATTTAGGTGGATCTGAAAAGACTCATGTGTTCACCAGATACTGCTATCTATCCATCTCTTTGTACGTAATTTTTCCCTGTGAAAAAAGAGTGCTCCTTGGATGGCATTTACATTTACATGCAAGGCTCCATGTATGCCATTTTCCAATGTTATTGAATGTGAAGAGGAGGAAGTAGAAGACTTCGTCGTGTTGGCCACCGCTTTTGTCTGTGTGAGGGACTAAACAGCAGGGCCCTCCATCACCAATCCGTTCAGCTGTCCACTTTCTATCAGTAGTGCAAAAGGCTGTAATCAAGGAAAGAAATAAAAACCCCTAAGAATTGTGGAACAGTTTGAAAAGTGTAATACCTTGGTATTTAAGCTAATTTAAGGATAAGAAGGGCCTTTCCCCTCTTCCTTACAACAAATTAAATTACCACCCTGAAAAACCCCTCACCTTCACATATAATCTATTAGAAAGAGAAAGTTCACTTTTAAATCAAAACACAAAGAACTGAAAAATCATGGTTACAGTACATTTTTTTAGTACATATTCAGTACATATTCTTTTTTATTTTGAGAGCTAAAAGTACCCTTTTCTCACAGATGTTTCCAAATTTGTAATCTTTGATATAGATATTAATATGTATATATGTAATATTCATATATATGAAGGTAATGTGATATAATGGGAAAATAACACTTGATACAAAAGCAGCTGGTGGATGTGGACTGGAATTCTGGTTCTGCTGTTTGCTAGCAGTATCTTATTAGGCAAATCCCTTTACCTTTCAGGGTCTCTTTTCAAATCTGTAAAATGGAGACAATATTGGTACCCCCAGACTCACAGATTGCTATGAAACTCAGGCGTGAAAATGTGACTGAATCACTTTATAATCTGTAAATCGCTATATAAATGTGAATAATTATTCCATATTTATGACCTTTTTCTTGATCTAAAATTTAAGACTCCAAACACTACACGTGTTGAAATACATATACGTATTCATTAGCTATTGCTTTAAGCTGGTAAGATCTGAATTATAAAACTGAGTGATGCTCAATAGAGGCCACATTGTTGTAATCCTTAAATGTTATGTTAAAATAACACATAGCTATTGTTTTGTGGCTTCATGGAGGAAGTGGTTTTTAAACCAGGCTTTAAATTTTCCATTTGTAGTGCCTAGGTACCATTCCCAAGTTGCAGGATTCGTCCCCCAGAGAAGGTTACTCTACATTCAGGGTATCCTGTGGGTCTGCATCCACTCTGAAACCACAGCTCATAAGCCCTTACCAGTGTTTTTAACCTATAAGGAAAGACATTGAATAAAAAAATAAACGATGAAAAAAATGTAGCAAGGAAACGTTTCCCTCATGTAACAGGGGCACTTTTTCTACAAGAGCACATACAATTAGTCGGAGTAGTTGCCATATGTAAGGAACATATGTGATGTGTAACATACATGTAGGGACACACATGTAGGGCACATGTAGAGCAAGTTGTATGTGTGGAGAGGCAACTCACTCTTCTAAATCTAGAAGGTTACTAATATCTTCTAATTAAGCTGTTGCCTCTAGGCCCACTCCTCACTAGTGTGGTCTTCCATGGATGCCACTCAGGATGTGTGGATTCCCCTGGGTTTGGTTTTACTGGACAGAGTCTTCACTGAAATGGTTCTTGTTACTTAAACATTTGGTAGAACTGCCTTGTTAATCTCTCTGGGCCTGGATGGAGTCTTTTACAGGAGATTTTTTTTTCTTTTTTTGATGGCTCATATCAGTTTTTCTTTAGAAATTGCTCTTAAGTTATATACTTTGTTTTGTTAATTTATATATATTTGCAAATAAATATTCAATTCTTTTAGATTATTTGTATTATGAGGATAGTGTTAGGATTTACCTTTTGGCTTTTTGGAATGTTTATGTGTGGGAGATGGGCAGCTAGATGCCAAAATAGTTAGAGTGCTGGGCCTGGAGTCAGGAAGACTCATCTTCCTGAGTTCAATTCTGGACTCAGACACTTACTAGCTATGTGACCCTGGGCAAGTCACTTAACCCTGTTTGCTTCAGTTTCCTCATCTGTAAAATGAACTGGAGAAGGAAATGGCAAACCACTGTAGTATCTCTGCCAAGAAAACCCCTAAAAGGGTCACAAAGAGTGAAACATAACTGAAAAATGACTGAATAGAGACAGAATAACTTGCACTTTATTCAACTCTAGCCAAGAGAGTGGAACTAAATGTTAACCAGACTAAGGAGGTGGCTTTTTATTATTATAAACAGGGCAGGATCTCCTTGATTTTTTTTTTAAGTTCAAAAGATATTTAGTCAAGCAGTGTAGAAATATAGTGGTAAAGAAAAGGTCTTCCTGCTCCTTAAAACCTCCCACCCTATGTGTACATGGAGTGTAGTCTCCCATAGGTTATCATACCACTAATGAGGAAGGGAACATACACAGAGAACACATGTAACCAAGGGACACTTGTGGTCAATGAACATACATGAAGGGGTGTGTTTCTGTATTTCATGAGGCCAAGACACACACATAGGAATATGTTTTTTGTTGTTTAGCTGTTTTTCAATCATATCCTAAATCCCAGGACAGTGATCTTTTTGCTAAATGTTTTTGTTGCTATTCAGTTGCTTTAGTTGTGTCTAACACTTCATGACCCCCTTTGGGGTTTTCTTGGCAAAGATACTGAAGTAGCTTCCCACTTCCTTCTCTATCTCATTTTACAGATGAGGAAACTGAGGCAAACAGGGTTAAGTGACTTAAGGTCACACAGCTAGTAAGTGTCTGAGGCCAGATTTGAACTTATGAAGATGAGTCTTCTTTATTCTAGGCCCAGTGCTCTAACCACTGCATCATCCTCATCGGGAGAGGGGTTATGTTTAGGACCCCCTTGATTCAAAACTGACTTGGCCATTTGGAAGGTTGGGAACAGCCTCTAATCTTCAGATCTGTCAGAGCTTGGAAAGATTAAATATTACTTTTAGCTCTTCAGGAGGAAGAGCTAAGCAGACTTGGGATCCTAACCAGAGTGAAAATGTTTGGGAGCAAACCTGATGCAAGAGTTGGCAGGGCATCAAGATACAGGTCTTTTGGGGACTATCTCCTGACCTTGTTTTATTTGCCATTCGTTTGGGAAGGGGAGAAGAGCCCTGCTCTCTTCTCTTGTACCTACTGGGCCCATACTCGCAGTTTCCTAAACTCAGCATTCTATCTCCTCCCTCTAAAGTCTGGAATGTACTCCCTCCTTACCTCCACCTTTGTAAATCTCTGGTTTCCTTCAAGGTCCAATTCATGGACCACTTCCTATGGGAAACCTTCTTGATTCTCCTAGTTAGCATATATACATACATGTATGAAAGCATTTATTAAATGCTTATTAAGGCAATTACTAAACCCTGTGTTTTAAGGGCAAAACAGTCTCTACCCTCAAGGAGAGTCCATTCTAGAAGGTAAGATAGTTTAGATAGGGAAGTGGCAGCTAGGGAGAGGAGTTTTGGTCTGGGAAATCAGGAATGATGAATGGAGGTATAAGGCAATTGGCTGACATACTCTTTCCACTAATGGGAGTGATTTTTTAAAAAATTCCTATTCTTGGAGAAAAGGATAAAATCAAGGGGATGGAAGTGGGGCAGCATAGCAGAAAGATGGCCAGAGTACACACAGTGTGGCAGATCTGGGACCACCTAGATGTAGTGAATTCTCTCACCGATCAGGAACATAAGGGTGTCAGGGTGAAAAGCTGGAGCTCTGGATCAAAGGCAGAGAGTGTGGTATGGCAGTGACTAGATTTCATTTTGTCTTTATACATCTGGTGCATAGCAAGATACTTTGCATATAGTAGAGGTTTAACAAAAGCTTTTTAGATTGAATCGTATTGTATGCAATAATCTTTGATTTTTTTGATTGATATTGTCCTAATGATCTTTCTTTTCTATTTCTATTTTTGATGATTTGAGTTTCTTCTTTTTTTAAAAAAAGATTATGTGAGCTAGTTATTAGGTTTTTTTTTTTTTGCTAGTTATTAGTTTTGCTGGTCTTAAAAAAAACTCTTGCATTTATTTATCCTTTCAATTGTGTTCTTGTGGCACTGGTAGCACCTGTTCTCACTGATGGAGTCTCCAGAGGAGCTACCCCAGGTTCAAGGTACTCTGTGGGTCCATATCCACTCAAAACAATATGGCAAAAGCCCCCATTGGTGTGTTTACTTTTTCTCTTGTCAGTCAGAGGACATAATTAGTGCTGAGCAAAGGCATTCAATGAAATAACGTAGTAAGAAGAATCATAATAGAAAATTCCCCCCATTAAATTAGGGCACATTCTCCCACTACACACACACACACACACACACACACACACACACACACACCATCTGTGGGGAGAGTGAACATGCATAGGGGTCACACATGTGAAAAGCTCACATACAGGAAATATATGAGGGGGGCAACTCATACTTCTGATACTCTATGACCCCTAATGTCTTCTGGTTATCCATTCTCTCACTAGGCCTGTTCATTATTTTTTTTCCAGCAAGGAGCAAGGGCGAGGAATCTCTGTTGCACTTGCTCCTTGCTGGATAAAACCTCTCCTCTCTGCTGGGTTCTGCTGATCTTCCAACGTAGTCTTCCTTGGTGCCTTGCCCTGCTGGTCTCAGAGTCTCTCTGTGGTGCTAGACATTGGTCCCAGTTACTATATCTGGGCTTATCTCTTTAGGGGTATCTAAGCCATCTCGATTGCTAGAGTATATTAGCTAGAACCTCTCCCTGATAAAGGCAGGCTCTTAGCTCCTTAGTTATAGTCACCGTATTAGCTGGGCAAAATGTCCCTAGGCTAAGATTAGGTCTTTCCTTTTCAACCCATATGTCTCTTCAGAAATCAAAGCCTTTTGTTCCAGCTAATTAATTTAGAGTTTCAACAGTCTTACAAACTCCCAAGATCCCTGGCTTAGTTGCAAATTAATTTGTGACAGAATAAAAGACAAGCCAAAAAAGACAAGATCAGCCTTCTGCATCCACCTAGCCTAAATACCAGTCTTTTTTTAAACTCAAATTCTTGTCTTTACTATGGGTATCTATCAGCAGCAAAGTCTCAATGTTTTGGTGCTGTATTTTGGCTACCAGAAACTTCAGTCTTGCTGTATCTTATTTTTCTTTTTCTTTTTTGGGCAGGGCAATTGGGGTTAAGTGACTTGCCCAAGGTCACACAGCTAGTACATGTGTCAAGTGTCTGAGGCCAAATTTGAACTCAGGTCCTCCTGACTCCAGGGCCAGTGCTCTACTCACTGCACCACCTAGCTGCCCCTATATCTTATTTTTCAAGTGTATTACTCTTGACTATTATCTTATTTGAGAAGTAGTGTGGCATAGTGGATGGAGACCTGCATTTGAAGCCAAAAAGATCTAGATTTAAGTCCCCTCCCTTCCCCTCCCCACTCCTCTGATCCCTTCCTGTCCTTTCTGTCTCTCTGCCTTTCTCTCTGTCTCTGTCTGTCTGTCTGTCTCTCTTCCCCTCTCTGTTTATTGTTCTTTTACCTTTAAAAAGCAGATCTAACGGTGCTTTAAGTTACTCTTTCATTCGGTGTTATAAATTTACTTCTGATTGCTGTTATATCTGTGTGTCATAGATTATGACACCCAATGTTATTTGTATTGTCATTCTCTTTTATATTATCGGCTGTTATTTTGGAATTTTTTTTCACCCAGGCTCTATTTAGTAAATCAGTTTTTAGCTTCTAAGTAAGCTTACCGTTTTTGTTCGTTGTATTATTACTTATTGCTAGCTTCATTGCATTATGATCCATACTTATAGTGTAGTATTTCCCCTTTTCTATAGTTACCTCTGGATTTTTGGTGACCCAGCATATCATTGAGTTTTGCATATATTTCATATGTGCTAGGAAAAAAAAGTATGGTCTTTGCTTTTCCCGTTGAAAATCTGCATTCCACATATCTCTCTGACCTAATTTGTTCCAACCTCTATTCAGAGCTGTAATTTCTTTCTTATTTATCTTTTTGTTGGCTTTATCATATTCTATTAATTGTGTGATAAAATTACTTTCATTATTTTTTTTACTTGTTTGTTCTTCTAACCCTTTATACAACTTGCCACTGAATGATTAGAGACATATACGTTTAAAATGGATATGCTGTCATTTTGATGAAAACCTTTTGGCATAGTATAATGTCTTTATTTTATTTTATTAAAAAAATTCCCTTTCAATTTTATTTTCAGTTTCAAATTCTCTCCCTCCATATGAGGGAATACATATGAGTCCTTTTCTTTTTCTTTGATCTCTTTGGGGTATAGACCTTGTAGTGGTTTTGCTGGGTCAAATGGTATGCGTAGTTTATCCTTGTTTATTTGAGTAGTTTCTGGTTTGAATTCAATGCTGTCTGATGTCAGTAGTGTCATTTATTTTTGTGATTTTATGCTAGGATGGTAAATTTTAGACTATTTTTTTAGTTTAGATCTATTTAATCTTTCTGGATGAAGTGTGCTTTTCCTGTAAGCAATATATTATTGCATCCATATGTATAAATCCCTATATCCTTATATATATAACATATATAATAACAATATATATATATAATATATGTATATATGTGCATATATATATATATATTCATGTTGTATCCCCATTAAAAAGCATGCTTTCCTGGGCCTATTTTTTCTTTTTTCTTTTTATCTTTAGGGCTCAGCACAGTGCCTGGTACCTTGTTGTTGTGTTTGTCCTTCATTCTCAAAGAGGACCATGACATCAGGGAAATGATAACATGACTTGCAGTTGACTTTGATTTGAGTGAGAGAGGGTTGTGTAAGGTTACCAGCCTCACTTTCTCTTCCAGAGCCATCTGGGTCCAGTGGTCTGATATTCACCAGGATGACTGGAGATGGCCCAGGATGCAATGGGAGACCCTGGCCCTTTCAGGCTAAGGTCTTTTCAGGTTCTCACTTTGAGTGAGGTGATGCCCATTCAGTGAATAGGCCTCCTTAAGAAGTTAAGGGATGGCCCCTTTAATCAAAACTAAAAAAAAAAATCAAACTGGGAGGGGAAGACCCTCAGGGTTTCTGGCCAAAAGAGAAACAGGCATTTAAATGCTTGTTGATGGATTGAATCTATCACTCATATTTCGGGAAGAAGTGAAGATGAGTACTGTGGTCAAGTGCATTCTAGAACAGCATCATCAGAACTGGACCAGCTTGCTTTTTTCCTGTTCCTAGAGAACGATGTTCGATGATGGGCATTGGGCATCTATGGCAGGGATGCTAAGTGGAAACATTTCCGTTGGGTAGATAAATTGCCCTTCCCAACATGGCTCCCACAACAGCGTTGTGTGATCATTAGGGCCATGAATTGTACAGGTACTCAACAACTTCCACAAGGGCCCTTGTGGAAAAACGTGGAGGTAGGTATCTTTTCTGATTATCGCAACATTCTGAGTAATTTCCGTCTTGTCTTTAAGGCTTCCATCTTAGACTGTTGGAACTATCGCAGGATTCTAAGGCGTCTTGCTCGTGGCTTTCTGAGCATTATCTTACTCCAGTGCCTGATTGCCATGTGGTAATTAATCAAAATGATTTGATTCCAGATGATATGAACTACTATGAAAGTTAAATATCCACTAATATTAATGGCTAGCATTTATTTTGGTTGTTGTTTAGTTATTTTTCAGTCATATCCAACTCTTTGGGGTTTTTTTTTTTGGCAAAGATACTGGGGTGGTTTGCCATTTCATTCACTAGCTCGTTTCACAGATGAGGAAACTGAGGCAGACAGGATTAAGTGACTTGCCCCAGGTCACACAGCTAGTTAATATCCGAGGCCAAAATTGAGCTCAGGTCTTCCTGATTCAAGGTCTGATGTTTTTACTTTTTGACACCTAGTTGTCACTAGAATATTTAAATAAGACAGGTAATAGAAATAGGTCTGAAAGTGTTAGTGGCTTTGAATGGCAAAATCTTTCAAGGTAAAAAAAAAATCTTTCAAGGTTAACCTCTCTACCTCCCCTTTTTTCCCACCTTCCCCAACTATTGAACAAAACAAAAAACAAAAATCCACCAGAAAAATAACCTCAACATGTGGCTGCAAAATAAATCCTGACATTGGTCATGTCCGGAAATTCTGCCTTTTAAGATCATCACCTCTCTGGCAGGAGGTAAGTGACGTGTTTCATCTTCATTCTTTCGGACTTGTGGTTCATCATGTTGATCAGAGTTCTAAAGTCTTTCCATTATTCTTTGTAATATTATTGTTATTTGTTATTGTTTTGGTTCTACTCATTTCTCTCTGCATCAGTTCTTAGTAAACTTTCTGATTTCCTCTGAAACTGTCCACTTCATCATGTCTTACGACACAATAATTTCCTTTTAAATTTATATATTACATACACAAATTCATACTCCATGAAAAAAGCTGCTATATATGTTTTTGTATGTGTAGGTCTTTTTCTTCTTTCTTAACCAAAGACCATTTGAAGTAATACACTATTTCAGAGAGCTAGAATGAGGATCAAATTTTATATGCATGTGTACACACACACACACACACACACACACACACACACACACACATATGGAACAAGAAAAAGCCAATGGGGTCCAGACCCTCATGTCCAGACCCAGGTCCTCTTGCCTAATGGCAACCCACATCAATGCTAAGAAACTTGCTACCAGAAAAGTGGAATGGAGGGCCCTTCTTGTACTTCAGAGTATGAGAAGGAATTCTCTGACTGTTTTCTGTTGGCTTATTATGTGATGACATAAAGCCCTTTAATTATCAGCTGAGCTAGAACTGTATGCCAAAGATACCATGAGGCCAGACCCCCTTTTTTTCTGCCTTGCTGGCCAGAGGCATAAGTTTAGCTTTTAAACCCTATACAAACTGACCCTAATGTACCTTTCCAGTCTCACTGGACATTACTCTGTCCTTTTGTAGAACGCCATTCCTCTCACCTGGCTACTATGAATTCACGACCCCCCAGGCAAGCCTGTGCTTCAGATAGCCCCATCCCCTGTTTGCGTCTTCTTTTCTTTGGCCAGAGAACTAGAAAGGCCCCAAATAGTCAGTGTTCCCATCCTCCATTACACAACATGCCCACATACATTCCATATATTACCTTAACTATGACTTAGATGAGGGAGATGGGCGATGAAGTGAACAGAATTCTGGACTTGGAGTCAGGAAGGCCTGAGTTAAAATGTGACCTCAGACACTTGCTGTGTGACTTTGGGCAGGTTACTTAACTTCTAGCTACCTTAATTTCCTCGACTGTTAAAATGGAAAAAATAATAACACCTATCTCACAGAGTTGTTGTGATGCTCAAATGAAATAATGTATGCAAAATGAAATAATTCAAATGAATTATTATATCTGAAATATTCAAATGAAAGAATATATGCAAAATACTTTACAAACCTTAAAATAGTATACAAGTGCTAGCTATTATTTCTATATTTTTTATAAAACTTGGTAAAATAGTATTTTGAGTTGTACAGTCACCAGAAGTAAACAATTTTGCAAATTTTTAATGATTTTTTTATTTGATATTTTTTAGTTTTCAGCATTGATTTCCACAAGATTTTGAATCATAAATTTTCTCCCCATTTCTACCCTCCCCCCCACTCCAAAATGGAATATATTCTGACTGTCCTGTTCCCCAGTCAGCCTTCCCTTCTATCACCCCCCTTCCCCTCCCCCCCATCCCTCTTCCCCTTACTTTCTTCTAGGGCAAGTTAGATTTCTATGCCCCATTGCCTATATGTCTTATTTCCTAGTTGATGCAAAAACAACCTTTTTTTTTTTGAGCATCTGCTTTTAAAACTTCAAATTCCAAATTCTCTCCTCTCTTCCCTCCCCACTCACTCTCCCTAAGAAGGCAAGCAATTCAACATAGGCCACACATGAATCATTATGCAAAACATTCCCATAAATAGTCATCTTGTAAAAGACTAACTATATTTTGCTCCCTCCTATCCTGTCCCCCTTTATTCAATTTTTTCCCTTGACCCTGTCCCTTTTCAAAAGTGTTTGCTTTTGATTACCTCCTCCCCCATCTACCCTCCCTTCTATCATTCCACCTTTTTTATCTTCTTCCTCCTTCTTTCCTGTGGGGTAAGATACCCAATTGAGTGTGTATGGTATTCCCTCCTCAAGTCAAATCCGATGAGAGCAAGATTCATTCATTCCCCCTCACCTGCCCTCTCTTCCCTTCCAATGAACTGCTTTTTCTTGCTAATTTTATGTGAGATAATTTACCCCATTCTGTCTCTCCCTTTCTACTTCTCTCAATATATTCGTCTCTCATCCCTTAATTTTGTTTCATTTTTTTAGATATCATCCCTTCATATTCAACTCATCCTGTGCCCTCTGTCTGTGTATATGTATATTCCCTTCAACTTCCCTAATACTGAGAAAGGTCTCATGAATTACACGCATCTTTCCACGTAGGAACGTAAACAAAACAGTTCAATTTTAGTAAGTCTTATGATTTCTCTTTCTTGTTTACCTTTTCATACTTCTCTTGATTCTCGTGTTTGAAAGTCAAGTTTTCTATTCAGCTCTGGTCTTTTCACTGAGAAAGCTTGAAAGTTCTCTGTTTTATTGGAAGTCCATATTTTGCCTTAGAGCATTGTACTCAGTTTTGCTGGGTAGGTGACTCTTGGTTTTAATCCTAGCTCCATTGACCTCCGGGATATCATATTCCAAGCCCTTCCATTCCTTAATGTGGAAGCTGCTAGATCTTGTGTTTTCCTGATTGTGTTTCCACAGTACTCAAATTGTTTCTTTATGGCTGCTTGCAGTATTTTCTCCTTGATCTGAGAGCTCTGGAATTTGGCAACAGTATTCCTAGGAGATTTCTTTTTGGGATCTTTTTCAGGAGGCGATAGGTGGATTCTTTCAATTTCTATTTTACCCTCTGGCTCTAGAATATCAAGGCAATTTTCCTTGATAATTTCTTGAAAGATGGTGTCTAGGCTCTTTTTTTGATCATGGCTTTCAGGTAGTCCAATAATTTTTAAATTCTCTCTCCTGGATCTATTTTCCAGGTCAGTAGTTTTTCCAATGAGATATTTCACAGTCTTCCCTTTTTTCATTCCTTTGGTTCTGTTTTATAATATCTTGATTTCTCATCAAGTCACTAGCTTCCACTTG
>CM053624.1:267542747-267564848 GCA_028646595.1 Phalanger gymnotis | reverse complement strand
TGAGACCAATTCATATTTTTCTTGGAGGATTTTGTTGTAGGCTCTTTGACTTTGTTGACTTCTTCTGGCTGTATGTTTTGGTCTTCTTTGTCACCAAAAAAAGATTCCAAAGTCTGAGTCTGAATCTGGGTCTGTTTTTGTTGCCTGTCCATGTTCCCAGCCAACTACTTGACCCTTGAGCTTTTTGTAAAGGTATGACCGTTTGTCCCAAGCTTTAGGGGCCTTGTGCTGCTGTTTTCAGAACTACGTCTACACAGCAAGCTCTGCCACACTAGTGCTCCTCTTCCCCCAAGAGCCACCAACCTGGACTGCGACTCAGATCCAAGCAGGTTCTACACTCCTGCTCTGATCCCCTGCTTAATTTCTCCCACCAGTGGGCCTGGGGCTGGAAGCAACTGCAGCTAGAAGCAGGCCCAGAGTTGCACCACTTCTGCGCCCCTGGGGCTGGGGCCAACTGTTCACTCCTTTCACTCAGTTCTAGCTGTTCTACCCACTAATCTTCTCTGTTGTCTTTGGTGTTTGTGGTTGAGAAGTCTGGTAACTGCCACAGCTCAATGATTCAGGGCCCTACCACCTGTTCCACCCGGCTCCTGGTCTGGTTGGTCCTGGCATGGCCCAGGCTGGGCTTTGCTCCCCTCCACTCCCAGCTCTGTGTGATTGACCCTTCCCCAAGACCATCCAGGCTTTCCTGGGCTGGAGCTCTGCTTCCCTCTGTTATTTAGTGGGCTCTACAGCTCTAGAATTTGTTCAGAGCCATTTTTTACCCATATTTGGACAGACTTGGGGGAGAGCTTAAGCAAGTCCCTGTTTTCCAGCTGCCATCTTGGCTCCACCCCCCTACAAATTTTATATTATTTACTTGGCATCTCTAGCCTTCTGGACCTGGTGTGTTTTAGGATTTCCATTTTCTGCATGACTGTCACCCCTGCATAAATATGTGGAGTGTGCAAATGCATATCTATGTGTGTGTATGTATAAAGAAATTGGTAAACATAAAACAGTATCTAGATGTGAATTATTAGTACTACATAAATGCCCCCTTTGCTCCCACTTTTTAGGATGTTTTTGATGCAAGAGTCAGCCTGGTTTTGTTCAGTCGAATCTCTAACAGACTTATGTGGGACTGGAAGAATTTTTTTTGTTTCTCCACTATGACACAGAGATCATAAAAATGGGAAAAGGATCCACATGTACAAAAATATGTATAGTGGCTCTTTTTGTGGTGGCCAAGAACTGGAAATTGAGGGAATGCCCAGAAATTGAGGTAATGCCCATCAATTGGGCAATGGCTGAACAAGTTGTGGTATATAAATGTAATGGAATTCTATCGTGCTATAAGAAATGATGAGCAGGCAGACTTCAGAAAAACCTGGAAAGACTTATATGAACTGATGCTGAATGAAGTGAGTGGAACCAGGAGAACATTGAACACAGTAACAGCCACATTGTGCATTGACTGACCTTGAGAGACTTAGCTCTTCTCAGCAATGCAAGGATCTAAGACAACTCCAAAAGACTTATGATGGAAAATGATATCCACATCTAGAGAAAGAACTTTGAAGTTTGAATACAGATGGAAGCATACTGTTTATTCTCCTTTTCTTTTGTTCTTTTGTTTTGTTTCTTCTTTCTTATGGTTCCTCCCATAATTTTGAATCCTTCTTTACATCATGACTAATGTGAAAATATGTTTAATATGAATGTATAAGTAGAGCCTATATAAGATTACACAACATCTTGGGGAGAGTGGAGGAGAGGAGAGGATGGGGGAGAAAATTCAAAACTCAAAATCTTATGGAAGTGAATGTTGAAAACTAAAAACAAATTAATTATATTTAAAAAATTTGGTCTCAGACACTTAGCTGTATGACCCTGGGCAACTCACTTAACCTTGTTTGCCTCACTTTCCTCATCTGTAAAATGAGCTGGAGAAGGAAATGCTAAATCATTATAGTATCTCTGCCAAGAAAACCCCAAATGGGGCCTTGAAGAGTTGGACATGACTGAAAAATGACTGAATAACTACATGGGACAGGTACTATACTAAGCGCTTTACAACTATTATCACATTTGAATTAATAGCAGCCGCTAAAATTTTTTTTTGGAGGCAATCAGGGTTAAGTGACTTGCCCAGGGTCACTAGTAAGCATCTGAGGCTGGATTTAAACTCACGTCCTCCTGAGTCCAGGGCCAACGATCTATCTGCTGTGCCACCTAGCTCCCTCAGTAGCCACTAATAAATATTTTTTGAATGAATGAATGAATAGAATGTCTGAGAGAAGATGTGGCAGAGTGGATCAAGAGTCAATCTCAAAGATTAAAAAAAAAAAACAAACCTGAGTTCAAGTCTTACCTCTGATATATCCTGGCTATGTCATTCCCAGCAAGTTACTTCACTTCTAAGTGCCCCAGGCAATCCTCCAAGACCATAAATTACAGACGTTGCCAATTAGCATTGGTAAAGAGGATTACATAGGTTCATAAATCTAGCCGGAAAAGACCTCAGAGGTTATCTAGTCCAACTTGGTACAGTGGAATTGGGCACTGGAACCAGAGTCAGAGGACCTGGCTTCCAAGACTGATAGGGCATTCACAGAACTTCCACCTTAGTCCAGGCCCTCATCACCTCTCACCTACATTATTTCAACAGCCTCCTGATTGATATCTCTCCCTCAAACTCTTCACTATTCCAGTCCATTCTACACACTGCTGCCAAAGTAATTTTCCTTAAATATGTATCTGACCTATGACTCCCCTGCTCAACCAGGCCTGACATAATGTAATCTCTTGTTTAGGTTTTAAAGCCCTACACAACTTGGCCCTGACCCAACTTTCCAGATTCACTGGATGTCATTCCCCTTGTCGCCGACTGCCATCTGGTCAAACTGGTCTTCTCTCTTCTTCACCCATGACACCCCCATCTCTTGTCCTTCTTGCCTGGAATGCCTTCTCCCCTTACCTTTTCCTCATTGAGTGCTTCTCTTTCCTTTGACATACTTCTAGCGACTACCCCGTTTGAAGCTTTTCTTGATTCCCCCAATATCCAATTTCTCTCCCTTTGTATCTGTCCCCTTTGTATATATTTGCATTTGTTAACTTTACCTTTAATGCCATATATATTTATCTCCTTTGTATGGATTTGTATTGGTTAACTTTAGATTTATACTGTATGTATTTATTTCCTTTGTATGTATTTGCATTTGTTAACTTTACTTTTAATACTGTATGTATTTGTCTCCTTTGTATGGATTGGTATTGGTTAACTTTAGATTTATACTGTATGTGTTTATTTCCTTTGTATGTATTTGTATTTGTTAACTTTACCTTTAATACTGTATGTATTTGTCTCTTTTGTATGGATTTGTACTGGTTAACTTTAGAGTTATACCCTATGTATTTAACTCCTTTGTATGTATTTGTATTTGTTAACTTTACTTTTAATACTGTATGTATTTGTCTCCTTTGTATGGATTTGTATTGGTTAACTTTAGAGTTATACCCTATGTATTTCTCCCCTCTGTTAGAATGGAAACTATGCTAGTAGGGATTGTTTCATTCTTTGTACTTGTACCCTCAGCGCTTAACACAGTGTCTGGCACTTAATAAATACTTGTTAGTTGATTACCTGACACTTATTAGCTGTATGACCTTTGGTGAGTCACGTAAACTCCTTGGATCTCAGTTTCTCATTTTGTAAAATGAGGGGAGATGGACTAGATGGTCTCTGAATCCCTTCTACTTCTAGCTCTCTGATACCTCATTTTACAGATGAGGAAATGGAGCCCTAAAGCTCCCTATGGATGAAATCACAGATTCTGACAAAAAGAGAGAAAGATGAAGGCAAGTCTGGCTTTAGTCTGTAGCTTGGAATGGACAAAGTATAGACGGATTCCTAATCTGTCTATCTCCTCCTCACACTTTCCGTCACAGTACCTGTTGTTTGTCCTTCATTTTTGAAGAGGACCAATGATGTCACAGGGTGTTGTCTTGACTTATGTGTGAATTGGATTTAAGTGAGGCAGGGTTGCATGAAGTCATCAGCCTCACTCTGTCTTCCAGAGTCATTGAAGTCCAGTGGCAAGACCAAAGTTAAGATGACTGGTGATGGCCTGGGATGCAGAGGATGACCTTAGTGACTTCAGTGCCTGACCAGGGTCTTAACGCTCCCCAATGCCTGCTTCAGTCACCTTCACGGCCATTGGAACAAATTGTTGTCATCTATTCATTCAGCCAGGGAAAGTCTTCATGTGCTGGGCATAGATACCCCCTAACTCACAAATGGGTTTGAGGCTACCATGATTGGTTTTACTGAGGTCTGTCAGTGACCCTTAACCTAGCTTGCTGGGA
This sequence comes from Phalanger gymnotis, assembly GCA_028646595.1. Classification (NCBI taxonomy): domain Eukaryota; kingdom Metazoa; phylum Chordata; class Mammalia; order Diprotodontia; family Phalangeridae; genus Phalanger; species Phalanger gymnotis. The sequence continues at coordinate 267,560,501 of CM053624.1, read as the reverse complement.
TGTGACTGCTGTGCATGCTCAACTTCTTGGAACCACAGGTGAGAGTTGGGTTGTTGACAGGCAGACACCAAAGGTGGGTGAGTATCTGTAAGGGCAAACAAAATGGGACTTTTCACTGTTTTTTCTTTTGGAGTGCTTCTCAGAACTAAGGCAATCAAGTACTTTTTGAGTCTTACCTTTGTTTCAATCAAGAGTCTTTGATTGAATCAACAGTCTTTGATGACCTACTTAAGTCACAAGAAACCCAAGTCACATGAGTTTGAATCACATGGTTGTGACACCCTCTGGCCCTGAAGAAGTGTGTATATATATATATATATATGTATATACGTATATATATATATGTATATATATATATATGTATATATGCTCAGAGGTTAGCATTTTGCTTTGGGGGCTCACTCATTGGAAGAGTGTTTGTGTGATTTGGCCAGCTGAGACTCTGGGTAGCCATTAAAGAGCCCCCTGGCTTTGAGAACCCAGATGTTGGTGCTTCTCTGTCTGGTGACTATGTATGTATTGCTATGGACAGACAGCTAGAAGCCCTGTCTACTGATTTGTGTTATTTGCTCTGTTTATATAATTTCTGCTTGTAATTTCTGTTTGTGTTTTCTCTGAAGTTCAGGGTGCTGACTTTTTTCCTTGAACTTAGTGAATGATATATGTATGTTTAATTAAAGTATAATTGTTAACCCCTTAAAGTTGCTTTCCTTAGAAAAGCAGATCAAAGAACATGTGCTAGCAGCCCTCCTGTGTGCTGGTGTTATTGGCCTTACACCTCTGCAGCAGCTGCAAGCAGCATTGTTGTTACAGCAGCCCTGAAAAGGGCTTGGCAAGCCCTCAAACCAGAGGTGCTAGTCCTTTCTGAATACCTCATACGCCCCCACAGTACCTGTAAGTATTGAAAGATTGCCATCCAAGGTTGAAAAAAGGTGAGAGAGGAGGCAGAAAAGTGAAAGGCAATATACAGGGTGTCTCAAAAACCTTAGTATGGTTTTAAGCTATTAAATCTGTCAATAGCTTTAAAGTAATAGCTATTTTGATAATAATGATTAAAACTAAAACTACATGAAGATTTTTGGGATACCCTGTTACAGCTAGGAATAGGCCCTAAGAAAGGCTCTTTCATGAGACAACTTGTTGTGTGTTTCCCTTCGTTCTCAAAGAAAACTATGACATCAGGGAAATGATGACATGACTTACAGTTGACTTTGATTTGAGTGAGGGAGAGCTGTGCCTCACTTTCTCCACCAGAGCCATCTGGGTCCAGTGGCCTGATATGCACTAGGACTACTGGAGATGGCCCAGGAGGCAGTGGAAGACCTTGGCCCTTTTAAGCTAAGGTCTTTTCAGATTCTCACTTTGAGTGAGGTGATGCCTATTCAGAGAATAGGCCTCTTTAAGAAGTGAGTCAAAGGACAGCGCCTTTAATAATAATAACAACAATAATAATAATAATAATAGAATCAAACTGGGAGGGGAAGACCCTCAGGGTTCCTGGCCAAAGAGAAACAGCCACTATTTACTATTTAATAATGGTAGTGAAAGAGTGAAACGAGGGGGGGGGAAAGGGGGGAGGCTCTGAAGGACAAAGAGCTGAGCCTTAGACCTCACCCAACCTCCTCAGCTTCCTAGGGGTCTTCTTGTTCCCTTGTGTGACTGCTCTGGGCCTCAGTTTCCTGATCTGCAATGAGGGACTTGGATTAGATGTCTGCTAATGTTCTTTCCAGCTCTAAATCTCATGTTCCTAAACTCCTCTATTTGGAGTTGAAATAAGGACTCTTGCCTGTGGCCTCAGAGCTTTCTACATTGCAATACTTTTTAAATGTCCTTGATCATTGAATAGCAACATGAGACATGCTCCTTCCTGGACTGACTTGGCCCTTGAGTTGGCTTGATTCCCTAGGCTTAGAAATGTTGTGTATTCAGTCCTAATTGCCTTTCCCCATCTGCAGCTGCCACGGTAAGTAGATGCCCTGGTCTGACATTTAATCCTTTTTTTCTTCTACTCTTTACTTATCAGACAACAAAAGTTGGGGTTTTTTTTGTAGACTGCCAACCAACTAGAACTTTTCTTTCCTTCCTCCCTTCCTTCCTTCCTCCCTTCCTTCCTTCCTCCTTCCCTTCCTTCCTTCTTTCTTCCCTTCCTTCCTTCCTTCCTTCCTCCCTTCCTCTCTTTCTTCTTCCCTTCCTTCCTTCCTTCCTTCCTTCCTTCCTTCCTTCCTTCCTTCCTTCCTTCCTTCCTTCCTTCCTTCCTTCCTTCCTTCCTTCCTTCCTTCCTTCTTTCTTTCCTTTTTACTAGACAAATAGTCATTTACAATGTTTATTTTTATTTTTTAAACAAAGTTTATTTTTTACAAGAGAAAAGAGATGTACAAGTTTAAAACTAACCAAGGTCAAATAACCAGAAGTATCCATACCTCCCCCTTCTCCATCTTAAATGAGGAATATTAACTTTTTTTTTTTAAGCTGTTCTGTCTAGCTATGGCTCCCAAGTTCTAGCTTGACCCATTGTGACTCTACCTATGCTGTTATATTTTCCCTCATACTTGCTGATAAATGTTTAACTATTAGTTCTCCCTGTGCCATCCTTTTAAGTTTAATCTGAATTATTGACATTTCCTCCGGCACTTTCTTAAGTTCACACAATCAACAACAAAATAAATTAAGCCCTGATTGAACAGTTTCAAAATCCCCTTTGAGCTGGCTCCAGCACACCCCTGCTCGTATACACCTTGCCTAGAATGGTGTCTAGCCTCCATCAAGGCTCAGCTTAGGTACCACCATCTTTGAAGCCTTCCCTCGTTCTCAAATTTTGAAATAACTACTGTGTTCTCCCTCCCTCCTTTTCTTTTATTATGAATTTGTCAAACATCAACAGACATCTACATTTCCACATACAAAGAATACAGGGAAAAAAAGGAATTTGTATCATATTGTGAATCTCCATTATGTGCATATTTTTTTCAAAGTGCAGCTATGCATTAAATTGAACACAGTGATTCCAACACTGCTCTGCTTGTCAGCGTCCTCCTCTGGTCCTTATTCTGCTGTTTGCTTTGCTTTTTTTTTCTTTTTAAAAATTATGAACTTAACAAACATCAGCAAATACCATCATTTTTGTATAAAAAGAACAACACCACCAAAAAAAAGAGAATCATAGATTGTAGATTTTAGAGCTAGAAGAGACTTTGGCAAATTGTATATGAAACCATAAATCTCATATTTAAAAAATATACAATAACTATAACCCAGCAATTCCTAAGTTCCTACTGTGTTCTTGAAGTAGGGCTACGAAGAAAAAAATTGAGTCTCTGCGCTTAAGGAGCTTACATTTTATCTTGTATTTGCTAAATATGTTGTATTCCCCTGGGAGAATGGAACTTTCTTGAGGCCAGGGACTAGGAGGCAGATGTGTCATTGTCTCAGTGCCTAGCACAGGGGTGCTTAATAAATATTTGTTATTAATAATCTGTCATGTTTGCACATCCACCCATCTCATCTCTTACTTGCTCTTATAGCTTACTAAGAAATGTCTATTCACTCCACTTAATCAACTACCTTGTCCCCAGTTAACACACACACACACACACACACACACACACACACACACACACACACCCAGTAGGGTTGTTCTATGCTTCTGTCTTCGAAGACTAGTAGTATTAGCTGGTCCAAGTGCAGGCCCAGATTGAAGAGCTAGTTTTTCTTTTTGCTCCCAGTTTCTTTTTCTTTACTGCCAATGTCTGTTTCTTGGTGCACAACTGATGTTTAAAATTATCATTGCTGCTGATTTGAAATTTTATTTATTTATTTTTGCAAGCAGTTATCTCTTCCTCTGGCAGTTCCCACCCCCATTAAACAATTAACAAACAACAACAAAATAAAATCTTCATGATGAATATGCATAGTCCTGTAGAACAAACTCCCATGTTGGCGATGTCCAAAAATGTATGTCTCATTCTGTGTTGCTACTGACTTTATTGAACCTCATATTGCCTGAGAAAGTGTGGGCATGTCTGCTGGTTCCTTGCTCCATGACCAGTGATCTGTATTGCTTCCAAGATGATTAGTTGTTTGAGACTCAATAGGGCAGACTGAGAGGAGCCAGCACTCTCCTTGGCCTACAAAAGAATTTGTTCTCTTTTTCTGGGCTTCTTTTGCTGTCCCTTACTCAGAAGACAGATCAACATATAGAAGAGTAGATCTGAGCTCTGAAAGAGGAGTGGGGAGGGTGAGGAAATGGAAGTCTGTGTAGTCATACTGTCTCCTTCCCACTCCCTACCCTCCATGACCCGAAATGGCTATCTTGGAGCAGAAGCATATGGGAATTGAATGTGCTTGCACATGGCCTGAAAAGAGATCCTGAGAATGGACTTTCCCAGTTCAAGAGACGTGGGTATCCATGGTACTCAAATATTTCTTATAGAAACATACAAAAGAAGCAGTTATGTGTACCCACTCAGCCCAGGGTGGGGGAATCCAGCCTTGAAGTTGCTTTGTGGGTGACCCCAAGTTCAACAGTTCCTAACTTTGAGTATTTGTGTAGTGGCCTTAAATAGAGAAAGTAGATTTTCTGAACAGTGATGCTTCTTGGAGAAGGAAGAAGATTGTTAATATGGCTCCTACAGATGATGAATTGAAGCTAGATTGGGGAGAGGCAAGAAATCTGGACCTTGCTGTCCCCTGCTCTTAGTATGGTTATATTGAGTACTTTTATGGGAGCTGGGCTCCTGTTATACACATCTTGGGGAAATTTAGGTGTCAACCAAACATTAGTTATAATAATGGACTTTCTTAGAGTCCTGTAAGGTTGGCTATGAAGCAACATAAAAAAAAATGATCACCTCAGGGTCATTCCCCCAGATCTTATCCCATCTATGTGAGTTCAGAACACTGGGGGCTCTGGGTTATATAGATATCATCAAGCAATTAGGCTGTAATAGTTGGTCAACCAGCCAATTATTGTGCATCTGTCATAATTTGCTCTCCTCTTCAGCCTGTGATGTTACCCCTTAATACTCCAAGAAAAATTTCATTTTTGTGGTGGATGGTGGTGTAGAGATCACTGCTTCCAAGTCTAGAGTCATTCTGGACACTTGAGGTTCTGGAAGATTAGTAGTCTTAGAAGAGTAGTCAGAAGAAAACCTACTTTTTTTTTTTTTTACTCCTGATTTCCTTTTGTTGTTGGATGCCTCAATTATGGAAGCAGATAACTTTCTCAAAGTTTGGGACACCAAATTACTTAAAATGTATGAATGTTTAACCTCACCAAATCTGTAAGTTCAAAACACCATAAACATTGCAACATGTGACAAAATTACAAAGGAAGCAGGAATTATAATGGAAACCCAGGCTAAAGGATGTCTTCAAAGAAGTGTAAAACCAGAAAAAAGGATTGACTGGCCATGTGAAAGTAAAGGATCTGTTGGCAGCCCCAATGTTCCATTGGTATCTTCATGATGTTAGAAAGGGCATGTTGATTGGACCCCTCGTTGGGCACTTGTGGCAGAGGACATGGATAATAGGGGTTCTACACGATCATAGATTCATGGAAAGAACCTTAGAGGATATTGAGTCCAATCTCCTAATTTTGTAGATGAGGAAACAGAGGCCTCTGACATATATCAGCTGTGGGATCATGAGCAAGACTTAATCACTCAATATGATTAAGGAAATCACTTTGGGAACACAGTGAGACCATAAGTTTTAGAGGAGTTGTGAATCTGTGTCGATAGATGAACTTTTCACACCCGGAGTTCTTACCAATGAAATCATAGGTCTGGACCTAAAAAAAAAAAAGGAAAAAAGAATAAAAAAGATAGCATAAGGTGGGTGGTTGCACTAACAAAAAAGACTCATAGATTTTTCATTTGGCTGGCTGGCTTAATGTGTGAGGTAGGAAAGATTTGGTTTGTTACTTCTGTGTATGGCAGGGTTTATAGCCTTTGCTACGGGACTTTCTTCATTTAAATTCTCCTGGGATTTTGTTTTATACACAAAGACTCACAACTGCCATTGATGGGAATCTCCATGGGGAATTTTCTCTGCCTAAGTGGGAAAATTCCCTTGTAGTGGCAAGAAATTGGTATACTGTTAAAATTACAGGGGCTGCCATTTGTTAACACCTGACCTCTTTCTTTCTTGGCATTAAACTATGTTGACAGGACAGCAGTCCAAGAAAATATTACATAAATATTGAGCATGATATAAGTAGGCCATTATGTAAGTATTAGCTTTTCTTCATCCTCCATAATCAGTAGCACACATTTATTGAGCACGTACTGTGTGCAGAGCAGTGTGCTCCAGAACAGACTTAAATGCAGTGAAAAGGACTTTCATTGTAGGACTTAGTCTTGTTTTCCATTGACCTTCACTGGAGCGCAAGGATGAGAAGAGATGATGCCTGCCATTTCATAGGTATCATTTTAATAAACTGTGACCCAAGCTCCTCAGGTCAGGAATTTAATTCTGAGGCCACTAAATTTAATTTCTCCTTTTTTCATGGCCTGATGATCAGATATTTTAAAAAAGAGAAAGAGAGAGACTGTTGTACTATCCTTCAACTCAAGAGGAGAATCATTTTCATTCTTTGGCTGGCCGTAGGATGGAAATTTCTGAAGAACTAGGCCCAGCTTTGTCGAGGGTCTCAGATGTTGATTAGCTTGGTTAAAGCTTCAAGGACTTCCGTTTACTTTGCTCTGTTAGGGTTGGTTTTTTTTCCTTTTAGTTTAGTCACTTTTATTGTTGTTGTTGGGACTTTTTTTTTTTCAATTACTAATGTGCTCCTGATTAAGAAACAATGGTCTCATAATTCTGATATTATGATGCTATCAAAGTGTGTATTCAAATATTTTCATTCTATTTCCTAAATTATTTTTTTTAAAAAACCTATTGAGTAGAAATAGTAAGGAAGGGAAGCACACTTTTAAAGAAGCTTGTGACTACTCTATACCTATGTTGAATTCTGGGCCTTTCTCCACATTCTTTTATATTAAAAATGTCTCCTTGTTTCAGTACTCTGTCTCTGAACTTCAAAGAAAAGTGTACTCAGGGAGGTAGAGATAATAGATATAAGGAGATGCTTAGTCCATGGGGGTGGGGAAAGCATTAGATTTGGAGTTAAAAGGGCCTGGATTCAAATTCTATCACTGTTGCATTCTCTTGGGAGACCTTGGGCCGGTCCCTCAACTTCTCTGGGCATTAGTTTCTGCATCTATAAAAATGGGGGTAGAACAGCAACGACTTGTGCGATGGAAAGGATACAGGATTTGAAATTAAGGACCTGGGTCCAAATCTTACCTTGAACACAAGTATGACCTTAGGTAAGTCACTTAACCTCTCTAAGCCTCAGTTTCCATGTCTGTAAAATGAAGGGGTTGGATTAGATGACTGCTAAGGTTTCTTCCAATTCCAGATCTATAATCCATCCTATCATTTCAAAGACCCCTTCTGGCTCTTATTCCCGGGGTCCTATGTTTAGCTGTCAATCAATTAGCATTTATTAACTGCCTACTATATGCCAGGCACTTTGCTAAGTGCTGAACATGCAAAAAGGGGCTAAATAAATAAGTCAATAAATCGGTCCCTGCCCTCAAGGAGCTTAAAGTCTAATGGGAGAGACAACATGCAAACAACTACGTTCAGACAAGGTATGTACAGTATGCATTGGGAATAATCTCAGGGGGAAGGCACTAAGATTAAGGAGGACTGGGAAATCTGGGACTGTGAATATTCTAAATCTAACCAGCTCCCTTTTCATTTTATTCCCCCCAAACATCAACAAGAAACAAAACCCTCCCCCCAAAAGAAGCAACAATTGCATTATATGTAGGATGCAGCTGATTTTCCCATCTTCCCTTCTTCTTCTTCTTCTTCTTCTTCTTCTTCTTCTTCTTCTTCTTCTTCTTCTTCTTTTATAGTATTTCACTTTTTCCAACTATATGTAAAGACAATTTTTTAATGTTCATTTTGAAAAACTTTTTGAGTTCCAAATTTTTATCCCTCTCTCCCTCCTTCCCCTCTCCCCTCCCTAATAAGCAATTGGATGTAGGTTATGTATGTGCAATCATGTAAAACATATTTCCACATTAGTCATGTTGTGAAAGAAGAAACAGAACAAAAGGAAAAAAAAAACATGAAAAAAATAAAGTGAAAAATAGTCTGCTTCAATTTGCATTCAGACCCCATCGGTTCTTTCTGCATGTGGATAGCATTTCCATCACGAATCCTTTGGAAATGTCTTTTCCCTTATTCTTCTTAGAGCCTCATAAGTTAGAATCTTGATTACCACCTTCCCAAAATATGCTTAGAATAATTATGATAGCTCTGAGACGACTACCTTAAAGTCATGCTGGTGTGAGGGAATATTCCATGCGGAATTTCATAAACCAAAGTTCTCTTTCTGAGAGAGTCTATTTCTCTCTCTCTCTCTCTCTCTCTCTCTCTCTCTCTCTCTCTCTCTCTCCCTCTCTCTCCTCCTCCCCCTCCCCTCCCTCCTTCCCTCTTGCTCTCTCTCTCCCTCCTTCCTACCCTCCCTCTCTCTCCCTCCCCACCTCTTTCTCCCCCCCCCCACGAGCTCCATCTCTTTCTCTCCAGCTTCCTCAAGCTTTTCTCCCTCTTTTAGTCAATTCAGCCTTCCCATAAAAGCACATTGCCTCACTCAGAATGATGGTTTATGAGAGGCAGATGTTTATGAGGTCACCCTCCATTGTGGTTGCCTGAATTTGTCCCGACACTCTGGCTTTGGACCTGTTGTTCCTGTATTCCACCACTGGAGATCTTCAGGTGACAGCTGGGTGATCTATTTTCAGGGGCCGTTTTATGGGCAACTCTTGCAGATGATCTAACCAGAGGAGGAGAAGCAGCAAAGTATAGTGCAGAGAGCAATTGATTCAAAGTCAGTGGACCTGGGTTCAAATCCTGCTTCTGTCACTTAATACCCACGTGACCTTGTATAAATCATTTGACCTCTCTGAGTGGATCTCAATTTTCCTTATCTATAAAAAGGAGTGAGGCCAAATTTGAAGTTAAGGACGTAAGGTGCCTTTCAACTCCAAATCTTTGATGCTCTGAACCACTGAAGAAAGAGGTGCTGCTTTGTTGAAGGATTCAGATGTTGGCTGATTAGCTTGTTTGGTTGACTGTCTGACTATTGCTGCAAGGACTTGGTTTACTTTCCTTTGCTAGTTTTCTTTTAGTCTAGTGTCTTTTATTATTAATATGCTCCTGATTAAGAAACAATTTCATACATCCTCATATTGTGATGCTATCAAAGAATTTTTTTTCATGTTTTATTCCATTTTCTAAAATATTTTTGAAAAACCTACTGAATTTTTAAAGAGTGGGTATAGTTTCTACTCAGAGATTCTGTTATTCTCTGACACCTGGTTATTTATTGCTACCATCATTCACTAGTGTGACATAGGATATTGACCTTCATGTACTTATGTTATGTGTATATATGTATGTATGTATGTGTGTATGTGAATGTGTGTATAGGCAATCAGGGTTAAGTGACTTGCCCAGGGTCACACAGATAGTAAGTGTCTGAGGCCAGATTTGAACTCAGATCTTCCTGGACACCAGGTGCTCTATCCACCTAGTCGTTCCCTGCCCTCCCCCCGTCCCCATATCTTTAACTAACCAGGTTATAAGAGAGTGAAGGACAAATTCCTTTCCCTGGACAAAATCACTGGCAGATGGAAGGTTTATGAAGGAATTTTTACCAGGGGATATTTAAGGTAAACCAAGCTGGGCAACAAAAAAGTACAAGAATTCCTGAGTCATCGAAGTCCAGTGGCTGCTGGATAACTGACTGTGGCTCAGGATTCAGTGAATGCAGATGTCTGACCAAGCCCTACGTGCTCCACAGTGCCTGCTTCAGCCACAGAACAAATTATTTTCATTTCCCCAACGTCCCAGGGAAGTCTTTACTTGCTTGGAGCAGACATCCTCCTAACTCACAGATGGGTTTGAGGCCTGTTGGTAATTGGTAAATGCTTGGGGTATCCTCTCCCACAAATGGGAAGAGGGGATGTGCATAAGGATCATGCAAAGGAGCGCGTAGGTAGAGAATATATGTGTCCAGGACATACACATGGAGGAGAAATTCATGCCTCTGATGTTGCAATGCTGCCAGTATCTACTGGTGATATCGCAATGATGCTCTCTCTGGTTACCATTTCTGTTGGGCTTATACCTGGGCATTGCATTGTGTTGTGTCTTTGCTGCTTCCCATCCTTTCTGCTCTCTTCCTCTTTTCTGCTTTCCATTGAGTGTGTTATTTTACTAATCTCCTGGTCTTTGCTGGGCATTGTTTCCTACTGCCAGATTCTGGGCTTCATTTCTTCAATGAAGTCACTTGTTTGCTATCTTAGCTCAAGTCTACAAAGACTAGAAAACATTTCCTTAACCGGGCAAATTGCTATCCTGTTAGCCAGAGCCAGAGCCAGAGCCAGAGGTTGTGAGGTATTCAGCTAACAGAAGCCAAACAGAATATCCCCAGGTTAATTTTAAGTCTTTTCTTTTAATCCCTACATCTAGAGATGAAATCACAGTCCTTTGTTTCATAACTATTCAGCTTAAGGTTAGAAATTTTCAAACTCCTCTCTTAATTGGCATGTGTAACAACAATATTACTTGCAGACACTGTGGCTATGTAAGGCCAATAACACCAGCACACAGGAGGGCTGCTAGCACAGATTCTTTGATCTGCTTTTCTAAGGAAAGCAACTTTAAGAGGTTAACAATCTTACTTTAATGAAACATACATATATCATTCACTTAGTTCAGGGGGAAAGCCAGCACCCAGGACTTCAGAGAGAATACAAACAGCAATTATAAGCAGAAATTATAAACAGAGTAAAATAACACAAATCAACAGACAGACTTCTGTCTGACCATAGTAATATATACATAGTTATCAGAGAGAGAAGCACCAATATCTGGGTTTTCAAAGCTGGGGGACTCCTTAACGGCTACCCAGAGTCTCATCTGGGCAAGTCACAGGAACACTCTTCCAATGAGTGAGCCCCCAAAGTAAAATGCTAGCCTTAGAGTATATGTACGCTTCTTCAGGGTCAGCCCACAGAGGGCATCACAACCATGTGACTCAAACTCATATACCTTTGGCTTTCTTGTGACTTAAGCTGATCAACAAAGACACTTGGTTCAACCAAAGACTCTTGATTCAAACAAAGACAAGGCTCAATCAAAGGCACTTGGTTACCTTAGTGCTGAGAAGAACTAGAACTCCAAAAGAAGAAAGAGCAAAAAAAAAGTTCTACTTTGCTTGCCATCACAGCATGCAAAATGAATTTTACCCAGAATCAAAGGTGCTTAAAGGAAGCAAAGTTATTTTTCCTTACTGACTTGCCTGGATTTCTGCCTTTGTCATGTATACCTATAAGAAAGAAAACCTTATAACTTTGATATTATATTTTGTCCAGGAATAATCTTACTGTCTCTCTGCATAACTTCTATACCGATTTTTGTGTTCATTGTTGGTAATTTGTTACAACCTGTTTATGTCCACCATATATGTCTCCATTGCCCTTTGAGTTACCCATAATTTAAATGCCTTCAAGATTGTGGTGTTCCAAGATTTGTAGCCATATGACCTTACTGAAAGAATCCGAGATACTCTGGTGCATCTTTGATCTCAGTAATGTAGGTACTCCCTCCAACAATGCAGATCACAACTTACTGAGGTCAACTCATCTGTGTTGTCTTATAAATCCTTCATAGAGTGACCAGTAATTCTTGGTATTTTTCTATAATTCTCCTGAAATTTTGTGGACAGTAATGGAATATACAGACTATTTACTATTGCCACATTAATGACCGGCATTCTTTTCCAGACACATATTTGAAAAATATTAGTGCTAAAAAGATATGCTTTTGTTTCAGGTTGAGGCTTGGGATGTTGAAAGCATTGCAATTTCCCAAATGTCAGCTAACCTACTCTCTTCCTCCTATTTAATGCTAAGGGTAGCTCATTGTTCATCTATATGACAGTAGAAATATACATTAAAACTACATCAAAAAGGCAGAAGAGCTCCCCTAGGCTAAGATTGGGCCTTTCCTTTTCTACCCCTCCGTCTGGGCAGAGATCAAAGCCTTTTGTTATAGAAAACTATTTAATTTAGGATCAGATGTTCTTTGACACTTTCAACACCCTTTCTACCTCACTGCAAATGAATCTGAGCTAAAACTAAACCATAAGCTAAGGAGGCAAGGTCAGTTTTCTCTATTCAGCTAGCATTAATTCTTCTCATCATATATGTATATATCTGTCAGTTGCAAAGTTCTACTGCTTTGGTGCTATATTTTGACCAATAAAAAAACTCAGTCTTATTATGTTTATATTAGAACTTTATGTGGCTAACATTAGTACATATAATGAATATAATACACAGCCTATAAGCAACAACATATATGATAACATGGCTTATTGAGCTAAGGTCACAAAACATGTAGCATCACATGATAGAGTAGCATTAAGTGATGTAGCACATAAATTGCATGCATACACATCCAATATATTCCGTAACAATAGTGTATTTATTTACTTAATATTTTTAGTTTTTAGCATTGATTTTTACAAGAGTTTGAATTACGAATTTTTTCCCCATTTCCCCATTTCTACTCTTCCGCCACTCCAAGATGGCATATATTCTGATTGCCCCGTTCCCCAATCAGCCCTCCCTTCTGTCACCCCACTCCCCCTCCCATCCACTTTTCCCTTACTTTCTTATAGGGCAAGATAGATTTCTATGCCCCAACAAGTCTATTAATAACATTGCACAAAAGCATACATAACAGCAATACATAGCAAATATTTAAGGCATTTGCAACATATAATAGCTTACCCAAGGTAGCAGCTACCCTGTGAGGACTTAAAACCTGAGTGCAAGCACAAGTTGGAGCAGTAATCCGGAGGGAATGTTAGGCACACAAAGCATGTGTTACTTGTCCTATGACAATCAGCATCATATGTTCACATGGGTAAGTAACTACTTCTTCTGTCTCTCCTAGTTATCATGTGTGTATTTGGTCACTGCTAAATAGATACTTTCACTGTGTGACCTATTGAGTTTCTGCATGCAGGCAGTCTTACTACCCTGTAGTACCAATCCTTAGCTTGTTGCTACCTCAGACTGACTCTTGCTTTCTCTAGGCTTTGTTCACTAGATTTCTCTACAAAACTAGTATTTAGGTAAGAAAGAGACTGTTTCTGGCCTAGGCTGTTGGTTAGCATTGCTACATCCCCTGGATTGTAGGTCTAATCCTGAGTTTAAAGATGGACCCCATAGATCATCACTGGTGCTGGTTCAGTGGGTTCCTCCTGTCCCCTAGGAGTCTTCCCAATGTGATTATTAGGCGAGAAAGAAGTTACCTCTGAGTTTAATCATTGTCCCTCCTACCAATGGCTCTGCCTGGAGACCAGGACAGATTTGATTATTTTCCTTGATGCCATAACAAGAACCAATACTCAGTTTCTTTCTCATTTGAATCATCTTCTGAGCTATTATCCAGCTCTGAAGAGTTTCTGTGCAGCTGATGAGAGTGCACCTCTTCCTAGAGTCCACTTGGCTGATTTGCTGTCAATCTTTTCCTTTCCTCTGCTTATGGGAGAGTCTAAACCACCTTCTGATAGGTAAATTGGTGGCTGGGATGTATTACATTTGCAAGTCCCTAACCTCCAGGGTTATCTTGTAAACTAGTAAATTTCCCAGAGTTTCAGCTACTTGTTCCAGAATGGCTTTTGATGGGCTTTTGGTCAGTGTGTTCTCTTGTTTGTCGCCTGAACTCCAAGCTTTCTTAGTAACTATCACCTTGCTAAAGATGGCAATAATCTTGATCATCATCATAGCATTTATTCTATCAAAGCTTTTCTGAGTGGAAGCTATAGCTAGATGAATAAGTCTCTTTTCACTTATAGCTGAGAGACATATTTGTTGTCAGTCTCTGTCTTCACCTTTTGAGGTTCTAAAGTACACATCAGTTGGAAAATGTAGCTCTTGCCCAAACGTTGGCAAGTATGGTATAAAGTCTGTGGCATCTTTCCTGGTAGCATTACACATAAAGGTCACTGTAAAGGTCACATGCTAACTTTAGTCAGTCAGTTAATAAACATTTATTAAGCTCTACTATGTAGTTTGAGCAGTGCCCAACTAAGATGGTTGTGCTCTGGGTCTCCCCAGGGCGGTAAGTAAGGTATGACCCTTGCCTTCTATGTTTCTGCCAAACATTTCCCTAAGTATTTTACTTTTACAGTCTCTACTTTGGTCAGAGTGGATCCTGGTAAGGGATGGCATGTATGTAGGAATACCTATCTTACAACTGTAGAGGCTTTCTGATCCCTGGTTGGGTAAGTAGATTGTTCTACCCATACTTCAAATTTAGTTCTCTCTCTCTCTCTCTTTTTCTCTCTCTCTCTCTCTCTCTCTCTCTCTCTCTCTCTCTCTCTATATATATATATATATATATATACGTATATATACACACACACTTGTATATATATTCTTTGAACTTCTCAACAATGGCCCACTTTAAAGCTAGGAACTCTAGTATATATATTTTATATACCAAATCTCATTGTAAATAAATCTTCTACTGGAAAATTCAATTGGTTTCTGGTAATCAATTATTTTGGTACAAGATTCTTCCTGAGCCTTCTAGGCTAGCATCAGAATGCAGAACAAAGGGCTTTCTTGAGGCTGCAATAAGCCAACACTGGTATGCAAATGAGGCAGTTGAATAAATCTTTAAAAACTTGTTCACATTTCTTATCGGTGATCTCCAAATGCTGAGGAAGGAGTGAAGGCTGGTTGACCTTTTTTGACCTTCAGATTTTGGTTCTTCCCAACCATATATGCAGGAGGAGATCACAATAACAATGATAGCATAAGTGTATAACCTATACTCAGGGCAGGGGGGAGGGGAGAGAGGGGGAACATTTGAAACTAAAAAAAAAATGTTAAAACTTGTAATTGGGGAAAAAATAAAATATTACTCAACAAATTAAAAAAATGAGAGCATACTTCATAATTTTTTTATTATAGCCACTATAATACTTAGAAAAGCATTTAATTTGCAGAGGTTCTTTGAATGTGGCCAGTTCATGGCTACTTTTCTCTTCTCTGGATCAGAATTCAATCTCTGCTGGGATGTTACATGACCCATATACTTGACAGAGTCTCTGCAAAACTGACACTTTCCAATCAGCGATCTCGGCCCAACTTCTAGCCTGTCTTTATTCTTTGATTACTCTTTCCTCATGTTTTCCCAAGGTTTTTCCAAACACAATGAGATCATCTTATACCAAAACTTCCAGGTAGTTTGTGTCTCCCACGACTTCTCCATAATCTGTTGAAATATGACTGGTGCGTCCTAGAATCCTTGAAGCATATGCTCAAAATGGCATCATCCTTTTGGGCAGATGAAGTCTGTCTTCTTATTCTCCTCTGCTGTGGGGTTTTGTAGAAATTGTAGAAATCCAATACTGAAAACTACTGATTGCTCAATCAGCATTCCAAGGCCTCTTGAACTATGTAATGGTGCCCCTTGGCTCATTGTTTTAATGTCTAGCAGTATACTTTCCAGATCTCTCTAGTCTTCCTCATTGTCACCACCACAGATGAGACTGGACTCTGAAGTAGGCTCTGGACTGCTTGACTCTATGATGAAGCCATTGACTAGCCATTATTTCAAATTGTTTCCCATACCTGAGAGGGCCTTCTTCTAGGACTTTACTGAAAAAGAGTGGGAGCTGTTGATCTGTATTCTGTATGTTATTCCATGGGCACAACCTCATATTCCACTCAGGCAATGAGAAGTCACCAGTCCTTGCGGGAAAGTCAAAATTTTCTACATTTTGTTGAGTTGGAGGAGTCAAAGCTCCAGATGTGTTCTCTGTCAACATTAGCTTCTGTCTGCCTGTAGATATCCATACAGGATGCATGAATTGTCATTGTTTAGATATTGTGCCCCAGATTGTTGCCTTAGTATTTTAGTAATTCTTTGAAGAAACTGGAGTTGTTATCAATCAATGCTGATATGCCAGAGATGTCTGCCAACTCATTTATTTGAGATCATGGGCAATGATGACTGCTCGTTGGGTAGGTTAGAGTAGGGAATTCTGGATATAGGTTAGGTTAGCTGGTTGTTGAGGTCCCTTCCAGTTCTTCAGTTCTGTGATTCTGTGTCCGTATTCCCACTGACACCATCGACTTCCTTAAGGAACTTCAAACTCACAGCAATGTAGCCTAAATATTGGTAGTCCATTTCACCCAGCCTATAGAGGCCTAATCCTTGCATAGGCTGAAGAGGCATCTTTTCTAGATTTCTTTCTTATCATTGAAATTCAATTGTCACTTGTTCAGGGATGGACTGGAGCCAGGTCAGACAGATTCACTTCCGAAATTAGCAATTACTACAAACCAGAGATTGATTTCTTATTTTGTTGATTGTCTAGACCAGAGGTCCCAAACTTATTTGGCTTACTGCTTTCTATAAAAAAAAAAAACGCAAAACCCAACAACAACAAAAAACTACTCAGCACCCCTGTGGAAATCTACCTTCTTTAATCCTTTAATTTTTTTTTTGAAATTTGCATCATTTAAAAATAAATTAAAAAAAAACACGTCTTAAATTTAACAATTTCTTGTAAATTTGTGGGGTTTTTTTCCTGCTTTGAAATTTTAATGATACAATATTGAGTCATATAACTGTATAATATCATATTGTAAATAAGTCATTACATACACATATTCCTGCTGACGCATGCTGGACTTCCTGATAATGTACAATGTCTTCCAACACTTGCTTGTTAAGACCTGTTGACGGACTTGACCGCTCATCAGTTATAACTTGCATTTTTTGTGTTTATTTGGAAAATAATGTAACCACTATGACTTTTAACTCTGTCATGCAACAGATGAAACATGTATGAATGGTTTTTCAAAATTCTCTTCTCTTCTCTTCTATCCTTATGCTTCCACTGCCCCCTTATTTTTATTCAACACCCCCCTCCCCAATTACACCCAAGGCTACAATTGCCCCCCTGGATCATTCAAGTGCCCTGCAGGGGGCACTATCACCCACTTTGGGAACCTATGGTCTAGACTTAAGAAAGTGATGGAGAAAAGTTAATAATGCAGATTAAATTTAAATGTGTCCTGCTTTGTAGAGAGCTGGTTGTTAAGCATTTACCAGCATGCCCCTGATGCATTTATTAATAAAATTTAAATTCATTTCAAACTTTTCCTAAATTCACAATAGGTTTTCTTTTTTTTAATCTATATATTCAGAGTTGCCAATACAGCAACTGTTTTTGTGTGTGGGCGGTGGATGGTATTGAAAAATTTTGATATTAAAAAGATGCCTTCATATTCTGAAAGGTTGGCAATCACTTTTTTAGTGTGAATTAAAGATATGAGAATAGGTTTTGATAGTGAGGAAGAAGAGCTGTCAGCCCACAGACAGTAAAGAGATCTGACAACTGGTCAGAAGGAGATTTGGAGAGTCTCTTTGCTGACACTGGGTGAAGGACTTGTGACTCCTGAGGCCCTGAGGGATAAGGAAAGGAGATACCACTGAATGAAGAAGTTCAGAATGAGGAATCTATCAGGTAAGGTAGTAGTGTTAAGGATTGCTTTAAAATGAAGGGGATTATGTGGCACAGTCCTTCATTCTTTTTTTTTTTTTTTTTCAGTGTCAAGCGTATTTCTTTTTTTTTTTTTTTTTTCC
>CM053624.1:267489803-267542247 GCA_028646595.1 Phalanger gymnotis | reverse complement strand
TGGTTTAGAGGATCCTGGAGAGGCTACAGGTGTATCTGATTTTATTGCATTTTGCTTTACCGTACTTGGCAGATATTATGTTTTTTACAAATTGAAGGTTTGTGGGAACCCTGCAAGTCTGTCAGCACCATTTTTCCAACAGCACGTGCCCATATCGTAGAGAAAAAGGAGAAAACTGTAAAAGAAAATCCTTTTCTTCCCCTTCGCTACCTGAATTGCTTATATCTTTCAAAATTAATTGTTAATTTTATTAAGATGGAAAGCAGTATAGTGTATAGGACACTTTGGAAGACCTGGGTTCAAATGCTTCTTCAAACGCTTACTAGCTGTGTGACCCTGGGTAAGTCATTTAACTTCTCTGTGCCTGAGTTTCTTTATATGTGAAACAAGGGGATTGACCCAATGGCCTCCAAGGCCCTTTCCATGCTAAGGCTATGATCCTCCTATGTCTCAGGGGCCCAGGGGAAAACTTAGTGATACTGTGTAAGTGGTGAGGACTGGAGAGTGGGGAGGAGGGCTTTGAGGAGAGAGAACATTTTATTCATTCAATTTTCCTTTCCTCTTCATCCCGGCATTATGTCCTGGGTGTATTTAAAAAAAAAAAAAAACAAAACCCAGAGATATTTTTACAGAAACCTTTGTTTAAACCCTATTAAACATCCCCAAATAGATGCAATGCTCAATTGACAGTCCTGGGCCTCTGTGTTAATGTGGGTCTGTAAGTAATCTCATCTGAGTGCCCAGGTGCCCTGGTGCAGCCTATGGAGTTTGGAGAGACAACCCAGCTCTGTATGGCTTTCTGCTCTAATGGAATAACCAATATAAATCCTTTCTGCAGCCACTCATGGGACAAGTGGTCATTTTATATTTTCTAAGTCTCTAAGGTCCTTGGGTAGAAGTAGCCTTCCCTATGAGAGCTTTAACTCTGAATTTCCCTGCTCTTTGATCATAGCATTAAAACCAGTATCGAATTGATTTCAGGGGGAAGAGAGGCAGGAACAAAGACGTTCACAGAAGCCTGCTTGGCCAAGGATCTTCTTTCCCTTCACATAGTGCTGGCTGGCACTCAAGTCATTCATGTTCTCTTCACAAAGGCCTGGGGATGGATTTAGTATTCCTTTTGGGAAACAAACACAACACAAAGAGCATGTGTGTGTCTCTTTTCCAAACCGTAGGGCATTTTAAACCTGGGCTGCAGCTGCAGTGACGTCTTCAACCACTCCATTTTCTAAAAGCACTCTAAAAAAGAGAGGATTTGGAAGAGAGCTACATGCAGTTCTGGAAATGTAGAACTTTGAAAGCCTCTATTTTTCTACCATTTACTCTAATCAACTCTAGGTTGACATTAAGTATTTGAGGCCAATGGTGATGGGGGAGGGAGTAAGGTCCCCTGCTGAGGTTTGGAGTCAGGGGGTCAAGATTCAAGCATGGCATTATCATAGGGAACAAGTTCATATTAGTTTGTACAGAGCACATCCCAACAACCTATAAGTATAGGCTTGGAAATGTTATAACTTGCCAATGGTCATCCCAGGAAAGTGTCTAAGGCAGGATTCAAACCCGAGTTTCTTCCAAATCTAAATTTAGTATACTTTTCACTAAATTTAACCCTGGCCATCTTCTTGCCATCTGCCCTGCCTGATGCTTTACCCTCCCAATGGCTGAACCTGCCTTATACCATGGGACTAAGCTCTTTAGCTCTGGAACTCTTGCCCTGAGCCTTATCGATGTGTGTGTGTGTGTGTGTGTGTGTGTGTGTGTGTGTGTGACATGGATCGTTGTATCTACCTGCTACCACCATGCTTCACATTCTACCAAGGCCATTTTCTTGCTATGCCCTATTCTTGCTATCTTGCCATGGGCCTGTGCCACATATACTTTCTCCTCTCCTCCCTCCCTCTTAGCTTTCTATTTCTGGAACTATGATCAAATCAATACTGCCATTATTCTTTGAAGGAGTGGGTTAATTAACTCTCTGATGACTTCTATCCTTGTGATTTCTCAAATTAAAGCTCCTTCTCTGGTCCTCTTCCCATCCTCTCCTATTAGAATGTAAGCTTCATGAGAACGAGGACTATTTTGTATTCTCATTGATATTCCTAGCACTTGACATACTATGAGTGATCAATAAATGCTTATTCATTCATTTATAAATCTCCTCTGAGGGGAAAGAAACTATGTCTGAAAATTGGGATGATGATGCTGTGCGACACTTAGGGTTCCTATATAAGCAATAGGCTCGTAGTTTCCCTGCTCCCAAATTGCCTCTTTTTTTCCTCCCAAGATCAAGGAGGCAAAGCCTGAACTTATCCTTATTTGCTTATATAAACTTCCTTGTGGTAGTCCTTTTGGTATTTCTTTTCTCTTAAAGGGCCATTTGTTTTTGATGTTCATTTGAATTCAGTTTACTCTCTATTATAAATGCTAGTGGTTTTTTTTTTTTTTTAGGATGTGAAGTGAGAAGAGCATCCTGTTTGATTTATCTTGCATCCACATTGTTAGAGGATTTGGACCTTAAATCTTACTAGGAAAAGCACATTATCATGGGTAGACAGAAGAAAAATGGATAACAAGGAATTGAAACTAAAATAAGTGAAGAGTTAATAAGAAATCACCCAATTACCATTAGTAGGTTTAAGTCACTGGCCGTTACATCCCATACTCCTGGAAAAGCTGGTGAATGTGATAATTGCCTCGGGCGATCTTTGAGAAATTATGAATAATGCCATAGTATTATAATCAGACAATCTGCTGCCCCACTTTTTGTAAAGAGGAAGGATTCTTCAAGTGTAGGCAACATAGATTCTTATAAGTTAGATTCTAGAGTGTATTCTAAGCACTTAGAAAGGGAAATGTGGACCACTAGAAACCAGCATGGATTTGGTAAGAACAAGTCATGATAGCTATTAGGGAATCTCTCAACCAGGAGGGAGTTGGACACCTGGCAGTATTTCACCCACCAGCAGATCCACAAGCCTAGAAGTCAAAAAAAGTCAATAGCCACACTGAAAGGAAAAGAAATTAATCAGTGTGCTAAGGGGGACTGCTTGCTGGAAGTAGCTCTAGCCTTCCAGGGTATATATTTGGTTTGTAAAGCTTTTCAGGCCCACTTAGAGAACACCACCAGACATCAGTATGCTGTGGTAGGTAAGCAAAGTTTAACTAACCAAGGAGGTATTCAGTTCCTCTTTTTGGAAGAATTATTACCATGTTTCCCAGATCTGATGATCACAAGGTCATTGTGTCTGAATGGAGAAACCACAAGTTGCCTAACCAAGGGCCTATCAGCATATCATGGTCAAAATAGAATTTCTTAGTCACATAAAACATTTCTAAAATAGAGTTGTTCTTCCTCTATATGGACTAACCTCACATGTTCTTTTGACTGGGCTAGTAGAGGTAGATCAGGAAAATTACCCTATACATATGCATGTAGACCAGTAAGGTTTGTTGCTGGCAGGAATGAGAAACAAGGAGTAGTCATTTTGTTGATGGTTAGGCAGGGATAATAAGGCAGGAATTTAGAACAAAGTATTCAAGACAAGGGCTTCCTGGTTCACCTAGCTCTTTGTTCTTGCTCCAGGTACGTTCCATGGCAATCAGGAACATTATAAGAGATAAAGGGGATTCTTGCTGCCCTTGTCTCATACAGTTCCTTTGTAGGTTTATTGGTAAAGTCCCCAAAATGATTTGAAGGGAGCTGATGGACAATAAGGAGTTTTACACCACATGATGGTAGAAAGCATCAGATGACCTAAAGAAGGTGATTACTGGGACACTGTGGTTGGAGACCAGCAGAGATGCTCAGCAGAGATAACACGATCTCCCGGTAGAGATTCTCTGCCCTTTAGAGAGCAGCATAATGACATCACTAGAGAATGGCAGAAGTAATTCAGCTTTGGAGGTGAGTTACCCTGGTGTGTTCCCTGGCCACATGTGTCCCTCTGTGGGCATGGGCATTCTCTGTGTTTGTGTACTTCCCCACTGGTGGTGCAGCAAACTGTGGGAGAGTACACTTCATTGGAAATTGGGGGAGAGATCTTGTTATTTAATTTGCTATGTTACTTGATTAAATAGCTTTTTACTTGAACTGTTGTGTCTTTTGTAGTTGCCTTAGTAAACACATGCTAAAGTTTTGTGTAGATGCTGACCCACTTCTTTTAATTGCCTTGAACTTGGGGTAGCATTCAGGGTGGCCCACATGGAAGGGGGATCCTAGGTGCTACATATAGTACTCCTTGATTTCAGCAAGGCATTTGGCAAAAGTCTCTAATGATATTAAGATTGTTAACATAGAGTAATGGGTGTGAAGATGAGAGATTTGCAGGTAGGGTTGAGTTGCATCTTCTGCCCTGATTTGTGAGTAGGGGATGGGGAGGAGGGATGGAGACCAGTGCTGGTATCCCACTTAAATCAGTTTGTACATGGTTGCTTTGAGAGAGTTGGGTGAGGCGGGGGGGGGGTGGGGCAGAATACGGGAACGGATGCCAGGTGAAGGTCCTAAGAGTGGCATTTTGGCACAGTTGTGGTGATCTGAGGCCCCTGATCATTTCTCCTTTGTCTGCATGTTTGGATGTGTATCTGGCTGCCAGTTCCCTGGAAGAAGCAATCTGAAACATAGGTGGTGTCTGTGTATTTCCCTGGGGTCTAAATAGATCTCTTGTATGGTTGTCTTGTTACTGAATCTAGACATAGGTCATGTGAAAAAAGAGAGCTGAATGCAAGGATCTGTGTTTTAATTTGCTGGATGACCTGACTCTCCTCTCCTAGAAGAGGAGTGCAGCCATTGAGACGTAACAAAATGCTGCTGACTGCATGACTGTATGGTTAGGTGGGTCGAAAACCAGCTGACTGCTTGCACCAAAGAAACGGAAATTAATAAATCGATGTCTATTAGAAGGAAGGTCTATGGTGGGAAGCTTCAGAGTACTGTCTTTGGTCTTATTCTGTTTGATATTTTTATTAATGATATACTAATCAAATTTGTGGATGATACGAAGCTGGAAGAGACAGACAATGTGTTAAATGATGGAATCAAGATCCCAACAGATCTGGAGAGTTTGGAATGATGGGCTGAATCTAACAAAATAAAGTTGGATAGGGATAAATAAAAAGTTCTGCACTTGGGTTAAAAAATGACACAAGTTTAAGGTAAAGAGGACGCGGCTAGACAACAGTTTGTATGTAAAAAGGTCAGGGGCCGCAGGCTCAGAATAAGTGCTACAACTGCACAGCTGCATGGTGTAGTGCTAGGCCTGGAGTCAGAAAGACTCATCTTTCTGAGTTCAAATCTGTCCTCAGATACATACTAGCTGTGTGACCCTGGGCAAGTCACTTAACTTTGATTGCTTTAGTTTCCTCATCTGTAACATAAGCTGGAGAAGGAAATTATTCTAATATCTTTGCCAAGAAAATGACTCAAGTAGGGCCACGAAGAGTCATACATGACTGAAATGACAGAATAACAACAGGCAGCTCAGAATCTGAGTTAACAGCAGAATGTGATGGGTAAATGTAGTCTTAGGCTTCCTTGACAGATCCCTATCCAGAACAGGGGAAAGAATTGTTCTATTATCTCTGGTGCTGGTCAGGCCATATCTGATGTATTGGGTGTAGGTCTAGATGTCACATTCTAATGAGTAAGGACTTTGACAAACAAGAGCATTTGCAGTAGATGAAAACCAAGATGGTAAGGGGGCTTCAAAGGAAATCATAACAAGTTGGGTCAAAGGAAATGGGGACATGATCAGTATCTTTGGATATCTGAAAGATTGTTACGTGTAAGAGGAATTAGATATGTTCCACTTGGCCTCAGGGAAAGAACTTGGGTAAAATGGTGGAAGAGAGGAAAATAAGGAGTTCATTTTTATATTGAACCCCAATCTAACAATTAGAGTTTTCTGAATGAAACTGGAAAGCTTATTTAATTGAACCCTGTTGTACAAATGGGGAAACTAAAGGTTGGAGAGGCGAGGCAATTTGTCTGACTTTTAGAACTCTGGTTTGGGCTTATTGGAAGCCCTTTTCAAATGCCATCTCCTCAATACAACTGTCTTGTGATCAGTGTCCTTGGGCAGCTTGATTCTAGGCTGTACTAGGGAGCTGGCAAGTGGCATAGTTTCTGCAAGTGAAGCTTAATGTTGTTTTTAATAGCTTTATAATGTGCATGTGAACCTGGTGGACAATAGATGTAGGGACAAGAGGTCAACAATAATAGAGCAGGGCTCTCCAAAATTCGTTGCTGTTGTTCTGGTTTTTGGACATATATGTAAAGTAAAATGACTCATTAAAGAAACCACACTAGACCCAAAAGAAATCAAGTCAATGGATAACATGGTGGAGTGAAAAGAATGCTAGAGTTGAAATCTAAGGACTTACATCCTTCGGTTCAAATTCAAATCCTCGCTCTAAAATTGACTGCTTGTATGACCTTGGACAGGTCACTTACTTTCTTAGTTTCCTCACCTATAAAATGAGGAGGTAGCACTAAATGACCTCTAAGATCTCTTCTGGCCCTAAATATATTTCCTGGGTTCAAATCCTAGTTCTACCACTTATTATCCATATAATTGTGGACAAGATTAAAATGGGTAAGAATGGTACAGGATGGGTTGCAATCTGCATCTCTGGAGGGTGTATCTACATCAATGAAATCATGGACCCATTAAAATACTAGTCTATCCATTGTGGGCAAGTCACAGGACTCTCCTATACAGGCCTCAGGTTCCTCATCTATAAAATAAGGGGTTGAATTAGGAGACCTCTAAGTTCCCTTTCAACTGAAAATCACAAGGAATGCTTTTTTCCCTTTTTTATATAGTACTTTATTTTTTTCCAATTACACATAAAGACAATTTTTTTAACATTGATTTGTAAAAATTTTTGAGTTCTAAATTTCTCTACCTCCTTCCCTCTCTAAAATGGTAAGCAATTTGATATAGACTATACATGTGCAATCATGTAAAACATATTTCCATATTAGTTGTGTTGTGAAAGAAGAAACAGACCAAAAGGAAAAAAAAACATGAAAAAAATAAAGTAAAAATAGAGTGCTTTGATCTGTATTAAGACTCCATCAGTTCTTTTTCTGGAGGCGGATAGCATTTTTCATCATGAGTCCTCTGGAATTGTCTTCGATATCATATTGCTGAGAAGAGCCAAGTTATTCACTGTTGACCATGGTACGATATTGCTGTTACTGTGTACAATGTTCTCCTGGTTCTGTTCATTTCACCTTGCATCAGTTCATATAAATCTTTTTTTTTCTTTTTTTGGAGGGGGGAAGGCAAGGTAATTGGGGTTAAGTAACTTACCCAAGGTCACACAACTAGTAAGTGTGTCAAGTGTCTGAGGCTGGATTTGAACTCAGGTCCTCCTGACTCCAGGGCCAGTGAGTTCACATAAATCTTAAAGAATGCTTTTATGAAAAATTTTCCTGACCCTTACTTTGGTCAGGACACTATGTTAGGCACTGTGGGAATATAAAAAAATAAATAAATATAAAGCACTTTCTGCCCTCATGGAATTTACAATATGGTTTTGGAAAAGATCAATCATATTAAATGTCAAATAACAATAGCAGATTTAAACAAGCTTTCAAAACAACAATGAACCATATGCCATAAGGTTATACATAATTAATTATGAAGTAGTGGACTTTATCTGAGGGGAATCATGCAGTAGAAATAAATTCCTGCTACAAAAGGCTGATCTCACAAGGCCTGCTTAAGCCTGGAAGATTTTCTGACTGCGAAATATTTGCATTTCTCCCACCTTCCAAATTGCTCTCCTCCTTTATAACTAGCAGACCCCACCATCCTATTCACCTCATTCCTCTTATCCAGGTACACTTCTCTAGTTCCAAATCCCATCTTCCTATTAGCTTCCCTCCTAATTGCATCTCTACTAACTCAAGCCTTGTCCCTCCACTTGCCTTTCTCTTTCACTATTCCTTTTTCAAAGCCCCTTTCTATCCTTTTAAAACAACAATGAAAACTTCATTTCATCCTGAACCTCTTTATTCTATATCAAATCTACCTCCTTGAATTCACTAAAACCTTACTTTCCTCTTTTACGGCTTTTCTCAAGCTATCTTTTCTAATGTTATCTGCTCTTCTTTCCACTCCTCCCTCCTCACATGGGGCCTGCTACTTCCAAACCATTACTTGGCTGTCACCACTCAACAACCTGTCCCTTAGAGTTTGTGCTCTCTCCTGTCCCTTGCCACTGACCCCCTGGTCATTTCCCCACCTTTTTCTGTGCCAACTAGGTACAGCATCTCTTCAGGGCATGTTGCTCACTTGATCTCCTAGGGCCTGATCTTCTCTGAAGGGTCAACTCCTGACTACCAGGACTAGCTCTCTTCCTCACCCATGGCTCTCTTCTCTGCCGCCAGGGATCATACTCCTTGGAGAGACTTCCTACCATGGATTGCTTGACTGTCTCTCAGGGCAGACAGACTTGTTTTATTAGAGCCACCTGAGGACACGGTCAGTCTTCTATGAACTAATGGTAAACTGCCCTTCAAATTCTACCAGGGAAATTTCTTCACATTTCATATAAGGCTAACAAGTCTTTGTATTTTAACATATTAATATGTGTCTCTCTGTTACCTTCCTCTTCCTCCTATCTCATTTCATCAATTGAGTTGGGAGTGGAAAGGATACCAAAAGTCCTCCCTATTACTCTGAGAAAACTGAGGCAATCTAATATGAACTCCATCTTTTTTTTCTTCTCTACGCCATTCAACTTTTTAACTCATCCTTTTCTCTTTCTTTCTAGCATCAGAGAAAAAGCTGGCCTTCCTCCTTGTTAAAGTCAACCTTTCTGCCTATATTTTTAGTGTCCTAACTTATCCTTTCCTCCGCTCAGAGGAAGAATTGGCTTTTTCTTACACCTGTAAACTCAATTCCATCCCTTCCCATTTGCTCTGTGACCTTGATCCATCCATGATCCACTCTCTTTCAGGCATCTTCAAAACTACCTTGTTCATGTGTTCTTAATCAAGCTACAAATATGCACAGCAAAGCATCTCTTCCCTGAATCCTGCCACCCCCTCAAGATGTCTCCTGTCTGTCCTCTCCTTCTCTGCCAAATTGCTAAAGAGTTGTTTAGATTTGCTGCTTCCACTCCTCACCACTAACTTCTTGATCCTTTGTAGTCTTTCTTCTGTCTTCCACACACTAATGAAATAGTGGTCTTTAAGAAAGCTACATACTTCCTTGCATCCAAATCTAATTATCTTTTTATTCTTCCTTTAAGCTCCATGTAGCATATGCCATGACTGCCAAATACCTCTAGATAACCTCTGAGGTCCCTTCCAATTCTATGGAAGGTCTTGAAAGATTCCTTCCAAATCCTATGATCCTTTAGTCTTCCTGATGCCCTCTCCTTCTTTGGCTTCCATGATGTTCTGCCTTCTTAGTTCTCCTATGTTTCTTTTCCTAGCTTCTTATACTCTTCCACTCCTTAAATGTGCATCTCCTACAAGGTTCTATCACCAGTCCACTTCTCTTTTTTCTGTATACTCTCTTCCTTGGTCATCTCATCCAATCTTATATCTTTAGGTGCTACCCTCATCCAGAGATCTTCCAAATCTTTATCTCTACCTCCAACTTCTCCTCAGAATTCTATTCCCATATAGTCAAATCCCTGTTGTGTATCTTCACCCAAAAATCTAACCGTTCCTTAGATGTAGAATGTCTAAGACTGAACTCATCTTCCCCCAGAACTTTTCCTTACTCCTCTATTTGTGTTCATGATATACAGTCCTCATATTCTCCTAGGTTCATAAGCCTAGGAGTCATCTTTATTTGAAAAAAATGTATTTTACCTTCTGTTTTCACATCGCCTTCATTTCCAAATGTTACCCTTCCCACATCTTTACCTAGAAAGCAATCCCTTCTGACCAAGAATAAGAAAGAGAAAAATAGTTAAGAGTCACCTGACAGCAGGATTCAGACTGTGTAGGAGATAGGAGAGAACAGAGATTGGGCAACTAGATCAGAAGTTCTTGTGGTAGGAAAGGTGTGAGATGATAAAGGCCTAAATTAAGAAAGTAACAGCAGGAAAGGAAAGGAAGAGATGTTTATTGAATTCAGTGCTGTGCAGACAAATTGATAATAATTTCTAGCATCTATAGGGCACTTCAAGGTTTGCAAAGTGCTCTCCACACATCTCATTTGATCCTGTTGAAAAAAATATTAATATTAATAATGTACTAGGCAATTTAGGCTCAAGTTTGCCAGAAACAATTTAATTTGACATATCATTAATACACATCCAAGCTATTTCTAGCTTGGAGAGAGAAAGGTATCCAAATTGTCATAGTCTCCCATACTTTCTGACACGACTCTCTGTCTGAAGGAGATTTCAGGTAACATTTATAGGAATTTTGAGGAAGGAAAATATCATAATATGTTAAAATACAGTTTCAAGTTAATATTCAAGAATAGTAACTGCTTAATTCCTTCCTGGACAGCTTTCCCTTAAGACTTCCTTCTTGTGCTCAATATCTCAACCTTGAATTTCTATCTCCAGATAGGTCACAGAAGTCATTTCAAGGGGTGGAGAGGCAATCATTTTATCGCTCTTAGTCCATTTCAAAGGACGGCCTCTTACTTTTTTTTCTTCCTGCTTTCCTCAAGGGAAAAGTTTCAGGCTGGAGAAATAGTTTTCCTTAATACTTCTAGAGAAATTAGAAGGTTTTAGTAATCTGTTTCCGCCATTTTCATAACAATACAGGATTGTTATTATATCTCCATATTATAGATGAAGGCACTGAAGCTGACAGGTTAAATGACTTGTCCAGAATCACACAGTTAGTAATGTTTGAGGCAGGATTCAAACTCAGTTATTACCAATCCTAGGTCCGTTACTTGACTCACTGTAACATCTAGCTTCCTCACTTGGAAGCAGGGGACCTAGGATCAAATCTTAGTTATGCCACTGTGTCACTTGTGTGACCTTGAGTGAGTCACTTAACTCTTTGGGGCCTTGGTTTCCTCATCAGTAAAATAAGGTCAGACTAGATGACCTTGGGGCACCTTAGAGCTCAAAATCTATGATCCTGTGCATGATTTGTGAATGTGATCAATTTCACATAGACAGTAATTGATACTGATAGGAAGACCTCAGACAGTTTAGTCTTTGAGGAAATTTCATTTCTTTAAGACATTAGGAAACATCTCTACTTTTCATTATCTTTGTTGGTTTTTATTGAGAATTTGTTCTTGTGAGGGAAATCTAAGGCAGTATTTTCAAGTCATGTTGTTTTGTTGGTACCTGGTCAGTAAGTAGGCTTTTATGAAGAAACCTTGTTCCTACTTAGTGATCATTTCTAGCGGGGGGATGGGTGGAGTGGGATCAAGAAAGGCGTTATAGAATAGGCAACCCCCAGCTCTGGGCCTTGTATAAAAAAAGGGAGTTATTTGCTTTCTCATAAATCCCTCTCCAATGATATTTCGACTCTAGCCTATGTATTTCCTTCTCAGGAAATCTCTAGGAATTTGATATAGGTTAGTCTGGGAAGCTTTAGATAATTGTTGCTAGGAGGTAAGTGACCTGCTGTTCTTCCTTGTCCCAGAGTATAGAATAAGAGGAAGTAAGCGTAAATTTATGCAGTAGGAGTGTGGATTTAACATAAATTGTTGAACAAACAACTAACAAATATCTGTTGTGCAAAGCATTGTGTTAGCTGTACTATGGGGCATATTAGAGACACAGCATGGTGACTTAAGAGTCAGGAGGCCTGGGTTAACACATCCTGCCTGTGCTCTGTGACCTCCTGTAAATCACTTAACCTTTCTAAACTTCAGTTTCTTCATCTGGGTAGTGGTGGCCATCCCAAAGAATGTAGTGAAAATGGTCCTGAGCTCTGGTCCCTTGCTAAAGGATGTACTTGACTAATTGAATTGTGATTGGTCCTCATGGTGGTTTTGTCTAAGATTACTGATGACTGAGGCAGGAAGAACTGCTGCCTTAGGAAGGCAGAAGAGCCACCTCTCTCTCAGGGCCAGTGCTCTTTTGAGATACATCTGGCCAGCTCCCCCTTGGACTCGCAAGCAAGAGATGAGGGGATTTCCTCCTCTTCTCCTCCCAAGGGCCATAGTATGCTACAAGTGAGCTCATGGCAATGACAATCCACATACATCCACATCTAGATGGGTGAACTTGAGACAAGACCTCGAGTCTCCTGCTGCCTCTTCTACTTTGGGTTTATTTCCCTGAGCACAGGACACTGAGCATGAGTGGAAGAAGAAAAAAAAGTCTCCAGTAAAGGAGACTAAAAAAGAGTGATTGGACAGATAGGAAGAGAACCAAGACAGCAATCCCACAGAAGCTAAGGAAGAAGAGAGTGGTCAATAAAAGAGAATTGGTCAACAGTTTTCAAAAGCTGCAGAGAAGACCAGTAGAATGAGAAATTTGATCAAGCATTTAAGAGACCACTGGGAATGAGCAGTTCCAGTTGATTGGTGGAATTGAAAACTAGACTGCAAAGGGCTGAGAAGTAAGTGGGAGCTGAGGAAAAGGAGGCGAGTGGAGACCACATTTTTTTGAAGAGTTGACTATGGAAAAGAGAAGGAAAAGCATATTAAAATAAAAAAGTACATTCATTTAAACTTCAGAACCCAAACATCTCCAACAGCCTTCTGGATGAGGTGGTCATATGCAGTCAGACCCGTTGTCCATCCAGCCTAACAGCCGAGCTCTCGCTGGATAGGGAGAGATGATTTAGGGGAGTACTCGCTTCCTTCTAGAAAGCTATCATTTTAAAATTTAAAATCATCTATTAGACTTGGATTTAGAATAGAAGCAACCTCACGGTTCTAGTCCAACCTCCTCATAGTACAGATGAGTAAACTGAGGCCTAGAGCAAGCTTGGATGTCTTCCTCAGGGTTACCCAGGTAGTAGTAAGTAGACAAGCTGGAATTTTAACCCAGGTTTTCTTCCTCTCAGTCTAGTCCCTCTGTTTTACCAAACTGCTATTTAAAAAAAAAAAAAAAAGGGACTTATATGTTTTTCCCACCTTTTACCTAGCTCCAAGGGATGCTGGGCAGATATATGCTATTTTATTTGACTAGGGATGGGTTTATGAGGGAGAGGGAGAGGAAAAGAACCCAAAGAATTTTATTTCCACATGTCCGAATTTACTCTTGATCTTTTCAGTGTACCTACACAGATTTCTACCTAGTTGGAATCCAATTTTGTGTTTTTTATTTAATATTTCATTTAATATTTCCATATATTGGTATCATTTAAAAAAGCTACATAGTAGTACATCATGTCAAATAGTAGTAAGTTATTTGGTCATTTCCTTATTGTTGTATTATCACCAATTTTCCCTTATAAATAGAATTATTATGAGCACCTTTGGGCAAATCACTTTTGGGTTATTTTGGCGGGGGGTGTAATGCCTACAAATGGAATTGTTACGTCAAAGGGTAGGAATGGTTTTGTAGCTGTTGTTACACACACATCAACAGTTTGTTCTTCAGGAAGATTGAACCAATTTACCTTGCCACCAGCAGAATATAAGCCAGCCTATTTTTTCACTCTTCTAATACTAGGTTTTATCACTTTACCTATATAGCATCAGTCAGGAGACACATGTAATGTTGAGCTTGGGGGAACAGCTAGTGGCCTGTTTGGTTGGAATTCAGAGTTTATGAAGACTGGAAATGTAGTTGGAAATAATGCTACGGAAGTCTTTAAATGCCAGGCTGAGAAGGTTGTATTTTTTTCCTGGAGCTCCTGAAGATTTTTGAGCAGAAGAGTCATATGGTCTGAATTGTGTTTCAGGAAAATAATTTTGCTGGCTGTGTAGAAGACAGATTGAAGATGGGAGAAACTAGAAGCAGGAAAAAAACCCACCAAGAGCAAAACAACCAGAAGGTTGTTGTTATGGTAATTAATATTACTCCCCCTTTCTGCGCTCTGAACTCCAGCCAAACTAGATTTCTTTCTGCCCCTCTCACAGGATACTTCATTTCCTGACTCCATGCCTTTGCAATGAGCAAAGATCACTTTCACCTGGATGAGTTGGATAAAGCAGGTAAGAGGAGGATCAAGATTCATGGAGAAGATGGCATTGGATGGGTCTTAAAGGGATGAATGGATAAACATGTATTAAAGGAGGCCGTTTGGGGGCAGCTAGGTGGTGCAGTGAGTAGAGCACCAGCCCTGCAGTCAGGAGGACCTAAATTCAAATCCGGCCTCAGACACTTGACACACTTACTAGCTGTGTGACCTTGGGCAAGTCACTTAACCCCAATTGCCCTGCCCTCCCTCTGCAAAATTTTTTTTTTAAAAAAAGATGCCATTTAGACTAATCCATGCCTGAAAAGGAATTTCCTTTACAATCTACCATGAAGCAGTCATTAGTCCTTTTCCAGAAAACCTAGTAACCTTTTACCTCCTGTAGCATCCTGTTCAACTTTGGAATAGCTTTCATTGTTAGAAACTTTTTCCTTATTCTAAGACTAAATCTAGCTTCTCAGCAACATCTTCTGCATGAGGTCTTTTCCCCAACCATTAGTGTCCTCCCCAGACTATCTGGTATTTAGCTAGTATAGATATATGTGTGTATGCATATACATATGTACGCATGTATACACACATATATACATGTACATATACATACATATACATGTATGTATATATTTGTTTTTCACTCTATGTTATATGTATTTTTATATGAACTTATCTCCCCTATTAGAACACAAACTCCTTGCAAGTAGGTGTTATCTCATTCTTTATGCTTGTGTCTTCAGTGCCTAGCACAGTGTTTGGCATTTAGTTGTTGTTATCATTCAGTCATTTCAGTCGTGTCTGACTCTTTGTGACCTCATTTGAGGTTTGTTTTGCCATTTCCTTTTCCTGCTCATTTTTACAGATGAGAACCTGATGAAAACAGGGTTAAGTGACTTGCTCAGGGTCACACAGCTAGTAAAGCATCATGTGGCCGGATTAGAACTCAGGAAGACAAGCCTTCTTGACTTTGGGCCCAGCACTCTATCCAGCACATCGCTTTTAAAATCCTTGTTGGTTGATTGATTGTCCAGGCTGGAGATGATGATCAAATGAACTAGAATAATGGCTGTGTGAGTGGAGACAAGGGGGTAAACCTGAGAGGTGCCATGGAGATAAAATGGACAAAACTTGGCAACTGATTATATATTTTTTTCTTGTTGCTTGTAATATTTTCTCCTTAATTTGGGAATTTTGAAACTTGGCTATCACAATGCGATAAGTTTTCTTCCTGGGATCTCTTTCATGTGGTGAACCGTAGATTTTTTTCTCTTTTTTTTTCTTTCTTTTTCTACTTTACCCTCTTGTTCTAGAACTTAAGGGCAATTTCCATTAATAATTTCTTGTATTATTGTGTCTAGTTTCTTTTAGGAAGAGAAAAGAGTGCAGGGCCATTCTGAGCTTGTGAACCTGGTTGACTGACGGCAGTGTCCTCAAAAGAAACAGATACGGTAGGAAGAACAATGGGCTTAAAGGGTCTTTTCAGCAAGAACCAAATCTGTTCTGATACAGTGGGGCATTACAGTCTCAAGTATGGGGTCAGGTAGTTGCTCTCTTTTTTTCGTTTGTTTTTTTGCGTTTTTTTGGAGGGGGAAAGGCAGGGCAATGGAGGTTAAGTGACTTCTCCAAGGTCACACATCTAGTAAGCGTGTCTAGTGTCTGAGGCCGGGTTTGAACTCAAGTCCTCCTGACTGCCGGGCTGGTGCTCTACTCACTGCACCATCTAGCTGCCCCCAAGGTGGTTGCTCTTCTTAAGCATAATGAACAAGGTTCATCTGGACCTTTCATCATCTTCAAAGGTATACTCAATACCCCAGGGTAGAGGTGACTAGGCAGCAGGTGAAGAGCTCCTTGAGGGCAGATATGAGGAGCTTTCAATGAGCTGGTGGAGAAGCCCTGATATGCTAGAGATGTCCTCTCAACCAGATTATTTATATGGAGGGAAATCTCCATATTAACCATTGCAAGCCATGTTGAAGTCAGTCACTGGCCTTTCACTGAAGGGAAGATAAGTTCCATTTTGGACATATGTATGAAGTACTGATGGAATATCCAGGTGGAAATGTCCAGGAGGCAATTGTCAATGTAGGACAAGCATTCAGGGAACAATATTAGGGCTGGTCAAATAAAATCGGGAATTGCCTACACAGAGATGATAATTGAACCCATCGATGGTCTATTTGTCCTACCAACTAAGGAACAGAGTTTATCTTTTCATTTATTTCTATCTTTGTTTCCCCAGTAGGAATTTATGGTTTCCTTTGAGTAATGATAGTTTACAATTAGGGTCTATATAGAGCTTTTCTCACAACAATCCTGTCAAAGAGATAATACAATTATCATCATCATACTCATATTATGAATGAGGAAACTTAGGTTCAGATGGTGTAAGAGGCTTACAAAGGGTCACACGGCTAGTGTTAGAACCTTGGATTTAAATCTAGGTCCCTTCTGTCTCCAAATCCTACATTTTTTCCCCAGACCACTGCAACTTTATAGAACTAGGTAATATTTTTCCTTTCATTAGTAAATATAGAATGTTTTCCTTTCATTGTATTTACTTCCTATATGTCATTAGTAAATTAGAGACACATCTTCCAGTTTTGTTGTTCTTATTAATTTTATCATACTTACTTTTTCCGAATAGTTTCCTCTAATAAGATTTTGGTTGATTCCCATGGATTTTCAAGTACTCATTCATTCATTCATTCACTGGCAATTTGTTAAGACACTGTGCCAAGCACTGAGAATGTGAAGGTAAATATAGAACAGGCCCTGCTAAGACAAAGACCTAATTAGGATTTTTCTCACCTGGGAAAATACCTTTAAGTCAATTGTTGAAGACAAGTTTCAGTTAAGGTGATGCAGGGACACTTTTTCCTTCAGACAGAAACCCAAGACACAGAAAGGCAGCTCTCTGGGGAGAGAGACTGGGAGGAGATTACTGGAAATGTTGCAGCCAGAGAAATGAAAGGACAGGTCATTTGGTAGCTTCCTATTCTCACTAACTAGGGGCTAAACTTAATTGCCTCGGTGCTGCTGAAGCAAAGTAGGAGCCATCAGTGATCTCTAAATTTTGGCATTCCTCCAAAGCCTACTGCCATCCTAGTCATGGTTCTGCTCCTAAGAGCTTACAATCTACTAAGAAGAATAAACACACAATTAACTATGGTACAAAGGAGAGTGAGAGAGACACACAGGAAAAGTCTAGGCAAAATGCAAGGATAAGTTTGAGGAGGGAGAGATCACTTTCACCTGGATGGGTTGGCAGGTAAGAGGAGGACCAGGCTTCATGGAGAAGATGGCATGGGATGGGTCTTAAATGGATGAATGGATAAACACTTATTAAAAGAAGCCATTTAGACTAATCCACGCCTGAAAAGGAATTTCCTCTACAATCTACCATGAAGCAGTCATTAGTCCTTTTCCAGAAAACCTAGTAACCTTTTACCTCCTATAGCATCCTATTCAGCTTTGGAATAGCTTTCATTGTTAGAAACTTTTTCCTTGTTCTAAGCCTAAATCTAGCTTCTCTGCAACTTTAAACCACTGTTGCTAGTCTTGCCTCCTGGGGCCAAACAGAATAACTTTAATCCTTCTTCCATTTGACAACCCTTCCAATACTTGAAGAAAGTGACCTTGTCCCTTTTGGCTCTCAGTTTTCATTGTTTCCCTTCCTAAATGTTCATAAACTATCACTTTCAATTCAGTTCAACAAACATTGATTAAGCACCTGCTCTGTTCAAGACTTTGGGCTGGGAGCTGGAGATACAAAACCAAAAATGAAATAATCACAACTTCAAGGGATGTGCTTTCTTTTAATCATGTATGTTCCCAGGAATCAAAGTCAAGCTTGCTTATTTCATGCTTCATAGACTCCGTCTTCTTTCTCCTTTTGCTTTTCTCCAGTCGTAAGGCACTTTTTCTCCTGCTCTATGATCTTTTAAAGATCGGTGACATCAGTTCTTTAACAGAATCAGAAAATTTTTTCAGAGCTCTGGAATGCAGTTCAAAAGGGTCTTGAACTCTAAGAGGGGCAGCTCATTATTCTTGTACTATCTCTTCACTTATCTTGAATTTCAATTTCATGGTAATCATCTTTTTAAAAAAAATTCTTTTAATTCCAAACATCATTCTCTTTGGCAGAGAAAACTTGGCAGTGAAATAGGATTTGAGTAGTTCTGCCTTCTCTCCTTTGTCCATTACCATCATTCCATATAGCCTGAGGAATGATACTATGCCATTTTTGATGGTCTGATTGCCTTATAATAGCTTTTCAAAATCCTATTTGTTATCCTTAGCTTTCCTAGCCATCTTCAACTCATTCTATGCACTCTTGACCTTCTTACTAGATGATGATTTTCTTGTATTCATCCTACATCTGGGCTAGGCCCAGCTCAGGCAAGCACAGTAATTTAAGCCCTAGATTTGAAAGCAATGAAACATTTGTAAATCATAAAGTGCAATAAAAATACTTAATAATAAAGGATTTAAAAGGACATAAGTATAAAAAATTAATGCTGCTCTCCCCTATCTTTTCAATGGCTATGGCAACAGTGCTGGATGAAAAAGATCTCCTATAGGACAGTAGGAATTCCTTCAGGCCTCAGGAACACTAATTTCTGAAAGGCTGGAAGTTTTATAAACCTAGTTCTCTGGAGCAAACAAATCCTGAGGCTATCTAATTTGTCACCTTAAAAGAAAACCATTCTAGCTTCATGGAGAAGATGGCCTATTGTAATAGGAACTTACTGTCATCTTCTATGCATGTATTTTCTCAAGCTAAGTTGGTCAGTGAATTCTTCCAGTATCCCTCTGGATCTCTTTAGACCTTTTCTTCCCCATTGGTAAGTTTCTGTTTACTTGTTCAAAAAGACTTTCTTGATAGCATTCTATCTCTCAGGAATTGACTTCTTTTAT
Organism: Phalanger gymnotis; assembly: GCA_028646595.1. Taxonomy (NCBI): domain Eukaryota; kingdom Metazoa; phylum Chordata; class Mammalia; order Diprotodontia; family Phalangeridae; genus Phalanger; species Phalanger gymnotis. Next base: position 267,523,298 of record CM053624.1, on the reverse strand, counting down.
ATTACGCTAATCCAACTTATCCTTTCTCACAAGCCTTTGAAAGTTGCTCTCCCCAAATCTGGGGGGACATGTTAGACTATGCCCTAGATTCCTCTCCTTCCCTGTGATAAATTCTAAGATGGAGTGGTTACTTCTTCCTAAGATTCCTATAATATTCTGATTCAACAACTTGTTTTTTCTTGTTGATCAGAAGCAGGTATAGAATAGCACTTCCCTTTGTTACTTCTTCCATCACCTGAAGAATGAAATTGTCGTTAAAACTAACCAAGACAAAGAGAGACAAAGAGACACAGAAAGCCGGTTTCAGAAGATATCTAGATAATTGAAATCTTCCATCATTACTATTTAATGCCTCCACCTCAGATTTGTGATATTTTCTGAACTATCTCTTGCCTTCTTTTGTTCAAGTGGTTTGTAGTATAAGTTAAGAGAAAAGATCCAACAGAAGGAGAGTAAAGATATATGAAAGAGAAGGGATTTTTAAAAAATGTTTTATTTTTATTTTCAGTTCCAAATTCTCTTCCTCTCTCCTTCTTCTCTCGCACTCATTGAAAAGGTAAGAAATATGGTACCAATTATACACATGAAGCCCTACAAAACCCATTTCCACATTAGCTGTCTTTCAAAAAAAAAAGAAAAAGACAAAAAAAAAATGCTTCAATCTGCAATCAGAGTCCACCAGTTCTCTCTCTGGACATGGATAGCATTTTTCATCATGAGAATGGAAGTGTGGGTCTTTATATTGGTCAGAGTAGCTAAATCTTTCACAGTTGATTGTCATTACTGTATTGCTGTTACTGTGGTCAATGTTCTACTTGGTCACGTCACTCCGCATCAGTTCAGATACATCTTCCCAGGTTTTTCTGAAACTATGAGAGAAAGGATGATTGATAGAGCAAGGTCATCAGAAGAATAATAAGATAATAGGAATAAGAAGAATGATAAGAGAATATGAGGTCAAGGTTATAGGTGAAAGCCTTAGCTCCAGCAAAGATTAAGACCATCCTTTCCTCTGAAACAAGAGGGATGAATTAGAAGACAGATGAATTGGAAGATTATCTTCCAGATAATCACTGGGAGAATTTGGAAATGGAAGAGAGGAATGGAAGGAGGTCATTTCAGATGTATGTGATCTCAATAAAGTAGGAGTCAAGGTCATCTATTTACTGTTAGTGAAGGTAAAGATAGGGAAGTTGGTGGCTCATGGAGAAAGGTTTAGAACCATTAAATCATCTGCAAAAAAAAAGTACTATTTCAGTTTCTTCCAGACATTTCTTCTTCCTTACTAAAACTTGTTGACAGTAGTTCAAATACTAAGATTAATGATAATATGAAATGATATGTTATTAGTAGTGTTTATCTGAAAAGTGCACATCTCAGTTTGAACTAGTGGCCAGGTTGTAAACTTGAAGAAAAAAGCAACAACAACAAAATGGTACTGAGACTTGGGGAGCCTGTTTAAACTCTCAAGATAAATATGAAGTACTATGGAAAAGTGGGTGGGATAGGGGTTTGATTCCTGGATCTGCCATTTACTGCCTTTGTGATCTATGTGACCATTCATGGCCTCAGTTTTTCTCATGTATAAGGTGAGTTGTTGTTTAGTCTTTCAGTTGTATCTGACTCTTTGTGACCCCATCTGGGATTTTCTGGGCAAAGATACTGCAGTGGTTTGCCATTTCCTTCTCCAGCTCATTTTGCAAATGAGGAAACTGAGGCAAACAGGGTTAAGTGACTTACCCAGGGTCATATAGCTAGTGTCTGAGGCTGGATTTGAACTTAGGAAGAGGAGTCTTCCTGACTCCATATTTGGTGCTTTATCCATTTTGCCACCTATAACAACAGAGAGTTGGATAAAATGATCTTTGAGATCCCTTTTAAGTTTTAGATGTATCAGACTATGAGGTTTGGTTCTGCTTTTCCCAACAAATTAGACAGAAACAGACCTAGAAGGTGAGTAAAAGAGAGTAGCACCCATGGGTGGTCTTGCTTCTGAAACAACCAGGGACTCTTTTGATTTAAAACATCAACTTAAAAAAAAAACAAACAAACCCTTCAATGTGAATACAAACATGGAAAGACAAAATGTAGTAGAGACATGTGGGTCACTGTATCCAGCTAAAACAGAAGTTGTAGAAAAAGATGATTGTTGTGCTGTGTGTAGTGTTGATTTCTCAGACATTATCAACAGCAGTGCTTGAAGGCTGGAGTAGACCTGTTCCTATGAACACCTTCCTGGCTCTGATGCCATATACTCACAACTTCTCTGTGATCTTAACTTTGATTCCAAACACTTTCCTCTGTGAGAAAGGGATTTTTTCTATTCATGCCTGGGATCACTTTTTTTTTTTTTTTTTGCAGGTGGGAAGGCAGGGTAATTGGGGTTAAATGACTTGCCCAAGGTCACACAGCTAGTAAGTGTGTCAAGTATCTGAGGCTGAATTTGAACTCAGGTCCTCCTGATTCGAGGGCCAGTGCTCTACTCACTGTGCCACCTAGCTGCTCCTGATTTTTTCTATTCAAATAGCCTTCTCCTATCAGTAAGTCAGGTATGAGTATTGGTGTTGTAACACCCAGATCTTAATCACACATGATCACACCCACATGTATTGCCGAAAGACCAAATCTTGGAGTTCTAGACACTTGGCCAGTGATCTTGAGGCCTTTAACTTCTTCTCACAGTAACCTCTTAACTTCCACAAAGATCTGCCAAGGACAATGGTGAACATAAATTCTTGCCTCAGAGGTCTGCTAACCCAAGCAGTTTGGCAGTAAACACTGCCACTTGAATTCTTTACTGGTAGCAGAGGAATTCTGTCATTCAAAAGAGGGGTTGAGAAGGTGTCATAAATTAAATGTAACACTCAGAGATCAAAGAAATCTGGCAGATATTTATTGTCAAAGCTAGGCAGTCTGTTTCCCCAAAGGAATCATTGTGCCTGAGATAAAACATCTGTTTAAAAAAAGAAAAAGAAGGAAAGAAAGAAAAGAAAATACAAAGAGATAAAGGTTAATTGCAAAACCTGTGTAACTGTGACTGGGCAAAACACAATGACTTTTCACCTCTTCCTGGTTTATATGTGACCACGTGAGGTTTTTGTTCTCTGATGCTCTCTGTCATCTCATTGAGACTTGAAATATATCAGTAGCCAGGAGCTGGTGGGAATCTTTTTTCTGTCTAGAAGTCATCTCCAGCACCAATGGGAAGTGTTAGAAAAGATACAGTTCTAGGAAACTTCCAGGGTCAAGATGGCAGAGCAAGGAAGGAACCCTCTGAAGCCCTCCCAAATTCCCCTCTAAACAACTAGGAGTAGAGAGCAGCTTGTCTGTCTCACTTGGGTGGGAGGGGAGCAAAGTCCAAGAGCAGCAGCTGCCCCTCTCACGCAGGGGGTCTATAGCAAGGCTTGAAGCCTGGGGCAATCCGCCATTGAAGTCCCACCCTCCTGCAAACCAGCAGCCCCCTAGGCCAGTAAGCAGTGTATGCAGCAGAACAGGGCCCCATTCCAGCAACCCCACCCCCAGCACAAGCCACCATCAAGGTCTTGATCTGATTGCTGACCAATAGTGAAAACCAGTAGTGGAACTGCCCAACAGTGAGACCCTGCCTGTGGGGCCTACCAGCAGAGAGACCCTGTTTCCACAGTAACCTGGCAGCAGGGTCCCCACCCCTGGAGCAGGCCAGTAGCTAAACCCCACACCCAGGGGAGGCAAACAGGGAGGCCCTACCCCCAGTACAAGCCAGAAGGGAAGCCCACCCTTTAGAGAAAGCAAGCAACTAAGCCCTGAAGCCCAGTGAAAACTGGCAGTAAGACTCAGAGCCCCGGAACAAAAAGCTTGGGACACTGCAGGACCAGAGCTCAACTCTCACATGAAAACACCAAGTCACAAAAGAAAGGCAGAAAAAATGGGCAAAAAAATAAAAAAGAGCTTGAGTATGGAAAGATATTATGGTGCTAGGGAAGATTAAGGCATAAACTTAAAAGAGGACAAAAGTGCCCAAATGGCTACATATGAAGCCTCAAAGAAAAATGTAATTTGGTCTCAGGTTCAAAAAGAATTCCTAGAAGAGCTTAAAAAGGACTTTAAAAAGCAAATTAGAGAGGTAGAAGAAAAATTGGGAAAAGAAATGAGAATAATGCAAGAGAATCATGAAAAAAGAATCAATAGAATGGGAAAAGATATACAAAAATTTACTGAAGAAAATAACTTCCTAAAAAACAGAATTGGCCAAATAGAAAAAAACCAGAGATGAATAAAAAATTTTACTTCCAAACAAAAGACTCAAAAGAAATACAAAAAGCTAAAAAAGAAACAAGAACGAGAAAACATAAGGAATTCAATAGTTATATTTCTATATGGCAAGATAATATTTGTAACTCTTAACTTTAGTTATATTTCTATATGGCAAGATAATATTTGTAACTCTTAACTTTATTACTATAAGAGAAATTAGAAGGAATATATGTAGACAGAGGGTGTGGATATAAGGTGACTTTGATGGAATGATACCCCCCCCCCAAAAAAAAAACCCAAAATAAAAGCCTGAGAAAGAAAATTGCTTTGGAAGAAGAAAGAAGGGGGAGATTGAATGGGGTAAATTATCCCACATATAAGAGGCATGGAAGACCTATTATAATGGAGGGGAGGATGGGGAGTGGGGTGGTGGGCAAGACTTAAACCTTACTCTCATCAAAATTGGCTCAAAGAAGAAATAACATGCACACTCAGTTGGATATAAAAGTCTATCTTTCCCTATAAGGAAGTAAAAAGGGATGGGAATAATAGAAGGTGGAGGGGAAACTGATAAAAAAAAAAGAGGTATATTGGGGAAGGTGGTAAAAGACTTGTGAGGAGGGAAAGTGTGAGGGTAAGAGAGAGAGGGGGGACAAACAGGAGGAAGAATAGGATGGAGGGAAATACACAGGTAGTAATCATAAGTGTGAATGTGAATGGGATGAACTCACCCATAAAATGGAAGTGAATAGCAGAATAGATTAAAAACCAGAATCCTACAATATGTTGTTTAAAGAAACACATTTGAAGTAGAGAGATACATACAAGGTACTTTTATACTTTAGCTGAAGCAAAGAAAGTAGGAGTAGCCATCATGATGTCAGACAAAGCAAAAGCAAAAATAGCTCTAATTAAAAGAGATAAAGAAGGAATATATGTCTTGCTGAAATGTACCATAGACAATGAAAGTCATATCAATACTAAACATATGTTCACCAAATGGTATGGCACCTACAATTTTGAAGGAGAAGTTGAATGAGTTACAGGAGAAAATAGAGAATAAAACTGTGCTAGTGGAGGACCTTAACTTTCCCCTCTCAGAACTAGATAAATTTAACCAAAAAAAAAATAAGCAAGAAAGAAGTCAAGGAGGTGAATAAAATCTTGGAATAGTTATATGTGATGGACCTCTGGAGAAAATTGAATGAGAATAGTCAATAGTACATGGCACACAAAAATTGACCTGTATTAGGACATAAAAACCTCACAACCAAATGCAGAAAAGCAGAAATAGTAAATACATCTTTTTCAGATCATAAGGCAATAAAACTTACATTCAATAATGGATAATGGAAAGAGATTAAAGATTAATTGGAAATTAAATAATGTAATCCTAAAAAACAAGTGGGTCAAAGAACAAATCATAGAAACAATCGATAATTTCATTAAAGAAAATGAGACAACATACCATATTTCCCCATGTATAAGACACACCATATTCCGAAACATTTGGGGTCTAAAAACTGGGTGCATCTTACACAGTAGTTATACAATTTTTTACTTGCATTTCCTGCTTTTTCACGCTTGTTTTTGTGCTCATTGTTGTAGATTTTTTTACTTGCATTTCCCCCTTTTTCATGCTTGTTTTTGTGCTCGTTGTTGTAGATTTTTTATTTGCATTTCCCTCTTTTCTCGCACTTGTTGTCTTTGTGCTCATTGTTTTCATTTGTTACCAGTATATTAGGTTATGTATGGCCATGTTCTGCCCAGAAATGGCTCAGAAAAGATTTTTGTACAGTGCTGAATTCAAGTTAAAAGTGATCCAGTTTGCAAAAGTGAATGGAAATCGTGCTGCTGAACATAAGTTTGGTTCTCCTCCAACTGAGAAAACAATCCAAGACTGGCTACTGAAAATGCCATGGCAGAAGAAGGCCACGAGAGGCAAGTCAGCAAAATGGCCTGATTTAGAGAGAGAACTGAAGATATAGATTGAAGAGCAAAGGGCAATTGCCACCAAGATGGTTCAGCATGAGGGAAGAATTGCTGATGAAAAAGAAGTTACTGATTTCAAAGGAAGACACAATTGGTGCTTCAGGTTCATGAAACGAAATGGACTAAGCATGCATACACACACCAGACTTGCCCAAAAGATACCTGAAACCTATGAACAGATGAATAAAACTTGAGTTCAATAACTTTATGTAATACATTTTTTTTTTCAAATTTCAGGCCCCAAAATTAAGTTGCATCTTATACATGGGGAAATATGGTACTAAAATTCATGGGATGCAGCAAAGCAGTACTTAGGGCAAATTTTATATATCTAATTGCTTACATCAATAAAGTAGAGAAAAAGCAGTTCAATGAATACGTAATGCAACTAAAAAACTAGAAAAAGAACAAATTAAAAACCCCAATTAAACACCAAATTGGAAATAAAGAAAATCAAAGAAGAGATCAATAAAATTGAGAGTAAGAAAACAATTGAACTAATAAATAAAACTAGAAGCCGGTTTTATGAAAAAAAATAAAATAGATAAACCAATGGTTAATTTAATTAAAAAAAGAAGGAAGGAAACCAAATTACTAGCATCGAAAATGAAAGGAGTGGATTCACCACCAATGAAGAGAAAATTGGTAGGAGCTATTTTGCCCAATTATATGCCAATAAATTTGACAATTCAAATGAAATGGATGAATAGCTACAAAAATATAAATTACACAGATTAACAGAATAAAATGCTTAAGTAACCCAGTCTTAGAAAAGGAAATTGAAGAAGCCATCAACGAATTTCCTGAGAAAAACTCCCCAGAACCAGATTGATTCACAAGCAAATTTTACCAAAAATTTAAAGAACAATCGCAATACTATATAAACTATTTGGAAAAATATGCAAAGAAGGAGTCCTATCAAATTCCTTTTATGACACAAATATGGTGCTGATGTCCTAGGCAGGAAGAGCCAAAAAAGAGAAAGAAAATTATAGACCAATTTCCCTAATGAATATTGATGCAAAAAATTTAAATAAAATATTAGCAAGAGATTACAGTAACATATCATAAGGATCATCCATTATGACCAGGTGGGATTTATACCAGGAATGCAGGGCTGGTTCAATATTAGGAAAAGTATCAGCATAATTAATCATATGAAAAACAAAACCAACAGAAATCATATGATTATCTCAAGAGATGCAGAAAAAGCCTTTGACAAAATATAGCACCCATTCCTATTAAAAAAAAAACTGGAGAACGTAGGAATAAATGGAGCTTATTTTAACATTATAAGTAATATTTATCAATTGGAAAAATATTAATTGCTAATGGGTAGGCCAAGCTAATACAATGAAAATGACAATTCTATCAAAAATAATCTGTTTATTCAGTACCATACCAATCAAACTATCAAAAAATCATTTTATAGAGCTAGGAAAAATAATAACAAAATTCATCTGGAAGAACAAAAGCTCAAGGCTATCAAGGGAATCAATGAGAAAAAATGCAAATGAAGGTGGTCTAGCCATACCAGATCTCAAACTACATTTTAAAGCAGCAATTATCAGAACAATCTGGTATTGGCTAAGAGATAGAGTGGTAGATCAGTGGAATACATTAGGTACAAATTACATGATGGTAAATGACCATAGTAATCTAGTATATGATAAAACCAAAGATCCAAGCTTTTGGAACAAAAACTCATTATTTGACAAAAACTGCTGGGAAAACTGGAAAACAGTATGGCAGAAACTAGGTATAGGCCAACATCTCAGACCACATACCAAGATAATGTCAAAATGATTACATGATTTACACATCAAGGGTGATACCATAAGCAAATTAAGAGAGCATGGAACAGTTTATCTGTCAGATTTATGGATAAGGGAAGAATTTTAGGATCAAAGAAGACATATAGAACATTACAAAATATAAAATATAATTTAAAAATTTAAAAATTTAAAAATAAAAATTTTTGCACAAACAAAAGCAATGCAACCAAAATTATAAGGAAAGCAGAAAACTAGGAGAAAATTTTGCAATAAGCATCTCTGATAAAGGCCTAATATATCTATAATTATATGAAAAATGCTGTAAATCACTACTAATCAGAGAAATGCAAATTAAAACAACTCTGAAGTGCCACCTCACACCTATCAGAGTGGCTAATATGACAAAAAAAGAAAATATTGGATGTTGGAGGAGATATGGGAAAACTGGAACACTAATGCATTGTTGATGGAGTTGTGAACTGATCCAACTATGCTGGAAAGCGATTTGGAACTATGCCCAAAGGGCTATAAAACTGTGCATACCCTTTGATCCAGCAATAGCACTGGTAGGTCTACATCACAAAGATACCACTCCCCCACAAAAAAGGAAAAGGATTATTTGTACAAAAATATTTATAGCAGCTCTTTTTATGGTGGCTTAGACTTGAAAATCAAAGGGATGCACATCAATTGGGGAATGGCTAAAAAAGCTGTAGTATATGATTGTAATAGAATATTATTGTGTTATAAGAACTGACAACTAGAATGATTTCAGAAAAACCTGGAGAAACTTACATGAACTGATGCATAGTGAAGGGAACAGAACCAGGAGAACAGTGTACATAGGAACAGCAATATTGTTCTATAAAAAACTGTGAATGACTTAGCTTTTCTCAGCAATAGAGAATCCCAAAGCACCAATGATGATGCAAACTATCCATCTCCACAGAATGAACTGATATTGATTGAATACAGACTGAAGCATGCTACTTTTTGCTTTCTTTCTTTCATTTTTTTCTTTTATTTGTCTTCTTGTACATGATTAATATGAAAATGTTTTACATAATTGCACATATATAACCTGTATCTGATTGCTCACCATCTCAGGGAAGGGGGAGAGGAGGGAGGGATAGAATTTGGACCTCAAAACTTCAGATAAAAAAGGTTTTAAAAATTGAAAAAAAAAAGGAAAAGATACAGCTCCGAAAGCTACCAACCTATAACCTTTACAAAATCAACACCAAAATCTTAATTCTCCAGTCAAGTAGCAAAGTGGCTTACACACACACAAACACACACACACCCTTCCTTCTCTTCTCCCCACTCCCCCACCCCCCTTTACATTTTCTTTCCTCTAACGAGGGGAAAATAGCCCACTCTGGGGTAGCTGCAGACCTTACCACTCTGCAAGGAGACTGATGGGAGGCAAACAGCCACTCTCACTTTCCTGGGGCCAGGTGCTCACTAATTGTTAAACTGAATAAAGGATAATAACACATCTTAGTGTATTTATCAATCCTGTTCTCCTTTTACAATGCAAAAGAGGTCACGGGAGACAATGGTGGAGGTTTCTCAACTCTTCCTATTCATTAACAAGGAACTGTCTAGCAAAGGCTGCTGCTGCTACTGCTCCTGCTGCTGCCACTGCCTGAAAATAGACACGGCATTACCCACATACAATAATGGAGTGAGCAGCCTGGCATGAAATTGTAATTAGGTTTGACCAGGGCCAGGGTACAGTTGCTGTAATCAGTATCACTCAGAATTAATTTCACACTTGTGAAAGGAGAGGTGAGATTGATTTAATGGTGACCAAAGCTACCCTATTTCCTACATATCTCCAACCCTTCAAAAAAGGGAAAAAACAGGGAGACAAAGAAAATGGAGAGGGAAAGAAACTGGAAAGATGAGGAATGGAAATTCTGGAAACAGAATTTCAGTGCTGTTACTGGCATCCTGAACCTTTAAGGGGGAAAAATGTTTTTAGTGAAAAGGGGGGAAAAATTATAGCAAGATGATTGTTCCCTGAATTCTAAGACCATTGGTGGGGGTGAGACCCTGCACAGACCTCAAACTAATCCTGAAACTCACTTCCTCTCCTTTTGAATCCATTTCATGGCTTTGGAAACACGGCTTCCAAGGAGGGAGGCTTTCAGCCTTCCGTAAGCAGGGTTGAGAAATTCAAGCTGAGAAACATTTCCTTTGGCCAATGTGCCTGATAGTCTATCAGTCTGCTCTCTGTGTTTTGAAATATATTAATGGAATTTTTTCAGTAAACCTAAAGACCAGTGGGTATCTGGGTTCAAATGCCAAGTTGTTTGTTTTTTAAATTAAAATTTTGTTTTAAAGTGTTTGGGGAAAGAGGGAAGGAAGCAATGGGACATAGGAGGTGTGGGTGTGGTGAAAGGAACCAAATTAATTCTACTAACTTTAAGGGTTTAAAAAAAATCTAAAATTTAGCACTTCTTTTTAAGTATGAATGAAAAAAAAACAAACAATATTCTGAGAAAGCATAAATAGGCTACACTAGATTGTCAAAGGGGTCCATTACACACAAAAGTTTAACAGCCCCTGTTATAGTAGAAAGAATATTGGCTCTAAAATCAGAGGACCTAGGTTTGAATCTGGCCTCTCATACTTTACTTTTCTGGGCTTCAGTTCCTCATCTTTAAAATGTGAGAGGGAGGAGGATGGAGGGGTGTCCTAGATGATCTCTGAAGTCACAGCTCTGAATCTGTTGATCCTAATGGATATTCATTAATCCTTTCAGGTTTAGCAGGGAAATTGTAAATAAGATGTGTGTTAAAAAATGAAACAGTTTCCAACGTTTACAGATCCAGTTAATCTCTAAATATTTTATATTCTCTCTCTCTCTCTCTCTCTCTCTCTCTCTCTCTCTCTCTCTCTCTCTCTCTCTCTCCCTCTCTCTCTCTCTCTCCCCACCCCTCCCATGTCCTCTCCTCCTTATCCCAACAATAATGTAATAGAAACTACAGTACCATCATTCAATCATGTTGAAGGATGGATAGTCTTTTTTTGTTCAGTATCTACCCATTTTTCAGGCTTTTTCCTTAAATATACATTTTAGACTCCCATGATGTTGAAATGACATGCAAATTCTTTCAGCAATTTAAGTGAGTGCTATGTGTAGAAACAAAATTATATTCTATGCCGGGTAGAAAATTCTCCATACTTGCTTTCTAGCTCTTTGATATAAAGCCTCTGCCATTAAGATGATATACCTATAACATACACCTTGAAGAGAACATTGAGGCTGATAATAATTGACATTATTGTATACCTGGTCATTTGCAAAACTAGTTGTGATAACGTAGTATTCAGCAAGTCTCAGCTCTGCATGGAATAATAAACAGCTAAATTTCAACTCTTTTTGAAATCTGAGATTTCATGGCAATTCAAAGTCAAATATTTTGGAAGGGGGAGAGGTGGGGGGAAGAAAAGACAATAGATTGCAAAATGACTTCCAAAAGCCCAACAGGTTAAAACATTAAACATCTCCTGTGAAATATGTTTTTCATGACTGTACATGTAGAACCTATATCAAATTGCCTTCTCATTGAGGGGGGAATAGAGAAAGGGAGAGAGAGAATTTGGAACTCAAAATTTTAAAAAAAATGTTAAAAATTGTTTTTACATGTAATTGGAAAAAAATAAAATATTTGAAAAATAAAAAGCCCAATGCCAACCAGATGCTCCCCCCCTCCAAAAAAAAAAGCCTCCTAAGTGCCAGGCATTGTGGTAGGGATAGAAAGACAAAAATGAAATTGTCCATAGAACTATGCCTGAAGGGCTATAAAACACTGTGCATACCCTTTGCCCCATCAATACCACTTTTAGGTCTGTGTCCCTAAGGCATTTTAAAAAGAGGGGTGGGGGGGAAGGATCCAGTTGTACAAAAATATTTATAGCAGCTCTTTTTGCGGTGGCAAAGAACTGGAAATAGAGGGGATACCCATCAATTGGGGGAATGGATAAACAAATTATGGTATGTTATTGTAATGGAATATTACTTTGCTATAAGAAATGATGAGCAGGATGATTTCAGAAACCTGGAAAAGCTTATATGAACTGATGCAAAATGAAGTGAGTAGAACCAAGAGAATTTTGAATGTAGTAATAGCAATAGCAGATGATCAACTGTGAATGACTTAGCTATTCTCAGCAACGCAATGACCCAAGACACTTCCAAAGGACTCAGGATGAAAAATGCCTCCAGAGATGGCAGATCGAAGCATATTATTTCACTTTTGGTATTTTTTTTTCATGGTTTTTTTTCCCCCCTTTGGGTATGTGTCTTCTTTCACAACATCACTAATATGGTAGTATATCTTGCATAATGGGACATGTAGAACCTACAACAAATTGTTTACTGTCTCAAATTGTGCAGTGGTGAGGGAGGGAGAGAGAAAATTTGAAACTCAAAAATTAAAAAAAAGAATGTTAAAAATTGTCTTTACATGTAGTCATTTATAAAAATGAAATTGTACCCTAAAAACCTACTGCTCAGTTATAACGTAGGATCACAGTATATCATAGATAGACAGTAGGGGTGTGACCAGTAGGATGGAGGACCAGATACTTTCTCAGATCTTCACAACCTCTCAAGCTGCTCTAAGACATTAAGAACCCCAATGAAGTAACAACATGGTAAATTAACAGTAGAGAAGGCTAATTTCTAATCCTTAGCAATCTCAATCAGCATCCCTTCCTCATCTAGACATTATGTTTGGGTAGGGCTGCCCAAGTTGACTCACTGGCTTGCAACAGTACTCAACTTTCTCTACCTGTCCTCTACCTCTCTGCCTTGGAAAACCAGGAGGCAAAAGCTTGCTCTGACTAGGACCTCAGCATGGCACCATGCTGTGCTACAACAATAGTTAGCCAGGGAACTGAAGAACAAAGGCAACTGGAATAGGATACCAACATGTGTGTGGATGCGCCAGGCCAGAAGCAAAGGCAAAATGTGAATTGCCCTGTAAGAAAGGAGGTTGAGACAACTTTGAGGCCCAGTCCTAGGGACAACTGCCATCGTGGGAGATGGAGTTAGAAAGTAAGTGATAGGGTATGGTGGGGAATGAAATTGCCAAAGATCTCAGGAGGAAGAAAACTCAATTAAAGACCTTGAGCACAAGAAGATAAACCAATTATAAAGATATTATTAACAGAAGGGAAGATGGCCTCCAGATCATCTAAATAAGTTCAAATATCTGTGAATAAATAGTTTAAGGCAAAGGTAACTGAACCAGCACCCGACAAAGCACAGAACTCTGTGGATTCTTGAGATAGCATAATACCAGAGTAGGACAATTTCCCAGGATGGTTTAAGAGAGAAACAAGAATTGTGAAAGCAGAATTTGTGGCCTGAGTACCAAAAATAATTGGCAGAACAGAAGAACTTGAATACAGAGTGGCAAGCTTTAACAAAGAAATATGAGAGAAAGTGGATTGGAAATGCAAATGCAGAGAAGTGAAGGACAATCTGGAAGAAGAGAAACAAAAAGAAATTACTTTAAAAGAAAATGTGATCTCTATACAAGCAAAATATCTCAATACTTGAATTGTTTCTTTCTGGCTGCTTGCAGTATTTTCTCCTTGACCTGCAAAGTCTGGAATTTGGCTACAATATTCCTAGGAGTTTTCCTTTTAGGATTTCTTTCAGGAGGTGATTGGTGGATTATTTCAATTTCTATTTTACCCTCTGATTCTAGAATACTAGGGCAGTTTTCCTTGATAATTTCTTGAAAGATGATGTCTAGATTCTTTTTTTTAGGGTAGTCCAGTCTCTCCTGGATCCATTTTCCAGGTCAGTTGTTTTTCCAATGAGATATTTCACATTGTCTTCTATTTTTTTCATTTTTTTGGCTTTGTTTTATAATTTCTTGATTTCTCATAAAGTCACTAGCTTCCATTTGCTCTAATCTAATTTTTAAGGAATTATTTTCTTCAGTGAGCTTTTGGACCTCCTTTTCCATTTAGCCAATTCTGTTTTTTTAAGGCATCCTCCTCATTGGCTTTTTGGATCTCTTTTGCCATTTGGGTTAGTCTATTTTTTAAGATATACTTTTCTTCAGTATTTTTTGCTCTCCTTTAGCTGTTGACTTGTTTTTCATGATTTTCTTGCATCACTCTCATTTCTCTTCCCAATTTTCCCTCTACTTCTTTTAGTTGGTTTTCAAAATCCTTTTTGAGCTCTTCCATGGCCTGAGACCAATTCATATTTTTCTTGGAGGCTTTGGATGTAGGAGCTCTGACTTTGTTGTCTTCTGGTTGTATGTTTTGATCTTCCTTGTCACCGAAGTAAGATTATATACTCTGATTTTTTCCCACCGTTTGCTGATTTCCTAGCTAATTGCTTGACTTTTTAGCTCTTTGTTAAGGTAGCACTCTGATTCCAGTGTAGAAGGTGTATTGTCCCAAGCTTCAGGGGTTTTGTGCAGCTATTTTCAGAGGTACTTCTAGGTACCTGTAAATTTTCACTTCTTCCAAGGTGGTATGATCAAAGAAGTGTTTACTCCTCTCCTGACCTGTGCTCTTGTCTGTCAGTGACCACAAGCACTCTTTTCTGCCTTAGTCTTATGAGGAAGATTCCTTCTGCACTGCCACCACAAGCTCCACCATGTCAGCGCTCTGCCTCACCCCAGGACTACCACCCAAGACTGTGACCCAAATCTAAGTAGGGCAAAACTAGAGAATCCTGTCTCAGCACCAGCAAAGAAATCCCTGGAATCCCCCTTTGATCAGCTGCTTTATCCCCCCACTATTTGTGGGCTGAGAGCTCCAGAAGCAGTCACTGCCTCTGTGTTGCCACCGCCCTGGGGTTGGGGCTGGACTGTGCTCTTTCACCCAGGTCTGACAGCCCTTTCCTATTAACCTTCTAAGTTGTTTTTGGCATTTGTGGGTTGAGAAGTCTGGAAACTGCCATAGCTGCCAGCGTTTCAGTGCCCTGAGGCCTGCTCCACCCCTATCTGTGCCTCTGCGGACCTTGCTGGACTGTGCTCCTCACTCAGACTGGTGCAACAGACCTTTCCTGTCTACATTCCAGGTTGTCTTGAACTGGTTATTTATTTCACTCTGTCATTTAGCAACCCTAAATGTGCTCTAGAATTTGTTTAGAGTCATTTTTTTACAGGTATATTGGACAGTCACTATATGCTAGAGTGAGGTTTGGGGGAGAGTTCAAGCAGGTTCCTGCTTTTACTTCACCACCTTGCCTCTGTACCCCCAAGCAAAATATCTCAAAGACAGGATGAATAGACAACTAAAGATTATAAATCTCCTAGAAGAATATGACAATTAAAATAAAACCTGAACATCATATTGGAAGAAATAACACAATAAAACTGTCCAGAACTCCTGACCGCAGAAAACAAGATGGCAGATCAAAGAATCCACAAATTGCCTCCAGAAAAAAGAAAATCCTATGCTGCAAACTCCAAGACCACAGAGTGGTGAAATTGAATAATTCCAGCAATAAGCAACGAATTCTGCAGGTGACAAGGACGGACAGCTGAAAGGGACCTTAGAGGTCATCGAATCCAAATCCTTCACTTTACAGGTAAGGGTATGGGACAAAATTCCTTTCAGACTTTGCCCTTTTTAGAACGTGGATGTAGCTTATAAAGAATGTGAAATTTTGAGTGGCCCACATGTGCAGTGGGATAGTTGACCAGGAGCCATAAGTAGAGATCATGGGCTTGCCTCTGGGGTATAGACTGCTTTGGTTGCTTTTTATTTACACACTCATTTACACAGTTGAATGGGAGGGACTTAGAATCTGAAAACCAGGCAATTCCAAACCCTGAGCTATTTGGTGATTATTGGGCAAATGGCCATTTTCTGGTTTACGACCTAGCTTGAAAAGATGAACATTTAGGAAGTACAATGGACAGTCACTACATGCTAGAGTGAGGTCTCTGACCAAAGGGATCCAGTTTTGTGATAGGAAGAGCTGTTGAAGGAAAGGCTAAAGCAAAGGGCATTAGCTTGCCAGAGCAGCCCAGTTCTTTGATTTCTTCTTTATGAGCTAGCAGACTTCATTCCGAGGGAGCAGAATGAAGGCATGAGGAAATCATCTGCTGGTCCTAAGGTAAAGATTCCTGCTCTTTCTGAAAGACCACAAAAATACTGTAGGTAAGAATTTTAGCAGATCCAGAAACTAGAAGTTAGTTCGGTGAAGCAATATTCAAAGGAACAGCCTTCACTGGATACCATGAAACCAAGGTCAGTGGAAGCAGCACACAAACTTCAGTGGTCTGGAGCCCTAGGAAATGTGAAGCGGCAATCTTTGCATGCGCTCTGACCACGTGTTGCTTATGTATGTGCTCCCCTATTTGCGACCTCTATGTGTATATCCACTCTGATGCTTGTGGCAGTGTGCCACAAATGTTTTATCACTGCTTTTATTACTAGGCTATCTGAGTATGGCCTTTTCTTTGAACTACTAATAATGTCTCCTGGCTGACTGTTATTGTTCAGACATCTCAATCCTGTCTGACTCTTCGTGACTCCTTCTAGGGTTTTCTTGTTAAAGAGACTAGAGTTTCTCATTTCCTTCCCTATTTCCTTCTCCAGCTTATTTTCCAAGATGAGGAAACTGAGGCATATGGAGTTAAGTGACTTGCCCAGGTTCACACAGCTAGTTCCTTTGAATAGACTGAATTTAAACCCAGGAAGATGAGTCTCCAGGGCTGGATGTGCTATGGCACCAACTTGCTGCCCTTGACTATTGATAGGTAAATGTTGGTAGAATCTTGTTGGCTCTAGTTTTAGAAGTGCATGCCCACCAAAGCACTTTATTTATTTATTTATTTGGAGGGGGGAAGGCAGAGCAATTGGGGTTAAGTGACTTGCCCAAGGTCACACAGCTAGTAAGTGTGTCAAGTGTCTGAGGCCGGATTTGAACTCAGGTCCTCCTGACTGCAGGGCCGGTGCTCTACTCTCTGTGCCACCTAACTGCCCCCATCAAAGTACTTTGAAACTGAGGGAATCATCTTCCAGGAAACCCAACCAAGGAGTATGACTTGGGATGGTAGCCCAGAGAGGACATCACAGATAGATAAGGAAACTGAGGCCCACAGAAAGACTTCTCCAATGTTCACACAGGTTGTCCAAGTGAGTGGTAGAGGTAGTGTTTAAAACAAGGTCCTCTGACTCAAGATACAATCCTTCTTTTTGCTGCCTCTTTTAACATGCAGACAGTTAAGTACATATATGTTTCTTTGAGGAGGAAGGAGAGAGCCCTAACATGCAAGGGGATCAAGAAAGGTCTTTCATAGGAAGTAGCACATGAGTTCAGTTTTGAAGGCAGCTAGTTATTCTGAGAGGAGAAGAGGAGAAGGAAGTACAGACAGTTCTCTCTTTAAATGAGTGGACTGTTCTGTAGACCTCTACAAAAAGTATAATGTGAATTTGCCCAAGGACATGGGGGAGGGAGAGAGAGAGGGAGACAGAAAAGGCTCCCCACCCCCACCAGGGAAGGGAGCAGGCCCATGGTTCAATGACATGTGAAGGTGAGGGACAGAGAAGTAAGAGCAGGAGGAAGAACATGTTGGGGTCAGAGCCAGCCACATGGGGGTCTGGTGGACTGACAGGAACATGGACAGGAGAGGACAAGCTACAAGAGGACAAGCAGGGCTGGGGACAGACTCATGGCACAGGCTTGGATTGACAGAAGAGACAGACACATGGAAGCCAGACATTCAGCAGGTAGGCAGAGTGGAGCAAAGGTCTCCTCTCTCTGCACCTGAGGTCTCAAGCCAAGCCCTGCCCCTCCTTTCCGCTCCCTCGCACCCATCTGGAGGAAGTGGTGGTGGTCTCTCCATAGTCAGTTCTTCTGATTTCACTTGAAGAGGGTTTTTTTTTTTTTTTTTTTTACTGTTGGTGGTGAGGGTCAGGAACGGAGAGAGAACATAGCACTGTGCAGTAAAGTTAACAAGGGTCTTTTTTTAGGAATACAGGTAACTTTCAGAATTCTTTACCTAAAGTTGTATTTTCATAATGTGAATTTCAATTTCTGTAAAGCGGGAGCTGCCTGTACATTTTAGGCATGAGGGAAAGCTTGTGAAAAAAGCAAAGTGGAGGCCAGTTTTGCTAGATACAGAACTGTGGAAGGGGAGTGATATTTAGTAAGTCTATAAAAATAGGGTGGAGCTACTTTGTGCAAAGTTTTAAATGCCTGCCTTAGGAATATACAATTTAGTCTAGGGGTAATAGGGAGCCACTGACAGGAGTTGTATAAATGGAACTGGGAAAGTGGTGAGTGGGGAAGCAGTTAGATGGTCACTCAGAAAATCAATTTGGAAGAAAGGGGTACCTGAAGAAGCCTAAATATTGATACTTTTAGACAGCTTTGAAATATCCTGATTGTTCCTTTATTGCTTCCATTAGACAGAGAAACATGGTAAGCATGTCTGGGGACAAAGAGGCTTTAATGGACACAAATAGCTGAGACAGTCTCAATGATTCAACCCTTAGGTCACTTCAGTTTTCTCTACTTTCCTTGTGCCTCAGTTTTTCCTCTTCATGCTGAAAAATGGCATTTCGGGTTGACAAAGGATGCACTAGACACTGTCCTTTTAGTGTCCTGACCTGAGCTCACAAAGAACATTTTTCAGTTATCCTTAAAATGACAGAACCATGTCCTATGAGACCTATGACTATAAAAACATCTCTTCCTCTCCTTATTTAATTACTTCAAAAGATCTGTAATTTCACTGATATGGGGGCAACCTGCATTGATTCAAATTGCAACTCTCCTGTGCCACAGTAGATAGGTCTTCATGAACTTCTGAGACCAAGAAAATCTCCACAAACGGGTGGGTAGACATCTGGTGATGTCTTCCTGAACTTAGGCTGGTTATGGTATAGGAGACAGCCCAATCTTTGCCAGGTCTATGCTTTGTCTTTTTAGCTTGGTGAGACATACAAGAATTTGAACTCCATGGCATAACCTTGAAAAACTCAGATTTACCTCTAAGTAATAGTCAATCGACGAGCATTTATTATGTGATTAATTATATACTAGAGACAAAATTGAGACATTTTTATTATATTCAACTGTGGAATAGGAGATGGGTATGCAATATGTTCTTGGATAAGTACATACAAGATATGTACGAGATGAATATGCATCATGTATGTGTGCTGTCTACATACATACACATAGCTGGAAGTGTTATGAATAGCTATTATTTGAGGTCTGGGCTATCTTTGTGGAAAGGAGGAGGGTCACGCAGGTCTAGGTGGGGAGGGGAAAGGTAGACATATTCTGGGACTGAAGGCAAGATAATCTCTCCTATCTCCAAAAGAGGTGTTGAGCTAGGATTAGATCTTTCTACTACCCCTCAAGTATCTCTAGTCTAGGAGTAAAATGTTTAGGGATTCAAAAAGCTGGGAGGATATCCTTTAGCTTACATTCATCAGATTAGCCCCATTCCCACCAAATGTTGCTTATACAAAGGACCATCATGAATTGCAATAGTGAATAAATCCAGAAAACAGAAATTAGAGAAATTCTACAGATTAGAATATACCAAATAATGCACAAAAGTAAGTGAGCTCTTCCTCTGGAAGCAAGATGAGATCTCAGCTCAAATTGAGAAAGAATGGTTGCGGCCAGGAGAGGTCCACTCTCAGTAGATTGTAGTATTTCAAGCCCAGGAGGTGAAGGAACACAACAGGGCTGGCTCACATATGTGTTGATGGTTCTGAGGGCTTTGATCCACCATTTAAAGGTCTCTAGACCTCCTCCTCCCTGGAGCTCTTCTCTCCATGTGAAATGTCTGCAATAAATCAAGATAAATTCTTTATGCATGTTTGCAGGAGTGTGCCCAGGATTCTAGAATTCAACAAGGAATCACATTTTCCTCCACTTATGTGGTAAGAAGTACCCATGACTCTGGAGGAGTGAGGCCGATGACTTTACTAAGTTCTGCCTCATTTAAAACCAATTCACTTGCAAGTCAACATGTCACCTTTTTGATGTCTTTGGTCCTCTTTGAGAATGAAGGAGGAGTAATAAGGAGTACAAAACTGTTTCTCCACAAAACCACCTCAGGCTTGGGCAAAAATAGCTACAAATACAACACGATTTGATGGGGTCACTAACAACTGAAGGATTTCAGAAAAGTCTCTTGAAGGAGGTAACATTTAAGCAGAGTTTGAAAGGATCCAGGGAAGCAGGGAGAACATTCCAGCATAGCAAACGGCCTGTGCAATAGCATGGGATTCGTCACTTTCACTGCTGCGGCCCAAGTTCCATTCCCAGTCAGGGAACCAAAACTGAAGAAGTTTAAGAAAAATGATGGTAGGTAGGGAACCATATATTTCTAGGGGTGCTTGAGACCCCAAAACACCAACACACCAGGTCCTGCTGAAAGAATTTGACTCAAACCTTCTTAGCCAAAGAAAAAGACAAAGTTTATTAAGGATTAGCTATATTGGTCAGATCCTCAAGCCACGCCATAGGCTAGACTCTTAAGGAATCTGTGTGCCTTTTTGGAAGCCAGATGAGATTTATGTACAGAAAAGATTGTGGGAGGGATTGAGGGGTGGTCTGGGGTGACTAGAGAAGGGGTTTAGGGAGGGTCTTGAGGAGGAGTCCAAGGATGAGGTCAGACTCCAGGATCTAGGAGGAGGTCAGACTCCAGGAACCAAAAGAATGGGATTAAGAGGGGGAAGTAGCTGAAGGCATGCATATTGATAGTATCAAGGTTAGGAAGTAACTGAACAATAAAGGGCAAGGCTAGGTAGAGATTTGGGCCTAATTATAATGTAAGGTTATAGCCTCAGGCCAAGGCCGGATCAAACTGGGAAGATTCAAGGAGAGTTCAAAGTAGGGGTTTCTTCCAGGGCCTATAGACAAATGGGCCTTTTTGGTTTAGGGAAAAAGGTTTCCGTTTGGGGCCTGTACCCTATCAGGATGATGTATATGGAACGGTAAGCAGTTCTGTTCATTTGGAGCATGGCATGAGTGATAGGGAATAACACGTCATCAGCCTGAAAAGATAGGCTGGAGCCAGACTGGGAAGGGTTTTAAGGGTCAAACTAGAGAGTTCATAGCTTTCATAATCCTGAGGGTGATTATCCAGGAGATAGCATAGTACAATTGAAAAAGCTCTCGCTCTGGGGTCAGAGGAGCCAATTTCACTATGTGACCACGAGCTAGTCACCTCATCTCTCTGGGCTTCAGTTTACTCATCTATAAAAATTGGGCTAGAGGGCCCCTTGTAGTTCCTATGATTCATCAGGGAGCCACTGAAGCTTCTCAGGAAGTGGAGTGACATAGTCAGACTTCCGCACAAGGTTGTGCTGGACCCAGCTCCTATTGGGAAAGCCAATTGTTAAATTTCCAGTGCGAGCATTTACCTTTGAGAAATGGGCAAATCCTGCAAACCTTAATTTATTGGTTTGTTGATAGTCTAGGCCTGGGGTGGGGAACCTGTGGCCTCAAGGCCACACGTGGCCCTCTAGATCCTCAAGTGTGGCCCTTTGACTGACTCCAAACTTCACAGAATAAATCCTTTTATTGTGACCTTGAGGCTGCAGGTTCCCCGCCCTTGGTCTAGGTTTAAAAAAGTGTTGGAGAAAATGCTGATAATCCAAATTACACTTAAAAATATGTCGTGCTTTTCAACAACTGGCTTTGAGAGCCAGTTGCTAAATATTTATTTACCAGCACACCCCTGCCTGCAGTCCAGTAATATCGGTTTGGCAGCTCTATGGAGAATGCATTGGATATGGGAGAGATTGAATGCAGAGCCAGCCCATTGCAAAAGTTCAAGAGAGAAGCCATGAGGGTCCGAACCATAGTGATTGTGTTAGTAAAGAGAAGATGTGATCGATGTTGAGGAGATGGACTCTATGACTCTTGGCTGCTGATTGGATCTGGAAGTGAGTGACAAGTTGGGGATGACCCCAAAGTTTTTAAGTTAGGTTACCTGAGGTAGGGTGGTTCCTTTAATGCAAATAGGGAAGTTAGGAGGAGGGATAAATTGAGAAGACAACAAATTCTGTTTTAGGTGTGTTGAGTTTGAGGCATCTGAGGAGGACTTCAGTGAAAGTCCCTCCCACCTTCTCCCAAGGACTCAGATGGGGGGAGTAGGGAAAGTATGTGTTTGGGGTCTGAGAATGCCAGAAAAGCTACAACTATAAAAAGATGTTGCTGGCATCTGTCCAAAGTTATTTTTTAAACTTGCTTCTGTGTCCATTTGCACAAACCCGATAAATTTCCTGGATTTATATAATAGCAGCCAAATTTTATATATAATATTATATTATATATTTTATATAATATGTTATAAAATATATAATATTATAATGTATTATATAATAACATAATAATTTGTAGCCAACTTTTATTTTGCTTACATAGCTATAGTGTTTTTAAGATTTGCAAAGCCTTTACATATATTCTCATTTTATCCTTACAATCATGCGAGGTAGGTGCTATCACTGTCTCCATCTTACAAATGAGGAAACTGAGGCTGAGAGTGGTTCTGTGACTTGGCCGAAGATAGTGTGCGTCTGAGGCAAGATTCAGAGTCAGGTCTTCCTGACACCAAGTCCAAAGCATTGTGCCACCGATCTGCCACAGCTCTTTTAAATTCTCTTTGTAGTGTTGAGTACTATCTTTAAACTGTTCAGACAGGGACATTCAGAGTTTCTGGGAAATTTAGTTAAGCCTATGAAGAATGTTAACTTCTCTCTGGAGATTCTCTCTTCAGCTTCCTGCCCTTCCCCCAACATTGCTAGTTGCAGTACAAGTATGACATCAGGGTCACATTGGTGATGAAATCTTGGGTAATTCTCTAGGCAATTAAAATAATAATGGCTCCCTGTCTCTGTGGGGTTCAGCTCTGATAGATCTCAGGGAGAGATCCTTGGGAAGATAGCATTTGTTTATCAGTTCTCTCCGGCTCTAGGCACAATTCAGTTGTCTGTATACAGATTCAGGATTCAACTGACTTTTTCAAAGAACTGCTGTATCTGCAGAAGAATTTGAGCTGAGTAGCAGCGACCCTCCTACTTCTCTGCTTTGCCAAGTAATTCCTTAGGAATGACTTTCCCATGCCTACTTTCTCAAATGGCACCCTTCCTGTCTGTAGAATTATTAGCGCAAGGAGAAAACACTGGAACCACTGGATTTGGGGTTCAAATTGTGGAAGTATTTTCAAGGATAATTTATCTCATCTGACTCACTGTGCTCCCATCCGTTGTGAAAGTGGGGACTTGTAAAATTTTAGCAGTCAATCAATAAAACGTTTAATTAGGATCAGAGCAAATAACAAAGTAACAGGGAAACAACTGCACACATATTTCCAAGTTGGTGTAGCCTCAGCCCTTATTTTCTGTCTGAATGGTTTGGAAGCAAACTCCTCCAAGACTCACGGCTCTGGAATGGGGACAATGGAGATTTTAATACAGACTGTCTAGCCATTACCATTTGAAACCTACTCCCTCTGGAATCTTCTGCCTACTTTCTAATTCTGACTCTCCACATAGTTCCCCACTTGGCTGGTCTCGTGCACTAATTGGCACTGTGGTCGTAGTCATCTCTGTGCTGTCTCCATTTGTCTTTCTTCCTCATCAACCCAACAGCTGCAACTATTTTTTTTTCTCTCTCCTTCTAGCTGTTGTCTCTTTATGCAGTCTCCCCTTATGCCAAGCCTAGTCTCACGGCACTCCGAGGCATTCTGGGAAATGTAGTCTTTACTTGGGTATTCCTCTGGCACAAGTATCCATTTAGCTTTTTCTGACCTTCATAAAAATAATATAAATAAGCTGTTCTTTGAAATGACCACAGTCTGAAATGCATAAGCTACTTCAGAGCATAAAATGCTTTACCCACAATCAGATCATCATGCGTAGATTCAAAATCTGGTAAGATTAAAACTCAAGAACCCCTGAAATAGGAACTTGTGCCCCCCAGCAAATAATTTCCCACCAACTTACACTCCTCGGACTGGACTGTGTCCAAGAAACCTCATCATCAGGAAATTCATTATATATTGTGAGATTTGCATCAGTTTTGGTAATCAGACCTCATCTGTACCTTCTGCTCCTCTAATTGGAGGACTGGAGGGTGGAATAAAAAATTCCTCCCAATGCTGCCATTTAAAGAGGGCTCCCAGGCCAGTCATCTCATCATTTCTCACCAGCTTGCACTCTTTGGTTAACTCCCCATCCCCCCTTCCCAACACCTTTCAGCTTCTTTTTGAGTGTTGTGGGTTGTTTCCCCCCATTAGACTATGAGTTCCTCAAGAGTAGGAACTGTCTTTTTTTTCTATTTATGCTTTCTATATTATTCTATAGAATGCTTTATAAATATTTATTGACTGACTGATAAAAAGCAAAGCATCATTTACACCAAAATATTTATAGCAGTGCTGCTATAGCACAGAACCAGAAACGAAGTGGATTCTTATCAATTGGAGAATAACTAAGCAAACTGGTACATGAATGTAATGCAATATTACTGTATTGTAAGAAGAAATGTAATGAATATAAAAAAATGGAAAGACCTACATGAACTGATACAAAGTGAAGTAAGCAGAGCCAGGAAAATAACATGCACAGTGACTACCACAATGTAGATGGGAAGAACAAACACTATAAAGCAATAGAAAATGAATGTTGTGAAATTATAAATAACAAAGTGGGCCCCGAAGAACATATATGAGAAGATACCTACCCTCACTCCTTTGTAGCGTCCATGAACGTGGAATATTGCATGAGTCAGATTTTTCTATAGATTGCTCAATTTTGCTGAATTTTTTTCTCTCCTTTTTCTTTAAAAAAATTCTTTGCTATAAGGGATGACTCCTTGGGAGGGGGAGGAGGGAAATCTAGGCATGGTAAAAACAAAAGATATAAATAAAAGTCTATTTAAAAAGAAAAGAAATTTTTTTTAAAAAAGGAATTGACTTTTGACTTGGTTGGAACATGTTTTTTTTTTTCCTGCTTGATTTATGATTCCCTGAAGAGAAAATCCTTTAGGGCTAGGCTAAGAGTGAGAGAAGGAAAACTGTATTTATAAGATCAGGCCATCCTAATAACCTATCAATTATTACATACCTACAGCTTGCCAGGCATTATGCTAGGCTCTGGGGATGAAAAAAGGAAAGGGAAGTGGTCCCTGCCCTCAGAGAGCTTCTAGTCTAGCTGGCAAAGACATGTCTATATAGAGAAATATACAAAATAGAAGATAATTTGAAGAGTGGGTAGGGGAGGTTCAGGAAAGGCTTCATATAGGAGATAGGGCTTGAGCTGAACCTAGAAGGAAATCAGAAATTCTAAGAGATGGAGATGAAGAGGGAGTTCCATTTCAGGCATGGAAGACAGTCAATACAAAGGTCCCATTTCTATAGAAGTCTCTTATGTCAAGAGAATAGGGAATCTATTAGATATTCTTAATGGGACACAGATCATTTCCATATAGCTGTCCTTACAATTCATACTTAAAGATCTGCCCATCAAAGGAGGCAAAGTTCTAGAAGGTGAATTCCTTTCTTTGGTGCTTTGAGTACTTTAGAGGAAAGGAAGCATATGAATCCATTGAAAAATAGTCGTTGTCAAGCTTTTTTGTCTGCTGTGCCTGTATTTGGCGCTGGTATGGATATGGAGCAGAATTAGATGAGTAAAATTCCCTTCTTTGAGATAGGCAGCTCGTACAGAATGCCAAGACTTGTGTAAGAGAAGGTCTCTTTCGGTTCTGTCTGTGAGCTTATGATCCTAGCTTCATGGCTTACCTAAGATTCTAGGAGTGGTGAAAGACCCATAATCAGAACCCATGTCTTATGACTCAAATCCAATACTTCTTTACATTACAATGAGAATGGGAAAAAACTACTACTACATTATTAACAGATTCCAGCTTTCAATGGTTTCCCTATACATACATACATGCATGCATACATATACACACACATATATATATTATACACACACACACACACACGCATTCAAGGAAACCTACTCCCATGCATATCATCGATAGGAATCAACCATCTAAAAATGCTAACAGAGAATATGTCTGACTTAGTTTCTGTCTGCACTGGGTTTTTGTTTTTTTTCCTCTTTTTTCCCCCATGCATCTGTTTGGTTACCAAGATAAGGTATAATAGCTTTGCTGGCATTGTATCTCACAAAGCCTATTGTCATGTTAATTTATGTCATAGAATGCCAAAGGGCTTAGATCATAAATGTCCATTAGAGAGATAAGAGGAATGGAGATTAAGATCTGAAAGGGAAAAATAAAACCACAACTCAGAAAACTTTTTTCTTGCTTTCTCATAAAAACCAATTTTCCATTGGCCTTTTCTTATGGTCTTGCCCTGCTAATCAATGACAGAACTGAATACAGACAAGGTTTTCCAAAAAAAAAAAATACACTTAAGCTATAAAGTGAGAAATATAACTATTAATGAGTTCCTTATCACTGGACATATTCAAAATAGAGGCTAGAGTGTGCCTGTGCTCGCCATGACAAAAACTTTCATTTTTTTGTCCTTTGAGGTTTCACAACTCTCTGAGATATGTAAAACAAATATATCCATTTTACAAAGTAAGAAAACTGAGGTGAAGATCTTGTCCCTAGTCAATGAAACTCAGATATTGTCTTTCTGACTCTTTGTGAGTGTTGCAGGGGATGTGCCAGATGGAGTCTAAGGCCTCTTCTAATTCCAGGCTTCTAGGATCATTTGCATACAGTTGTGTTTATGGGGTCCTGGTGAGGCCCAGAGATCCCAGCATTTCTGTGAGTTCCTCCTCCCATTTCTACAACACTTTGCCACATTCTTACATTAGCCAGCCTTTAAGGACTCTGGTTGCATCTTGGGTCTTAATGGTTTCATCTTTTACTTTGTGTAACATTTGAGCAGATATTGAAGGTAAATAACTGTGGTTCTCCTTTGCTTCAATTAGTAATAATAGTATTTAGATGCAGTCCCACTAAAATTCCAAGGATGATCCAAATTCTTCTTACATTTTAGAGTTTTGTTGACTTCAACTTTGAGGAAAACTAGACAAAAAATTGTCTAGTCAATTTAGTCACCTCAAAATCAAATTGCATATTTGCTTTAGGTTTTTTCACTAATCTATTTCCACAACTACGATTTAAATATCTGTCTGTCTTTGTGATGACTTCATAATTAGCCATATTCATTTGAACAAAGGGCTGCCTAATATGACTTGAGGGAAAGAAGCCTTTGTCATAAAATATCCAGAACTTTTGTGTTCAGTTCAAGTATTGCATTTTCAGGAGGATATGTTGGGTTTGGAGTCAGAAAGACCTAGGCTGAATCTGTCCTCAGAGAGCTGGGCAAGTCACTTAAACACGCTGTCTGTGCCTTAATTTCCCCATCAGTAAAGTGGAGATAGCAATAGCACATACTTCCCAGAGTTGTTGTGATGATGCCTATAAAGCAGTTGGAAATCATAAAGTGCCTATCAACATCGGTTCTTGTTGTAATGGAATTTGACACTTTGGGATCTACGAATCCCCTGACATAGGTAGATCATGGGCCCTTCATAACTTCTCGTTCAGTTTGATTCCTGTCCATGTTTTCCCATAAATCCTGCCCAATGTGCTAGAGGCCTTCTTGGGTTCTACGAGTATCTTGGGAGTTCCAGTATATACTCCAGCTGCCCACCTATTGTCTCATTCTTGTCTATTTGATGGGGTCACCTCTTGTTCCAGTCATCTTTGATATAATTATCTTTTATGCCACTTTTCAAGCGTAACGGTATTTATCTTGGTCCCTTAGTCTCTGGGGAGGAAAGGGAGATTTAGATTTACTGTTTAGCTCAGTTTCTATATAGCACAGTCCCACCAAGTTCCAAGCTCCCTTGGGCTTGTACCCTTGGCTTCTCAGGGCTTGCTTCCCTGCTAGGCTGGCAGCAACATCTGACCTAGAATCCTGTCTCCAAAGTTGCCATGGTTCAAGCTACCAGGTCTGGGGACTCTGACACTTGTACATACACCTGAGAAGGGCAAACAAAACAGATTAAAACCCCATGTTCATTTTGAGTGGGGTTATGGAGAAGGGGTCAGTCCTCTCCCCTTTCCTTTTGCCAGCTTAGTTCATGGTGCTATGGTGTGGGTGAACAGGAAGCTGCCAAAAAAGAAGGAGGCTCTCCCAGTCTGGTAGTTTTAAAGACACAGCCTGTAACAGTTATGCAACCAATGGAGAGTGGCTGTTCTCAGCCATGTGGTAGGAGGGCGATAGGATATCTTCTCCTAGAAGCAGGTTTCTGCTGTCTCCCACATAGGTACCTCCATCTTATGTGATCTGGGACATGTTCAGTAAAACCCCTTTACATAAGAGCAGATGATGCTGGACAACACACTTACCACCAATGGCCCTTTGGATTTTTGCCGTCTTAATTTTGAAATCACAGCATCTCATGGTTTATAAGCATACATACGGCTTTACTTGGGGAAGATTGAGGTAAAAGTAAGAGTCTTCTGTAGGGGCAAGCCCAGTAGCATCAACGATTGCATTGCTTCGGTTCCTCAGATACAATCCAGAGAGTTCTCCCCTTCTACCTCCTCATCTTTGTTTTTAATCGCTCGTTTATATATGAGCAATGCTTGTTTAAGATAAGTTCATGGACTAGCTTGTGCTGCCTATGTCACAATTGGGGCAACATAAATTCTTAATCCACTTTGTTTTTCCATTGTGGATGGTCACATGGATCTTCTGAGTTACCATTAATTTCGTTGAGGAGGCTTCATAGTGTTCTCTGACCTGATGCGAACAGGACAGTGTCATCTCTGAATAGGTGCACTTCAGTAACCTTACAATCAGTAGAAGATACCTTTTCTACTTGAACCTTACATAGGACGTCTTCCGTGATGCTGGTGGCCATCTTGGTTGGTTTCAATACTCAGCAGGCTATCGAATAGATTAAACCCTGAAGTTGTGTTAGGCCATAAAATAGTATAAGAGAAAGAAAAACAAGAAACGACAACAGATGATTTGATTCTGAAGTCAGAAGACCTGGGGTTTGAGGTCAAGCTCTGACACTGACTGGTTGTAGAACTGTAGGAAAAGTTAGTGTCTCTCAACTTCAGTTTTTGTTTTCAACTCTGAAATGAGGTTAATGATAATGATACCATCTAATTCACAGGGTTGCTGTGAGGAGAGTAATCCATATCCCAGAAACAGGGGTAAAGGGAGTGAATAAGCATTTATTAAACAACTACTATGTGCCGGACACAGTGCTGAGTACTTTATAAATATTGTCTCATTTGATCTTTAAAACAACCCTAGGAGGTAAGTGCTGTTATCATCTTTATTTTACAGTTGAAGAAACTGAGGCAGATTGAGATGAAATGATTTGGCCAGGATCACACAGCCAGTATGTCTGAGGCAGGATTTGAACCTAGGTCTTCCTGACTCCAAGGCCCAGCAGTTGTATCTATTGTGCCACCTAGCTTCTTGTTCTAGGTTTACAAAGGCTGGATTCAGTCTTGGGGCCTTGTCATCAATCTCTCTTTAGTTCATATCCCCCTTAAACTTCCCCCTGTGAACATCGTAATTTGTCTCTTTTTGTCCCTACCCAGAGTCCTCTCTGGTAACGAGAGAATATAGTTACTGTCTGGGTTTCTATAGATGTCAGTAAAAGGGGTTTCATGTAATCACTTAGTCTCACAATGTTTATTAGATATAGAACAGTCTTTGTATCATGTTGCAGAAAAATGCAAAACCATGAAGGACTCATAGGAACTATTTAATAATCAAGGATACCTCTTTCTTTCTTCTGTGATCAATTCTACCTTCCCTTTCTCCCTGCCGGGGACAGTTCTCCAGATTCACAGTAACACTCTGTGGTTCAGATTCCCTACGAAAGGAAGCATATTTGATACAGATATACAGAGATACAGATGATCCTTCATCCTCTGGTGACCCACTCTCTGCCTTGGCCACCTGTTCAACTTTCTGTACTTAACTTAAGGTTTTGGGCCCCCCCAAAAGAGAATTTTGCACTGGGGATTACTCGAAACTCAATCCTTTTTTTGTAATTGGACCAACGCAGTTCACATAACTCACAGGTCTAGGTTTCTGTGTCTCATTTCCTTACTACCTCCAGCTCCAAGGCCATATGATTATTCCCCTCCTCTCTAAGAGACCAGACCCAGGAATTCTCACATCTCCACTACTGTCCCCAGTTTCTGCCATCCCTTATACCATATATTACCTCCTCTGCTGGGGCCACACTGTTCTACCCTGAAGGAACTCCTTGGACACTCTGCCACTGTTTCTCCAAGGATGCTATCTCTGGGGACATTACAAGGAGTTCCCTTCGTGACTGCATGGGAGCACATGCTTTTGCACGCTTTGGCCCTCAGGGACTTGAATGAGCTATGAGAGCTGGGAATGTGTTTGTGAACTCTTAGTTCAGCTCAGTTCAGCTGTGCTCTCTTTTGCTTTTGTCTGGTCCTCTGATCTCTGTCAGATCTGGCTGCTCCTTTTTAGAGACGGAGAATGAGGCTCTCATATTCAATGGCCATGACTCAATCCACCCCAACTGTGGTTTTAGTGTGGATTAATTAACACCTTCTATAGTGGTATGTCTTCAAAAGGGAGAACAAAGGCATGAATCCTTTAACCTTGTTAGATTGACCCAGCAATCTGTACACATGCTTTCCAGGGGATATCCTTAATTAGCTCAACAAGGTTGTCCATAATTTGTGCAAGAACAGTCTTCATTCTCTGTATAGGTCTAAATTGTGTTAACGATAATATGATGAAACAGAATTAGACCTCTATAATCAATGTAGTTCAGTTTCCTGGTGTCGAATTCCAACCCTCTACTCCCCTTCGATGCCGATGGTGCCTTGAGGGTTTTTAACTTTTTGGGGCTATGGATCTCTTTGAGAGTATGGTGAAACCTATGGACCTTTTTCAGATTAATCTTTTTACATAA
Source organism: Phalanger gymnotis (assembly GCA_028646595.1). Lineage (NCBI taxonomy): Eukaryota > Metazoa > Chordata > Mammalia > Diprotodontia > Phalangeridae > Phalanger > Phalanger gymnotis. Next base: position 267,492,348 of record CM053624.1, on the reverse strand, counting down.
ATAAAACAAAATATGTGAGATTACAAAGGAAACCAATTATATTGAAATTAAGATGTCATTTCCCCCTCTCCCCCCATCTATGTTAACCGTTCCACTGAAATCTCATGGACTCCAGTTTAAGAACACCTGCTCTACCAATTACCATCCTGTGGCTTTTTTCCTTAACCTAGAACTGGAGTTCTTTGTCTTTTTTGGGTCTTGGACCCCTTCTGGTTAAGCCCATGGACCCCTCAGAATAATGTGGTTTAATGCATAAAATATAATACATAGAATTACAAAAGAAATCAATCATATTAAAATACTTTAAAAAATCACTTCATGGACCCCAGGTTAAGAACCCTTAACTAAATAACTCTTGTTCTTTTCAAATTCACAGCTTTTTCCCAATCAAAGCTCATATCTGCTGATCTTCTGCCCAAGATAATTCACGCTGTGAGATTTCCATCAGTCCTCGCCATCTTTCCCAACATTTTTTCATACAGGTGAAGTAGTCACAGGCAACCTTGGAAGGGAGAACAATTTTCAGAAGGGCAACGGGCACCTTGCAGCTTAAGGGATTTTTTGTTGTTTTTGCTTTTTATGACTAGGCAGCATGGAGAAGTAGAGTCCGAAAATCAAAATTCGGAGTAAGGAAGGCTAAGCCTAAGTTAAATCTCCTCACACAACTGTGGGTTAATCACTTGGGCACTCTGAGCCTCATTCTTTATCTGTGAGATGAGGATAATAGACTACCTGACCTCACAGAGTGTTCAAATACCATATAAATGTAACTCACTATTGTTATTATGGAAGCGGCCCATTGTTTATATACACAAATATGTACACTTCCCCAATCTCCTGTTAAGTCAGTTTTCTGATCTCTGAGTCATCATTGATCCAAAGTGAAGGCCTGGGTCAACTGCCTTGATCTACCTCTGCCCTGCTTCTGTGGGTGGAGGGCAGTGAGGGGCAGCTTTTGTAGTCAGGCTTTTTGGTCTACTCTGAAGTTTGGGTGGTTTCACTTTATTGTAAATAAACCAATGCCATCTGTTATCATGTGTGCACTCAGTCGGTGCGCCTAGAATTCATGGTCAATTAAACAAACACAAGGAAAAGAAAATCCTGAAATTTTGACAGATTTACTCAGCCATTGTGCTATTTGTGTGGGTGCGGTCACAGCTCCAGGGCTGCCAGTAGTTGTTTAAATGGTTTGCTGGTTCCCTCCCTCCCCACCCCCCACTCACACTTTTCTACTTCCCTGGTGTTGAGGGAGAAGCCATGGGAATAGACAGGAAGCCACCTGCCATTCTCAGAGATAGAGGCTGAAATTGAGAGGGAGGCCCAGGCTGCTGGCTCTTTGCTGGGACCTAGGGACCTTAGAACACAAGCTGTTCTGGAATCTCTTGGTGAACTCCCTGTCTGTTAGCAGTTTATGCTGGGCTTATGTTTACTTTCTTTTTTTTTTTTTGTTAAAGGAAGAAAGAGTTTATTGCAGTAGGCATATTTCTCAAGAGTTGGAGCCAAAATTCCCATAGAATGTTTATCTTCATTCTCATCATAGACATGCATACATTTGCAGAATGCTCAGAACATTCTAATGTGCCAACATCGCACTCACCGTGGTAGAGTTGCCTGGGATCTGGAGCCCATTGTGAGTGGAGGTGGATTTCCCAATCTTTGAGAAAACCTGGTTGCTGTAGCTGCTACCACTGCTATACACCTACTTCTTCTTTCTTCTCAATTTTCCTTGAGGCCCTGATGCAAGAAGAAGGAGGCATATCTACTGACTTGGTTGTCTAGTATTTCAGGGCATCACCTTCTTCTTAGATATTCTGAGGTGCTGCCTCTTTTACATCAATGGTAATTCTTGTTGAAATACTGTTCCTGTCTTTTTTTTATTATTTTTTAAAAATTTTTTTAATATGTTTAGTTTTCAGCATTGATTTTCACAGGCGTTGGAATTACAAATTTTCTCCCCATTCCCCCCCCCCCACTCCAAGATGGCATATACTCTGGTTGCCCTGTTCCCCAGTCTGCCCTCCTCTCTGTCCCCCCATTTGCCTCCCATCCCCCTTTCCCTTCCTTTCTTATAAGGCAAGAAAAATCTCTATGCCCCATTGCCTGTGCATCTTATTTTCTAGTTACGTGAAAAAAAAAAAGAAAACTTTTTTACTTTTGGACATCTATTATTTTAAAACCTTGAGTTCCAAATTCTCTCCCCTCTTCCCTTCCCATCCACCCTCCCTAAGAAGTCAAGCAATTCAACATGGGCCACATGCGTATCATTATGTATAACCCTTCCGCAATACTCATGTTGTGAAGGACTAACTATATTTTGCTTCTTCCTAACCTATCCCCCTTTTTGAATTTTCTCCCTTGACCCTGTCCCTTTTCGAAAGTATTTGTTTTTGATTATCTTGTTCCCCATCTTCCTTCCCTTCCATCATCCCCCCTTTTTTTATCTTCTTCCTCCTTCTTTCCTGTGGGGTAAGATACACAACTGAGTATGTATGGTATTCCCTCTTCAGGTCAGATCTGATGAGGGCAAGATTCACTCATTCCCCCT
>CM053624.1:267440026-267489303 GCA_028646595.1 Phalanger gymnotis | reverse complement strand
TTGTAGGCTCTATGACTTTGTTAACTTCTTCTGGCTGTATGTTTTGGTCTTCTTTGTCACCAAAGAAGGATTCCAGAGTCTGAGACTGAATCTGGGTGTGTTTTCGCCGCCTGGCCATGTTCCCAGCCAACTTACTTAACCATTGAGTTTTTCAGGGGGGTATGACTGCTTGTAGACGAAAGAGTTCTATGTTCCACACTTGGGCGGATGCGCTGCCTCACCAGCACTCCTCCTTCCCCAAGAACCCCCTCCTTGGACTGGGCTTAAATCTTCCTCTTCACTTCTGCTCTGATCAGCCACTTAATTCCTCCCACCAGGTGGGCCTGGGGCCAGAAGCAACTGCAGCCCTAGTTCTAAAGCTGCTCCACCTCCACTGCCCCAGGGGCGTGGCTGAACCGCAAACTCAGTCCCGCAGCTTTTCCCACTAACCTTCTCTGTTGTCTTTGCTCTTTGTGGGTTGAGAGGTCTGGTAGATGCCACAGCTCAGTAATTCAGGATGCTAGGGCACTCTCTGCTTGGCTCCTGGTCTGGTCGGTCCGTGGTCACTGCGCACGCTGGGCTCTCCTCCTCGCGGCTCCCCTCCCCTTGGCTGGGAGCTGGGAGCTCCGTGCGGGACAGACTTTACCCAGAGACCATCCAGGCTGTACTGGGCTGGAGTCCTGCTTCCCTCTGCCACTTTGTGGGTTCTGCAGCTCTAGAATTGGTTCAGAGCCATTTTTTTATAGGTTTTTGGAGGGACTTGGTGGGGAGCTCACGCCAGTCACTGCTTTCCAGCTGCCATCTTGGCTCTGCCCCCTTATGTTTACTTTCTTCTGTCTAGTCTTGAAAGCAGTCATGGCATTGACCGACTGGCTGATTTCCAAAGCTCTCTGGGGTGGTCTAGGGTAGGCTCCCTCGAGCCATCTTGATCTAGAATTGTGATCCCAGAGGTAGTCATTGCTCAGTGTTGTGAACACAGGTCAGGCTTATGCCCTACCTGGATAGTACTACGTGTTGAGAATAATCTTGAGGTCCTCAGGCCTTTAATTGACTTGGTCCTTTCCAACCATATGACACAAGATTGAATGATGCTGCTTCCCTTCTTCTTCCTCTTATGGAAGCCCTGGAGACAAAAGAATATTTTTCCACCTTCTTAGCCAGACTTGGTCATGGTATGAATCAGGACAGTGTGCATACAGCTCATGGGACCATAGATTTAGAGTGGGAAGCGACCTTGAAGATTATATAGTTCATCTTCCATTGGACAGGTTAAATAGATCAAGATCTTACATGTAGCAAATAACAGATCCAAGTTTTGAACACAGGGCCTTTGATTGTAAACTCAGGCCCTTTCCCATTCTGCCCTGTAGCCTTATAGTTTTGGACGTGAGGTGTCAAACATACTGGCCACATACAGCTGACAACACTCCAGCATTTTACTTACATTACAATGTAATTGGGAAGTATTTAATAAAATAAATAAAAATACAATAAAATGTGCATAACATTAATGTGTGGTTTTCTAAGTCAATATATGGCTTGCAGGAATCTTTATGTATGGTTTAGTGGTTCTGTTTTTATTTCAGTTTAATATCATTCTTTTAAAGAACTTTAATTCATTCTACTTCTTGTGAATGTATAGAAATTGTTAGAGGATACCCACCACTGAGATCTGGACCATCACCCCTTCCCCCTGTAGTCCTTTCTTTCTTGTGATTGTGCCCACCTTTTTCTGTACTGGAACTAACACTAGACAAAGAATCAGTATATGAGGATTAGAATCCATCCTCTGGGTTCCACGTACTAGCCACGTGACCTTGGAGGTTACTTGACTCCTTCTAAGCCTCAGTTTGATTCAAAGAACATTTCTTAAGCATGTGATCTCTTAGGACCAAGTTCAAATCCTGGCCCCTCTGCTTACTCCTACCCACTGAAGGTTGGGCAACTTACTTAATTCCTATGGGCTGAGTCAGTTTCCTCATTTGTGAAATGATGGAATTGGATTCTGTAGGTTGATTTGGAACTGTGCCCAAAGGGCTACAAAAGTGTGCATACCTTTGACTCAGCAATATCCCTACTAGGTCTGTGCTCCAAAGAGATCAAAGAAAAAGGAAAGGACCTATAATATGTAAAAATACTCATAGCAGCTCACTTTGTGGTGGCAAAGAATTGGAAATCTAGGGGATGCCCATCAATTGGGGAATGACTGAACAAGTTGCGGTATATGATTATGATAGAATACTATAGTGCTATAAGAAGACAAGCAGTATGCTTTCAGAAAAAGCTGGGAAGACTTACATGAACTGATGCAAAGTGAAATGAGCAGAACCAGGAAAACACTGTACACAGTAACAACAGTAACATTGTATGATGATCAACTGTGAATGACTTATCAATTCTCAGCAATACAATGATCTGAGATAATTCCAAAGGACTCATGATGAAAAATGCTGCCCACCTCTACTGAAAGAACTATGGAGTCTAGATGCAGATTGGAGCATACTTTTTATTAAAAATCTAAAATTATTATTTATTTGTTTAAATAAAAAAAAACCTTTATCATTCTAGTTTTTTTGGTCTGTGTTTTCATTTGCAACATGACTAACATGGAAATGTTTTGCTTGACTGTACAGGTATAATCTGTATAAAATGGCTTGCCTTTTCAAGGAGCAGAGAGGGCAGGGAGGAAGGGACTATGGAACTTGAAAATTAAAAAAAAAGAATGTTAAATGTTTTTGTTTACATTTGAGAAAAATAAAATAAAAATTAAATGTTAAAAAAGAAGAAATGATGGGGTTGGACTAGATGACTTTTCCAGCTCTAAATCTATGCTTTTTTGGCTTCCTGACTGACCATAGCTGCAGGCAAGGCATTAGGATATCGAAGGTGAAAATGAAAACATCCCAGCCTTTCAAGCAGCTTACTATATTCTACTAGAGGCTGTGATGGGGTTGATTGTGGTAGTATGTGATACGACACACACACACACACACACACACACACACACATACACACACACATATAAAAGTCTATCCAATGTAATCTCTTGTTAGGAAGCTGGGAGCCCTAACAACTTCTGGAGACCAGGCAAATTCTCATGTTGCACATGGCACCTAAGCTTAGCCTTAAAGGGAGCTAGGGAGACAAAGAGCTGAAGGTAAGGAGGGTGGGGGTTGCAGGAATGGGAGAGTCTATGCTGAGGCTATGAAATAAGAGAATGTAATACCTGTGGAATGATAAGTAGGATGCTTTGGTTGGAACATAGAGTGTGTAAGGGGAAATAATGTGAAATAAAACATAGAAAGAAATTGGGGCCAGATCTGGCAGAGCTAGACCTGGTGCTGGAAGGAACCTTAGTCGTCAGCCAGCCAATCCTCCTCATTTCAAAAAAGGAAACTACAAACCCAGCTGTTGCTTCAAGAATATTATTAAGAGTCTCCTTCTTGGAACTCCTTCCATCACATAAAATAACGTGGTTGCTTCTTTTCTTCCCTTGTTTTGTATCCACATTTGCTCTGCACTTACCTCTCCTGTCTCCATTTCCCATCAATATCTATGGAGTGTCTTGAAGCTTTAATAACTTTAAATTGCACTAAAATTTGGGACACCCTTTGAATGGCACCAGGAGGGCTTAACTTTGATTGATAACTTAAGAGTGTTCTCCTTTCTTTAGGGATACTAGAGAGGGGACGGAAATACCTATTAGAAATGTGGCTAGAATGCTGTACTTGGAGTGAGAAAGACCTAGGTTTGGATCCTTCCTCAGAAACCTACCAGCTCCAACTACTTGGGAGTTACTTAGCTTCTCTTAGTCTCAATTTCCTCAGCTATAAAATGGGTGTAGTGGCACTTTTAACAGTCATCTAATTTTTAAGGATCAAAAGAGACCATGTGTGTAAACACACACACACACGCACACACACGCACATTGTCCCCTTGAAGTACTGTATAAATGTCAATAATTATTATGCAATATGGATTTAGAGTGGACGGTTCTTACCAACTATGAGATCCTACTGTTAGCAGTAGGATCTTAGTCCAGCTTCTGTAATCTTGATGCTTTTGGCTGATGTTTGTTTTGGGTTATTCTGGGGATTGAAGTTGTTCTGGATGACTGAGAAAGCAGGATGTACAAATTGCTTGTTGAGCCAGGGAGTGACTATAGTTTTAAGTGTGTTTGGAGGTGGGGAAGGTGAGGATGGGAGAGGAAGGATGGCTTTGTTTTCATTTTCTCAGGACTTCTTGGGGATACTTTCATTTTTGTAAATGACATCTCCAGTCTAGATTCATGACTGAGTACACTGCTCAAAGAAGAAAAGGCTACTTAGGGATGAGTTCCATTTCGAAATGACAAGCATTTTGTTTGTTGTTTTGGTGTGTGCTTTGGAAAGCTCTCTGAGTGTGGCTGGAAATATTTTAAAGGAAAGGAAGGAGGGCACACAATGTATTTGTTTCTTTGATGCCTAAATTGGTTTATATATAAATAAAACCGCCCTTCTAAGGGTCCAAAATAAAACCACAAACATTTCAGATATCTGAGGAAATTATGAGACAAACTATAAAGATTTTTGTGAGAAAATAAAAAGGAAAAAAGTTTTTGTTTCATTTCTATTTTTATTATTTGGTTTTGCATTTACTTCTCTTTGTGCCTGTTATATCTTTGTCTCCTCACCCCCTGGAGAATAAAAGCTCCTTCAGGGTGATTTTTTGCCTTTGCTTAGTTTTTGCCTTTTTATCCTTGGTACCTAGCCTCAGTGCCTTGCACAAAGTAGGAACTTAATAAATATTTCTTGAAACACTCTAAAGACCAACAATTTTGAAAGAATTGAGAACTCTGATTAATTATTATGACCAACCGAAATTATAAAGAATGATGAAATAGGTCAGCTAGGTGGTACAGTGGATAGAACGCTGGGCCTGGAGTCAGGAAGACTCATCTTCCTGAGTTCAAATTTGGCTTGAGATAGTTACAAGCTATGTGACCCTGGGCAAGTCATGTAAACCTGTTTGCCTCAGTTTCCTCATCTGTAAAATGAGCTGGAGAAGGAAATAGCAAACCATTTCAGTATTTATGCCAAGAAAACCCCATAAGGAGTCACAAAGAGTTGGACATGACTGAAATGACTAAACAATAACAAAAAATGATGGGTGCTACCCACCTCCTAATAGAGGTGATAACTTCAGGGTGCAGAATAAATATTTTAAACCCGGCCAATTTGGAGATTTGTTTTGCTTGATTGTATATTTATTACAAGGCTTTTCTTTTCCAATGGAGGAGGGGAAAGCAAATGGGAGGGAGAGAAGATAGATTTTTGTTAATTGAAAAGAATAAAGTTAAATTATTAAAAATATTTGCTGAACTGAATTGTTTTGAGTTCACAAGGCCCTAGCTAAAAGATATCCCACTAAGCTAATCTCGGAGAGACTAACAGAGAAGCAGGATGTGCTGGAGTTGGATGATATGTAAACAGAGGCCTTCTTGTTTTTATTCTGTCAGAAACTCTAATTAATTTCTAATTATCATCTCCGGAGAACATAGTGCTATCTTTGCCTTTTTAAATTTCTACATCTAGAGAAACCCATGTATTTTTAGTCATTAAGAAAAAGCCTTGTTTTCCATTTAGGCACTGTTTTTGTCCAACAAGGTACAATTCTTTTTACCAGAGATAATTTGTGCTGCGGATAAAAAAAGGCCACATGCATTTTAATCTTAGGCAATGAACTAATCACAATCTAGGGAACATGTACTTTACACTATAACTGTACATACATCAAAAACACAGAAGCAAGGGAGAGGAGGAAATGTGGGGAAGTGGGAAAAAGATTAATTTGGATTAGAAGTCAGAAGATTGGCTAAGGAGACTTGGGAGTCCCCTAACTAGGACAAATGGTTTCAACTTTCTGAGCATCAGTTTCCTCAAATGTAAAAGCTGGGGATTGGATTCACAGATTTCAGAAGGCTCTTCCAACTCTATATTTATTATGTGCATGATAAATGATTCCTTTCTCCCTCTCTCCCCTCCAAAACCCCAAATACAACAAACCCACAACATGTGAAATGCTAATATCTTACCTACATTTTTTTCTGCTAAGATATGAAGATGCTGTAGAAGGAGAAAAAAATTCTTTAAAAAGAAAAAAAAATTAGAACCCTTAAAAATATTATATTACTACATCAAAGAGCTATGATTTTGTTGGTGTGGAAATACATAGTGCATGGATTCCTTCTAGCCCAAGGGCTCTCAACAGAGACAGGTAGGTGGGCAGTAAATTGTGAACTGGGCTTGGAGTCAGGAAAACTTGAGTGCCAACTTAGCCTCAGATACTAGCTGAGTGACTCTGGGCAAGTCACTTAACTTCTATTTGCTTCAATTTCCTCCACTGTAAAATATGGCTGATAATAGCACCTACCTCCTGCCAGGGCCCTTGTAAGGATTAAACTAGATAATATCTATAAAACACCTAGTAGACAGTAGGCACTTAATAAATGATTGTTTTCTTCCTTCCTTTTTTTGTGTCATGGATCCTTTTGGCAGTCCGGTGAAGTCTATGGATCCACAATATTTTAAATAATTGAAGGAAATGCTAAATTTCATTAGAGATTAGTGAAAATAAAAATGTCATTTTTTTTTCCGCCATGCAAGTTCATGGATCCCTTAGAGTTCGGGTTAAGAATCTCTACTCTACCCAGATCAAAGCCTGTTTTTAAACTGTAATCTTAGACAATTGCCTAAGGCTCAGAAATATTAAGTGACTTGCCTAAAGTCACGGAGTTATAAAATGGCAGAGATGAGACTTAAATTCAGGCTTTTCTGATTTCTTGCTCTATTTGCTATGCCAGACTGCCCCATCTTTTAAAATTAACACGTGCAACAAAGGGAAAATAATGAAATTTCATGTGTATAAACTGAATTTTACCATGCCAAATCTATTATCTATTTGTTCTCAAAAGTGCTCCTAAATGCAAATTGGGTTTTGGGGAAGAGAGACCTTCCGGGTTTCACATCTCTAACTTCACTAAATTTCTCAGCTCATGTTTCTTCCCTTCTTCTCTCCATTCCATCTCAGGTTAGACAAAATGGTATTTTTGCTTTTTGAAGAAATTTGGCACTTTGTTAATTTTACAGTGATAGGTAGTTTTAATTAAAAAGATTATTGTGCATATCCATGGTACCTGAAAGTTGAAGCTTTCTCTCTGGGTCTGCTTTGTCTACCAGGGGTGAGGAATCTGCAGCCTAGATTCAGTCAAAGGGCTGCACTTGAGGACCTAGAAAACTGGCCTTGAGGCAGCAGGTTCCCCACCCCTGGTTATTACCCTATTTCATCGATCAAGTCATAAAATCTAATTCATCCTTATGTGTTCCGAAGGGGATGATAAAAATAAATGGGTAACTATTTCAGTTTACAGAATTAATACTATGAAGTTAGCCTGTCATTAGAACAGTTTGGAATTCGTGAAGTTTGGGAAAATCTCATGATACTAGTATAACCAGGGCAGAGTGAGTGAATTGGGTAGCTGCCTTCTAAACCATTCAATCATTCAGTGGGAACTTTCAGTACAAAGTCAAGTCAATAAACATTTATCAAGCACTTACTATGAGCTAGATACATGCTCAGTGTTGGGAATAGAAAGACAATATAAGCAAAAAGAAATATAGCTGTTGCCCTCAAGGCCTTACATTTTAATGGGTGAAAACAGCACATAAAAAGGTGCTGTAAACTCTTTTCGTGATGGCAAAGAATCTGAAATCAAGGGGATGCCCATCAATTGGGGATTGGCTAAACAAGTCGTGGTGTATGATTGTGATGGAATACTATTGTGCTATAAGTAATGATAAGCAGGCTGAATTCAGAAAAGCCTGGAAAGACTTACATGAACTGATGCAAAGCAAAGTGAGCAGAACCAGAACGCTGTACACAGTAACGGCAATATTCTATGATGATCAACTGTGAATGACTTAGTTATTCTCAGTAATACAATGATCCAAGATAATCCCAAAGGACTCATGGTGAAAAATGCTATCCACATCTGGAGAAAGAACTGATAGACTCTGAATACAGATCAAAGAATACTATTTTTCACTTTTTTTCATTTTTTTTTCCTTTCGATCTGTTTTTTTTTTCTCACAACATGACTAATATGGAAATGTTTACATGGTTACCCATTTGAAAGATAGTAATCCTCTGGGTGAGACACACTGTTTATTCAGTCTACAGAAGGCACATTTAAGTCCCTCTACTTTGTTTGCTGCAGCTAAATAAAGATCAAAATGCACAGTGTCTGCATGGCTCCATGTGCCTCTTGCACAAAAGGGGCCTACAGAATGTATCTTTTAATCTAGAAACTATTCCCTATCATCTAAGCCCACAGGGGGAAAAAAAAAAAACAACAACAAAAAACTAGGGAGAAGAGGTCTAGTATTATGGGGGTAAACAAAATCTGCAGGACTAGGGCAAAAACTTAGATCAAGGTCAGAAACAGGCAAGGTAGTCTAGTTACTTAATTTGTGATTTATTCCTTTGGACTATTGTCTTCCTTCCTCTTTCCCTCTCCACCAATAGAATGCACTCCTGCTGTTTTTATTTACTTGTGCTTGTCCTTCGTTTTCAAAGAAGACCATGACATCAGGGAAATGATGACATGACTTGCAATTGACTTTGATTTGCGTGAGGGAGGCAATGCAAGGTCACCAGCTTCACTTTCTCCTCCAGAGCCATCTGGATCCAGTGACCTGATATTTACTGAGATGACTAGAGATGGCCCAGGATGCATTGGGAGACCCTGGCTCTTTTAGGCTAATGCCTTTTCAGGTGCTCAATGTGAGTGAGGTAGGGCCCATTCAGTGAATAGGCCTCTTTAGAAGTTAATCAAGGGATGGCCCCTTTTATCAAAAACTCAAAAAAAAAAAATCGAACTGGGAGGGGAAGACCCTCAGGGTTCCTGGCCAAAAGAGAAAGAGTTACTATTTAGTATTTACATTCACTCTCTGCTAGGAAGGCATTTATTGTCCAACCTATGAATTGGGTTTAAGGCTTGGTTTTTGAGAAATAAATCTAGCCAGTAAACCCGAAGTAAAGGAGGCAGCCTTCAGCCATCGAAATCCTTTGGGCAGAGCAGGGAAAAGGAGAAAGAGAGGGAGGAGAAGGAGAGGGAGAGGCTACTCACAGCTTGTGTTTGCCTTTCGTTTTTGAAGAGGATCATGACATCAAGGAAATGATGACATGACTTGCAGTTGACTTTGATTTGAGTGAGGGCAGGCTGTGCAAAGTCACCAGCCTTGCTTTCTCCTCCAAAGCCATCTGGGTCTAGTGATATTCATGGCTGAGGTATTTAAGAAATATTTGTTGAATTGAATTGTCTCTGGACCTATGAACTGTGATTGGGAGGGATATAGATATTATCAGGGAAGAGAAACATTTTGTTTTTCAGAGTGATCAAAAATGGATTTAAAAAAGACTATAAGATGGTCAATTTCATTTTCAGACAAATGCACTCAAAAGTAGGAAAATCTTGGCAAGGTGCACCATCTGGACTTCTTAGTTTTGAGAAAGAGTTAGCATGAAGGGCATACACAAATTTTTAAAAACATCACATAGTAGGAGACATTAAAGTAGCATCTTTTAATAGTGGTTCTCCAACTACCTGGCCTTCAGAGAACTTTGGGAAATGGCTGAAAAAACCTGTGATGTATGAATATAATGGAATACTGTTGTGTAGTAAAGTTGCCCAGGAATTCCTTTTCTCTCTAGAAAGCCATGTCCTTGAATTTTGGGTCGAATAATGATTTTTACTTTTTTGCCTGTATCAGGGGTGATAATATTAGCCTGATGTTTAATGTCAACATTGAGAGTAATCTCTATATTAAATGGAGTTTTTAAGTGAGGAAGGATACAGGATCTATAATCATAGGATTATAAATTTAGAGCTAGAAGTGATATTAGATGCTATATCACCCCCACCCACACATTTTGCCAAAAAGTGAACTGACAAGTGGAGTCCATAGTATCGCAGTATTACAGCATCCCAGAGCCAGAAGCCAAACCCAAGTCTTCTGACTTCAAATCAAGCCATGCTCCATTGCATCACAGAATTTTCGAAAACATCAGAGGCCATTTAGAATCCTTATAACAGCGCTGTGAAGAATGACATTTGAACTTCTGTGTCTTCCAAGTTCAGCAGTCTTTCTATCATACCATGCTGCTTCTCAACAAAATACACACACACACACGTATATTTGCATACATATTAGACAATATTTATCTTTCATGAAAATTATGAGGGAATAGTCTAAAATATAGCTGTCAGCTTGGGGCAACTGTAGACACCATGCCTAGATTAATTTAAAATTATCAGCAGCTTATTGCTTGAGATGGCCACTACAGGGACACTAAGAGGCAGGGACAAGTGTGGTGGTACCTGGGGCACCAGGTTAGGTGCCGGTGTGAAAGTGGAAGATTGGGAAGGTGGATGGTGCTGCTGACTCTGAGGAAAGAAAATGGCATAGGTGTACTTGGACTAAGTCGGAAGCTGGGACAGGTCAGCAATCACGGAAGTCACCCAGGAGTGAAAGGAAAGAGGAAGTCAAAGGAGGCGGGAGGAGGAACTAAGGTGGGCTGTTCAGAAAACTTCCAAATATCTCATGAGTTCAAGGGTGACATACTTGGGAGGGATGTCTCTTAAACCAAGATCAGGGACGATTAGTGACAAGGCCAGGATGCAAACAGAATCAAAACACCAGTGGGTTAGTTGTGGAGTATGAAGACAGAACCAAACCAGTGATTGTGGGTGTTTAAAGAAGAAGAAATTTTTTTGGACAAGAGTGGCTCACATTCTGTTTCTTTCTGATGTGGCAGTGGTTTACCATGTGTGGAGATGACAATATTTAAAGGGTCTTGAGTAGGGTGCTTCTTGGATTCTGATTAACTTAAGGAAGGAACTGTTGCTCAGCAACTTCTTAAAAAAACTTAAAAAACTAAGTTTAAAAAAATTAATATCACCTCAATTTTTGCCATTATCTCTCCTCCCCAAGAGGACCATCCCATGGAACAAACAGTATTTTTAAAGACAAAAAAAGAAAGAAAAAGAGAAGAAATTAATGCATAAAAAAATCTGAAAATATGTGCAACACAATATTTGTGGACCTATTTGCAAAGGAGAAGGTTGAGTGTCTTTTCATTTCTTATCTTTCAAACCATACCTGTTCTTTATAATTTTGCAACATTCTCTTTCGATTTTTTCTTTGGTCATTTCTTTCATTTACATTGTCACTGTGTATATTGTTTTCTTGGCTCTGCTTGCTTCAATCTGTATCAGTTCATGTAGATTTTCCCATGCTTCTCTGTATTTATCACATTTCTCATTTCTTGCAGCAGAGTAGTATTCTGTCACACTCATGTACCAAAGTTTGTTTAAGCTGTTCCTCAATTGATGGCCATCTAGCCTATTGGTTTCTATTCACTTTTGAGAATGACACACCATATGGACTGATATATACATAGATATGACTTTTTCTCTAATACTTTTAAAAATATTTTTTAAATTGATAGCTTTCATTTTTACATTGCACAGATTTTCCTCAGTCATTGCTAATAATGAAAGATTTTTTAAAGAGAAAGAAAAAGAGGAAAAAGAGAAAAACCTGACAAAATCAATCAATACATTGAAAAAAATCTGATGTCCTATCATACATGTTATTTCTGCAACTCTTAGAATATTCACCATCCAAGAAAAATATTTGGAAAAAACCCCTCTGTCTCAAACTCATCTAGTCTTGAAATGGTTATGTAGGGTTTTCAGTTTGGAATTAATTTTCAATGATTCTAAATCTCAGTTGAGTTTTCTAGGATCTTATATATGTATTGGGGAATTGAATTACAAGCTACCCCGTCCTCCATGGGAGGACCTATAATACATCAGGTGTGATTTTGCCATTTTGAATCTCTACTTATTCATTCACATTAACAGCTCACATTTCTATGTCAATTTAAGGTTTGAATAAAGTCTTCTTATAACACTATGAAATAGGCAATAGTATTATTATCCTCAATTTTGCAGATGAGGAAACTGAGGCATAGAGAGATGAGTGATTTGCCTAAGTTCATATAGCATGGTGCAAAGGAAAGAACATTAGATCTGAAGTCAAAAAGACCGGGGTCAAACCCAGCCCTGTACCTCACTACCTGTGTGACTATGGGCACAACAGCTAGCATCCGCATCTGCAGAATAAGAAGGCTGGATCAGATGATGTCTAAGATCCATTCTACATCTAAGTCCTGATACCAATAAGTGTCGGAGCTGGGATTTGAATCCAGGTCATCCTGTTCTCCTTCTCTCTCTCTCTCTCTCTCTCTCTCTCTCTCTCTCTCTCTCTCTCTCTTTCTCTCTCTCTTTCTCTCCTTAAAAATAGTAGCTAACGTAATAGTTATGTAGAACCTACTATGCGCCAGGCATTGTGCTAAGCACTTTACAATGATCTCATTTGTTCCTCACAATACTCTGAGAGGTATCTTCTATTATTATCCCATTTTACAGATGAGGAAACTGAGGCAAACAGATTTAAGTAATTTGCGCAGGGTCACAAAGCTAGTAAATATCTGAGGTCATATTTGGACTAAGGTCTTCCTGACCTCAGATCCGGCACTCTATCCACTATACCACCTAGCTGTCTATTCATTATACTACAATACCTACTCCAAGACAGGTTCCAGCCTGTATCTTCCTGGGGCCCTATCCTCTTAATCTCCCACTTCTCAAGACCCACTGTGTTCTAGTGGCTACCTATTCTGCAGGAAGGGTTAATGTCTGTTTGCTTCTAAGACCTTGAACATTAAGTCCAAGGAGTAACTTACCCTGTATCGACTCTGGAGCGTCCCAGACAATATCACAGAATCACCAAGATTGAAGGGACCTCATAGAGCCCTTAACCCAGCTCATTATGAAACAAGATCTGGCCCACCTCAGCAATATCCCAGAGGAGTGCTCATCCAGCTTCAACTAGAAGACCTCTAGTGATGAGGAACCTACTTTCTTTTTTCATGATCATTAAATATCTTATTATTTTTTCTTTTAGTTTTAGTTTATTTACTCAGCTCCACAAGTTTTTGAGTTCCACATTTTCTCCCCCTCCCTCTCCTCCCCACTCCCTCCCAAGGTGGCATGTAATCCAATACAAGTTCTACGTATATCTTTGCATTAAACTTATTTACATAGTAGTCCAGTTGTAAAGAAGAATTCTAACCAATGGAATGAATCATGAGAAAGAAGAAACAAAACCAAAAAAGAAGGAAAAAAAGAGAGCAAATAGTTTGCCTCCATTTGCATTCAGACTCCATAATTCTTTCTCTGGATGTGCATAGCTTTTTCCATCATGAGTCTTTTGGAGCTGTCTTTGAACCTTGCATTGATGATAAGAGTCAAGTCTATCAAAGTTAGTGCTTACAGATACCATGTTTCTGTAATAGTGCACAATGTTCTCCTGGCTCTGCTCCCCTCACTCATCATCGGTTCATATAAATCTTTCCAGGTTACTATGCAGTCCATCTGTTCCTCATTTCTTATAGCACAATAGTATTCCATTACATTCATATACTACAATTTGTTTAGCCGTTCCCCAATTGATGGGCATCCCCTTGATTTCCAATTCTTTGCTACCGCAAAAAGAGCTGCTATAAATATTTTTGTACATACTGGTCCATTTCCCACTTGTGTGATCTCTTTGGGATACAGCCGTAGAAGTGATATTGCTGGGTCAAAGGGTATATGCATTTTTCTAATCCTTTGGGCATAGTTCCAAATTGCTCTCCAGAATGGCTGGATCAGTTCACAACTCCACCAACAATGTAACAATGTTCCGATTTTCCCACGCCCTCTCCAGCATTCATGATTTTCCTGTTTTGCCATGTAAGCCAATCTGACAGGAGAGATGTGGTACCTAACAGTTGTTTTGATTTGCATTTCTTTAATCAATAGTGATTTAGAGCATTTTTTTCATATGACTGTAGTCAAATGCAAGTAAAAAAATCTATAACCACTGTATAAGATGCACCCATTTTTAGACCCCAAATTTTTTTTTAAAAAAAGGTGCATCTTATACATGGGGAAATATGGTAAGTCTAACAAGATATTTAAACAAAACTATTCCATGGCCTTTTTTGTACATTTTTTGTTTTCTTCTTTCAAATTTTTTTCATCAATTTTATGTTAAAACGTCAAAGTTGTTTTAATTTTTACTTCTTTGATTCATAGTGAAGGCAGCCATAGATATGACCATGTTACGCTCCTACTCAAAGACATCAGTGGCTCCCTAGTGCCTCTAATTTAAAAAAAAAAATAAACTCTCAACCTGGAATTTAAGGTTCTCCACAGTCTGGATTCCACTTACCTTTCCAGTCTTATTTCCTATTATATCCCTTCCCATACCCTCCAGTCTAGTCAAATTGGCATGCTAGCTGTTTTCTATACATGCCATCCTCCCACCTCCATCCCTCTGCACCGGTTTCCACCAGATTTTCCCCCAGATTTCCACCTCATAGTATTCCTAGCTTCCTTCAAATGCCAACTCTACTCTTTTTCCTTTCATTTGCTAGCACTCTCTCTCCTTGAAATTGCGTAGTATATGTTTTGTGTTTCCCTCCAGTAGAGATTTTATGCTGCTTGAGGGCAGGCATCGAGGTGGCACAGTGGAAAGAATGACGTGCCTAGACTCAGAAAGATCTGAGTTCAAATTAAGATACTTACCAAATGTATGACCCTGAACAAGTCACTTAATTTCTGTTTGCCTCAGTTGCCTCAACTGTAAAACGGGGATAATGATAGCACTTGTGTCCAGGATTATTGTGAGGATAAAAGGAGAAAATATTTGTTAAAAAGCCTTTAGTACAGTGTCTGACACATAGCAATCACTAGGTAAATCATGGTTGTTGTTATTAATCATAGTTATCTTCAGTACCTAGCAGGATGCCTGGAATAAAGTAGGTTCCTGATAAATACTGGTTTATTTGAATTGACCTGAGAGATCACATGGTCTAATCATATTATTTTCTAGAAGAGACGAAGAGAAGGGGAAGAGAATTGCCCAAGGCAACAAAGATAGTAAGGAGGGGAGCTAGGGTTCCAGCATCAATCCTCTGATGCCAAAATCTAGTACTCTTTCCACTGTCGCGTACTCTTTTTTCCAATTTGGCATCGAGCCTCTCAAAGACATTGAGTCATTGGATTGTTTTTTCATCTGACCTTCCCTGTGGTACATGGCAGGATTTTGCAAATCACTGGTGGAATTAGGTGTTACCAGACCTGACCAGCACCTCAAGAGCCAGGCAGGAGGAAGAGGGTGGTTGTTGTTGTTGTTTGTCTTTTGTTCTTGAAGAAGACCAGCGACATCCAGAAGGTGATGTCTTGACTTGCAAGTGAATTGGGTTTAACTGAGGCAGAGCTTGTGCAACGTCACCAGACTCATTCTCTCCTCCAGAGCCATCTGGGTCCAGTGGCAAGACATAGATCAGGACAATTGGAGTATCCAATCACCAGAGAATGAAGCAGGCAAGGGGTAGTTTGGTGGTGCAGTGGATGGAGTGCCAGGCCTAGAGTCAAGAAGGTCAAATCCGACCTCAGATAGTTACTAGCTGTGTGACTCTGGGCAAGTCACTTAACCCTGTTTGCCTCAGTTTCCTCATCTAGAAAATGAGCCAGAGAAGGAAATGGCAAACCACTCTAGTATCTCTGCCAAGAAAACCTCCAAAGCAGTCACAAAGAGTCAGATATGGCTGAAATGACTGAACAACAAGGAAGCAGGCAAGAGAAAATCATGTTTGATCTAGAATGGGCTCTAGAAAACTAAAGTCCAAGGAAGTGGTTTATGGATGGTCACGTAGCCAAGGCCCAGGTCTTCTCCTCTGAGGGTTTTTTTTCCTAATTGTACCATTCTTCGTCTCTCAGTTGCACAGGGAGTCCAGAGAGACAAGATGCAAGATGTTAAAGAGCATGAAGTTACTGAAGGTTAGACCTGGGGTGGGCAGACAGGAGACTTGATGAAATTCCATAACAATTCAGATCAATAAGTACTTAAAATACCTGCTTCCCACCAGGCACTATGCTAGGCACTGGGGAATCAAAGACAAAAAAGGAAAGTGTTTCTAACTTCAGAGACTTTATATTCCACTGGAGAAAACAATATGCATACAGATGAGAAAACAAAATACACAGAAAATAGTTTTGGGGAAGGGAGACCATTAACAACTAGAAGCTTCTCCTGTGGGAGTAGTGCTTGAGCTGAGTCTTAGAGGGAGCTAGTCAGTGATTCCAGGAGGCAGGTGGGAAGAGGGTGAACATTGCAGGCAGGAGGGACAGTCTGTGCACAAGCACAGGGCCAGGAGATGATGAAATGTTACACATCGAGAGAACAACACGTAGACCTGTTTGACTAGGACGCTGTGCGTGAGACACTAAAGGCAAGCCCTGGTTGGGCATGCTGGGCTGAGAAGAGTGAAACGGGCCATCAGAGGAAGAGTAGAGAAGAATGGCCCTTCCTCAGAAGGGCACCATGAAGACTTGAAGTCAAAGGGTTAACTCACTGGCACCTGTTGTTATAGCAACCAGGAAAAGTCTGCAGCAGGAATTGCTCAGAAATTGTGCACCCATCTGAGGCCTTCTCTTGCTTTTTAAGCTAGAGAAACTTTTAGACTATCTCTTCAACCCTACAAAGTCTGGCCGGCCAGTCTGGATTTCAAAGCTTTCAATGGTTTCTGACTACAAGTTTTCTTTGGCAGAGACAACATCTCTAGACAGATGAGAGAATCCAAAAGAAAACAGAATCCTGGGTACTCAGATCCCCACCCTCCCCCCTTTTCACTTTTCTTGTTTCAAAAGGGTTGATTATGGCATCTGGGATCATAATGTCATGATCACCACCTTGATAGCCCCATGTTTCAGCCAGCTTGATTGCAGGGCCCTGGCCATGAGATGATAGGAATGATACTAACATTCTTGAATCAAAATCCTTCTGAAAATTGCGCTTAGTTGTCTCACAAAGGATGCTATCGGGATGAATAAAATGATGGTTGCAAAGTTTTTTCGAGTTTCCTGGAAGAAAAGTGCATTCTAATAATAAACCACTACAGGATAACCTTTACAGTACTCTCCTGGCCACCATTGTTTTGCAATAACACAAATACATTGTAACTAAGCCTTCCCGCAGTGACATGAAGCCCCACTATGACATCCCTTAACTGATTACCTGAGATACAAAATGGATAGTCTTACTTCCTGTTCTCTGCATCATGGGACCAGCTCATGGATGCTGCCATAGCTGGAAGGTGGGGTGGGATGGGGCAGTTGAGTCCAAACCTTCCTGTTTAGAAATCTAGAAGATAGAAAGAGAGTAGGCTGCAGTGTTCACCAGTTTTGGATCTGTGGTTGGCTGGTTTGTGGTTCTCTGTCCACAGCATTCAATCTCCCACCTGTTCTTCTCCACGTTCTTCATCTCCACCTCCAGCTCTGCCTTGTGGAACCCCGAGCTCCCTTGGAGATGCTGCTCAGGTGGCCCTCTCCATCTCTGCTTATTGAAAATCTTCCTTTTCAGCCATGTTCAGGTGTCACCTCTTCCAAGAAGCCTTCCCTGATCCTCTCTGCTGAAGGCGATCCCTTCCTTCTTAAGATACTTGTTTTTGGTCTTTCATTTCCTTCTGATCGCATTCTTACTCTTTCATCCTTATTTTTTATATTTTATATTACTTTCTCTCCTTCAAGAATCCTTTCTTGATTCCTCTAGCTCTTAGAGCATAGCCACCTCCCATCACAAAATAAGATATTTATTTTGTTTATATCCAGTTTTTATTTATCTGTGAAAATGTTATATACTTCCCCACCTCCAAATAGAATGTGAGTTCCTTCAGGTAAGGGAATTGTATTGTCAGTGCCTCGTACAGTGCTTGGCACATTGTAGACACTTAAATAAATGCTTGTTGATTCACTATAGTCCTGAGGGATTAGTCCCTAAAAGTATGAAAGAACTAATGAGCCCAGGCACCAAGAGAGAAACCAAGGACAAATCACCTAGCTCATAAGGGAAGAAAAATGGATACATGGGTGTTAACAGAAGGGAAGTGGAAGACTTCGATGCTAGCCAGGCCTGGGCCACACCGTGAACCCCTGGCCTGTTCAATCTAGTGCACTGATAAGCAGTTGATTTGTCTCTGAGTCTCAGATGGCACTGATACCCTGAAATTCCGCTTCTCTTAATGTGATTGCTTTGGTGGTAGCAATGAATGAGGTTAGACTGTCCCTATATACCTTACCTGGGATGGACTCCCTTCCAGTCTCTGCTTATTGAAATCCTCTTCCTTTTCAGCCATGTTCGGGTGTCGTCTCCTCCAAGAAGTCTTCCTTGATCTTTCCTAAATGAAGGTGATCTCTACCTTCTCAAATCTTTTAAAGATACTTTTGTTTTGGCCTTTCATTTCACCCTTATCACATTCTATTTACCTTCCATCATTCTTATTTGTTTACATTTTTCATTCCTTTTCTTTCTCAGCCCCTACAAATACTTGAAGGCAGTTTATATATAATTTTTAATTTTTGTATTCCTGGCACTGTGTATCCATCAGAGATTTAATAAGTGTGTGTTGAATTGAATTAGAAAGGAAAAGCAAATGAATAATGTTCTGTAAAGAGGTTTGATGAAGGAAAAAATGAAACTATTTCTTAAAGTTAGACTTTGCATTACTTCAAAATCTCATATTATTCAAGGTAACAGGAAGAATAGTTGTTCTGAAATGAATTACCCTCCAAACAAGTAAGAGAATGTAGAACAAACTGGTTGAATTTTAATGCATGTGTTTTCCAAGTGAAAAATTGTAATCTTTTAAAATTGTAGGAGACCTGAGCAATGGCCATATTTGCAAGATAGACAAGGTAAAGATCAAAGGCCCAGGGAGTAGAATATATAGATGGAAAGTCTTTGATAATCTCTTTTGTTAATTTAGTCACACAGAAATTGCTTGTTGGATATCTCCTCCATGTTGCCCTGTAGGCATCTCCATCTCAACATGTGCAAAATGGAACTCATTGTCTTTCTCTCCCCCAAACTTTCCAGTTTCTGTTGATGGTGCCACCATCCTTCTTCTGATTTCATAGGTTCATAACCTCTGCATCATCCTTGACTCTTCCCTTTTCCCCATCCTCTGAATGCAATCAGTCTTGTCCATTCTAGCTTCCAAGCATCTCTGGCATCTGTCTGCACTCATGCAGATATTACCATAGTTTTGACTCTCTTTCTGCTTACCTGGAATATTGTAATGGCCTCCTAATTGGTCTTCCTGCTTCTCATGTCTCCCCTCTATAATGTACCCTCTGTGCAGCTGTCAAGACAATCTTTCTGAAGCACAGGTTTGACTATGTTGCTCATCTATGGTAAAACCTTCAGTGGCTCCCCATTGCCTATAGAGTGAAATATAAACTCTTTAATTTGCTAATTAAGACCCTCATCAATCTTTGAGGACCCACCTTTCTAACTTTATTTCATACAAAGTCCATGTCCCAGCCAAAGCATAGTCTTTGTTTTCCCCTGAGCTCAACATTTTATCTCTAGTCTCCTTGCTTTCATACAAGATATTTTCCCACGCTTGGAATGCACTCCCACCTCCTCTTTGATTCACAGAAGGCTTGTCTTCCTTCAAGACTCGACTCAGGTGCCACCTCTTCTATGAAACCTCCATTGATTCCAAGTTGTTAGTGCTTTCTCCTTCCTTAATTTGTCTCTTACTACACTTATTTGTGTATATAGGAGAGGTATCATAAAGTAGTAGACAGCCAGTTTCAGGCCTAGGATGACCTGGATTCTAGTCCCATTTCTGACTGAGTGACCCTGGGTGAGTCACTTAGCCTCTCTATGCTCTATCTTGGCAACTCTCTAAAAGACTAAAAGCTGCAGAGAAGGGCTGACATGCATTAGTGGTAAGAGCTTAGGGCGGCTAGGTGGGCACAGTAGATAGAGTGCCTACCGTGGAGTCAGAAAGACTCATCTTCCTGAATTCAAATCTTGCCTCAGATACTTAATAGCTGTGTGATCCTGTGCAAGTCACTTAGCCTTATTTGCCTCAGTTTCCTCATCTGTAAAATGAGCTGGAGAAGAAAATGGCAAACCACTCCAGTATCTTTGCCAAGAAAACCCCAAATGGAGTTTGAAGAGTCAGACACGACTGAAATGACTAAACAATTCATGTAGGAGTTTCCTATACGAAGGAAATCACAGGTCCTATCCCCATTTCTTTTTGTGCACCAAAAGGGGTAATTATTATTATTGTTGTAGGATTACATAGTATGTGGCATAACACATGGTCCCTGAAGGCTGGAACTGCCTCGTTTTTGTCTTTGTACTTCTAGCACCATGAGAGAGGGCAGGCCTCAGAGCCGTGTCCCTGCTTTGACATTCTGGCTATGGGACCCTGGACAAGTTACCTAATTTCCTAGTGCCTCAGGAAATCCTTTAAGATTGTAACTTTCAAAGCAGGTATTAAACTCATCTGCATGGGTACAGGGAGTTTCCTTACTGTGAGTATGTAGAGCAGTGAAGTTATAAATCTGGTCCTACTATGCCCCATCACATTTCCAACTTCTTGTGGTAAAGTGATGAGTAGTGACTGACTCTAGAGTTGAAGGACTTGAATTAAAATCCTACCACTCATCTTTACCACCTGTGTGACTTTGGTAAATCAAATAACCTTTCCTTGCCTTAATTTCCTCAATTTTAAAATGAAGGAGTTGGACTAACTGGTCCATTCGAGGTCACATTTGAACTCAGGTCCTCCTGACTGCAGGGCAGGTGCTCTATCCACTGTGCCACCTAGCTGTTTCCCTAAATGGCTTTTGACACCTCTTTCAGCTTAAGATTTATGGTCTTAAGACCTAACACAGTGCCCTGCAGATATTAGGCACTCTATAAACCTTTGTTGATTGAATTGATAAGATCATCCACTCTCTCCACCAATTAGCACAGACCCCATAAGGGTGGTGGTGGTGAAACATTTAAAAAAAAATCCTTAGTGGCCTAACTTTCATTACTAAAGAAAGACATAGACATCCATCTGAAGGCTGTGTTTTGAATGACAAGCTTTTATTTCTAACAACAGAAGTACAGGCATACCTTGCCTAACATTGTTAATTGGAGGGCGGAACATATCCTTTCAGGTGAAACATAATAACAAGGGGCAATTGATTCCATGGCTACAACATTACAAATGCTCAGCAACCAGCCAAACAACGTTACAATGATGTTTCACGATTTTATGGAGAGAATCTGCTTATAATCTATTAATGACGTGATTCAAGCAGGATGTTTGTTGGGGCAACAACAAACAGAGCACACAGGCATATTTATCTGAAGTTTTTCCAAGCACACGTAAAAAAAGGTTGAAAACATTTCCCCTGAATTCTCTGTGCTTAAGGACAATAACAGAGTGTCTATTTCCTGTGTCCAGCAAAATCAGTTACATTGGAATGTTTTTCAGTTCCCAGCATGATGCCTTCCACCCTGTAGGTGCTCCATAAATACTTCTTGAATGAACACATTTGAGTCTAGGACAAATTAAAATTATATTCAGCTCAAAGGAAGTCTCTCCCTCCCAGCTTCTTTGAAATTTCCATAATCCTACTATAAGCTGAAAACACTCCAGTCCTAAGAGCTGCAAGTCTGCTCTGTTCATAACTTCACTGAAGCAATTCAGTTCAGCCAACATTCACACACCTACTAGGTGAAGAGCACCGTGGGGAGGACAAAGCATAAGTGGCAATCCCTGATAGCATACAGCTTCCATCTTAGTAGGGGAGATGGGACAATGATCTCACAAAGAAGATGGGATAAAGAAAGTGTGAGTGAGAGAACACAGTGGCATTTGTGGTGAAATCAGGCTCTGTGAAATTGTAAACAAAGTCACAGACTTTCAAAACTAGACATTACTTAAACAGCCATCTAGTCTGCTCTGGGTCTGGGCAAGCATCCCCTTCTTACAACATTCCTAAGAAGTGATCATTTGACTTTCCTTGAAGTCTTCCGTTGAAGATGGGGAAACTCATCACTGGCTGCAACAGCCAGTCCATTGTCCTTTTGAATAGATATAGTAGTATGATAATAAATGATTAATAAGTAGCTCTCCAGGGAAAAATGTAATACAACATACTTTTACTATTAATATGCATTATTGAAATTTTCTCCCTCACTTTCTTAAGTCTAGATAATCAGCAAAACAATAAATCAAGCTCTGATTCATAGCATTTGCTTTTTTCCAAGGTGTAAATGCTCACTTTGAAAATTTGACAATTCTAAAAAATACAAATTTACCAAAATAAAACATTTTGTTTTTATCCCACCCTTCTAGTAGCATTTATTCCTCTATCCATATCTGCTAAAAAATTTTAACTTTCATACAGCAGAGAACAAAAGAAAACCGACAGAGAAGCAAAGATGGACAGCTTTCAACACAATGTGTAGTATTTAATATGTAGGCTTTCTTGAAATGGAAATTTATAGCTATATATTTTGTATCTTCCCTTTATGTTCTGCTGTGCAAAGGACATTTTTTCTTTTCTTATTTTATATTTAAGTTTATAATATGTTTCTTTTGTTTTTCTTATTATGTATTTAAGTTTTAGTTTTTAAGTCCAAAAATGGATCAAAGTCACAAAAATTTAAGTTTCTATGTATTTTGAAAAAATATCATTTTTATTTCTGATGCTTTTCTATTTAATTTTTCTCATTGTTTACTAATAAAAGTTTTTTGATTCCCTAATGAGATTTTCTCTGAGCTTCCACTAAAGCCATCCTTCTTTGAAGTAGAAAAGTTGCCTTCTTGTGTTTGCTATTGAACTTCAGACCCAGGAGCCTTCTCTGGCTTCTAATCCTATAAAAACCACATTTTCTTAGCCCAAGGGAGCACTGGACTAAAAGTTATCTGGTGAATTTGTCATGAAGCTTCACTTCAATTTACATATTAGCTCCGTTCTTGAAAAGTCATATGAATAAAGCAAAACATTCTATATTAGATCATATTTCCCTATTTAAATCCATTGAAACTTCAGTTATATTCCCACAGGGAAATCTCTGGCAATGGACATACTTAATACCAAATTCACTTCAGCATTATGTCTGTGACAGGGTCCAGACTATGTGCACTTAATTCCCAATCTCTACAAAGATGAGCCATTTGAAAGATGCAACATGTGATCTTTGCACATGAAAAATTCTGGCCTATTTTTTTAAAAAGTTAAATTCACTCATTTCCATTAACATGAAAGCTGTGTGTCTGTGATAGGGGTGATATCTATCAGGGTTTCTTCCTTTCCCCACCCCACTCCCCATTAAAAAAAAAAAAAGGATTAGTCCTTAAGAGGTGACAAAGCCAGGACTTGACTGACCAGGGTTAGGTAATGCTCAAGCATTCCTTACTGTAGTTTCCTAGAGGCCATGGATTCCTGGTCGCTTAGGGGCATAAGCGCTGTCCCTCTAATGTCATAGATGCCTGAAGACCATTAGAGTCACCACGCCTTGTTCTGTTGACCAGACACGTTTTTATATAGATAAGAGGAAGTTTATATCTATAGAAGGTAAACACTACAGTGTCCTTGCCTATTCTAGCTATATTAGGACTAAGTAAATCGCCTTTGTTGCCTGTTTGATGATCTCATTTCATAACTCATTTATAGCATTTGCTTATTTCTGAGGTGTAAATGCTTACTTTGAAAATTTAACAATTCTAATAAATAAAAATTTACTGATATAAAACATTTTGTTTTTATCCCACCCTTCTAGTAGCATTTTTTCCACCATCCATATCTGCTAAAAAATTGTAAATTTCATACAGCCAAGGCCTGTCCCAAGTGTCCCATCCTCTCTTTCCTAAGTTGACTTTTTTCAATAATTTTTTGCATGCTTATACTTCCCACAACCTGACTTATCAGTCAACTCTTTTTCCTACATCCTCGCTGTTACTCTCTCCTTTGCTAAATGAAAATAGGGCTGCATATTTTCAGAATCATGGAAATTCTGCCAAATTTTCTTTTCTTTTTTGGAGGGGGCCACTGGGAGAACAGGGAATGAAGGTGAAACAGGGGAAACAGTGATAAAATTGTGATCAGTTGGTGGTACTAGCATCCCTGAGAACTGGTGGTAGATTAAAGGGTAAAATGAGGGCAAGGACGTTGGGAAACCAATGTTGTGGAGTAAACAGGGGCAGTGTAGTGCAGGCATTGCATTTGGAGTTTGGGTTTCAAACCCAACAACCCAGCTGCTACTTTTTAACATGTGGGCAAATCATGTGCCCTCTCTAAAAATCAAGTTTCCCAAAAGGAGAAGGTTAGACTAGAAAACCTGTCTATTTCTTTCAGCTGTAAGTCTTTAATGCTGTTGTTTTATCCATAATGGAAATGGTTCACCAAGGTACATTTGATCTCTTGACATCTTTTTCAGGTTTGTTCCATGAAGCTCCACAAATGAATAATTACATTGACATGAATAATTATGGGGCCAGATCTGCAATTTCATCTAACTCTATGTGGGAAAGTTCCTTTTATGGAAATAGATCTACAGCTGGTCTGTAAGTTACACAGTGGTCTCAGAATTCATCGCCTGGAGGCACTGAGAGATTATGTCACTTGCCCATGATGCGAAGCTAGTCCGTGTCAGAGGCAGGAACAGCACTGTGGTCTTTCCGACTCCGCTACATCACATCCCCTCTCTCACACCCACTATATCTTTTGAAGTCCTTTCTCAGTCACTGGTGGAAGGATTTTTGTCATACACTCTTTGGACCAGATCTGTGATTTCTCTGGCATGAGGAATTTGCACTGAGAAAACACCTTCTATCAATGTGCAGCTAGTACCCTTGTATCCTTGATTGTGTTTGAGAACTACTTGGGGGTGCTGAGAGATTGGGCTTCACCTACAGTCACAGAGCCAGATTGTGTCAAGATCAGGACTGGAACCTATGTCTTCCTCAGCTCAAGCACCATCTTCTACATCAGTTTGGGGGAGGGGAGAGTTCTTAAGCTGAGATTTCAATTTCAAAAATAAATTTAAAAATAAATAATAAATAAAAATAAAATAAATAAAATTAAAAAAATTTTTTTTGATAACCGAATTTTAATATGAATGGTTTCTGTTGTAATTCTACACCATAGGGTTGTTGTGAGGAGCAAATGAGATAATATTTATTAAGCACGTAGCACAGTGCCTGGCATGTAGCAGGTGCTATATAAATGCTTATTAATTTTTTTCTCTCCCCTGCCACGTATTTTATTTTATTAATTTAAAAATATCATTCCGAGAGGTGTCCCTAAGCTCAGATTGCCAGAGAGGACCATGACACAAAAATCATTAAGAATCCCTGGTCCACATTAATCCTTTTAGGATCAGCTGCTAGTGTCCTCCCACCTAAACTACCCTGAATTTAGCCACTTTGTATTTATTCTCTTTATTTTTATTCTGTATATACTTCTATGTGTACTTTTGATCTCTCCTCTTTGAGTATAAGCTCCTTGAGAGTAGGGACTGTTTCACTGTATTTGCCTAGTGTATAGTGCTAGTACATAATAGGTGCTTAATAAGTGAAATAACATTGTATCTATTAATATTGCTTAATAAAACACAATGTTTTGACTGATTATTCCTGACAGCTTTTTAGCCACAACTGTAGATAGCCTCCCCCTCCCTTTTATTCTTTCCTGAGATACGTATGTGTATGTATGTATACATATATATGTCTGTGTGAATACATAATATAATCTTAAAAGTTAACCAAATAAAAAATAAAAAACAACCAAAAATTTTTTAAAATTCACACTCAATTAAATTCTTTTAAAATCTTTTCTCCTTAACTTGTCTAATTTTTTTTAGACATCTTTGGTCAACTTATTAGCGAAATAGGTAGCTGACAGAAAAAATGTTTTGGGATGGAATAAAGCTTCCAAATGTGGGTTTTACTTGTCCTCTGCCTTGTTTGTAACCTGCTGGTTGGACAGAAAGTCCTCACTTGTCTCCAGGGTAACCCTTATTTCCCTAATGTGCTCCTGGCTCGCATATTTCTGATCACAGAGCATCTCTACCTCACCACCTGTGAAAACCACACTCTGAATATTTTAGGGAAAAAATTTACTTAAGAGTTAAAATCCCATGGTAGTAAATATTCATTAGGTACTCACATTACTGTTTTTAAAACAGCCCTTGTGATGCAGAGGGCATGCTTTTCTGTCAGCTGCTCAATATTTATTTTAAATGTATTAAACAACCGCAGAAATATTCATTGCACGGAAACCTTTTTATGTTTGAGTGGATTAAATTTACAAACCCAAATTAATGCTATAAATTGAATTTACATAATTCATTCTCCACCAAGCAGAATTTGCTCAGCCTCCCTGGCTGTTAATATACGCATTTAAGGAAAAATCAGAGTACCAGTATTGTTGTCCACATTGTTAATTTGGTCTAACCAGAGTTTATAAAGCATCTTGTTCTCAGTTGTTGTTTTCCTGGTAAGATTGTGTGTGGGGCCCTCCTCTCTTTCCCCCACTTCCCCCCCTCCCCTTCCCCCAATGTCTAATGGTTCCTAATTAAAGAACATGCATGTGTGGTCTCAAGGAAGCAGGCAAATTTCCTAGTAAAACTCAAGCAGGCCTACTTCTGAGTGTTCAGAGAATACAGTACTGTGAGAATCTTTAAAACGACAATAAAAAAATCACTAATTAGGCTTTTGCTTAGTGGTACAAATAAGGACAAAAGGTAAGAGCCGGTGAAGCGTAGGTATTAATAAGAAGTCAGATGTGAGCTTCAAAGCAATGAAAAACTCCAAATTGCAACTGAAGGTAAAAAAGAAAGAAAGAAAGAAAGAAAGAAAGAAAGAAAGAAAGAAAGAAAGAAAGAAAGAAAGAAAGAAAGAAAGAAAGAAAGAAAGAAAGAAAGAAAGAAAGGAAGGAAGGAAGGAAGGAAGGAAGGAAGAAAGAAAGAAAAAGAAAGAAAGAAAGAAAGAAAGAAGGAGAAAGAAAGAAAGGGAAAGAAAGGAAAGGAAAGAAGAAAGAAAGAAAGGAAGAAAGAAAGGAAGAAAGAAAGAAAGAAAGAAAAAAGAAAAGAAAGGAAAAGGAAAGAAAGGAAGAAAGACCACCTCGAAGCTGGTGTATTGCTGATGGCTATAGGATACTTTAGAGCTGGTGGGTGCCTTTCTCTTTCTTTTTTTGCATTTACATATATT
Source organism: Phalanger gymnotis (assembly GCA_028646595.1). Classification (NCBI taxonomy): domain Eukaryota; kingdom Metazoa; phylum Chordata; class Mammalia; order Diprotodontia; family Phalangeridae; genus Phalanger; species Phalanger gymnotis. The sequence goes on along the minus strand of CM053624.1, from coordinate 267,462,096 downwards.
TTCATGGATGAGGCCAAGGGACATGAATACTTTTGCTATTGCAATTTCTGGTTTGAGACCATTTTGCACAACATGTTCAGAGCATGCCAATAATTAGGGACACTTCATTGTCTAGTGGTCTGCCTCTGACAATGTGACTGGCACAAGGATAGATGTACTTCACCTTGCTTGCCGTGATTTTGTGTAGTGGGCACTGAAACCAGTTATTGTTCCCCCCAATTCCCCCTCCTTTTCTCTAGTACCCTATTAAACCTCTTTGTTAAGAGATCCAGCTGCTTGTTTTCTCTGAAGATAATGATTGAAAAATGTGTGTGAAGAGGGCGTGTGCACATGTGTGCGTGTGTGTTTTAAATCACAGGGAAATTGGTTTTTGGAAACTGTATCTCAGCTTCTTTGCTCTATCATCTGGTTGCTGATGACTTTAAATAATCCTATGGTAATAAAAATTCACTTAAACGTATACAGAAACATGTGGCTAAAAATGACAACCTTTTCCTTTTCTCTTTCTGTCTTTTCTTCTTTTTGGATCAGAGTTACTAGAAGCATTCTCGTCCATTATCGAGACAGACTGAGAGACTGAGGGAATGACCAAGGTAAAAAAAAATGTTGCTGTCCACTGAGCATTTTTTTTTGACTTGTGTTATGGTAGTGGGCCTGGGAACTGGGTGGTAACAAGTAGAGATATAACTAGTTGAAACTGAACATTGGGCCAATTTTGTGGATACATGATGGTGTCATTGAGGTTGCTGTTGGGAGGTGGAACAGAGTTCAGTCCTAGTGATGGAAGGTGTGGGAAGTGTCCCAGAAGAATGTCCAGTGTGTGAGTGTGTGTGTGTGTGTGTGTGTGTGTGTGTGTGTGTGTGTAATCATGCAAAAGACAGTCTCATTATGAGTTCAGTTACACCAGGAAGAGGAAGGCCATCCTTTAGATTCCCATGGAAATGGCAATACTCCATGCTCTAGAGGATTGCAAGGCAAAATGTAGCAGTTGTTGAAGGAAGGAGAAAGTGGTTTCAAACATGCCTAGGGAGAAAGGGCATCCTTTTTTAGATATCAGTGCTCTAGGACAAAGCCCAGATCTCTATCTTCTAGTTACAGTGCTGATGAGGAGCGCTGGACCTCCGTTTGAGGTACTCTGACAAGGAGGCATCTGACTTCAATGATTCAACAAACATTCCACCTGGAATATATAGATGAAAAGAGTGATTTAATTCTACTCCTCTATGGAGTTAACAAAAGTAGAGGCTGAACGGACTTAAAGGAGAAGTACCTAGTAGAGGTTAACCAGAGAGGGAGCATGGGGAAAGATTTTGTGTTGGAAGAAGCGTCTGAATGGGGCCTTGACGGAGGAGGATCGTAACAGGTAAAAGACGTGGAAAGTAGAGATTGCCTGCAGAAATTCGTAGAAGTCAGAATGAGATTGGCAGTTGGAAGGGGAATCAGTAGTCCAATCTGATGGGAATATCAACCATATGGAAGGAAGAGACATGTAACAAAGCTAGAAATATAAGTTGGGGCCAGATTGTGGAGGGTTTCGAGTGCCAGGCAAGCATTTGTATTTTATCCTGTAAAAAAGGGGAGGGATTGAAGGGTTCTGAAAAGGGGAGAAGAAATCACTGGATGCTTGTTTAGATTCTTAAAGAACAGAGGTTTGAGATGCCTCAGACAAAGCTCCTTAGAAAGGAGCCATTCCCTGTCTTCTTAACTGTTGAGTACCTGCTTTGTCTAGCAATCCTCTAAGCTTTGGCTTCCCAAATGTCACTTCAGCCTCTCAGAACAGCACATTGAGGGTCAAGTTGTTAATGTCCCAGTGCGATGGAGTATCTCTATGACTGATGATGAAAGCAAATTGTTATCCAGTTCTGAGGTTTCATGTTATGCCCAGCAAACTGGCAAAAGTGAAAAAAGATGGGAATATTTGATCAATGCTGGAGGGAATGTGAAAAGACAGGCAGTGATGCATTGGTGGACCTGTGACTGGTCCATCTATTCTAGAAAGAAGTCTGGAATTATGTCAAGGAAGTAATTAAAGTGTGCAGGAGTGGGGAACCTGTGGCCTCAAGGCCATATGTGGTCCTCTAGGTCCTCAAGTGCAGCCCTTTGACCGAATCCAAACTTCACAGAACAAATCCCCTTAATCAAAGGATTTGTTCTATAAAACTTGGACTCAGTCAAAAGGCCACACTGGAGGACCTAGAAGGCACATGTGGCCTCAAGACTGCAGGTTCCCCACCCGTGGTACCCTTTGACCCAGAAGTGCCTTTCCCTCTCTTCAAATTATCCTATGTTTATTTGTTTGTGCTCCTGTCTTTTCCTCCAGTAACTTGTGAACTTCTTGAGTGCAGAGAATGCTTCATATTTGTTTTGGTATTCCTAGCACCCAACACAGTTCCTGGAACATAATAGGCATTTAAGAAACATTTGCCACACTGAATTGAAATTGGAAGGAAGGTCACTTCACGCCTGGTGACTGTCAATGGGTGATTTCATCTTCATTAGGCTTGAAAGCAGAGGAATGAGTGATGTAGGCATCTTTTGGGCTTTTAGTGCTTAATCCTAGCATCTGCCAGCTGGGATAGTCTAGATGACCTCAATTCAGAGGCAACCAGGTGGTACGGTGGATAGAACATTGAATACAGAGTCAGGGAGACATGAGTTCAAATCTAGTCTCAAATACTTATTAGCTTGTGTCACCCTGGGCAGGTCTTAACAGCTATTTGCCTGAGTTTCCTCCACTGTAAAATGGGGATTAATAATAGCGTCTACCTGCCAGGGTCATTGTTAGAATTAAATTAGATAATATTTGTAAAACACTAAGCATAGTGCATGGCACATGGTAGGCACTTAATAAATGCATCTTTCCTCCTCCTAATTTCCTCACCTGCTAGATGAGAATAACAACACCTCCCACTTCCTCGGGGTTGTTGTGAGGCCCCAGTGAGATAATATTTATGAAGCACTTTGTAAATCTTAAAGGAAAAAAAGAAAATACGCATTTAGTAAGTACCTACCACGTGCCAGGCAGTGTGCTGTGTGCTATATACGTGTTAGCTAGGATTATTATTATTTTTGTTAACTGTCTTATAGATGAATAAGGAAAGAAAAATATCCCAGGATCATCAGACTCCAAACTGTTCTGAATTTCCTTGATTGGGCACAGTGTCATAGCTCTTAGCCCTCCCTGGAGAGCAAGCTGACTTTATCCATCAATGAATGCTATTTATCAGCACGCTTTGATTGTTTCGGGGAACATGCCTGAAGTTTTCCTTTCTTATCACAAATTAAGAGGGGAAAGATACATGAGTTCTTCACACCAGTGCTATTGCATTGATGGTAAATTATTTAACTTGAAAAGGCTACAGGCCAAGATTAAAGTGAAGGGAGGGTTGGTACATGTTATTTTTTGTTCACAGATGATTGTGCACTCAAAGCAGCCTCTGAGACTGAGATGCAAGAAATTATGGATTGATTCTTTGCTGCTTGTGCTAATTTTGGTCTAACAATTAACAAGAAAAGACAAATTCTCCACCAGCCAGCATCACACCATCTACAAGACCATTGGTTACAGCAAATGGAGAAATATTGAATGCTGTGGATAAGTTCACTTACCTTGGTAGTATACTTTCCAGAGATGTCCACATAGATTTAGATGAGGTTGAGCTATGCATTGCTAGAGCTAGCGCGGTGTTTGGGAGGTTCTGAAGGAAAGTGTAGGAGAAAGGAGGTATTAGACTGCCTCCTAAAATGCATGTCTGCAGAACCTTGTGCTGACTTTATTGTTCGATGTGTGTGAAACCTAGACCATATACATGCACCATGCCAGGAAACTGAATCACTTCCATTTGAATTGTCTTAGGAAGATTCTGAAGATCACCTGGCAAGACAAGGTACCAGACACTGAGGTCCTTTCTCAAGTTAAACTGCCAAGCATTCAAACTCTGCTGCAGAGAATGCAACTCCAATGGGCTGGCGATGTTGTTTGGATGCCAAATGTATGTTTGCCTAAAAGATTATTTTTTGAAAAATGCACATAAGGCAATCACTCATAGAAGAAGTGATGTGAGGATACTCTCAAGAGTGTCTCAAGTGTCTCAAGAACTTTGGAAATTGATTGCATGACATGGGAGACACTGCAAAGTGCCATATGTCAAAGCATGAGTGAAGCAGAATTGCAGTAGCTCAAAAGAAACGCGAGATGTGCAAATTTGGAGACATCTCCATCCCAAATGTTCATGTTGACTATTTGTGCCCAACTAATGGTAGAGCCTTCAAAGCTTGTTTTGGTCAGATGAGTTACAGTCAGACACACTGTACCTTGACTTCAACATAGAGATACCATTTTGGTCCTCTTCAAGGACAAAGTACAACCACCAACCAACTAACCAGCCTATGTTGAGATCAGATGGGATAGTTCTACGTTTTACCAGTGTTGAAAGATTGCTCTCCTTCACGTATTCTGTGCTCTAACCAAACTGGCCTCCTAGCTGTAGTCAGAACTTAATGCCCTATCTCCCTTCTCCATGCATGTTCAGGAGCCCCCATGCATGGTATAGAGTTACTATTCAATTACTCTTCTCAGAATCCTTATCTGTCTTGAAGGCTCAGTAATGCTACTCCTTTCTTGTCCTGAAGAATCAGTTTATACCCCAAATCTCCATTGGGAGTTGGTACCTAGATCTGTTAGGCCTTTATACAGAAGACTGAGAAATTGAGAGATAAATAGAAGAGAACAAAATACGCACTTCAAAATATCTTGGTGGTAGTAGTGCCAAGGCAACCGGCACGCAGTTAAATTTCAAGGTGTGGGGGAGGAGGGTAGCTCCATGAAGAACTTGGCAAGGAAACTCATTTTCAGGAGAATTGCCAGTCCACAGATCCTGGACTGAAGAAATCTACTCAGGTTAAGCTCTGGGTAGAGAGTTTAGGCAAAAACCTTAATCCATCCTTACCTACTCAAGTAGCTATGAATCCCAGCAGGCTTGTTGGATAGATGGTTATGCCTAGCCTAAGGCCTGTGTTAGCTGTGCTTCTATGATTATGAAGCATATATCACTGTAAAGTGATGGTACAAAAGGTAGAAAACTGGATCCGCAAAAACTTGTTTGCAAAGAAGGTAGGGATTAAGGATGGCTGCCTTTTCTATTTGTAGTCTTATTTTTTCCCCCTGCTTAGGTGCAATAGAGTTGGAAAAAGCCTGCATTGTTCTTCTAATTCTCTGTCCTTCCTTCATTCAGGGCAATGAAAGTGTAGCAGTACAAAGTAAATTCCTTAAGGCAAGGATTATCTCAATTTTACATCTGTGTCCCAAGTACCTAGCACAGTGCCCGGCACATAGTAGGCACTTTATAAACGTTCGTTGATTATTTGATTTGGGAAGGACCCACCTAGATTAGCACTTGTTTTATTTCCTTAACATTATTAGGCTAAACCACTCTGGTCCTTGAAAAAAATACAAACCAAAATCTATATTTATTGTCAGGAAATTCTTCCAAGTATCAGCTGTAAACCCTTCATGCTGTAGATAGGGGGGAACACTTTGCAGAAAGAGCCATGTTCTAGAGAGACAAGGAGGCCTTGGTTCAGATTATCAGTGAGCAATAGAATTAGAACCTAAGCCTTCTCACTTCTCCCTCTTCTCCCCCCACCCCCAGGCATTTATTTTAAAAAGGATACACTGGTTTGTGAAGGTAGATGCCATTCACCTGACCAAGGGCACTGTGCTTTTGTGGCCTTGAGAAGAAATGGGGAAATCAAACCAAATCGCTGCATCCTCAACTCATAGATAGCTATGATTTCCCAATGAATAAAACCTCCTAATTTCACATTCTCAGGTTTTTTATTTTCTTGAGGAAGGAAAAAAAAAGAGGCAGTAAGGTATAAGGAAAAGAATTTTGGGCTTATAATTAGAGGATATCTGGATTTAAATCTTAGCTCTAGTATGTATGACAGAGTATATATGGCCAGCGTCCTGGTTACTTTTGGTGAAATGTATTACAACTGGGTCACTTCCCATGGAATGCTGATCCTGTACCCTGGCCACCTTCAGCCACTGGTGTGTTGGCTTCTTGATAAAAGGCATGGACAACTTGAGGTTTCTGATTGATCCCCATATACTACCTCCCTCTTCCCAACCCCAACTATGATGGGGTACTGTGTCACTGAGAACTGGCTACAGAGAAAAAGAGCTGTCCACTGAATAACTTTTAAAGGGAGAGATAACTTCTTTTCTTGCTCTTTCTTCTCTTCTGAATATGTGTGTGTGTGTGTGGCTTGGGAATCTGAAGCTCTTCCTTGGACTTCCCATGAGAGAATGGAGATCTCTTTTTTCTACCTCTCTTGAAGCTATTAACACATAGCAGTAAGAGCATATTCTTATCTAGATGGGTCTCAGATTTTCCTTCAAGGTTGTAGCGGCCTCTTCGGCTTTGTGTTTCTACCTCTAAAAATGTAAATATCAGATAGTAACTGCTTCTCTTTTGTCCCAGAACTCTGAGGATCTTCTCCTCCCAGTTTGATTTTTTTTTTTGAGTTTTAGCTTCTTAAGGAGGCCTATTCAGTGAATGGGTGTTACCTCACTCAAAGTGAGAACCTGAAAGGCTTTAGCCTGAAAGGGCCAGGGTCTCCCAATGCATCCTGGGCCATCTCCAGTCATCCTGGTGAATATCTGGTCACCGGACCCAGATGGCTCTGGAGGAGGAAGTGAGGCTGGTGACTTTGCACAGCTCTCCCTCACTCAAATCCAAGTCAACTGCAGGCCATGGCATCATTTTCCTGATGTCATGGTCCTCTTCAAGAATGAAGAACAAACACTGCACAGCAATAACACATGGGTGACTGAATAGCAAAATTGAGATAGGTGTTTCTACCCTTGGCAGCAGTCTGGGGTCTGCTAAATCTAGGTGCTGGTTGTCTATTGGATGTTCTTCCTTTAGATGCTACAGTACTTCTCAGGAGGATGAACTTTGTCCTGGCTTACCAGAAGCTATGAACCTTGTGCAGGGCTGAGGTGAAGGTGAAATGCCCTATCAGTAGTCCCACTAAGTGTTTTGTGTTTCAGTTTTCAAGTATAAACTTCCTGGGAGGGTATAAGAGGAGTTTTGGGCTACTGTTTCGTGTTTTAACCATCTGCTAAATGCATTCTTAGGCAGCCAGGTGGTGTAGCGTGTAGACTGTCAGACGTGGAATCAGGAAAACTCATTTTCCTGAGTTGAAATCTGGCCTCAGACACTTACTAGCTATGTGACTCTGGGCAAGTCACTCAACCTTGTTTGCCTAAGTTCCTCATCTGTAAAATGAGTTGGAGAAGGAAATGGTAAACACACTAGTATCTCTGCCAAGAAAACTCCAAATGGAGTCACAAAGAGTCAAGACACAATTGAAACCACTGTACAGTAACAATGCATTCTTATGAATCTTTTGTGTTTTGGACATTTATTTTGTGGTGGAAGAAATAAAAAGCTGGTCTACCTTGTATATGAATACATTTCTAGAAGGAATGATATTAATTCTTTTGGGGAGAACCTAAGCATGAGCCAAACCTAAACTTTGTTTTGATTTTTGTCCAGAGTTCTCTAGGGTGAAGGTCTAATGAGCCAGAGACGAGAAAAACAAAAAAAGTCTAACCTCTCTCTCTAGAGTCCTGGCTCCCCTAGTATTGAACCTTCAATGGGGAAGGGTACATGTGTACTAGCTCTGTCACCCTGGGCAAGTCACTTAGAGAATAATAGGCTCAGAGTTAGAAATCAGAACCCAAGTCTTGTTTTATAGATGAGGCAACTGAATCTCAGAGAGGTGAAATGTCACACATGGTTTAATGCAGCAGATTTGAACTAGGGATATGGAGTTGGAGGGTCTGCATTTGAATTCCAGACCTCCTAATTCATGTTTGTGTGACCTTGGGCAAGTAAGTGACGAGCTTTCTGGACGTTCATTTCCTCATCCGTAAGATGAAGGGATTGAACCAGAAGACCCCTGAGGACCCCTCCAGCTCTAAATTTCTATGAAGCAGCAAAGCCAGGATTTGGGCCAATGTCCTCTAATTTTAAATCTAGGAATGTAAAATCCTTCCAAGCAGGGATTATTTAATTCTTTGTACTTGGATCTCCGATACCTAGTGTGACACCTCATAGCTGCTTAACAAACAGTCTATGTTTGCTGAATGATTGATGGGATCATAGATTTAGTGTAAGAAGAGACTTTATAGGTTATCAAGTTCACTTCCCTTGTTTGACAGAGGAGGAAACTGAGACTCAATGGTTAAGTGGTTTGCCCAGGCCTATGGCTAGTCAGTAAATATATGAGGTGGAATTTGAACTAGGGTCTTTCTGACTCCAAATTCAGTGTTCTATCTTTCCATTATACCATGCTCTTTACAACCCAGCATAGCATTCTCATTTGTAGAGTAGGGGTAATAATACTTGGACTATCTCCCTGCCAGGACTATTGAAGGGGGAAAAAAGTGCTTTGGAAACCTTAAAAATGTAATGGAAATAAGAGTTATGATTATGATAAAATGTCTGTCTGGCTGTTGTTCGCAAGCCAGAAGTATAGACTTGTGAAATTGTGCTCGATTCTGTCCTGGGTGACGCATGGCAGCTTCATTACAAGGAAAGCCTTCATGTACAACTGGCCACTTCAAGCTCAAGCCGACCTTGGCTGTACTTCTGTTTGTTGAATATGACAAATGTTTGTAAAGGATGACTCTCTAAAGAGAGTGAATGGCAAATGTCACCTGTGTTAAAGAATCTGAGTTAATCGATCTGGGGGCTGCCAGAGAAGGCAGAAAGCCTAAGGATGAAAAGAACCATAGGCAACAAAGGCTTTAGCAACACGCTCTTCAGGAACAGTTTCACAATAAGTAACATGCTTTTAGGTAGCTCAGCAATTTACCTACATGATAGGATTGTTGTAAGTAAAGTCTATTGAAATCTTTGAAGTACTATAAGAATGTGTTATTACTATCATTATATTACTATTATTATACAATTATATTTATATATTATATAATTATAATTAATTATATTATTAATATATAATTATTAATATATATAATATTATGTTAGTATTATAAGGCAGAAGAAGTGAAAGTAGGAAAGATGTTATTCTAAAAGTTAATAGGCGTCTATAGTTCCTCTGAATAGAGTAACAATAGCTTGAATTTAGAGCTCAAAAGGATATCAGAGGTCATCTGATTTGACATCCTAATTTTATACATGAGGAAAACGTTCCAGAGCAAAGTTAAATGACTGGCCCAGGTTCACACGCGGCAGAGCAGTGGGTTAAATAGGATTTTAATAGCTTGTGTTTATATAGCATTTTAAGGTTGGCCGAGTACTTTCCATACATTAGCTCATTTGACCCTCACAATAACCCTTTGAAATAGGAGCTATTATTATCATCATTTTGGAGATGAGGAAACTGAGGCTCAGAAAAGTTAAGGTGACAGATGTGAAATGATTGGCTTGGACTAGATGACTTCTAGCCCTAGTTTTAGGATTCTGTGACTTTCCCAGGGTCATACAGCTAGTTTGATCTGCCATTTGAACCCAAGTCTACCTGAATTGGAAGGCAAGTACTATATCTACTTATTGCAAAGTAGGTAGAAAGGTTAGTATGGGTCAGATTATAACAATCAGGCTATATTACACATTATATAGAGAAGCTAGGAGTGCAGTGGATAGAGGGCTGGGCCTCGAGTGAGTTCTGAGTTCAATCTGACCTCAGACACTCACTAGCTGTGTGACCCTGGGAAAGTCACTTAACCCTGTTTGCCTTAGTTCCTCATCATACTTGTGAAATGGGTTAAAGTAGTAAAAGGTTTAAACAAAATAAAACTAATTTTAAAAAGAAAAAAAATGTAAAATGAGCTGGAGAAGGAAATGGCAAACCACTCCGGAATCTGCCAAGAGCAGTTGGACACAACTGAAACTCAACAACAAAAACAACATACATTATACAGAATGGTGTAAAACTGGGTGCTACCAGGAAAGATAGGCCCAACAGCATTCCACAGGCAAGACCAGCAGCAGCATGAGGTTGCCTTTTCCCCTTCCTCATCCTCTAGTACCTTCCTCCAAAATGACTTTTCATCTATATTATATATATCTTGTATGTTCCTTGTTACTATGTGTTTTTTCCTTCATTAGAATGTAAGTCCCTTGAGAGCAGGAACAGTTTTTGCTTTTTTTGTATCCCCCAAAAGGTGCATTTGGTAACTAGTGACTAATCAATGATAATTAACAAGAAAACTGCATTCTCTGTTGCTTTGGTATGAACAGGCATTTCCTACATAGGATCTATGAATTTGGCTTAATTTGTGAGAGAATGTATGTAAAAGATATGTTGCAGAACCTAAAGTACCCTATGAATATAAAGTAGCATTGTTATGTCTAACATAGATTCATCTACTATTGGACCTGGAAGGAACCTCAAGATCATTTGGTCCAACTGTCTCATTTATAAGCACTTGTGGTATTGCCAACTACTCCATTTCCCTTTTGTCTATCTCCCTCACTCTCCTTTTCCCTCTTCGTCCCTCTACCCTCTCATCCACTTAGCTTTACGACATCTCTTGCCTCTTTACTTTTGCTCTTCTACCCATCAAGCCATTCACTAGTCTATCTCACTAGTACACTCTTCAGATTGCTTAGTCTACATGTAAATGTTCCTCTATACTATTGTTGTATGAATGGGTATCCGTATGTGTGCCTACTTGTATATATGGTGTATGTGAGTTGTTGTTGCTGCTTGTCCTTTGTTCTCAAAGATGACCAATGGCATCAGAGGGTGATATCTTGACTTTGCAAGTGAATAGGATTTAAGTGAGGAAGAGCTGTGCAAAATCATTAGCCTCTCTCTCTCCTCCAGAGTCATCAGACAAGACCCAAGTCAAGGTGACTGGCAATGACAGTGAGGGACTTTGACCTTTAGTCACTATATATGAGTAGGTTGAATCCAGATGTGGAGCTTCTGCATTTTCTGAAGGAGAGGAGGAAGAAGTTTCTTCTTTAGGTAATTGGGGAGGGTGAGGACTAGGTTGGCATCAAATTTACCCAGTTGGACTTGGATAATGTTTATGGTATTTGTGCATGTAAGGAAGGTTACTGGGCATTAAAAGAAAGCTTTCTATATATGAAAAACAACACGGGACAGTGGAAAGTTCTCTGGACCTGGAGGTGGGGGGAATTAGATTAAAAAAAAACTCTCTCTGATTCCTACTAGCTGTGTAAAAAGAAATAACTCAGTTCATGTCTCTGAGCCTGTTTCTTCAATTGTAAAATGAGAATAGACCTGCAGGGCAGCTAGGTGGCACAGTGGATAGACTTCAGGGCCTGGAGTCAGGAAGACTCATCTTCCTGAATTCAAATCTGGCCTTATTAGCTGTGTGACTCTAGGCAAATCACTTAAACCTGTTTGCCTCAGTTTCCTCATCTGTCAAATGAGCTAGAGGAAGAAATGGCAAATCACTCTAGTATCTTTGCAAAGAAAACCCAAAATGGGGTCATGAAGAGTTGGACATGACTGAAATGACTGACCAACAATAGTACTTACTTATGAGATTGTAAAGAGATAGTAAATGTAAAATGTGTTGCAAGACTTAAAACACTATGGCAATGTTAGTTATTATGATGATGCCCCAATGGCCACATTTCTGGATTTAGTATGGTTGAATAGCTGTTATATCTATCTGCTGGGGTTGCTTTGGGGCTATTACTGTCTAATTCACACTGTGATGAATACCTTGAATTAGGAAGTTCGTGAAGGCAGTCACTATATCTATGATAAATGTAATGCTTTATTTCCTCCTCCCCTAAGTCTTTAATTTGACAATACTTTGAGTTTTTTTTAAAAGAGGGCAATTTTCTGAAACTTTGAAACAATTTGATAATTTTTAATTTCTGAATAACTATAGCATCATAGAATTATAGATCTGGAGTTGTGAGAGTTCATTTAATCCAGGGGTTCCTAACCTCTGTGTGTGTGTGTGTGTGTGTGTGTGTGTGTGATGGACAACCTGGTAAGGCAGGTACTACTGAGACTGACAGAGGTTAAATTCCCCTTCCACCCAATGAGGTAGTAAGTTTTTAAATCAGGATTTGAACTCAGGTCTTCCTGTCTCCAAGTTCAGCACTGTTTATTTGTCTACTTAAAGAAGAAATGAGAAACAGAAAGCAAAATGATGATGGAATATGAGGTTGGGACCTGTATTGCCAACATGATATTCACAGTGCCAACAGTGGCTATGAATATGCTGGCGTAGTTCTGAATTGCAAAATATAACAGACTCTCTATATGGAACATAGAACCAAAATATTCATTCAAACACCAGAAAGCCAAATCCATCAAAGCAACAAAGAAATCCACACACAATAACAATGCAGGGGGCATCACCATCCCAAAGCCTTCCCCCTGCTTGAGCCTTCCCACAAACACAAATGCACAGCCAGCTGCTTCCTTTCTCTCCCTCAGCTCTAACTGCTCTGACCAACTTCCTCTATTCTGCTCCACCCTTCCTGTTCTACCCTTCCTGCTCCAGCCTTCCTGTTCTACACTTCCTGCTCCACCCTTCCTGTTCTACCCTTCCTGCTCTACCCTTTCCTGTTCCATCCATTCAGCAAGGTCCTCCCACCACAGGCTTCATGTGACTTAGGCTTCCATGTGACTTAAGCAGGTCACATGGGCCTATTAATGGATGGGAAAGGTCTTCCCATTAAGCAAAAATACATTAACAATACAGGATCAGATGTACAGAAGGGATAAAAGAGAACTCATGATGGAGATTCTTTGAAGGTCAACACTATTTTCATTTTTATCTTGGTGCCCCCAGTCTTGACACAGTCCCTGAGACATAACAGTGGCTTAATACATTTTTAGAGTAAAGAATATTATTGTGGAAGCCAAAATGTGTCATAGGATAAGGGATAAAGAGGTGACCTCAATTCAAGAAGAGGGTCATCCAAATGCTGCTTCTGACATAGGCACTTGTATGACATTGGACAGATCACTTAAACTCTCAGTGCCCCAGGCTGATTTCTAAGACTATAAATTGCAAAATAAGTGTCAGATCTTAGTAGGTAGAGTTCCCTTACTGGAACAAAATCACTGGTCTAGTCTGAAAAAAAATGCTGGACAGGTAGGGAATGATGTAGTGATGAACCACCCTTAGCTCCTGTTTCTGCTATTCCCAGCCTAAATTCTTTTGACCACTGGGATTTTTGAGAAAGTTCCTTATGTTGACTACTGAAAATACTAGAACAATTTAGCTTTTTCCATGAAGCAAAAAGGCAATGGGAAAAAGAAGGGTAGCAGGGGAGGAAAAGGCAATGTGAATTTATGATGCATAAAATAGATATTTCATCTTACTGAAGCCCTGTAGGTAGAAAGAGGTAAATATGATTGTTGAGATGGCCTCTGAAAAATGGCCTTCAGTTCCTGGCATTTAATTAGTTGAAAGATGAAGGAAATAGATTAAGAGAAAGAACAATTTAAGCAATTAGAGATCTGGAGGTACTGATTGACAAGGAAGGGTAAACAGAGCTGAATATAAATTGACTGGTTTAATGAAGGGATTATTTTTAAAGATGTCCCACCAAAGGGTAACTATATCATCCTAGATTGTGTTTTTATGTAGCAACCTCCTCTTAAGATTTCATAGCTCTCTCTACATGTATAATCTAATTTATTTTACCACTCTCTGTAAGGGGTCATGTTCTCTATTTTCAGCTAAAAGATGGAAACAGAAAGGTTTAGCGTGTGCTGGAGCTCATACACACAATGGAAAGAATGGTTCAGAGCTCTCCTTAAAGGTCATTCTAATACTCTGTCCATTGGCTACTTTCAACTTTCATTGTTTTATCATTCAGTTCAATAAATATTTGTTAAATAAGGCACTTCACCAGCCAAAAATCCTTGTAAAGTCCCTTGTTTCCTTGAAGACTCAGCTCAGACATCATCTTCGATATGAAGTCTTTCCTGATATCACCAGCTATCAGGGCATTTCCCCCAAATTACTTTGTAATTTATTTTTATTTTGTGTGTGTGTATGTGTGTGTGTGTGTGTGTGTGTGTGTGTGTGTGTGTGTAGAGAGAGAGAGAGAGAGGGAGAGAGAGAACATAAACATATTTTGTGTACAAATTATGTATAGAATATATATACTTATATGTATATGTGTACCTTCACATACTTATATGCATACTTAACATGTACCTATTATATGAAATTATATGCAGATCAGTCATCTAACATTTTTAATGTACCTATTATGTGCCAAGCACTGTGCTAAGGGCTGGTGATACAAAGAAAGACAAAAAAACAAAAACAAAAAACCACACACACACACACACACACACACACAAAACAAACAGTCCCCTTCTGAAGGAGCTCACTGTCTAATGGGGGAAACAACATGCCAACAACTATTTACAAACAAAATCTGTACAGGATAAATTGGGTGCATCCTAGAAGGAAGGCACTAAGATTAAGCAGGACTGGGAAAGTTTTCTCCCAGAAGACGGGATGTTGGCTGAGAGTTTAAGAAATCTAGGAGGCAGAGATGAGTAAGAAGAACATTCTAGGCATGGGAGACAGCCAGTGCCAAAATTCAGTTAGGAGATGGAGTGTGCTGTGTAAGGAAAAGTAAGGAGGCTGGTGTCACTGGATTGCAGAGTATGTGGAGGGGAGTAAGGTATAAGAAAACTGAAAAGGTAGCCAGATAATAAAGGGCTTCGAAAGCCAAACAGAGAATTTTAGATTTGATCCTGGAGGCAACAGGAAGTCAGTGGAATTTTTCAAATGGAGGGTAGATAGAGGATGACATGGTCAGACCTGAATTTTAGGAAGACCAATCTGACAGCCAGGTAGAGGGAGCGGGGAGAAACTTGAGGCAGGGAGAAAAAACAGTAGGCTATTACAACAGTCAAGGTATTTGGTGGACCTGTACCAGAGTATTGGCAGTCAGAGGAGAGAAAGGAGTGTATGAATGAGAGATGATATAAAGCTGGAAACAATAGGACTGATTAGATATGGGTGGGGTGAGAGAGAGTAAGGAGTCCAGTCTGCCAACTAGGTTGTAAGCCTGGGTAACTGGGAAATGGTACCTTGGACAGTGACAGGAAAGTTAAGGAGAAGGGAGGGTTTTGTGGAGGAAAAAAATGACTTGTTTTAAACATGCTGAGTGTGAGATGTCTAAAGGGCTTTTGGAGATCTGAGACTAGAAGCTGGGAGAGAGGTTAGGGCTGGACAAGAAGATCTGAGAGTCATTTGCATAGAGATGATAATTGAAAGCATGGCATCTGATATAATCACTAAGTAAAACAGTATAGAGGCAGAAGAGAAGAGGGCCCAGGTTGGAGCTTTGAGGTAATACCCAATGGTAGTGGGTTTGACCTGGGTGGAGATATAGCAAAGGAGACTAAGAAAGAGGAGTCATAGAGGTAGGAAAACCATGAGAGAATAGTGTCACAAAAACCCAGAGAGAAGAGAGTATCAAGAAGAGGGTGATAAAGTATCAAAGGTTGCAAAGGTCCAGAAAGATGAGAATTGAGAAAGGACATTAGATTTGGCAATTAAGAGATCATTAGTAATTTTGGTGAGGACAATTTCACTTGAATGAAGAGGTTGGAAGCCAGAATTCAATGAGAATGAAAGAAAAAATTAGCCACAAAAGGAAGGCAAGACATAGGATCACAGTTTCCAGGAATGAACTGGTAAAGTAAGGGTTTTTTGAGGATGGGGAAGACATTGATATGTTTGTAGGCATTAGGGAAGCAGCCAGTAGATAGGAAGTAATTGAATATTAGTGAAAGAGTGGAGATGATGGAGAGGGCAATCTGCTAGAGAAGACAAGATGGAATGGGAGCACTTGTGTATGTAGAAAGGTTTGCTTTGGCAAGGAGAAAGGCCACTTCTTCATGTGAAACATGACAAGGAGAAGATAGTGGCAGAAGGCATGTGTACATCTTTTCCAATGAGGAACAGGGAAGAAGAGGGAGCTCTCCTTTAACCTCAATTTTTTCAGTGAAATTTGTGGTAAAGGAGAGGGAGGGAGAACTATGGGATATTTAAGAGGAATAAAAAAGTTTGGGAGTGAGATAGTGAATCAATTAATGAGGTGTGAAATGATTGCCTGGCCATACTGAGGGCCTTGTTGAGATCTTGTAACATAAAATTGAGGTGGACTCAATAAGTATGGCTTTGGAATTTTCTCCAGCTATCTCCAGCCGCAAAATTGACATTCAAATAGTTTACATGAATTAAAAAGCATTTATTAAGTACTTGCTACACATGCAAAGCACTGTGTTGCATGCTGGAGAAGAAACTAGAAAAAATGGAGATAGTTCATGATCTCAAGGAGTTCCCACTGAAATGCGGGAGATAACGTATATAAGAAATTTCAGCCGCATGTCATATGGAAAGGTCCCATGGAACTTAGGGTGCAGCAGCAAAACAGATGATAATGTGTCCTCTTTAGTGTCATTCCCACTGATACCATTTGACAGTTGAGCAATTAAACCATGTTGATGGTGCCATACACAAATATACCATATATACCAACATATACGTATGTATTATTAAATATATATAATTTCTTTTTACATACTTAAATCTATATATGTTATCTTTTATCTATTGTACTGGATAGAGTGGCAGGCCTGGATTCAGGAAGTCTTCCTAAGTTCAAGTCTGGCCTCAGATACTAACTAGCTGTGTGACTCTGGGCAAGTCACTTAATCCTATTTGTCTCAGTTTCCTCATCTGTAAAATAAACTGGAGAAGGAAATGGCAAACCACTCCAGTATCTTTGCCAAGAAAATCCCACAAGCAATCATGAAGAGTTGGACATGACTGAAAGGACTGAACAGCAATAAATTCTATCTCACTATCCGTCTACTTGTATGTATGTCATCTGGCTTCATAGACTATATCTTCCTTTAGGCCAGAGACTGTTTCAGGTTTATCTTTGTAACTTAAACACTTAGTTCTGCTATACAGTATATAGTACTATAGCACTGGTATATGATAAACACCTAATTAATGCTTGTCTTCATTACAGTTTATTATTATTGATAATAAATGCTTAATTCATTTCCTGATATGAAAACAAAAGGATAAGCAGTCCCTGCCCTCAAGGAGCTTGTTTTTATTCTACTAGCTGAGCAACATGCTAACAGATTATTTGAAGACAGAATGATCAGGGATTTACATAGGTACCAGAGCTGATCTTTGGAGGAAACTAGGATTGGTTTTGAATATTCATTAATTTCTAGTCCTTCCCACAAACATTTATTTAGCACCTACTATAGTCAAATCATTGAGGATTGTAATGGTAATCAGGGCAGGACTCTTGCTCTTCTTCTCTTTTGGGATGCTAAGGCTACCAAGTGTCTTTAATGAGTCTCACCTTTGTTTGAATGGGGCAGGTAAAGTGGACCCCTTTTTGTTTTGGAGTGTTTCTCAGCACCAAGGCAATTGGGAGTCATTGATTTGTATATGATCTGGTGCTAGAGACTGAGGAACTTTCCCACATCGTGGATGGTGGGCCCGGAGCCCTCAGGGTCCTGAACAGCAGTATTTGTAATGGAAGGTTAGTGGTTGACTTCTGGGGGTACACTCATTGAAAAAGAATTGGTGATGAGATTCTGGGTAAGCCGTGGAAGCTGCCTCCCACCCCTGGCTTTGAAAAACCTAGATGTTGGTGCTTCTCTGGTAACTATTGTGATTTGGTCAGTCAGAAATCTGTCTGTTGATCTGTTTATAATATATGCTCATAATTTCTGTTTGCATTTGCTCTGAAGTTCAGGGTGCTGGCTTTTCCCCCTGAACTAAGTGAATGATATATGTATATTTAATTAATGTAAGATTGTTAACCCCTTAAAGTTGCTTTCCTTAGAAAAGCAGATCAAAGAACCTTTGTTAGCAACCCTTCTGTGTGCTGGTGTTATTGTTCTTACACAGCCACAATAGCTGCTAGCAACATTGTTGTTAGAAGGATTCAAAGGCCAAGATGAAAGTCTTTAGAGAGTTTATATTTTCTCCTGGAAAGACACACAAATAGAGGATAAGGAAAATTGAAGAGGGCCTATATTTTGGTCCTTAGGTTCTCTGCCTACTAACTTCTTTTTCCCTTGACCTTCCTCAGTCCTATTTCAAAAACACATAGAAAGACAAACAAGAATTTTACACCTGAAGAATAGCTTTCCTTCCTTATTTAAGTTTGTGCTCTCTGTCATAAGCATCAAACCTACCCCTACCCCCACCTCCATCAATATGAAGGACAGGTGAATTCATGACTTTCCAGGGCTAGCTAGGTACTGTGTCTGTGCATATCTGATGCTGTTGACATCTATGTTCTCCCAAGCTTCATTCTTGGGTTACTTTGTCATTCTCCTGCCTTGATGAGTTTTACAGGCTTTTAACCTCACTTCCGCAGCGCCATTGTTTTCACTTTCTGCCTCTCTTTTACTCTTGAGAAGGCAACTTAAAAAAAAAAGGAATTTATATTAAGGAAGAGGACTGAAAATTTCTTTCCTGTTTTCTGAACCCCTTGGCTCCATTCTGTTTGGATATCTTTGTGACTATTTTGACCTTCACACTTCGAATGCCCTATCATCAATGGTTGTGCATGTTCCCAGTCTATGCATGGGAATTCTGGGACTTAAGAAAAATTTTGAAAATAGGTCCTGATGAGGTCAGAGTTGGGAGAGCTGTTTCACCAAATGTGAAAGAATTCACTTAGACCTTCTCTGTAGCCATTGGGAGCTTTATTGACGCAAAAGCAGCGGGCCTGAGATTTAGCAAGCAGCTAAACAAAGTCACTGATGTAGGGAAGGGACCAGACTTATAAAGACAAAAAGCTATACAGCCTGTAGGATGATTTTAGGGTTTCTCATGGGGGTTGGAGATTTAGGGATAGGATAAGTCTTACGGGATAAGGACAACAATTGACACAAGATAAGGGAGATTGGAAATTTTAGGGGGGGGAGGCAGGAGAGGATAAGGGGGAAGTTATGTGGTGACTCACAATAAGAGGAGGAGACTTTAGGGCACCTTTAGGGAGACTTTTAGGAGAGAAACTCATCCCTTAGGGCACCTTTGTTCATCCACTTCAGGACCAGACAGTAAAAGCTCAAAGAAGTAGGCCGTTAGCACAAAATTACAGCAGCAGTGTTAAAAGAGGAATACAACGAAGGAAGGCCACTGGATGCTGCTGGTGAGGAAGGACCATGTTTTTTACAGGGAGGGACTGGCTCTCACTCAGCTATATCTGACTGGCTTCTCATTTTGGATGTCTCAAGGAGGGAAACATTAGGAATTGGCCAGAAGAAGCTCCTGCTGAGCATCCATGGGTCATGGAAGTCTCCAACATGGAGTATTTCAGAAAAGGAGCAGGAGAAGAGGGGGTGGTTCTACAGCAAAACAACTTGCTTCTAGAGGTTAGGCTCCCCAAATGAGAGAGGTCTTTGAGACAACCACAGTTTATATCCCTATTTGTAAATGAATGGGAGGCCCAGTGGAATTTGGGAAGAGTCTAGTGAATACCTACAGATAGAGCAGTTTATAAAGCGCTTGCTATGTGCTAAGCACTGGGGCTACAAATACAATCAAGACAATTCCTACCCTCAAGGACCTTACATTACAACGGGGGATACAACACAAAACCTTTCATATTACTTGGGACTTCTTTTTTGCCACAGGCTGAAGTTGAGGTTTGGTTTGCAAATCTGATCTATGTTGTCATCACCATGACCATGGTCATCATCATCATCATCATCATCATCATCATCATCAAATTTGAGTGTATTCAATGGCTTTGTGTTAGCAGGATTTTATTAAGCACTCTGTATTCCAAAAAAAGAAAGAACCTTTTTGTAGAATTGCAGAAGTAAGTATTTTTAAAGGTCAGATTAATTTTGATTTAGTGAGTTTTTTTACAGGTTAATATGTCCAAATGGCCATAGGAAGTAGCACCTGCCAACAGCCAATCTAGCTGTAATTAGCAGTCATGGAAACATTGCGTTGCAGATTCAGTTTGCTTTGAGAATAAAGTTCCTTCACAGAAACTGTGCTTTTTGTAGCCTCTCTCTATGTTGGGGAATGTCCTTTTCTTTCCTCTTTCTTTCTCTTTTCCCTCATAGTTTCCTTTCTCCATCAGAACAGCCTTGGAAGCAGAGCTGCAACCAACACTTTCGGTGCCAGGGCCAACAACAGTTTGACAGGGTCAAATAGTAATTCATGATGTGAAAATAACAGAAGTAATTAAGACACATTTAGTTGAGGGTGAATTAGTTGCTTTGGTGGCTCACAGATGGGTGTTATTAACAGTACAGGCTGATAGCTTTCTATTTTAGCTAATTATGCTTGCTAACTAAGTGCTAAACTCAGTTGTTTCTATGTTGCTAAAGCAATGCATGTGTTAAATTTTGGCACCCTTTAAATATTGGTGCCCCTGGGCAAATCCTGGTGAGGGGGGTCTCCTTCCCAAGTGACAAGGAGTGCTACACATTTAGCTCCTTGGGAAGTTAAAAGCCAAGAGAGAAAAGTGCCAGTGTTTTAGCTCTTGTATACAGGGTGTTCCTAAAGTGTGGACACATAGGCAAAAATGCATATTTTCAAGAAATGAAATGAATGAAATTTTCAACAACATTTTATTTAATTGGAATATTAACAAATAACATCTTCAATTCATTTGTGATACAAAGGTTGATGTGCTTTGCAAGATTCACGTGAACTCGATGCAGTAACTCCACGTTGCTTTCAATTACCTATGTGTCCAGACTTTAGGAACACCCTGTAGGTTGAGAGGAGGGGCAGAGGGGATGAAAGGGATATGCTATGAGGCAAACAATTACATTTTTGCTGCCTCCAACTTTCAATGTTCGTCTGGGGCAAAGCCCTGATTGCCCTATCCTTGAGTTCAATTTGTTCATTCTACTTCTGTGTAACAAGGACAGTAAGAAATTCTAGGTAGGTTCACTGACAGTTTGCTGTTATAATCATTACAATGACCTTCAGACAGACTTTTGGAAAAGGACACATCAGTTCATGAAGCAGGAGTCAGGGCCAATAGGAGTCATGTGCCATTGAATTTGTCAAACGTAACCAAAAGTGATTTACTTCTGGATCAATTCTACGAAATACTTAAGATCCAAGAATGGATTCAGAGTCCTCCATGGGCAACTTCTGCATGAACTCAGACAACAAAATGTTGATGGTTGAACGAGGGTTTGTTTGTGGAAATGGAGGGTCTTACGATCACAATTCCGGGCTGGGTCATTGCCACCAAAAATTATAGAAGAATTATGTTTACATAATCCTACCTTAGAGATCAATGTACATTATGTAAGAAAACAATAAAAACTGTAGAAATATGTCATTGAAGGCTGTAAAATTTAATATCTGCTGAAAACTGAACAAGACAAACTCTAACACATGATTTGTAGGCTTGAAATTATACATCAGAAGCTTGCTATCTTTCATGGAATGATGACAAGCAGCCAATACTATTTGACTGCTAAGTGGAGGATGGACTGGAGTTGGGGGTGGGGGAGGGAAGACTGAGGTAGGAAGACCAGCCAGCAGTAGCAATATTCTAGGCATGAGGTGATGAAGGTCTATAACAAGTCAATGATAATTTATTAAGCACCTACTATCTGCCAGCCACTATGTGAAGAACTGAGAGACATAAAGAAAGATAAAAACCAGTCCCCACTCTCAAAGATCTCACAGTTAATGGGAGAGACAACATGCAAACAATTACATACAAACAAATATATACAGGATGAACTGGAAATAATCTCAGAGGGAAGGCATTAAGATTAAGGAGGACTGGCAAAAGCTTTTTGGAGAAGGTGGGACTTTAGCTGAGACTTGAAGGAAACCAGGGAAGTCGGGAGGAGATGAGTAGGGAGAGAGGTTTTGGGTATGGAGGACAGACAGTGAAAATGCCTAGAGTGGAAGATGGAAGGCTGGGTGTATTGGGAGGGGGTAGAAGGAGGAGAAAAAGAGACAGAGGGAGAGAGAGAGAGAGAGAGAGAGAGAGAGAGAGAGAGAGAGAGAGAGAGAGAGAGAGAGA
>CM053624.1:267422373-267439526 GCA_028646595.1 Phalanger gymnotis | reverse complement strand
GGAGGGGAATGGGGTGATGGAGGGGAGGGCAAACTGGGGAACAGGGCAACCAGAGTGTAAGCCATTTCGGAGTGTGGGGGGGTGGAAATGGGGAGAAAATTTGTAATTCAAATGCCTGTGAAAATCAATGCTGAAAACTAAACATATTAAAAATAAATTAAAAAAAATAATACATATAAGCAGTAGATAAAACACCAGCCTTATAGTCAAGAGGATCTGAGTTCCAATGTGGCCTCGGACACTTACTAGCTGTGTGACCCTGAGAAAATCACTTAACCTCGATTACCTCTAAAAAAGTATAAAAAAAACACACATATGAACCCTTGCTGGCTCTTACTGATAACTACTTCTTTTGTTAATTCTCACAAACCATTCATCGTATGAAGTGCTCAAGTAATTGAGATCAAACTTACCAACACATTCCCACATTCATTTTGCTTGGTTTAAGTCAGAATGAACTTGATAATTGCACTCATTGCATGCCTCTAGACAATGATGTTGGTTCTTAATGATTCTAAATGGTTCTCTGCACTTGACTTGGACCCATCTGTCCATTTTCAGATAGGTTACATGAGCTATAACATACGTGGATCAGATCCTTTTAAAATGTTCATATCGCAAAGCTATTTCCACATTTAGAGGGATAGCCCAGAGAAACGATGTTTCATTGACCTGGAGACAACAAATTCTTTACAAAAATCAAAACATATTCTTTGATTTCTTGGATAGTTTTTGTATAGGAACTTAATTATGTGTTTAGTTGAACTCTTTATACTTCTTTTGTCTTGCTTTAGGGTAACAGATATTCTCTAACTTTCCTAAAATCACCTACCTCTAACATTCCTATTACATTTTCAAGATTTCCATGCAGTCTTATATTTCTTTGCAGAGATGGGGGACTATGGAGTGTGAAACATTCCAGATAACATCCAGCTTTTTCAATATGTGGTTATTTTTTCTGAAGTGTTTCCCCCACCCCTTTTAAAATTCATTGTTATAAGAGATTGCCTCCTGGGAGGGCAAAGGAAGAAAGATACATTGGGAAATGTGGGTGATATACAAACAAGAGATCATAAAAGGTCATCCTTTTAAATGCCTATAAAACAAGTACAGCTAAGCAAATTCAGAAAACAAAAGAACTAGGATCTTGCAGCATGGCACAGGGGATCTCCTTAACTTGGAGTAAGGAAGACAGATTCAAATCTCACCTCTGATACTCCCTCTGAGACTCGGTTTCATTCTTTCTTTCTTTTTTTTTTTTTTGGAGGTGGGAGAGGCAGGGTAATTGGGGTTACGTGACTTGCCCAAGGCTACACAGCTAGTGAGTGTGTCAAATGTCTGAGGCTGGATTTAAACTCAGGTCCTCCTGACTCCAAGGCTGGTGTTCTACTCACTGAGCCACCTAGCTGCCCCCCAATTTTTTTTTACCCAAAATCCCATTTTTTGACTCAGTTTCTTACTATGTAAAATGGGTGTAACAATACCTCACAGGTTTATTATGGCATTCAAATGAGATAATAATGTATATAAAGTATGTTACAAACCTTAAAACCTTAAGTGTCAGATAATAATAAATCATGTGAACAATACCTCCTTTTTTTCTTATGCTGTGTTCAAAGCACTTACTTTTTCTTGCCAATTTACTGAAGAGAAGCTGAGTATTAGCTCTGTTTCAGGTCTCAGGCCTGTGGAATGGAAATATGATTTACAGTAATATATTCATTTCAACAAAATTGTTAGCACAGTGGGAAAGGCAATTCACAGGAACTATGGAGGTGGGAAGGGTGCAACTGTGCTTGTTTGTGTGGAGAGAGTGCCTAAGTGTTTCTTCCACTCCTAGATCTGGTGAAGCCCGTGTATTTAAGCAGGGCAGACAATATAACCATCGCTTGTGTTGACCTTTAGACCAGTTCCTTTATAATAATGTAAAGCAGAGCAGTTAGAATGGAAGAGAAGCAAGAGGACTTTTCAGACGGGGTCTTGGAGGCTGGTTGCAGCATTCAGGAGATATTTTCCACTGTGCATGAGTTCTTTTGCTCTCCTGCTATTCCTCCCCTCCCAGGAAGGAAAAACAGCAGGGCATGTCTCCTCTGTGTCTTTCCCGTGCGTCTCATGTCAGCGATTATTTTTGCTATACTACTTTGTGGTGTGGGCACAGACGGCACCATAGGGAGTAGCCAGTAATAAGTTTGTACATTTGGATTCAGCAGAAGCCCTGTGCCTGGTCTGTGTCTTCTGAGGGCACACCTGCCCTTGGCAGGGTGCCAGGAGGGGCTGGTACATGACAAAAAAATCAATAACAACAATGCACTCTGGCATGTTTTACCTTATTTTTATGCTTGAAAGTCGGTCCAAATTTTATTTTCATCTTTAAAACTTCATTGGTAACATCAGTTGTAATCTTTATTTTATAAGTATTTTTTAAATGTAAGTCTTGAAAAAAATCACTAGCCTGCAACTTGGTCTTATGTTTGGCTATAAGCCTTCACTCAAAAAGGTCCTCTATGCTTAAATTTTACAATCACTGAGCTCCAGGATGGTCTATCTGCTATCTGGAAAAATAGTGATTTTCCAGAAGTCCCTAGCTGCTCCATATTATTTGTAGGAGGTCTTTAGCCCAGGCATATAAGAGACTGTAGCTGAGTGGTAGTAGACAAAAGTTCTAAAATAATCATATCCCTTGGAGCTGAATTTGCAAATATCATTTGGAACTTGGGCATTGATTCTAGGCCATCTCTTCATTTTACCCAGGAGGAAGTGGCAGAGTCTGGATTTTAACTCAGATCTTCTAACTCTAAATTCAGCCTTCATTTCTCTACAAAACCCCACCAAGTTCAGTTGGTAGATCAAAGGATTTCAGATGTATAACTGGGATGGAAATCAGAGGTCATTAAGTCTAACCTTCATTTTACAGATGAATAAACTGAGGCATGGAAAGGTTAAGTGACATACCAAGGACATGGATAGTAAATCTGAGGTCAAATTTGAACCTGAATCTTCCTGCCTCCAAGGGTAGCACCCTATCCACCACTATTCCCCTATCCCACTCTATCTGCTCTCTAAGTATTCCCACTAGACTCACTTTTATACCAATTTGAGTATTTCCTATCAGACAACTTCCTATGTGGATATGAAACCAAACACTCTAAGGACTGTTTGCCTTGAAGAACTAAGAGGTTGCAACACAAATCAAGATTTGAGATCAAGCAATCAATAAAAATTTATCAAGTACCTACTATGTGCAACACACTTTGCTAAGTGATGGGGATACAAAAGGAAATCGAAAATGAGGGTGGGGGGGACTGAGAAGAAATCTAGAAGACAGAATCCGGAGGAGATCTAGAACAGTGGAAAAGCCAGAGAAGTCCCAAATTAGTACAGATAGATGAGAGATGAGATGTTCTGAGCTAAGTTCCCTTCTTAAGAGGAGGTTCAATCAGAGGGATAGAGGCTGGGGTGGTGAAAAGATGGAACACTAAGGCTGAGGGGAAGAGCGTCACTTCTGAGGTCCCTTTCCCCAAATCCCTGCAGTAGGCACCCAAAGATTGTGCTTCTCTCCTCAGTGTTAGGCAGACAATCAACATTTTAAAAATATAGACCTGCTAAGATTTCTTGGCTGTTGATAAATAGCATTTACTGAAGGGCTGACTCTTCAAATATTTCTGTTTAAAATGGAAAGTACATCTGTTTTGGGTTTCTCATAGAGCTGCTAAGTACTCATAGCATGTGTCAGGTGGGTAATTCTAGATGATGAAATAAACAAGGACAAATACAACCCAGACAGCATATGATTCTTGAGATGTGACTTAGATTAGTAGGCTAAGCAACAGCTGGACAGCAAGGGAGTCCTAATCCCCAGTTCTATGGGTAAATTGCTTAATTATTGAGTACTTAGATAGGCTCATAGGGCCACACACTTCAGAGCTAGAAGGGAATGATTTGTTGTTGTTCAGTCATTTCAGTCCTGTTCAACTCTTTGTGACTCCTTGTAGGGTTTTCTTGGCAAAGACACTGGAGTGGTTTGCCATTTGCTTCTCCAGCTCATTTTACAGATGAGGAAACTGAGGCAAAGAGGGTTAAGTGACTTGCCCAGAGTCACATAGCTAGTAAGTATCTGAGGCTGCATTTCAGCTCAGGTTTTGCTGATTCCAGGCCCAGTTCTCTATTCACTGAGCTGTCTAGCTGTCCTAGAAGAGACCTAGAGGCATTTTAATCCTATTTCTTCATTTTATAGATGAGAAAACTGAGCCTAGAGAGGTTAAGTGACTTACAGTTGCATAGATAGTAATTGAAGGTGGTAATATTTGAACCCAAATGCATGGATGTTTTTTCTACTATAGCATGCTGTCTCCCCAACATATTATAATAACTTGATTATATAGTGAAGGGATTCTAAATTCCAAGAACTCAAAAAAAATTTTTGATAATTGTATTCCCATGTAATTAATTTCCTTTGTGATCCTATGTATTTCATTTTATGCATTTAATAACATTACTTTGAGAAGGATCTATAGGTTTCACCAGACTGCCAAAGAGGTCCAAGGTATAAAAAACATTAAGAACCTCAAAGCTATGTCACACGGAATCCTATAATCGCAGAATTGGAAGGGTCTTCAGAGGTAATCTAGTCTAACATATAACATATTACAACATGCCAAGCAAATAGTCATCATCCAGCCTCTGCATGAAGACCAAGGGATAGGGAACACACTACAAAACTTTTTTTGCAGCAGTCCCAGGTGCCATGAGAAGGGTTGAGGAGCAGTGAACAGGACAGCCTGACCAGCTTGATGAGATTCAAGGATGAAGCCTTTGGGGATGGGGGGTGGGAGGTTGGGACTTTGATCTCTTTGTCTCAGGGTCAGATCTACAATTGCTTGATCCAATCAAGTTATCTAGGACCCAGTCAACCACCCCAGTGATGTGTGAATGGGCCCCAAAATGCCCAGGCCAAAGGTGCTACTCTCCACCCCTATCATGGTATGATCAAAGCAGGCCTATCAAGGACCCACAATCAAAGTCCCACACCTAAAGGAGTTTTCCTCAAAACCTCATCAAATTGACCAGGTGCTCTTATTGCAAATATTTTTCTCTTAATTGGTTTCTCCATAGGCTGCCAGGTGGTTCAGTGGATAGAGCACTGGTGTCAAGAAGACCTAAGTTCAAATCCATTCTTGGACACAACTAGCTCTGTAAATCATGGATAAGTCATTTAGCCTCAGTTTCCTCATTTTAAAAATGGGAACAATAATACTACCTACCTCCTGGTTGTTGGTGAGGATAAAGTGAGACAATATGTGTGAAGCACTTCGCAAACCTTAGAGTGTTATATAAATGCTAGCCATTTATTATTGCTGTTTTTGTTATTGTTATGACTATCCTGCCATCAGTCTTTCCGTTCTCTAGCCCATTCTTCACACAGATCCCTAAGTAAATTTCTTAGAGCAAAGATCTAGCCATGTCACTACCCCTTTGCCCCCTAAAAAAAAGTCAGTGGCTCTCTAGAGATAAATAAAGGCTAAATAAGGAATATTTGAATTTTTCACGTTAGGCTTCACACATGCTACGTTCCAAACAAATTGGCCGGTACGCCGTACCCTGAACTCAGCCTTTCAACTCTCTCCTCTCTGCCTTTGTACAGGCTGTCTCCCAGCCTTCGAAGCATGCCCTTCTCTATTCTGCCTCTTAGAAATAAATCTTAGTCCTGAGACATTTGAGTCTATCATGATCTTTGAGCAGGAAAGCACTTAAATCATTGCTAAGAGTTCTTAATGAGACACATTCAATCTGAGAGACACGGACTGAGATGAAGGAGTGGGGCTGTAAGAGGAAGGGGGGAGCAGCAGCAGCAGCAGCAGCAGCATCGTCAGCAGTGAGAAGACTGTTTCTAGCCTGTGCCTGGACTTAGCAAGTTAAATGAGAAAGAATTGGTGGTACGGTGCCCAACTTCTGGACCAAAGATTGTGATAGTTCCAAACTGTTCTTTTTGGGGGTACTTTTTCAATTCTTTCTTTTGTATATAGTATATATTTTGTATATAGTATATTTTATTTTCTCCCTAAGTACATGTTAAAACAATTTTTAACTTTTTTGTAAAGTTTTGAGTTTCAAATTCTATTCCTCCCTCTCCCACCTCCTTCCCTGAAATGGAAAGCAATCAAGTATGAGTTATATATTTGCAATCATGTAAAACATTTCCATATCAGTCTATTTTGTAGAAGAAGATTCAAATAAAAGAAAAAGAATGAAAGAAAGAAAATGAAAAATAACATTCTTCAGTCTGTATTCAAATAATATTGGTTCTTTCTGTGGAGGCAGATAGCATGCTTCATCATGAGTCCTTTGGGATTGTCTTGGATCATTGTATCGCTGACAATAGCTAAATCATTCATAGTTCTTCATTGAACAATATTGCTGTTACTGTGTACAATGTTCTCCTGGTTCTGTTCATTTCACTTCATATCAGTTCATATATGTTTTTCCAGGCTTTTCTGAAATTAATTTCTTATAGCACAATAACATTCCATCACAATCATATACCACAGTTTGTTTAGCCATTTCTGAACAGATGGACGTCGCTTCGATTTCCAATTCTTTGCCACCACAAAAAGAGATGCTATAAATATTTTTGTACAAATAAGTCCTTTTCCCTTTAATATATATGTACATATACACACACACATATAAAATACAAATCTCTCTATATATACATATATACATATGTATGTGTATATCTATATTTATATATCTATATATCTTTGGGATATAGACCTAGCAGTAGTCCCATATTGTTGTTAAGACCTGGAGGTATTTGTCCTTCTGAACTGAGTTCCACTTGTCAGTAAATTTTCAAACTCCTTGTACATTTGTTTACATATGGTACACTCCCCCCAATAGATTTTTCTGTTGTCCTCCACTACCAAAAGAACCATTCTTGCTCAATAATTGCTTCATACATGTTTTCTCCCAGTAGAACATAAGTTCCTAGAGGGTAAGGACTGCTTGGTTTTTGTTTATATTTCCCAGTGCCTAACACAAAATCTTGCATATAGCAGGTACTTATTAACATTTATTGAATTAAATTGAATTGAATTTCTCCTTAACTATTTTTTTTGCCCTTATTTACTTTGATCAAGAATCTAAGCAGCCAGGTGTTGGTTATTTTTACCTCCTCTCTCTTTTACTAGTTCTCCCCAATTACTCATTTGATTCTTTTATTTTTAACTCTTTTTGTTGTTGTAGGGGAGGCAGAAGCAGCTTCCCTAAAGCTCTTTCCAAAGGGCAGCACTGAGTCTGGAGGCTCTAGTACCTTGCAGAAAAGTGGGACCTACAGGACATGGTAGAAAACTGTGTTGAGATTTTGAAAGTTCCTCTGTATATTTTTACTTTTGTTTGTGGTTTTACATAAGTTTTTTTTGTGTTTTTATTTTCTGTGGGTCAAAATAAAAGCCTTCCCTATGCCTAGTAGCATAGGTTACCTTAATGCTTTATAGGAGCTGGGGACTTTGTAACTCATATCCATGGGAACATGAGCTTATACATAAGTTCTCCCAGTAAACACTGCCTGAGAACATGACAAGACAAAAAGAAAGGACAATATTTTAGGACCACCACAAGATTAAATTCAGATCATGTAATTCCGAAGCTGAGGACTTCTGGGCCATGGATTACATTTAACTCAGGCAAGTCACTTAACATTTCTGGGCCTCAGTTTCTTCATACATAAAATTGGAGGTTGGACTAAAGGATCTCTAAATTCTCTTCAAATGCTAAGTGGTATGTTCTTATGTAACTATATTCAGTCCTAAAGCAGGAATGAGATCTCTGTGACTTCCTTTGTATCCCTGTGGGTAGGGACAGTGTTTATTCAACATTAAATGTCTTCTCTAACACTATGTGCTAAAGGATATGAAGATATAAATTATACACTGTCCCTGTTTTCAAGCAATTGGAAATGTCTGGATAATCTCCCATCTATTCCTAACACCAGTGTCTAGCTTGGTGTCTTGCACGTAGGAAGCACTGTTAGAACTACTATTTAAACTTCTTCTGCTCTCACATTGAATAAAGCATACAAATATTTTGAAATTGTAATTGAAAGATGTTTGATTCTGGATGTCAAAAAGGGAGAGGAAAAGATAAAATTAGTAAAAATCTATGGCCGGCGAAAAAAACAGACAAAAACCTCACTGACCTTTTTGTTACAGGAGAAGTGTTTGGGGGGGCCGGTGTGGAGTGGTATTGGTGGGAAGCAACCATGATGTTAAAAAGCCAGCAAAATCACCAAACCTCAATAAAACTTTTTTTTTTTACATTAAAGCTATTGACCAGAGCAAGCAATAAAGGGGCTATCCCTAAGAAAAAATAATGCTCAGTGGAGAAGGCGATTGTATGACAGATTGGAAGAGGGATTCCAAAAACAATTATTCACCAAGCAAAGTATTTAGAGATCTTACAGGAAGAAGGGAAGAAGGAAGGATTCCTACTTCACAACAGAAACCAGTGCTGGAGAATTCACTTGTGAGAGAGGAGAGCACAAACTGAAAAGATACAAATCTATTTCCAAGAAGGCAACTATGGGATGTAACGTAAGGGAGATGTATGTTTCAGATCATTCGATATTAAAGATGGCAATTAACTTTGGAAAAGCGGAGAAGTTCAGGGAGGGGTGCGGGGGGGACTGAACACAATGGTCTTTTTTTTCCCTTTTTTTTTTTTTCCTGTAGCACAGGAAGCAAGGAAGGTGATGGCTAAGGGAGATAACTAAAGGACATGCAGTACTTACTGCTTTTCTTTCATTATGTTCCAGGTTTCTGGGAGAGGCTGAAAAGAGGCTTGAGGCAATGGGGAGCTGAAGCCATGCAAAGTGGTTTAGGGAGAAGAATCGGTGTGTACCGGGGAAATTGAACAAAGACACCGGGCGGGGGGCAATCGGGAGCAGGAGCCTGGCAAAGCAGTGTAAGGAGAAGAAGCAGTCCCCGGGAGAGGCTGAAAAGAGGAAAGGGGCAATCGGGAGCAGGTGCGGGGAGAAGCAGTTTAGGGAAAAGAATAGGTGCATGGGGGATGCTGAACTAAGGCACAGTGTAAACGCGAACAGAAGCGGGTCAAAACTGCTTAGTGCAGGCAGCAAACTACCGGGGTGAGGGGGAGAGGAGAAAGAGAAATCATGCCAGTACAAATGAAAAGGAACGTAAAAAGTGTGCAGAAAGAAAACAAAGGTTTTTTTTTTAAAAGGTAAAAGGAAGAGTAGATATGAAA
Organism: Phalanger gymnotis; assembly: GCA_028646595.1. Taxonomy (NCBI): domain Eukaryota; kingdom Metazoa; phylum Chordata; class Mammalia; order Diprotodontia; family Phalangeridae; genus Phalanger; species Phalanger gymnotis. The sequence continues at coordinate 267,430,268 of CM053624.1, read as the reverse complement.
ACTTTAAACAATTTTTTTTTTTGCTAACACGATTAGTTGGAAGATAGGGGGAAAACAGCAATGATTTTGCAAAATGAAGAGGAATAGCCTGAAAGAATAGTTAAGAAATAAAGGAGTTATTTCCTTGGATTTATTGATTTGGGGGAAGGGGAGGGGAAGAGAAAAGAGGGCCCAGTAACAAAAGACTTCAGACCTCCCTATAAGACGTTATCAACAGAGGCTGAATTGGAGATCTAAGGGTCAAAAGTAATTGCTGGACGGGTAGAGAGTCCTAAGTGCGCCGGAGCCGCGGGGTCCTCGCCAGATCCTTGTACAGAGTCTCCAGACGCTTTTGAGTCAGCAAGCCTTTGACAGAGGCTTCCATCACCACGGTAGCGGCTGGGGAAGCTGGGCCAAGGAGGCCAGGAACTATTTTGTTATAAGAAAGGCAGAGAGGTGGGGAAGGGTTAAGGCCATGAATACTAGAGAGGTAGGGCTGTGAAATACATTTATCAGAACTTTGACTACCAAGACTAGGGATGTTGGTAACTCTCAGAATGATGGGATATCTGAAGGCCTGGGAGTGGGTCGGGAAAAGAAGAGATGCAGTGGCTGCTTAGTCATCTTCAGAGATAAATAGCGGCGCAGATAGCGGGAAGCGGGTCTGGTTACCTAATGAACTTGGATCAAAAGAAACCATTTCAAAGGACGAGGCATTTTTGCCTGCTGTTTTAAAGCGATTCAGGTGCGGGCATTGGCCTGCAGGCTTGTGAGAGGCTAGACTGTGGTTATAACAGTGGGGGAGAGATGGAAAATGAAGAGCTTAAGGGAAAAAAAAGTCTTTGTGTTAAAAAGGCAAGCAAGAACTGGTCTGAAAGAAGAATTCCTCAAATGTGATTTTAAACAACAACGAACGACTGCACACCCCACTTTGGGAATTAAAACCTCATGGACAGTCGCAATTATGCAAAACGTTAGGAATAATAGTAAAAACAATGCTAGGGGGCTAATTAAACATCTATATGGGCAAGTCATTTAGTCCCCGTGCCTCAGTATCCCCATCAGTAAAATGAGAGAGTTCGACTTAATGGCGTCTAAGGTTTCTGCCAGCTCGAAATCTCGGATCAATGATCAAGGCAATTAAAGAAAAAGCAGGAAAACTTAATTCAGGAGTAAGAGAGAGAAATGGAAAATTGGTGAATGCACAGAGATAGGAGACTAACGTTCTTGCTTCAGTCGGTCTTGCATCATAGTTTTCAAAAGGCAGTATGTGAAAACGAAGAGAATGTGATTGAAAATAAAAATGGCCAATGGACACTTGTAATGCGAAGAGGGAAAAATGCATTTTTGTAAATACTTTCATTTAAATTTTGTCGGGAAACCAATCCATTCTTTGTATATCATTCAAGGAAAAGCCTTTAATAGTGAATGAGTGCATGTGTGTGTGCGCGTGTGTATGTGTGTATGGGGTGGGGGAAGGGAGAGAAACAAACCTTTGCTGTAGTGAATAGAGAACTGAATTTGGAACTAAAAAGATCTAGTTTTAAATTCTGCCTCTGACATTTGGGGAACGTTTCTTCCCCTCCAGGCCTTTCTGTGTGACCATGGCAAGGTTGCCTAACATTTCTGAGACTCAGTTTCCTCTTTTTTAAAATGGAGATCATTACATCAGTAATACCTGCCTCGCATGATTGTTGTGAGGCTCTAATAAGTTAATGTGTATAAAGATCTTTGCAAAATTAAAGCCCTGTGTAAGTGACAGGTATTGTTCTCATTATTAAATAATAACTTGGTGATTATTTTAAGTGATTTAGAAGATGTAGCATGTTATAAATAGGATATCATCATTGACACTGATAAATTATAATGATTACTAATAATACCATTTTAGTCCAGACTTGCGATTTCATCAGTGCAGGAACTCTATGGAGGAGACTCCCTTTACCAGTGTAGATGACCACTATTCTGTAATGGAGTTACCTGGAACAATGAGATATTAGGCAACTTCCCCAGTGCCACACGGCTATGAGTCAGAGGTGGGACTTGGATTCTGACTGGATTAGAAATAATAATAATGATGATCTTGCTTCTGTATTTTCAGAATAGGGTTATTCTTATGGATTTTCTAATGTTCTCTGGTTCATTAATAGGAATGTAAAAGAAGCTTTTCTATAATACTGCTATCTGGGGGTACAAGGCTAAAATTTGCCTTATGGACAAAATTGTATTAGGTCTTTTTTGTACCTCTATATAGTTGAGAGGCAGTATGATACAGTTAGTGGATAGAGGGCCAACCTTGGAGTCAGAAAGATTTGAAGTGAAGTCCTGCTGTGACACACACTGAGCTGTGTAACCACGGGCAAGACTCGTAACCTCTAAGTGGCTTCCCTAGTAAGATCTCTATGATGATAAATCACAGATGAATGCCTGATAGGCATTAGTAGAGGAAGTTTCCACAATGGAAGCTTCCCAAATGAATTAAAATCACAGATCTAGCCCTCCCCTCCCCACAAAAAAAAAGTAATTCTATGTCTGAGGGATGTAGAATCCGTGTAACTGTTACTGCTATTATGAGTACTATTATAACTAGGATTTTTCTGAAGTAAATATCAGATATTTGGTATTGAACAGAGTTGAGCAAGACAGTTACCTGGGTCTGTCTTGGAGCCCAGATTCTTGGTCTGTAAGTATCTTCCAGCTGCAGACCATGCAGCTGCACCTCATGTGGGGCACGCCATCTTGGTTCCGACTACCTCACTCACCCCTGTGTGGTCTTGGCAGGCTTTACCATCTGCTGCTATCCCTTCAGAGAAGTGGCTGACTTTGCCATAGTAAATCCCACCTCATGCTTTATAGACACATCCCTGCTGCTCTTTGTTCTTGCTTGTTTCACTTCAGTACTCTCTGCAGTGGATGCTCAGCTGCCCTTTGTTGCCTGGATGGCAAATCGAATTATTGTAAGCACAGGGAACAGGTTTACTTCCTAGGGAGATTTGGAAACGAAAGGTGTGGTTTCAGAAGAGTGGTGTCAACTCTTCCTTCTCCCTTCCTCCTTAGATGAACAATTTTTCAGAAGTGAAATCAATGTCTTTCCTGGGAGAAGGTTTTGTTTTGTTTTTCAATGAGAAATTTTTGCAACTTTGAGTCCCTCAAGGGTGATTTTTGAAGCCAGATCTTGGTACCTGGGTAGGGATGTCAATAGGCAGATTGTGGACATCAGACGACAGCAGACCATCGTACAACTCTATGTTGTACTGTATGTTCATTTGGCTTTCCTGAAGCAGTCTCAGGCAATAATTGGAACTGATCTATGCACAATTTATTTGCATAAATGGTATGGTAATATCATCAGCTAGAAAACCAGTTTTTTGATGCTCACACTGTGCCTGTTCCCTCATAAACCAGTGTACCTTTAAAACAAGTGGATTTATCTGCTCTCTGATTTTCCTTGAAGAATCAATTGTATTTCAGTCACAGGATATTTGTCATACATTCTAAAGATAGACTAAAAAACCAAAAACCAACTGAACACTCCAGAATGACAATTACCAATGGATTCATAGCTGCAGTTGAACCAGAACAAGAAGCTATTGTTTTGAAAGATATTTTTGGTAGGAAATACTAAAATTTTTATATGCTTCCCATCCTTCACACTTTGTAGCTTTTCCCTTCGTCTAGACCTCCTATTTCTTACTGTTGCCGAGGCAGTTGTTCTTTTTCCTTTGTTTTTGAAGAAGACCAATGACATCGAGGGTGTGATGTCTTGAAGTTAGGCAAGAGTTAAAGCCATGCCATGGTGGGGCAAGAGATGGGAACCTCCCTGCTCTGTACTATACCATTACAATGAGTTATTTGGACAGTTTAGGTCTCTGAGAAAGAGGTTGCTTTTCTAGCAGCCACAAAGTGTGTTTGGTTTTCAAGAGAAGTCTAAATCACAGAGGGCATTAAAAGCCTACATAGGCGAGACTATATAGGAGCCTATGGGAAAGTAAGATGCATCAGAATGTCAAGGGATAGCACTGCTGGCAACTCCAAATTCACTTCCCTTATAGTGAGGGGGCTTATTGTCTATTTGAGTAGTTTTATGTGTTTTCTATATCTGCTTATAGGCTAAAATCTTCTATATAAACTAAATTACATTAGGGTTTCCTTGTACCTGTATATTATCAAAAGGCATTATGATGCAGTGACTTCTCTGGGTCTCGTGTATATTCTGTCTCTGTTTATGGGCTCCTGTGAATCGTTTGTCTTCTCCATTATTTTGTGGGATAAAATAAAGGCTGTCTTATGCCTCATTTTTATTTGTTACCTTAAGTAGTTATATGAAAGCTGGGGACCTTCTCATTCACAGTTGTGACAATCTAGAAATGACGTATATCTAACCTACATTTGGAGATTTTCCCAGGGTCAATTCTGGAGTGAGGCAAAGAGCCAAAGAGATAAAATGAGCTGGTCCATGTGATGCCAGAGCTTTGGGAGCTCTGAGAAAGAGGTCACATAGAGTTTTCCCTTCTGCATCACAGGGGCTAGGGGATAGGGGTGCAAACACCCCCATGATTTAGAAAATCTAAGTAAAATTTTTTGGCCCTCCCTTTGTACCAGAGAAGAAATTGTGTATATTTATGGTATTAAAAGATAAAATATATTGATATTATACCATACTATACAGATATTTTATGCATTTCTGAGTTTCTAACCTTTTTCTGTTTCGTCTGTTGGCCTTTGCGTGTCTTTTGTGGCTTCCGCAAAACTGCCAAAAAATTCCTATTTAATTACTTATGCTGACCAGCAATATATGGAAACTGAGATGGAGAAAGTCGAGACGTGGAGGGGATAACTTTATAGTCTTAGAGCATGGTTTAGGTCACTGAAAGTTTAAGTGACCTCTTACTGAATGAATGGCCTGAGGTCAAGGTGGGACTAGAACCCAAGTAGCCTCTGACTTTTTTTTTTCTTGCATGACTCACAGTAGTGTGGATGGCCATGGTGATAGGAATTACGTGTATAAATAACAGAGGGTAAAGGGAAAGCGGGGCTATGGGCATAACATAATGAAAAAAATAATCTAAGTCCTTTTCTTTCTTAAAGAAGTGCTACCTTTTCACTGTTTATACTCTCAGCTTTGTGGAATATTCCAGGTCATAGTACCTTATTTTGCCTTTGATCTCTCTTCAGAACTCTTACTTCTCAACCATAAAGATTGGCCAAGACTTTTCATAATTTATCACCCTCTTCCATCTAATGGAGCAATTCTTCTGTCAGGCTCTGGCTCTTGTTCTTACTGATGTTTTGTATTTGAGGTTAGTGTTCCAGAACCTTCTTTCCAGCTGGAAAAGGAAGGTAGCTGAAAACTCCGCATTAAACCAAAAAGGACTAATAATATCAGCTGACATTTACATACAACTTCCAGGTTTCCAGAGGATTTTTCATTTGAAACAGCCCTGTGAAGTGGGGCTGTTATTATTATCCCCATTTTAAAGATGAGGAAACTGCCATCGAGCCCCACATGCTTGTTTTCCAGCTCCTCTTTATCTGTTGTCTTTCTCCATTAGAATATAAACTCCTTGGGAACAGGGACTGTCTTCTTTGCTTTAATTTATATCTCCAAAGCACAGGACCTGGAACATAGTAAGTGCTTAAGAAATTATCTATTTACCTGTCTACTTAACTACCTATCCATCTATCATCTCTGTCTAATGTATCTGTCTGTCTGTCTGGGATTCAAACTCGAGACTTTCTGACTCCAATTCTAGCCCTCTTTCTGCTCTAACACACTGGATGTCATGCATAGAAACACCAAAAATAAAAATTTTGGGTCCTGTTTGGATCTGTCCACTTCTGCATTGTGTATCTGTACCACAGAGCATATTGTAGAAGGGGATAGGTTGATGGTTTCAAAAAATCCTGGAAAGACTTACATGAGCTGATGCAAAGTGAAGTGAGCAGAATCAGGAGAACATTGTACACAGTGACAGCAATATTGTATGATGATCAATTGTTAGTGGCTTAGCTATTCTCAGCAATACAATGATCTAAGACAATCTCAAAATAATCATGATGAAGCATGCTATCCACCTCCATGACTGAAACATGCTGTTTTTCACTTTCTTTCTTTCTTTTTGTCTTCTTGTACAAAATGACTAATATAGAAATGTTTTACATGATTGCACAAGTAAAACCTTTATCAGATTGCTTACCATCTCATGGAGGGGACAGGAGAAGGAGGGAAGAACAGAATTTGGAACTCAAAACAACCACAAAAAAACCCAAAAGTTTAAAAATTATTTTAACATGTAATTTGGGGGAAATAAAATATTAAAAAAGGAGATGAGTTGCCTACCGAAATTTTCAATAACAACAACTCATATGTATATTAGTACTTTAAAGTTAAGTGGCATCATAATGTAAGCCAAACAATGGCCTTGGAGTTGAGAGAGATCTAGGTTCAAATGCTACTGGTGAACATAGACAAGTCACTTAAGCTCTCTGAGCTGTAGGTTCCTCAGTTGCACAAAGGGATTAATTATACTCATGATACCTGTCTTATCAGGTTATTTTGGGGGCCAAATGATATAATCTATCTGAAATTCTGTATAGATGTCAGTTATTTGAATTTACAGAGCACTTTACAAAGAACAAATCCTTTGACCATCACAGTAATCCTGTGAGAGGTAGGTCCTGCAGCTATTTTACAGGTGAGGAAATTCAAGCTGAGTGGTTAGGTTTTTTTTTTTGTATTTATTGTATATATTTTGTTTCCTCCCAATAGAATATAAACTTCATGAGGTCATGGACCACTTCATATTTATGTTTGTATTACCAGGCCCTAGCACAGTGCCCGGAACATGATAGGCACATAATAAAGGCTTGTTCATTTGAATTGAATTGGGGTGCGATTGGACTGCAATTTCTTTTTGAAAAAAGATCTAGGGCTTTTAGAGGAAAGCAAACTCAGTGAGAGTCAACTGTATGCTAAGTTGATTTTGGGCTACATTAAAAGAGGCACAGCTTGGAAGGGTGGAGCCAAGATGGCCACATGAAAACAGTGTCTTACTGGAGCTCTCTCACAAGTTCTGTCAGATTCCTATAAAAAAGTAAATTTGAGCAGATTTGAGAGAGTTAGAAACCGCAAAAAGTCTGAGTGGGGCAAATTTCCCAGCCAGGAGAGTCTGAAAGGCTGAAGGAATGAATCTGTAGATTAGGAGAGCACTTGGCATGTGGAGCTGCTCCAGACAGGACCAAAGTGGAAGCAGCTGGCCGAGAAACCCATGTGGGAGATAGGCTGGGAGAAAGCCGGGCGCCGGAAACCAGCGGAGATCCCCAGGCCTCCCAACACAGGATGGCACTCTGTGGAAGCGACGAGAGGCAGCGCAACACCAACGACCGTGACATACCAACTCCCGAGGCTTGCAGCCCAAAGGTTGAACTTCTGGGGGACATAATGGCCAGGTAAATGGCTCTAATCGCTCCCCTCCCCACCCAGAGAATTCCTCAGGGTGTGGGGTGGGGAAAGAATGGTGGAACAGAGGAGATAGAAGTGGGGCTTCAGTGGCCAAGTCGTGAGAGTGCCTGAGTCCCGGAGGGGCAGAACCAGCAGGGGTCAACACCAGGAGCCCAGACATACTCTCACTCCCCCAAGGGAAGTGCCAGACACCCAGCTCGAACAACAAAGAGCTGAGACCATTGCTAAAGAGCAGCAGTACTGGAGAACAACCCCAGGGGAAGAGGAGATTTCAGGCAGTCAGACCCCCTCCCCCACACCTCAGGAGAATAAGAAAGCTGGGACAGTGAGCCCTGAGCCTCAAAAGCAGAAATTTATTATAAAGCTAGCAAAAGGCTAACCAACATGAAGAACACAAAAAAACCAAGGACCATTGATTCTTTTTATGGAGACAGGCAGGATCAAAATACCAATT
>CM053624.1:267389805-267421873 GCA_028646595.1 Phalanger gymnotis | reverse complement strand
GCTGTCTTGGGCTGGAGCCCTGCTTCCCTCTGCCACTTTGTGGGTTCTGCAGTTCTAGAATTGGTTCAGAGCCATTTTTTTTATAGGTTTTTGGAGGGACTTGGTGGGGAGCACACGCCAGTTACTGCTTTCCAGTTGCCATCTTGGCTCCGCCCCCTGAGGGGCTTAAATTCTAATGAAACACATTTAAATTAGTAAACATTTATTAAGCACAGTCTATGTACTAGCACTTTGCTTGGTATTGGAGTTACAATAACAATTCCTGCTCTATAAACAAATAACAAGGTAGGATATTTGGCTACATAGGAAATAAATGAAAACACACACATACACACAAAATAATAACAACCCCTATAACCTACCAACATCTTTCTTTTTCTTTTATTTTTTAATAAGGAACCCAATTTTATTGAAACAGTTATCAAAATATTTTTGTTTTGTTTTTAAAAATAAGTTTTGATTGATATTTTCTGTTTTTTTCATATCTTCATAGTTATCCCAAATGTTCTTGCACTTCTCCTTCCCAGAGACCATTCTAACAAATAGTATTTTTTTGGAGAGGAAAAAAAATGGGCACAACTGATAGGTACATTGAAAAAGTCCAAAAATAATGTAATGTGTAACACCTATGGCCCTCCCATCTCCACAAAGCAGTCACTGTGAGTGTGTGTGTGTGTGTGTGTGGGTGTTGTCTCATATCTCTTCATTAAAGTCCTACCTGATCTTTATTGTTTTGTTACAGTCACTTTTGATTTTTTTGGTGTGTAGTCATTCTTTCCATCTACATCAATGTGATCTTCGTGTATGTTTCCTTGATTCTGCTTATTTCACTCTACATCAGGTCACATAGGTCTTTCTTTGCTTCTCTGTAGACATCACACACACATTATTTCTTACAAAACAGTAATTTTCCATGACATTCATTACCACAGTTGGTTTAGCCATTATCCAATTGATGGGCACCTTTGCTTCCAATTCTTTGGTGTTGCAAAAAGTACTGCTACAAATATTTTTGCGTTTACATGGGAACTTTCTCTTTATTGATGGCTTCCTTGAGGTATAAGCAAGCTCAGTAAAGGAGCCTCTGGTTCAAAGGGCATGGACATTTTAGTCACTTTATTTGCATATTTCCAAACTACTTTGCAAAATGGTTGTACACAGCTCTACCAACAATATATTAGTGTGCCTATCATTCCACAGCCATCTAACATTGACTATTGCCATTTTTTGTCATTTTGCAAATTTGTAGGCTATGAGGTGAAACCCAGGGTTGTTATTGTTAGTGCTTTGGAGCAGCCATTGTTGTGGTTGTGAATAATTGTAGTTATTTTAAGAACTGTTTGTTCGTATCCTTTAGATACTTCTCTATTGAGAAATGACTATTAGTCTTCTTTGTATATTTATTAATTGTTTATATATCTTGGATGTCAAACCCATATCAGATGAATAGGAATAGTTTTATTTTCTCCTTACCTATATTTATGCCTTGAAGTTCTTTCTCTTGTCTTGTGGCTGTTGCTAGCATTTCCAGAATTATATCAAATAACAGCAGAAGAGAACAGGTTTCCATGCTTCAGTCTCCTATTTATTGGGAAAGGTTCTCTTCTATCCCTATTGCATATGATGTTTGCTTTTGAGTTTTGATAGATGTTTTTATGATATTAAAAGGTCCCACAATTATATATTTTACATGGTTTTTAGCATAAAAAATGTTGTACTTTGTCAAAGGATTTTTCTGCATCTGTTGAGATGATGATGTGGTATTGGATGTTTTGATTATAAATATGATTAACTATGTTGTTTTTCTATTGCTGAATGATATATCTCTGATATGAATCCTACTTGGCAATAATTAATAACTTGGCTAAATCATTGTAGTCTGTTTGAGAGGATTTTGTTTAAAATTTCAACATCTTCTTTCGCAAGCATTTCTTAACTCAACAAGCATTTATTAAACACCTACACAGTTAAGATTTGGGGGTAAAAAGAAAGGTAAAAAAGCTAAAAACAGTCCCTGATTTCAATGAGCTCGAAGTCTAATGTGGGAGGAAACATTTGAAAACTTTGTACAAGTAAAATTATGCAGGATAAATGGGAGATAATCGGCAGAGAGAAGGCACTAGAATTAAGAGGGATCAGGAAAGACTTCTTGTTGAAAGTGGGATTTTAGCTGGGACTTAAAGAAAGTTAGGGAAGCCAAGAGGTGGAGATGAGGAGGGAGAGAATTCTAGGCAGTGGAGAATTGCTGGAATTTGTTGGCATTTCTAGAATTTCAGCCAGTGAAAATGTCCAGAGGAGGATAGAGTTTCTTATTTGAAGAACAGCAAAGAATCAGTGTCACCGAATAATAGGGCATGTTGAAGGGAGTAAATAATAAGAACACAGGAAAGGCAGAAAGGGGCTGGGTTTTGAAAGGCTTTAAGTGCCAAGAAGATTTTATATTTGGTTCTAGATCCACTGGACTGGACTGAATCGTGTGTGTGTGTGTGTGTATGACATGGTTAGATCTGTATTTTAGGAAGATCAATTTGTCAGTTAACCAAAGGATGCATTCTCTAAGGAAAAAATGACTGAAAGATGGCAGAAGACCTCATAAGTTGAAAAGGGCCATCTTACTTTAAAAGCTACAGAACTGGGCTGGTGTAAATCTTTAGAAGGAAATATGTGTGTGTGTGTATGTACACACACACATATATGTATATATACACATAGGCATACACCACACACACACATATATAAATACATATATATGTATGTATGTGTGTATATATATATGTGGAGAAAGAGAGTCAGAGAGAGAGAGGGAGAGGGGGGGAGAGAGGGGGAGAGAGGGAGGGAGGGAGGGAGGGGGAGAGAGAGAGAGAGAGAGAGAGAGAGAGAGAGAGAGAGAGAGAGAGAGAGAGAGAGAGAGAGATGTTTTTAGCAGTAGGTAAAATGGTCTGAGAGTCTATTTTAGGCTTTTTAACGAGTCCGAGTCTGCTAATCAGAGTTCTCTCCACAGCAGGCAGATTTCCAGTTAAACTAGTTTTAAGAGGCTGGTATTCTAAAAACAGAGTCAAGATGTCTTCCTGGGCTTTGTCACTTTTTTGCCAAGTTTTGGTTTTTTTTCCTCTTCCTTCCCCTTCAAGTCTCTACTTTAATTTTCCAGTTTTGATGTCCAGTAGATAGAGAACCCTGACCTACATTTTCCTGGGTCACTTAGGCCTAAATCCTCAAATTACCATTTGACCAGGTGCCGTTCTTCTGCAGGTCATTACAAGAGCCTTCTTTTAACTAGAGCACCAGGTACTTTAGTGTGTGGTGTTCAAGAAGAGTATTGGTCAACCCTCTGAAGCTTCCTCTGTATTCAAACAGGAATTCTTTTTGAACCAGCCTCCCAACTTTGGCTTGAATTTCAAAGCTCCAATATATTTTTTATCTGAGACTAAACTCGTGGATCTCCCTACCTCATTTTCTTCCTTCATTTTTTTGGGGGTGGGGAACCTGCGGCAAAGTTTGTGCTATTGTGTGTGAAGCCTCTGGGTGATGCTCATCTTCTCTCCTCATGTCCTTGGCCAATTTACTTTATCCAGGTTAATTGGACATCTCTATTATTACTCTGAAAATGGGGCCACCCAAGCAGTCCCCCCACAGAACCAGCACAGTGCTGATCATCTGTGGGTGTTCACTTACAGGTGCAGGTGAATAAACATTTACATAGGTTTGTTCCTTCCAAGGCTTTCACACCATACCATCTGGGGCTAACAAAAGCAAGCTTTTCTTGCTATCTTGTCTGATTATGTTGTGCTACAACAGTAGGGGGAAAATGAGCAGGAGTGTGTGCCTCAATCAACAAATATTTATTAAGTGCTTATGTGAAAGGCCCTATACTAGGTGCTAAGAATACAAAAGCAAAACAAACAGACCCTGCCTTTAAGGAGAGTTCACTCTACTTGGAAGGACATAATATGTGTATACATATATTTAACTTCAATACTTAACACACTTAACACAAAATTAACTTCAAGGTGCAGGGACAAACTGGGTGAATGGGGACATTGGGAAAGACCTCTATGTAAAACAGGGTTAATAATCTTTTTTTGTGTCTTCAGTTTAATAAAGCCTATATACTCCTGAGAATGTTTATATGTATATAGGTATAAAATACATAGGATTACGCATGAAACTGATTATACTGAAATACAATTATGAAAATATTTTTTCCTTAATAGTATTTTATTTTTCTAATTACATGTAAAGATAGTTTTCAGCATTCATTTTTCTAAAATTTTGAGTTCCAAATTTTTCTCCCTCCCTCCCCTCCCTCCATGGTTCCCAAGGCAGCAAGCAATCTATCAAATTTTTTTTTAAAAAAGTTCATGAATGCCAAATTAAGACAACCTGCCATCTGAACTGTGTCTCAAAGAAAACCAAAGATCCCAGGGGGTGTAGGTGAGGAGAAAATATATTCTAGGCATTGAGGACCACTTGGGAAAAGGTCCAGAAAAATATCATGTATAGGGAACGGCAAGTAGGTCAGTTTGCCTGGAATGAATAGTGTGAATGGGGTAGAATGGAATAAAACTGGAAAGCCAGATTATAGTGGGTTTCAAATTTTAGAATTTTGTATCTAGAGACAATAGTGAAGCATCGAAGACTTTTGAGTGGAAGGAGGGTCATGGTCAGATCTCTGTTTTAGGAATAGGAATTTAGTAGCTAATGTATTCCCCTATGTATAAAATGCACCCTTTTCCGTAAAATTTAGAGTCGAAAAACTGGTTGTGTCTTATGCAGTGGTTGTAGATTTTTTTACTTGCATTTTCCACTTTTTCGCACTCGTTTTTATGCTCATTGTAATTTTTTTACTTGCATTTCCTGATTTTTCGCCCTTATTGTTTTGCGCTCATTGTTTCACATTTGTTTCTGGTATGTTAGGTTATGTTTTGCCATGTTCGGCCCAGAAATGGCTCAGAAAAGATTTTTGTACACTGCTGAATTCAAGTTAAAAGTGATCCAGTTTGCAAAAGTGAATGGAAATCATGCTGCTGAACATAAGTTTGGTCTTCCTCCAACTGAGAAAACAATCTGAGACTGGCTATGGGAAGAAGAAACCCTACTGAAAACTCCACAGCAGAAGAAGGCCATGAGAGGCAAGTCAGCAAAATGGCCTGATTTAGAGAGGGAATTGAAGATATAGATTGAAGAGCAAAGGGCAATTGGAATTCCTGTGTCCACAAAGATGGTTCAGCATGAGACAAGAAGAATTGCTGATGAAAAAGAAGTTATTGATTTTAAAGGAGGACACAATTGGTGCTTCAGGTTCATGAAACAGAATGAACTAAGTATGCATACATGCACCAGACTTGCCCAAAAGATGCCTGAAAGCTATGAGCAGAAGGTCCTTGAATTTCATCGTATTATTGTATGAATTTTATGATGAATAAAACTTGAGTTCAATAACTTTATGTAATACATTTCTTTTTTCAAATTTCGGGACCCAAAAAGAAGATGTGTCTTATACATGGGGAAATATGGTATGTGGAGAATGAATAAAGTATTCATTAAGCTCTTACTCTGGGACAGGAACTGTATGAGGTGCTGAGGATAAAAATACAAAGAATGAAATAATCTCTATTCTTAAAGAGCTTGTAGGGAGACCACATATAAAAGGCAATAGTGATGAAAGTAAGGGAATTTTGGTCTGGGGAGCCACCGGGATGGTGAGTTGATCCCTAGGGAAGCAGATTGCCATGCTTTTTACAGAAATGATGGCTGTTTTGATTTGATTACTGTTCTCAGAGGAAGGGATTACTGAGGTGCAGCAGAGGAATGGCAAGATACTTTGGGTGGATGGCTGGATGGAAAGTGAAGCATGGTGTGAGGCCATCTGGACATAGTGGGTATCCCTCATGGCAGGGAGATGGTGGACAATAGATGCAGAGCAATGAGACATTCAGTTTCGGTCTTGGCCAACAAGACAAACAATTTCAGTCTTGTTTTGTTTGACTATATCTGTTATAGAGGAGAGCTTTTACTGGAGGAAGGAGAATTATGAGGAATTGGAAAGTGTAGTGACAGCGATTTTGAAAAGAAAAAAAAGAGTGTCAATGAAATATTTGAACCATACACAGAAGAGAGCAGAAGGAAGTTCAGAAGGAGATCCAGACAAGCAGAAATGAGTCTGCCAGGTTAAATTTAACACATATTTAAAAATAAAATGAGCCTTAAGTAAAAGAGATTCACAGCTCTAAATATTTTTTTTTGTCTTTTTATGTATTCCATATGTGGAAATGTTTGTGTTTGTTGGTGTCTGTTAAGTTTGTAATTTAAAAAAAAAGAATATTTTTTGGAAATAGTAGATATTGTGGGCAAGGTCATTTTTTCACTCATGTACTCACTGACAAGACAGCTTAGCCCCAGAGCAGTGTTCCAAAGCTAAGTGAATTAACTGGGGGTGAGTGGAGCCATGGTCAGGGGCAGTACAGGACAGACTATTAAAGAAGAGAAAGGTTAGATAGTGTATTGGGTAGAGCACCAGGCCTGTAATCAGGAACACTTGAATTCAAATCCATCTTCAGACACTTATTAGCTATGTTACTTTGGGCAAGTCAAATAACCTTCATTTGCCTCAGTTTCCTCATTTGAAAAAGGGGAATAATAATAGCACCTCTTCTCAGAGTCGTGGATTAAATGAGATAATATTTATAAGGCACTTAGTAAAACTTTGGCTAGTATAATTATCATTATTGTTCACTAATGGTGTCTCATGTATCATTAATGAAATTAACCAATTCAGTTTAGGTTCTAGGTCTTTAGTGCCTTGGTAGTGACTGATATTTGATGTTTAAGGATCAGAGAACCTAGTTGGCTTTTCTTTATCCAGTGATGTGCAGAACTTCTAAATTACAGAAATGGGAAACTCGAGGCCACATGTGGCCCTCTAGATCCTCAAGTGAGGCCTTTTGACAGAATCCAGACTTCACAGAACAAATCCTCAAGGCCCTTGAGGCTACAGGCTCCCAACCCCTGTATCTATACCTTGTTTGGATTTATTAACTTTAAAAAAGTGTGCAAGTCATAATTTTGAATGACTGCTATCTTGAAGTTCTTGACCCCATTTATTCTAAATTGTATGAGGCCAAAGAGAAAAATTAAACAAAACTTCCTGCACCTGAGCCAGCTATTTAATTGAAGGCTCTCTTTTAAGCATTTAAAGCTCTTCCTTGTCTCTGAAAAGCTTGAATGTGTGACCTTGGCAGTGTCACTTTCACTAATAAATATTAAAAGAAGAATGAGAACAGTGGAAGGTCTGTGAAGGATCCTTATAAAAAAATCTGATAGCTTCTGTTGGTTTTGTCCATTGGCTGCTGGGGACAAATCTCTATGTTATTTTTTTAAAAGTGACTCATAATGTTTTAAACATCACAGGGAAAAAAACTAGGCTTGATGCCTGGCTTAGCTGGGATAGCTTAATAGGACCCAAAGGTCAAGAACTCTGGTCCTGAGGCAACAGGTAGGAGTAATAATAAGAATAAGTCTGTATTCTACTTTTCATTTCAGTGACACAGGGCTGCTGGAGTAGCATTCTCTCCGGGAACATGTAGCAGTCCATTTCCCCCACTCTCTATGGACTGTTTTCAGGCTCTGAGTGTTCTGCCTGCCTCTTGAATCTAATGTATTCTACACTACTACTGTCAATCTTGGATAATTATAATGGCTTCGAAGGATAAGAGAACAGAATAGAAAAATCAAGAATTGATAACTTTAAAGAGGGTGAATAATGAAATGTGAATTTTTAAAAAAGTGTCCAAGGATAGGCAGCCCAAATCCAACTCCCCTTGGTCCTATAAACTGCTCTGTTTGGCATTCAAAGCTCTTTATGACCTGGCCTGTCCTACCTTTCCAGTGTTCTTACATCTGATTCTCCACAGCAAACTCTAGGATCTGGTTACACTGGCCTACTTGCAGATCCTTTAATATGTTCCTCTGGTTTCCTTGCTTTTGTATCTGCTGTCCATCATGCCTGGAATATCTGTCCCCTTGCCTTGTCTTTTTTTCCCCTTAACTCCCTTCAAGACTCAAATCAAGACCTACCTTCTGCAGGAGGCCTTCCCTGGTGCTCCCACACCCTCCAGGGATTACTTTCATCTATTCTGTTTATATCTTATTTATTCCTAATCACCCCCATTAGAATATGAGGTGCTTGTGGGCAGACATTGCTTTTACCTTCTTGGTATCCCTAGTTCCTAGTAAAATCCTTGGCACATAATAAGTACTTAATACTTAATATTTTTTGATTGATTGATTGGTTTGTCCTAGGTCAGGGGTTCTTAACCTTTCTTGTGTGTCACGGACCCCTTTGAAAATCTGGTGAAGCTTATGAGTCTTGTTCTCAAAATAATTTAAAAAAAATTCATAACTGAAGGAAATGGTAAATTTCAGTAATTTTTTTTCCCTGTCTAGGTTCACTGACACCTGCTTGAAATTGATCCATGGACCTCAGGTTAAAAAGCCCTGTGGATTTATCTCTGAGATTTCTTCCAGCTCTGGGTCCTATGAAAGAATGAAGATGAAGTGCCTCCAAGGACAAAGGCAGCTGTCTGTTCGTAGAAGAAACTGGAAATGTGGGGGCAGGTCTACATTTCTCATTAGTGGTCCTGAGGTTTTTAGGCCATAGTGCTGCTGGGTCTTGGCACACTGATTCGGAGCGATTGTTTTAGACTGCACCTATAGTAGGAAGGCTGAATTTATGATCTCAAAAAGGATCATATATATATTTGAATGGTTCGAAATCTCAAGGTATATAGAATTCTCTAAGAAGAAGACATCAAGACATTTATTCAGGGCCCAGAGCAACAAATTAGTGAACCAACCTCCCCATTCCAATATTGTGAACCCAAGCCTCCAGGCCCAGTAGGCCCGCCTCACAAGAGTAGGCAGGAGGCCACAAAAAAATAAGATGGCATAAATCATATTCACTGGCCTCAAGTCCTTGCTCGAACTCCTGGGTCCACACAGGGGTCGGCTCTGCTTTGGATTTTTTTCAGCTGTAGTTTCTTGCCTCTCCTTGCAGCCAAGCCTCTGGCGTTCTCAAGCCCCCCCTCAACGATCAGAGACCAGAGTCCAGAGACCATTGGTTCTCGAGTTGGCCCCTCTTAAGTCATTAATCTACGCCACACAGGTTTCACACCTGATAGGGCTTTGGCCCTGGGGCTTAGCATTTAACAGGTGAAAGTACTTTAACGGTAAACAAAAGCCAAACTCCTCAAGGGCTAAGGGGCCCGTTTTGCCTTACTGGCACAGCACCAAACAAAGAACATCACTTAGCCTAGCCCTGAAAATGGACCATATCAGGAATTACTTGTTTCTTGGACAGGAGAACCATTAGGACAGGCAAGTTGTAGATCATTTTCCTGAACCCTAAATAATACCAGAGATCAAGAATTGGAAAGAATTTTAGAAGCCACCTAGTCCAAACCTCTCATTTTATAGATGAAGAAACTGAGACTTAGGGAAGTTAAGTGACTTGTCCAAGGTCACACAGGTAATAAACATCAGAAGCAGGACTGAACCCAGGTCATCTGACTCTAGAGCCAGTGTTCTTTCCAATCATATTTATATAACACTTTAAGGTTTGCAAAGTGTGTTTCTCAAGACCTTGTGGAGTATAAATCCTATTTTAGATATGAAGAAACAGGTATGGAGAGATTAAATGATTTATTCAGCGTCTATTAAGGAGTAGGAATGGAACCCAGGTTTCCTGACTCCCAATCCTGCATTCATTCTCCTATGCTCTCTAAATGCCTCTCTAAAATCCAAACAGATGACTTCAGTTTCTTCATCTGTCAAATGGGGAGATTAGAGTAGATGACCTCTGAGGACCCTATCAACTCTAGAGCTATAATTCTGTGATCATCAGACTTCCAGAACCACTAAGTCATTGCCTTGACCCTTGTGATGCCCTCCCCTTGTAGTTTATTTTATGCCATCTTTTGTCTATTGAAATTCACAGTCGATGTGGCTATGTCCTGATTGAAATTATTGAGAAATATATAACACTTTATTGGTGGGAAAGCATTTTTTTAATCCTCCTTGGGTGAAAATGCATGGGGAAAATGTGGAAACTAGTTAAGAAAGACCTGAGAGAGAAAGAATGAAATTATACTGAAATTAATATGCTTTTTGGGGGCCAAAAATTTCTTGGGATATAAAAGAATAGAGTCTCAAAATCCTGTCTGGGGTCAGAATAGCTGGGTCCAAATCCTACCTGCAATGCTTACCACCTCTCTGCCCTTGGACATTCAATCAACAAATATTTCAAGTGCCCATTAAGTGCTAGGCATTTTGCTAGGTGCTGGGGATAGAAAACCAAACATGACAACAGCCTCTCTGCTCTCAAAGAAATTTACATTCTATTGGCAATTCACTTAACTTCCCGGGGTCTCAGTTTCTTTTTTAGTAAAGTGGTTTGGACCAGATGAACTTTGAGGTGCCTTCCATCTGTGGATAGGATCCCAAGAACAGAATGCCTTTTGGCCCACTAAGTCAATTGGATCACCAACCTGGACTGTGAGCCAAACGATTTAAGGCAATTGAGCTGTCCAACCTGTTTCCAAAAATGTAGATCACTTAAGATAAGCCTCATGCTTCTTGTATGATTTCTTGTTTATAGACCACTGCTGATACTTTTAGTGATGGGCAGCGTTCTTGGAAGGCGTGCTTTCCCCTCTTGGGAAGTGCTGATTGTTAGATAAGGAGAAAAAGATAAAGCTGTGGAAGGCAGATACATCCAGGTGGAAACTGACCTTTATCTAGTTTGCTGTTTTTCGCAGGAACATTCCCTGGGAACTTACTCTGGAAAGGCTTTCTACTAATTTTAATGAAGTCAAGAGAGTCTTTAGTATTTTCAGATTAACCAGAAAAAGGTGAGTTTTTAAGAATTCTTTAGGCACCTACTGTGTGCAGAGTGGAAGGCAGGATGAAACAGTGGAAAGGATGCTACATTTGGAGTCAGGGGATAGAGGTTCAAATCTCAGTTCTCCCATTTACTACCTGTGTAGCCTAGGGAAAGGTCTGAGTCTCAGTTTCCTCCTTTGAAAAATGAATGCATTAAATTAAATGACCTCCAAAGGTACCTTCCAGCTATGAGTCTATGCCTAACGAATATATTGGTTATGATAAGATACTAAAGAATGCACACATATGGTCTCTGCCCACAGAGGGCTTACAGTCTTGTAGGGGAGACAAAATATCCATGCTGGCAAAACAACATTATTAACCAGTGAAAAATTACAAAGAAGTAGAATGAGCGACCCTTGCATTTAAAGTTAATGTGATTATATTATGATTATTAACAAAATGATCAACAAAACTATACGGTTTTATCTGACTATGTGAGTGGATCATTGCCTCTAGATGCAATCCATAGAACCCCCAGCTCTTTGGGTGAAAAAAGCTTCAGCTTAATGTAAATGGGCCAGAAAAGGGTCATTTTCTTAATGAAGAATGAGTAGCCTCTTTGCCTGAGAGAGGTTGGATTCTCTGGGAAGGGGGCAGATACTAGTTGGCATCTGCTCCATTAAGCCATAGATCTGTATCCACATATGTAGACAACTGTAGAGCAGAGGAGCCCTGGGAATCTTAGGATTAGTGATGCAATGGTTAGAGGAGGGTGGAAATTGGCTTTGAAACTGAACATTAGAACCCTCAGCATTATATCTCTATTATGTTGACTCAAGAAAATTATTTTTAAGATTCTCAAAAGTCTAGGATCACCTAGGGAATATATTGGTACCTCCTTCTTAGGATCGGAGATTTAAAACTGGAAGAGTTATACTAAAAGGCTGCTAGTTGGCTATAGACTTGATGTGGCTCCACTTAACTGGTGGACTCATGAGCAGATGTCAAATTCAACTCATCTATACTTGTAGACATCTCTGGACCAGCCTAGAGGCTGCTTGTGCCAGTCTGGGATGTCTTACCACCTGATATGTACCTAAATTTGCATGGGTCCAGGGATGGTACCAAAAACGTTATTTCATTGTCTTTTATTCCTAGGGCTATCAAATGAGGCTACTTTCTAAACTATTATTATATAAACTATTTGAAAAAATAGGGAAAGATAGTATCTTACCTAATTCCTTTTATCACACAAATGTGATTTTGATACCTAAGCCAAGGAGAGCAAAAACAGAGAAAGAAAACAATGGACCATTTTCCTTAATGAATATCAATGAAAAAAAATTAGATTAAGTCCTAGCAATGAGATTAGAGCAGTATATCACAAAGATCATACATTATTGCCAGGTGGATTTTATACCAGGAATGCAGGGTTGGTTCAACATTACAAAAACTATTAGCATAATTAGCCATATCAAATACAATAACAAAAATCATATGACTATATAAAAAGAAGCAGAAAAAGCCTTTGACAAAATACAACACCCTTTCCTATCAAAAACCCTAGAAATCATAGGACTCAATGGCGCCTTTCTTAAAATTCTAAGTGGTATGTATCTAAAATCAAGAACAAGCATGATCCGTAATGGGGATAAACTTGAAGCCCTCTAAATAAGATCAGGAGTAAAGCAAGGATATCCATTGTCACCTCTATTATTAAATATTGTACTAGAAATGTACTCCAGCAATAAGACAAGAAAAAGAAATTGAAAGAATTAGAACAGGCAATTCTTTGCAGATGATATGATGGTATACTTGGAGAATCCTGGAGAATCAACTAAAAAACTAGTTGAAACAACAAACAACTTCAGCAAAGTTGCAGGATATAAGATAAAACTACACCAGTAATCCGCATTTCTATGTGTTATCAACAAAGTCCAGCAGGCAGAGATAGAAAGAGAAGCTTAATTTAAAATAACTGCAGACAATATAAAATACTTGGGTGTCTACTCTGCCAAGACAAACCTAGCGATTATATGAACACAATTGCAAAGCAATTTTTGCACAAATAAAGACAGATCTAAACAATTAGATAAATATGAATTGCTCATAGGTAGACTGAGTCAATATAATAAAAATGACAATTCTACCTAGGTTAATTTACTTATTCAAAGTCATACAAATCAAACTACCAAGGAATTATTTTATAGAACTAGAAAAAATAGTAACGAAATTCATCTGGAAGAACAAAAGGTCAAGATTATCAAGAGAATCAATTAAAAAATGTTAAGGAAGGCAGCCTAGTAGTTCAAGAGTTCAAACTATATTACAAAGTGGATAATCAAAACAATCTGACACTGGTTAAGAAATAGGGTGGTGGATCAGTGGACTAGATTAAATATATAATATACAGTAGTAAATGGTCACAATAATCTAAGTGTCTGATAAATTCAAAGATCCAAGATTTTGGGCTAATGACTCAATATTTGACAAAAATTGCTGGGAAAACTGGAAAGCAGTCTGGCAGAAAGTTTTTGCACAAGCAAAATTAATGCAGCCAAAATCAGAAGGAATATAGGAAACAGGGGAAAAATTTAGAGCAAATTTCTCTAATAAAGCCCTTATTTCTTAAGTATATGGGGAACTGAGCCAAATTGATAGAAATAAGAGCCCTTCTGCAGTTGATAAATGCTCAAAAGATATGAATGGGAAGTTTTCAGAAGAAATCAAAGTTATCAACAGTCACATGAAAAAATACTCTCAATCGCTACTGATTAGATAAATGGAAAGTGAAACAATTCTGAGAAGCTACCTTGTGCCTATCAGATTGTCTAACATGACAGAACAGGAAAATGACAAATATTGGAGGAGACATGAAAAAAAATTGGGACACTAATGCACTAATGTGGAGTTGTAAACCAGTGCAACCATTCTAGAGAACAATTTGGAACTATGCCCATAGGGCTATAAAACTATACATATCCCTTGACCTAGCAATACTAGGTCTATATCCCAATGAGATCAAAGAAAAAAGAAAAGGACATATACATATATATATATATATATATACACATATACATATATATGTATATATGTGTGTGTGTGTGTGTATATATATGTATATATACACATATATAAATATTTATGGCAGCTCTTTTTGTGGTGGCAAAGAACTGGAAATCAAGGGGATGCCCACCAATTGGAAAATGGCTGAACAATTTGTGGTAAATGATTGTAATAGAATATTACTGTGCTGTAAGAAATGACAAGCCGGATGGTTTAAAAACAACAACCATGAAGACTTGTATGAACTCATGTAATGTGAAGTCAGCAGGACTAGAAGAACATTGTACACAGTAACAGCATATTGTACAATGATCAACTGTGAAAGATTTGGCTACTCTGACCAAGACAATTATCCAAGACAATTCTGAAGAACCCACTGTGAAAAATGCTATCCAGCTCCAGAGAGAGAACTGATGAACTCTGAATGCATATTGAAGCATCCTTTTTTTAAACTTTATTTTTATTATCTTATTATGTATGTATTTTCTTTCGCATCATGGCTAATATGGAAATATGTTTTGCATGACTTCACATACATAATTGACGTCAAATTGCTTGCCCTCTCAAGGATGGGGGAGGGGCAGGAGGGAGAGAGAATTTGGAACTTAAAATTTTTAAAAATGATTATTAACTTTTTTACATGTAATTGGGAAATACTTAATAAAAATAAAAATAATTTTAAAAAATCAAATCCATTTTTCAAGGGCAGACATAGGTTGCTCTTCCAAATATTCAAAAGCAAAGCAGTTACCAAAGAAGAGGTCTAAGAATGATTTGACATAAGAGCACACTAACCTCCCCCTGCCCCCATAGAAAATGACCATGAACAAAACCAAAAAGCTGCATTTCTTTATAGTTACGTTATAAGGAAATGAAGTTTCTGGTATTCCTGGAGGGCCAGGCTATTCCTATTGCCTTCATTGTGCATCGACTCACAGGGTAATTTGGTGGCTTTGATCTGGGGAATCCATTTTCAGGTTTTTAAGGTCTCCTCTGTGATTCACCTTTTCAGTTTCTTTATGGCGTGTCTAGTTTGCCATTGCAGTAACTCCAGTGGTCCTGTGCTCACTATCTCTCCATTTTCTTTCTAATTACTTTTGAATTTCAAAGACTGAGCTGTTGTAGCCTGGTATAGCATGAAATTTGCCTGGTCTATTGCTCTTATGACTTTTTTTTAAAAATTTGGTCCAGCCCAATTGACTTTCTTCACGCCCAACACTCCATCTCCCTGTGTTGTGGCTATTGACTTGGCTGTCCCCCACACTCAGGAGGAGCCAGCTCCTCACCTCCATCTGTTAGAAACTTTATTTCCTTCAAAACTCTGCTCAAGTCCCACCTTCTACATCAGAGGTTCTTAGCCTGTGTGCGTGTGTGTGTGTGTGTGTGTGTGTGTGAGAGAGAGAGAGAGAGAGAGAGATAGAGAGAGAGAGAGAGAGAGAGAGAGAGAGAGAGAGAGAGAGAGAGAGAGAGAGAAATGGACCCTTTTGGAAGTCTGGCAAAACCTATGGACTCTTCAGAATAATATTTTTAAATACATAAAATAAAATACATATAATTACAAAGGAAATCAATTATATTAAGGTTCAATTGTCGAGATATTTTTTTAAAAACAAGTTAACAGATCTCCAGGTTAAGAACCACTGGTCTATGTCAACCTTTTCCTGATTATCAACATCTAGGGTCCTACCTGTACTCCCTTCTGGCACTCCCCCCCCCCCCATCCTTTTCCCCACCCAATTCACCTTGTGTTTATTAAAGCACGTGCTCTTTCTCACATGTAGTAAGCTCCTAGAGGGCAAGAACTGTCACCTTTTGTCTTTGTAGCCCCAGGACCTAGCTCCCAGATAAAGAAGGCAGAGCAATTCAATAGGATAGAAAGCCAGTAGACCTGGGTTTTAGTCCTAGCTTTGCCTCTCATTTGATGTGTGACCCTGGTCACAAAGCTCAACTTCGCTGGCTTTATTTCCTTTCACTTGCGAAAAGGAGAGGTGGAAGGTGATCTCCAAAGTTCTCTCTAGCTCTCTCTCTAAAATGTCAGATTCTCTAAAAATACTAAAAAACCCTCTTACCATTGCCTTTGGCAATGGATTATGAGACCTTTTTATCTACCTTAGTTGACCCAAGCTAAAATAAGTTTGAATTCCCCTCTACCAACTCATGACCTGGGGAGGAACTGTGTACTGTGTATACAATTGTGTACTGCCTGGAGGTATATAGGATAGCAAGGGAAGCCAGCCCATACAGTTGAAAATTTGTGGCTACAGAGATAATTGACTGTACTTGCTAGAGGAGATCACAGCAACATAGCTATAGAGCTGGAAGGCACCTCAGATGCCACCTTCTCCCACTCCCTCATTTTAAAGTTGAAGAAACTACGGTCCCTTGAGATTCGCCTGAGATTACACAAGTACCATCAATGGTGGGATTTGAATTTTGATCCTCTACTTCTGACAGCTTGGAATAGAGTGCCAGGCCTTCAAGACTCATTTTCTTAAGTTCAAATTCAGCCTCGAATACTTGCTAGCTGTGTGACCCTGGGCAAGTCACTTGATTCTGGTTGCCTCAGTTTCCTCATCTGTAAAAATGAACTAGAGAAGGAAATGGCAAACTATTCCAGTATCTCTGCCAAGAAAACCTCAAATGGGGTCCCAAAGGGCCAGACATGAGTGAAAAATGACTAAACGACAAAAACCTCCACATCTAGACTCAGAATTTATCCTACTATTCTATGCTGCCTTCAGGATGACAGTCTTCCTAGCTCTGTATGAAAGCATTTGCACCACATTTCTGCAGGTCTTTTTCTAAAAAGGATGCTTTACAAGTTTATCTTAGAACTCTGACCATGTGGGCCAGCTTGATTTTATGCCAGTTAAGTGGGCCATCTTATTTTCTAATAGGTTACCAGTCACTTTGAGAACCTTTCCAGGTATACAAATGTGGGAAGTTTATTCTACTGTCAGGAATAAAAATCTGAAGACTGAGCCAAATAGCATTCACACTGGTTTTTTGATACTCAATTTGACTTGACTGAGGTTAACCAGAATTTTTCAAAATGTCAGAAACAAATGCTTTGCACCAGATTCACAATAAACAAGTTGGCTAGTCAGGGAGATGGCATTTAAAGCATTGTTCAGTGAGGACATCCTGCCACCTTGTGGCACTCTTTGGCTACTTGTGTCTTTTCTATGAGTCATCATCAGAGCTAACCTAGCCGAAGAGCAAATGAGATAGTTTTTATAAAGCGCTTAGTTTTACTCATAGCCTGGCACATAGTAGGTGCTTAATCAATTATTATTTCCTTTGTGAAGTGAGCACAATGGTATTGATGTGGTTTGACTATGGCATTAAGACTATCTTTCCCTTGTTCTGGGCATTAATACCTTTTCAATCCATCCTAGAATTGTCTTAGCTTCTTTTGGCTGCCACATTATACTGAATACTTATCTATATTTGCTTAGAGTCCACTAAAATATCCCACCATTTTTTTCAGAGAAAGTGTTACATAGTCAAGTCAACTTGTGAAGTTGATTCCTTGAACCCAAGGGTAAGATTTTATATTTTTCCTTATTAAATTTCCTCTTACTAGATTTAGACCAAAGGATTAGACTAGACTAGTCAGTCAAAATCTTTTTGGATTCTAAACATCAGGTTAGATTGCTGCCTGGGAAACTATTGTATTATTTTTTTTAAAACAATTAAATTTTCTTTATTATTGTAAATACGATCACCAGCAAACATATACATTTCAACATGCAAAAAATAAGAAGAGGCTAAAAAAAAGAATTGTTAATTTCTATTCTATATGATTGGTTTTTTAAACAGCATATAAACATATAAATGTATATATCTACATATGTATAATAATATGGGTAAATATATTATTAAATAAAGTAAAATAAATGAATAAATGTAAATAATTATGTATATTATTTAAAAGGACAGTTATAAAATGATTCCATTTATGTCCCTTTCTGCTTTTTTTGGTTATGTATTTGAAAAATATGTCTTATTAATACTCTTTTTTCCCCTCCTCCCTGAGTAGAAGCCTTCCTTTGTAACAAATGTGTAGTCTGGCAAAAACAAATCAACACATTGGCCATATCCAAAAATGTTTACTTCATTCTGCATCTCAAGTCCATTTTCTTCCTGTGAAGACATTGGAGGCATATTGCATCATCGATCTTTTAGAGTTACTATTGTTCACAGCTTGATCAGAGGATTGAGGCCTTTCAAAGGTGTTTTTTTCCTTCTTCTTGTTGTTGTCATTGTATACATTTCTCAAATGCTCCTGATCATTTCACCCTGAATCAATTTGGAGTTCTTCCCCATTCCCCCCTCCCAAACTGTCATATTCCTCATTTCTTGGGTTACAATAATATTCCATTACATTTATATACCACAATTTGTTCAATCATTCCCCAATTGACAGACATCTATTTTTTTCTCCTTGCTCTTTCCTGCTACAAAAATTACTGCTAGAAATATGTCTGTGTATGTGTGTCCTTTTTCCTCTATCCTTTATCTCTTTGGAATATATACCTAATAGGAGTATCACTTAATCAAAAGGTAAGGACTTTTTGGTTATGCTTCATAATCATTCTCCAGGATGGTTTAACTAATTCATAGTTCCAACAGTTCATTAGTGTAGCTATTCTCCCACAACTCCATCCAACTATCATTATTTCACTCTTTTGTCATCTTCATCTCTCTAAGAATCATAAAGTAGAGCCTTGGAGTTGTTTTAATTTGTATTTCTCTATTACTGATTTGGGGCATTTTTATGTGGTTGTTAACAGTTTACATTTCTTCATTTGAGAAGAACTTATTCATATCCTTTTACCATTTATCTATTGGAGAATATCTATTATTTCTTATTCACACATATTTCTAACTATTGTTTATATAATCTCAGATGACAGATACTTATCAGAGAAATAAGCTGTGTAGATTTTCTCCAGTTGTTTCCCTTCTAATTCTAACTGTATCTATCTTGCTCGTGCAGAAATGTTTCCATTTTATGTAATTGATATTGTCTGCTTCGTCTTTTATTAGCACTTATATCATATGTATAGGTAAGAATTCTCACCTTGTCCATAATTGTGAAAAACATCTTCTTCTTTTGTCTAATTTTTAATGAAATGATCTTTTATGTCTGGTACATGTATCGAAGTACAATTTGTCATGTTTCATTTATAAAACAATGGTTGAAACCAGAGATTCTTAACCCAGGGTTCATGAATTTATTTTATATATA
Organism: Phalanger gymnotis; assembly: GCA_028646595.1. NCBI lineage: Eukaryota > Metazoa > Chordata > Mammalia > Diprotodontia > Phalangeridae > Phalanger > Phalanger gymnotis. The sequence continues at coordinate 267,402,675 of CM053624.1, read as the reverse complement.
CATGTGACTGTATTTCAGTATAATAGGTTTCTTTTATAATCGTATATATTTTATTTTATGTATTTGAAAATATCTTGAGACAGGGTCCATAGGTTTCACCAGGCTGCCAAAGGGGTCCATGACACTAAAAAATTTAACCCCTGGACTCTACCCTAATTTCTTTCAGGCTGCTTTCCAGTTTTCCTAGCAGTTTTTGTCAAATAGGCAGTCCCTACCTTCTTAATTTATATTCTTGGCTTTATTGGGCCTAATGATAATAAGTCAGATTATTTCTGGGTTTTATTTACCTATTTTGTCCCATTGATCAATGTTTCTACTTTTTTTTAACCAGTACTAAATAGGTTTGATGATAATTGCTTTGTAGTATTGTTGGAAATCGGATAATTGCTAAACCTCTTTAGTTTTTACCTTTTTAATGTGATTTTCTACAGGTTCTTGATCTTTTGTTCTTCCAGGGTAATTATATTATTATTATTAGTAACCCTTTGGTATTTTGATTGGTCTAAAATTAAATCTGTAAATAAATTTAGGTAGTATTGCCACTTTAAATTTTATTTTCATGGCCCATTGCCCAGATTACTCCAACTATTTTTCTTTATTTCTATAAAGAATGTTTTATAGTTCAATTTATGCAAGTTCCTAGTGTTGGTTGATATACATAGACTCCCAGATACTTTAAGCATTCTGAAGTTATTTTTAATGGAATTTCTTTTTGTATCTCTTCCTGCTGGGTTGTTAGTAATATACAGTAGCCCAAATGATTTTTATAGTTGCATTTTGTACTCTTTTACATTACTGAAACTATTAGTTTTAATTAAGTTTTGGTTGAATCTCTAGGATTCTCTAAATAAATTGTCATATCATCTTACAAATAGGAATAATTTTGTTTTTTCTTTGCTTATACTTATTTCTTCTTCACATTTTTCTTGTTTTGTTGCTAGAGATAGCATTTTAGAACTAGAGTAAATAATAGTGGTGATAGTAGACATCCTTGCTTTACCTTCTGTCTTATTGTAAAGACCTCCAGTGTTTCCCATTACAGTATTGCTGATTTTTAGATTTCAGTGACACCTTTTACCATATTAAGGAAAGGTCCATTTATTCCTATTTTTGAGTGTTCTTAATATAAATTAATATCAAAATTTTAAAAAGCTTTTTCTTCAAGTCAGTATGATTATGTGGTTCTGTTATTAACATAGTCTGTTATATTTATAGTTTTCCTAATGTTGGATCAACTCTGCATCCCTGATATAACTCCAACCTGGTAATAGGAAGTAACATTTTTAATGTGTTGCTATAGTCTCTGCCAGTATTAAATATTTTTTAAAAATCAACATTCATTGGAGATATTGGTCTATAGATTTCTTTGAATCCTTTATTTATCACTGGTTTAAGTGTTAGGACCTTATCTGTTTCACAGCAGAAATTTAGTCAGATTCTTTCTTTGTCTATTTTGGTAAACATTTTTGTATAGTATTGAAGTTAGTAGAACTTTAAATGTTTGATAGAATTTGCTTGTAAATCTATATGAACCTGGGTGTTCTTTTTTTTGTTTGAGAATTTATGTCTTGTTTTATATTTTTTTCCTCTGAAATTGGGTTGCTTACATTCTCTATTTGTTGTTTTCTTAATCCGAATATCATATTTTTGAAGCCTTCAGAAATTTAATTTAAGACAATGTCGTACAGTAGACAGAGAGCTGGTCTCAAAGATAGGAGGACCTGGATTTGAGTTTTGCTTCTGATATAAGCCGTGTGACCCTGGGCAAATCACCTGGTTTTTCAGTGCTCTAAGAGAATTCATTGAAAAAAGGTATCAACCTTCATTGGAAAAGGTAGTTTCATTATCTGGGGGTTCTCTATACCAAGGAAATCAGAGATCCAGTCCCTATTCTTATCTCTATCTATTGTGTTAGTGTATAATTGGCCAAAATAGCTTCTAATAATTTCCTTTATTTTGTCCTCATTTACTATGATTTCTCCTTTTTCATTTTTGATTTTGGTCATTTCCATTTCCTTTCTATTTATATATGTTTACAGGAAATTTGCAATTTATTTCAGTTTCAATTTTAAAATGGGAGTAAAAATGCCTATTTTCATTTACTCTAATACTTGGGCTATTTAGCTGGTGGTGGGGGGAGAGGGGAAGGAAATTTGCATTTTGTTGACTTTTCTGTCAAATTTGATAAGAATGTCCCTCATATCATTATCTCAGTCATTGATAAAAATAGTAGAAAAGGTATAGTTTGGAGAATCAAAAGAGCTGGGCTGGATTCCCAATTTCCACTTACTGTCCTTGGACAAGTCATTTTAGCCACTATTGGCTTTTGTATTTATGTTAAATATAGACCCATTAGATGCCTCCCTCTATGTTGACACTGACCCCATGAATGATTGATTCAATAACTTTTTTTTGTGAGACAATCAGGGTTAAGTGACTTGCTTAGGGTGACACAGCTAGTAAGTGTCAAGTGTCTGAGGCTGGATTTGAACTCAGCTTCTCCTGCCCCAAGGGCTTGTATGTATCTATCTACTGGGCCATCTAGCTGCCTCTGATTCAGTCACTTTCTGAATCCACCTACCAATTTTTCAGTCATTTAGTCTACATCTTGCCATTTTGTCTAGAAGGTTAGAATGAGAGACTTTGTCAAATATTTTGTTGAAATGTAGGCATTTGTAGTGAACAAGGTATAATAGGCATGTGTGGGCTCTTGAAGAAACAGAAACATAATACTGTTGTATTTTATATACATATACAACATAGAGTTGTGTAGAAAATTTACTTTGTATCCTAGCCATGGATAAGTGATTTCTTGATCTAGAGTTTGAATTTAGGATAATCTAATAGTAAAAATGCTTATTTTATTCATCCTATTTCTTAGAGTATTTAGCTGATGAAGAGGACAAACATCCAGATGTTGTGGGGCTTAACAGTATTTTTTATACTTGGGGAAATAAAAATGGAGAATGTGTGGGGACAAGATTGTTATAGTTAGAAACTCTGATTCCTGAATCCTGTCCTTGGTGCTGAATTGCTTTTGATCTTGAGAAATCTCCTTATTCAAGCTCCTTATACAATCTTTTTCTGATAAGTCTCATTCTTACTCAGGGTATTGTTGGTCAATCAAAGGCTCTTACCCTGAGGAGGGTAACCTATTGGAACAAAGGATCTAGGACTGGATAATAGATTGATTTTAGTTGCTTTTAATGGTTTGATAGTTCTCTGTGACCATTTTCCTCTCTCTTGTATTGTACCTTTCTAAATTTAAGATATTAATTAAATTGCAAATATGAAGCTCATTGTTGGGGAATAGATTTTATATATCAACCTTGCATAGATGTTAGCAGGGAGCTTTGAACCTTGGAAGAGGGCTCAAAAAGTGTCTCAAATTTGTGTCAAGATCATTGTGATAAATCACTTTGTTTTAAATGATGGCTTATACAAAGTGAAGTATGTAGTTAAGACGACCAGTTAATTTAGGCTTATGTGTCCCATCCCTTTAAACTGCAGAGTCCCCAGTTTCAGTTCCGGGGCAGAGAGGAAAGCTGTAGTTTGCAGCCACCAGAGGGACCATAGGGGGCAAGATCGTTTGTGGGACAGTATGGCTGGAGGCCCTAGCTATGGCTTAGGAGTGGAGAGGAGATCCCATGGTTGAGCCTCAAGATAGACCTCAGAAAATAACAGAAGGACCTGAGACTTGGGGTATCATTCCACATACTCAGGACTATAACTTGATTACACTAATAGCTGCTAAAAAAACAAAATAAATAAATAAAAATGAGTAAGCAAAGGAGAAAGAACCCAACCATAGATAGTTACTATGGGGATAGAGAAGATCTGGGTTCATATTCAGAGGAAGATAATGGAACTTAAAAAGCCACTTATTTTTCAATGAAAAACATTAAATGGTCCTCAGCACAAAAAGAATTCTTAGAAGAACTCAAAAGGGCTTTAAAAATAAAATCAGAGAGATAGAGGAAAAATTAGGAAAAAAATAAGAGCAAATGAGGGGAAGGCAGCTAGTGCTGGAACCTTACTCTCACTGGGAATTGGTTAAAGAGGGAAAACTCTCTCTCTCTCTCTCTCTCTCTCTCTCTCTCTCTCTCTCTCTCTCTCTCTCTCTCTCTCTCCGTGTGTGTGTGTGTGTGTGTGTCTCTCTCCCTGCCCTCACCAGTATGAATGTATAAAAATCTTCTAAATTCAGGAAGACATAAGAGAGCAAGGGGATAGGGTGGAGGGAGAGGATAAAGGAGAGACTTTTAGAGGACTGGGTAGGGCAAGGTAGTGGGTAGATGTAAAGCAGAAGAATGAGGAGAGGTAGGATAAATAGGGTGAGAAGGACAATAAGGAAAAATAGGAAGGAAGAAAATCCACAACAAGTAATTGTAGCTGAGAATGTGAATGGGATGAACTTACTCATAAAGTGGAAAGGGATAGTTGATTAAAAATTCGAATTCAACTATATGTTGCTTTCAGGAAACATTTTAAAAATGAGAGATACACACAAAGATAAAATAAAGGGCAAGGGTAGAATTTATTGTGTAAAAAAGTAGGGATAGCAATCATGATCTCAGACACAGTTGAAGTTAAATTAATCAAAAGTGAAAAATAGAGAAACTACATTATGTGTCAGCAATATTATTCCATATTGTTTTAGACCATTTAAAATACCTAGGCAGTATAAAATATCTGAGCATATACCTGCCAAAACAGACACCACGACTATATGAACATAAACATAAAACACTTTTTATCCAAATATACTCAGATCTAAATAATTGAAGTAATATTTATGGTTCAAGGGTAGATAAAGCCAATATAATTTTTAAAATGACAATTTTACCTAACTAATCTATTTATTCAATGTCATCCCAATCAAATTACTAAAAAAATTATTTTACTGAGTTAGAAAAGACAATAACAAAGTTCATTTAGAAGAGAAAAGGGTCTGGAACTTCAAAGAAACCAGGAAAAAAGAAGTAAAGGAAGTCGATTCAGCAGTATCAGACCTTAAACTGTATTATAAGGGAGAGCATTGTTGAAGTGTAAAAATCTTCTTGTATAAATAAAACCTGTGTAGCCAAGAATAGAAGCAATGCAGAAAATTAGGAAAAAAACTTTCATAGACAATCTCTCAGATAGGATGTGATTGGGTTTGGAGTACTGCTGGGTGTCGGAAATGCTGAGTTGGTTGATTTAGAAAAACATGGAAAGACTCACTCCTATGAAGGAAGATTCTATCCACCTTCAGAGAAACATGACAGGTAGAAATAAACATAGTACAGTCTTATATGTGTGTGTGCATGTGTGTGTGTGTGTGTGTGTGTGTATGACTGCATATGTGTATATATGTATATGTTTATAGATATCTATGTATGTCTATATATATCCACACTTAATTACAGCCTTCTTTAGGGTGGGGGGGAGGGGAAAATAAAGTAAAAAGGGCACAGCAGAGAACAAAAGAAAACCAACAAGGAAACAAAGAAAAGCTGGGCAGCTTTGAAAACAATGTGTAGTATTTATTATATAGGTGCTTTTGAAATGGAAATTTATTGTTTTATATTGAATCTTCTCTTATGGTCTGCTGTGTACATGACATTTTTTTTTCTTTTCTCATTTTGTATTTGAGTTTAAAATAAAAAATTGCTAAATAAAAAGAAGGAAGCTCAGCATTAAGTAATTATGATGACAGCTCAGCCCCAGAGAAAAGTTGGGAAAATGTACCTCCCTCCCTTCTTTGCAGTGAGTTTGGGGGAGTGGGGACTATGGATATGCAATACTGAATACACCATTAGGCATTATTAGCATGTTGGTTGGTTATGCGGAATCGCTTTTGTCTTCTTTGTTTTTTGTCTTTGTTATGAGGTATGATTTACTGTGTAGGTGGGAGAAAGGGATCTATTCAGAAATGATGGTGATAGAAAAACAAATGATGTCAATAAGACACGATTAAATACAAAGAGAAAACCAGTGTAGTATTCCTTGTCTCAATTCCGTTACTGTATTTCCGTTAGTGTAAAGGCTTTAAAGATTTAGGTAGCTAGATGGTTCAGTGGATAGGGCATTAGGCTTGGAGTCAGAAATACTGGAATTCAAATCCTGTTTAAGACACTGAATAGCTGTGTGACCCTGGGCAAGTCAACTTGCCTCAGTTTCCTGATTTGTAAAATTGGGATAATATTGCCTATCTCCCAGGATTATTATGAGGATAAAATGAAATATTTGTGGAGTGTTTTGTAAGCCTTAATGTTCTATATAAATCCTAGCTGTTATGATAGTAACAATCTTATTAATGACATGTAAGGATAAGAAATACCACGATTCTTTCCTGCATTAGAATAATTTGTTCCAGATAGGAAATCATAGTCATTCATTTCTTAGTATATTCACAGGAATTGACCCAGCAACATCTTGAAAACATGAAGGCATGAGAACCAGATCAGAATTGCACATCTTTGAGGGGCAGAATTGTCTTTTAAGTCCTGGACTGTCACATCAGTGATTAATCCCTCAGCTAATAGATCATAACAGCTCAGAAGCAGAACACTCTCCCTGGTGGTTATCTTCAGTTTCATTCGCCATTTAAAAAGCACCTATTTTGTTTGGGGCACACGGTATCTTTTCTGTACTTTCTCAAAGTACTGTGTATTTTTTTAAAAATGGTTTTATCTAGTTTTAGAAATTGTAAACTGCTAATACTGACCGTGTTGTATTCATGCTAGGATGTTTGACAGGTGATCTGAATGTTTGCATTTTACTGGAAAATGAGCAACCTGTAGAAGGTATTATATAAGAACAAAACATTGCTTATTTTCTATCCTTGAGTTGTCAAGGCATCTAGGGAATGAAAGCTTAAGAAGTGTCCCTTCCTCATCTCATTTTTAAAGGAGTAAAACAGTTCAAATGAACATTGAGGTCTACCTTGAAAGGGAAAAGGATAGCCTGGTGGGAGGAGCTGAATAGAGGCAGTAGAGTCAATTATCTCCTTTTCCTTTACCAATTGCCTTTCTGAGTCCCTGCCAACCTGAAAGGGATGGGGGGACCCAAGGTGATTTCCTTTCTTTTGAACTGCCATTCCCAACCTCATCCTTCTAGTCTCTACCTACACTGTGGAGAGGAGGGGGAGGGGAAAATGCAAGAAAGCTTATTGTTAATTGAAAAGAATTTAATGAAAAAATATTTTAAAATCAATCGTATTCTCCCCCCGCCAAAAAAAATTATGATCAGTACTATCATCTATGTACATGGTCAAAAGTGAAGTTTCTTGTAACATATTTATGTGAAACAAAAACAAATCCCTTTTCCTTGTTTTCCTTTGTCCTCCAAACCAGCCAGACAAATTATACATACACAATCTCTATTCATTAAGGAATTTCAAAAACTGTGCCTTTTATTTAGCTTCTTGGTAGGAATGAGAGCCTTGTATAAATGGTTACACAGTACTGGTTCTGGGGAGTATGCTAGATCTCTCAGAACTATATCTTTGAATTATTACTGTTAAAATAGTAATTATTATTAATATTGCTGTTATTATTTTGAAGCACTGGGCTACTTCAAAATGGTTAGAATACTAGATTTGGAGTCAAGAGGAATGAGATTTAAGTCTTCCCTCTGACAGTTATTAGTTGTGTGGACCTATACTTCACTGAACCTCTCTGAGACTCAGTTTCCTTATTTGTAAAAAGAGGATAGCTATTTTCTTTTGTCTATCTAATATCTATTGTCCCTACCAAACTGTTTTGAGGTGAAAATGAAATCATGCATGTAAAGTGCGTTGCAAATTTTAAAGTATAATACAAATGCCCTTTATTATTACTGTTACAGTTATTGTTTTAGGCTAATTGTAATCTACTGCATTCTCTAAGCTTATCTATTTTGTTTTACAATTTTAATTTAAGTCAGCAGAGTGTTGAGGAGTAATCTCCCCACTTAAATGTCATAGTAATAGAGATTTGGTGGAAAATTTCCTGTGAGAAAGGCATGAAAAAAATTTTGTTTTTTTTTCTCTTTTTTTTCTCAGTAGCTGAAATGTTGTCTGTTAACTCTCCCTGCCCCCCTTCCCTACCCCCTTTCTTTTGCAAAACACAGCCCTAAGAACTATTGCATACACTGAATGCAAAGCCTACATTTTAATGATTTGATGAAGGGCTATTAGAACTCTCAGACATTTCTGGCCACCTGACATTCAAGTCACCAATGAATATGGAGAAAGCATCCTTGGTTCTGTTCTCACCATGGCAACCAGCGCATAGTGATCAGCGTCTTTCAGTTCATAGGCTGGTGACTATATATTGAGTCACCTGTGCCATAGCAACAGAAGAATACCATGGTCTGCTTTGAGTTTCCAAATGTGTTGGAAACAGCCAGCTTAATCCCCGACTCTGATTCTTACTGCTTTACCATTTGTTGAGTGCTAATCTGATTGGACTCTGGGAGTCAGGTAGCTGGAGGAGAGAAAGAGGGGAAACGGTGAGACATTAGGAGTATTGGTGGCAGATTCCTGTAAATTGGAGCTGTCAGTCCAGCCAGCAGGAAACAAGGACTAGGGATTTGTGGGAGCAGAAAGTGAATCACTTTCACAGAGACAGCTTGATAAATAGACCAGGCAGCGGTTTTGCAAGGTCTTCACCCATTTCAATATAACAGGGCTTGGGGAAATAAAATTTCCCTCTGGCAGTAGTTCTTGGAGTAAGGGAAAAGCTGGGACTGGGGGCGGGGCAGGGGCAGGAGGAGATGGGTGCTGATGGTTCTAATAGCTTTTCATCAAACCATTAAAATGTGACGGAAAAGGAAGTATTTTTTTCTGCCCCTTGTTTTTAACATTGACCACCATCCCCTTTCTTCCTGCCATCCAATACTTTTACATGTACATTGGCATTCTTTTATGAAGAGTGACAGTAATACTAGCTACCATTTATACATTTATTACTTTAAGTTTGGCAAAACATTTTACATACATCATCTCATTTGATGCTTCCAATATCCCTATGAGTGGGGTGCTATTATTATCCCTTGAGAAAATGGAGGCTGAGAGAGGCCTAGTGACTTGCCCAGAGCCACACAGTTAGTATCTGAGGCAGAATTCAAGTTCAGATCCTCCTTCGAGTCCTTCACTTCATATACTACACCACCTAGTTGCCTTAACTATGGTGTTATGTTTTCTTTGAGACAAGGTCAACAGGACTTTGGGCCAAAATGGTTGCCCCGGTGCCCAGATGCATATTGTTGTAAAAACCTAAAATTCCCACCAGACTGAATAATGATCAAGAAATCCAATGAGAAATTACAGTGACTACTTTCACCTCAGTTTATCCAGCCCTAATCTCTCTCCTGACCTTGTATCTCCAACTTCTTATTGGATATCTCAAACTGGATATCCCAGGCAGCTAGGTGGCAAAGTAATTGAGCAAAGGCTCGAGTCAAGAAGACAGGACTTCAAATCTTGCCTCAGATACTTACTACCTCAGTGATCCTGGGCAAGCTATTTAATCATTCTGTCGCTGCCTTAATTTTTTCATATGTAAAGTGGGGACAAGGACAGTAATAGCACCTATCTCACAAGGTTATTGTTGGGATCAAACGAGTTAACATATATAAATATTATATAACACAACATAACACAATATAACAATATAACAACATGATATACCATAACATGATATAATATAATATACCATAACATGATATACCATAACATGAAATAATATACCGTAACATAGTATAATATAACATGACATGATATAATATAACATGACATGATATATGATATGATATAATGTGATATGATTTAATATGATATATAATAAATATAATATAACAATATAATATAGAACAATAGCTAAACTTTATATAGCACTTGCTATGTGCCCAGCACTGTGCTACGCATTTTACAATTATTATCTCATTGGATGCTCACAACAACCCTGGGGAGGTAGGTGCTATTATTATCTCCATATTACAGATGAGGAAACTGAGGCAGTTAAGTGATTTGCCCAGTGTTATACAGCTAATAAGTATCTGAGGTCAGATTTGAACTTAGATCTTCTTCACTCCAGGCTCAGCACTGTGCCACTTAGCATACAACAACAATGCTTTAGCATACTTATTTTTCCCATATCCCCTGAAGAACTTGTCATTTTCCTTATCTGAGATCTTAGCCAATCTGATGGGTGTGAGCTGGTCCATCAGAATCATTTTAATTTGTATTTCTCTAGTTATTAGTGATTTAGAGCATTTTTTCATGTGTCTATTGATAGCTTTGATTTTTTCCCTGTGAAAACTGCCTGTTCATATTTTTTTGGCTCTGGACTCCCTAGTATTCTGTCTGGAGACACCACAAAGAACCTCTGAAGGTCCAGTATTCTGAACCTCAAAGACCTAGGGTGTCTTAACAAGGACATGTGCTGGTAAATGTTTAATGACTGACTCTCCAAAAATCCACAACTAACTTTTAATCTGAGTTTTTTAAACTTTTAATCTGAATCATTAACATCTTATTCAACACTAGAAAATTGGGGAATGCCTCCGATTTTTATAAATTTGTCTCATTTCTCTATAGAGAAAACCCTATAAAATATATAAATCTATAGATTTGAGAAATGAAATCTTTATCAGAAAAAATTTGGTACAAATCCCTGCCCCCTCCCCTGTTTCCCGTTTTTCTTCTAATTATGGCTGCATTGGTTTTGTTTGTGCAAAAACTTTAATTTTATGTAATTAGAATTATCCACCTCCCATGAATCTCTACCTCTTATTTGGTCATGAACTCTTTCCTTATCCATAAATCTGACAGACAATTTCTTCCATCTTCCCCTAATTTGTTTATGGTATGACCCTTTATGTCTAAATCGTGTACTCTTTTGAGGTAGGTGGTGTAATGGATAGAGTGCTGGGCCTGAAGTCTAGAATATCTGAATTCATTGTCTGATACATCTGAAACTTAAAAGAGGGCTTACAGATCATTTTATCCTGCCCTCTCATCTTATAGATGGGCAGCTGGAGAATGAGCTGGAGAAGGAAATGGCAAACCACTTCAGTATCTTTACCAAGAAAACTCCAAGTGAGGTCATGAAGAGCTGGATTCGACTGAAAAACAATTGGACGATAAGTCATATTACTTTTTACAGTTGCTAACTTTTTTTAGATTTATTTTTCTGAAGTGCCCACAGGACATGTGCCCAAAATAAGGCAGAGTTCACTTTTTTTGCTATTATGAATTCTCAGAGGACTTGGTCATTTTCTCCCAAGGTTCCTATTACTTCTGTATGACTATCTTATTCTTTCTTGGAGAATTAAGTCCAGCATAGCAGCTATCCTTGTTTTTTTTTTTTCCTAAGAAATAGAAATTATCAAACAAGAAGGGAATTTACCAAATGTTTCATAACCAGTTTCACAGATTTAGACCTAAAAGGAATCTCAGAGGTCGTCTAGTATAAACATCTTGATTTTCAGATGAGAACACAGAGGGGCTCAAGTTAAATGATATGTCCAAGGTCACACGGGTAGTAAGTAGTAAAGTATGCATTTGAACCAGGTCCTCTGATAACAAATCCAGTGTTCTTTTCTACTGTACCATATGCTTCTCAGAATGAGATTGCTAAATGATCAGTATGGTTAAAAACCTTCTATCATTATTATAGCTTGCCTTTGTACCAATTTTGTAATTTGCATCTTTTTGTAGTATGCTCCTCTCCCTTCTACTTACATCTGAATAGTCTATTTTGAACAAAATATAACTGTCAATTATCGAGTGCCCTTCCACTGACTCTCAGTTGCACTTATAATAATACCTCCCATTTACAATAGTGCTTTTAAAAATCATAAAGTGCTTTACATATGTATCATGCCCTCTGTATTACCTTCTAACTCACATTCACAAGTTGAGTGACTATGCACAGGTGTTTGAAGGCAGTGGGGAAAAAAAAACAACAGAGAATGAAAATGAAAGAATTGAGAGATGAGAGAGAGGAGAGGAGAGGAGAGAGAGAGAGAGAGAGAGAGAGAGAGAGAGAGAGAGAGAGAGAGACAGAGGGGAGGGAGAGAGAGAGAGAAAACATGAGTACATTTTGGGAGCGCATCTCCTAAAATTTTAGTTCGGGAGTCCCCATTAGTATGCTTACTTTTAATAGTTAATCCAATAATTTAAAGCAAAGACATCAACTGAAATAGCATCCTAAGAACAATGTTAACAAAACATTTCTCCCCTGAAACTAGAGCATATTATTGAACACATATACATTGTGTTTGTCCTTCATTCTCGAAGAGGACGATGACACCAGGGAAATGATGACATGATTGCAATTGACTTTTATTTGAGTGAGAGAAGGCTGTTCGAGGTCACCAGCCTCACTTTCTCCTCCAGAGCCAGGACGACTGGAGATGGCCCAGGATGCATTGGGAGACCCTGGCCCTTTCAGGCTAAGGTCTTTTCAGGTGCTCACTGTGAGTGAGGTAACGCCCATTCAGTTAATAGGCCTATTTAAGAAGTTATAAAGGGGGGGGGCAGAGCCAAGATAGCGGCTGGGAAGCAGTGACTGGCATGAGCTCCCCACCAAGTTCCTCCAAAAACCTATAAAAAATGGCTCTGAACCAATTCTAGAGCTGCAGAACCCACAAAGTGGCAGAGGGAAGCAGGGCCCCAGCCCAGGACAGCCTGGATGGTCTCTGGGTAAGGTCTGTCCCACACAGAGCTCCCAGCCCCCAGCTGAGGGGAGCGGAGCTGAGCCCAGCACGCACGGCACGAACAGACCAGACGCGGACCTACCAGACCAAGAGATGAGCGGAGAGTGCCCTAACATGCTGAATTACTGAGCTGTGGCATCTACCAGACCTCTCAACCCACAAAGAGCAAAGACATCAGAGAAGGTT
>CM053624.1:267358328-267389305 GCA_028646595.1 Phalanger gymnotis | reverse complement strand
AATGAATGAATCATGCCCTCATCAGATGTGACCTGAAGAGGGAATGCCATACATACTCAGTTGTGTATCTTACCACACAGGAAAGAAGGAGGAAGAAGATAAAAAAGGGGGGGGATGATGGAAGGGAGGGCAGATGGGGATGAAGGTAATCAAAAACAAACACTTTCGAAAAGAGACAGGGTCAAGGGAGAAAATTCAATAAAGGGGGATAGGTTAGGAAGAAGCAAAATATAGTTAGTCTTTCACAATATGAGTATTGTGGAAGGGTTATACATAATGTTATGCATGTGGCCCATGTTGAATTGCTTGACTTCTTAGGGAGGGTGGATGGGAAGGGAAGAGGGGAGAGAATTTGGAACTCAAGGTTTTAAAAAAATAGATGTTCAAAAGTAAAAAAAAAAAAGAAGTTATAAAGGGATGGCTCCTTTAATCAGAACTGAAAAAAAAAATCAAACTGGGAGGAGAAGACCCTCAGGGTTCCTGGCCCAAAGAGAAACAGTTGCTATATAGTATTTACATTCACTCTGTGCCAGGAGGGCAGGGACCTATTATTCAATCTATGAGCTCCAGAGAGAACTGGGTTTAAGGCTTGGTTTTTGAGAAAGAAATCTAGCCAGTGAACCCAAAATTAAGGAGGCAGCCTTGGGTACTTGAATGTACCTTCCTTTGAGCAGAGGAGGGAGAGGGAGAGGTTACTCCTGAAGAGGACCATGACATCAGGGGAATGATGGAATCAATGAAAAGATTGGACCCAACTTGGAGTATATATGTACATACATACATATGTATATATATATGCACACACATATGTACATATACGTGTATATATACACACATATATATTTCAAGCTATGTTTTTTTTTCCAATTACATGTAAAAACAATTTTTATATTTGTCTTTAAAATTTTGAGTTCTGAATTCTCTCCCTCTATCCCCTCCCCTCTCATTGAGAAGGCAAGTAATTTGATATGTTATACATGGGCATCATGCAAAACATATTTCTGTATTAGTTATATTGTGGAAGAAAACAAAGACAAAAAAAAAACCATGAAAAATAAAAAGGTATTGCCAAAAAAAGTGTGCTTCAATCTATATTCAGACCCCATTAGTTCTTTCTCTGGTGGTGATTAGCATTTTTCATCATAAGTCTTTCAGAATTATCTTAGATCATTGTATTGCTGAAAATAACTATGTCAATCACAGTTGATTGTCATACAATATTACTGTTACTGCATACAATGTTTTCTTGGTTCTGTTTTCTTAACTTTGCACCAGTTCATGTAAGTCTTCTCAGGTTTTTCTGAAAGTATCCTGCTCATTATTTATTATAGCACAATAATATTGATCACAATCACATACCACAATTTATTCAGTCATTCCCTCAATTAATGGGCATCTCCTTAATTTCCAATTCTCCACCACAAAAAAGAGATGCTATAAATATTTTTGTATATTTAGGTCCTATTCCTTTTTTAAAAATATCTCTTTGGGATATAAACCTAGTACTAGTATAGCTGGGTCAAAAGATATGCACATTTTTATATCCCTTTGGGCATAGTTCCAAATTGCTTTCCATAATTGTTGGGAATCCTGCACCCAGTGCCAGCAAAGAGTTCCCAGTAATCTCCTTCTGACCAGTTGTCAGAACCTTACCATCTGTGGGCTGAGAGCTCTGGAAGCTGTCACTGCCAATTCAGTGGTAACCGAAACCTGCAGCTGGCTTGCCAGGGCATGGCCTGCACTGAACTGCGCTCCACTCTCACCTTAGTGAGACAGATCTTTTTTTTGCCAACCTAAGTTGTTTTGGGTAGGACAATTGCTTCACCCCATCCTTTTGTTGGTTCTGCCACTTTAGAATTCACTTTGAGGCATTATTTTAATGTTGTTTGGAGGAGAATTTGGGAGAGCTCAGGCAAGTCCCTGCCTATACTCCACCATCTTGGCTCCACCCTATAACTTACAGTATATTCATAGAGAGGTGCATATATAGAGAGCATGTGGCTCCAGAATCCATATCTCCTGCCTTTGTTCACAGCTCTTAGCAATTTTTCTTACAACTGGGACATAATACTGTACACAGTCTCTGATTTACTTTCTTACCATTGTTTATTTTAAAGTCATATTGGGGTTGCCAAGTAAAGATCTCTTTGTATTTGTCCAATCATAGTCCTCTCTTCATTTTGGCTACTTTGAGAATAGTATCTTCAGTCCCCTGCTTGTCTAGAGTATAATCTTTTCCTCCTCTCCCCCCTCCAGAATTACCCAGCTATTCACTGGAAAAAGGGCAGGTTTCAGAATCAAAGGACCTGAATTTGAAGACTGGCTTTATAGCTTACTATAGGCATACCTTGTTTTATGGCACTTCACTTTATTGCACTTTGCAGATAGTGCATTTTTTACAAATTGAAGGCTCGTGGCAACCCTGGATCAATCAAGTCTATCAGTGCCATTTTTCCAACACTTTGGTAATTCTTGCATTATTTCAAACTTTTTTATTATCATTACATCTGTTATGGTGATCTGTAATCAGCGATCTTTGACGTTAATGTTGTAATTGTTTTGGTGTGCCACAAACCATGCCCATAGAACATGATGAACTTAATCAACAAATATTGTGTGTTCTGACTAGTCCACCAACCAGCTGTTCTTCCCCACCCCCAACTCTTTCCCTCCCTCAGGCCTTCCTATTCCCTGAGACATAACAATATTGAAATTAGACCAATTTATAACCCTATAATGGCCTGTAAGTATTCAAGTGAAAAGAAGAGTCAATTGATATGGCAAACTTCATTGTTGTTTTATTTTCTAAAATTGCAGTAGTCATCCCAACCTTCAGCACCCTGATCAGTAAGCCACCATCAACAATGGAGGCAAGACCCTCCACCAGCAAAAAAGATATGACTTGCTGATGGCTCAGATGATGGTTAGCATTTTTTTTAACAGTAAAGTATTTTTAATTAAGGTATCGTAACAGCAATGCTACTTGCAGCTGCTATGGAGGTGTAAGACCAATAACACTAGCGCACATGAGGGCTGCTGGCATATGTTTTTTGATCTGGTTTTCTAAAAGAAAGCAACTTAAAAGGGGTCAACAATCTTATTTTAATTAAACATATATATATATATATATATATCATTCACTTAGCTCAGGAGAAAAGTCAGCACCCTGAACTTCAGAGCAAATACAAACAGAAATTACAAGCAGAAATAAAGACCAACAGACAGGGCTTCTAACTGTCTGACCAAGGCAATACATACACAGTTACTAGAGAGAGACGCACCAACATCTGGGTTTTCAAAGCTGGGGGTGCTCCTTAACAGCTATCCAGAATCTTGTCTGGCCAAATCACATGAACACTCTTCCAATGAGTGAGCCCCAAAGCAAAACCTCACCTCAGAGTATATATATGTAAATATATATATATATATATATATGTATGTATGTATGTATGTGTGTGTGTGTGTGTGTGTGTGTGTACACCTTTTTAGAGCCAGAGGGCATCACAACCCTTGTGACCCAGTGCCTAAATAGAAATTAGCAAAAGGTGCGGGCCTTCCTTAAAAACAAGCCTTGCCTAATCAAGCTTCCCTTAATGGGCTCCACGTGAGGTCTATTAATAGGCAGGGAAGATCTTCAAATTGTATTAACATTACAGGCATGTACGTTGTTTTTATTTTAGACCTAATACAATTGCACACTTAATAGAGTACAGTATAGTGTGAACTTGACTTTTATATGCACTGGGAAACGAAAAATTCATGTGACTCTCTGTATTGCACTATTCACATTATTGAAGTGGTCTAGAACCAAACCTGCAATATCTCTAAACTATGCCTGTACCTGTGTGAACCTGAAGTTAACCTCTTTAGGCCTCAGTTTCCTAATTTGTAAAATGAAGATAACAATATTTGCCTTATCTACTTCACAAAGTTGATGTGAGTGAGGTAAGCACTTTCTAAATCTTAAAATACTTATAGAATAGAATGTGTTATACTGACTATAAATCATCACTATGGTGTGATGGAGAGAGCACTGAATTTAAATCAAAGTTCTTGGGAACAAATCCCAGAACTTCACTTAAATCATGAATGACTTTGGGGAGCTCATTTTGCCCCTCTGGGCCTCAATTTCCTTATCTGTAAAATGAGTGTGTTGGACAAATGATCTCTATGGATCCTTCCAAGTCTAAGTTTTATGACACTATCAAGAAAGGGTTAAATTAATGTTTGGTATATTCTATTCAAGGAAACAGTGTTGGGGAAATTCTCTTACCCCATACTCCCAGGCCTTTGTCCAGCAAAGGCCTGATCTTGTGGGCAATGATGAGGCTGGAAGCCAAGGTGGTGAATAGCTCCGTTTAATTAAGACAGTGACCAAATTTTATAGCCTTCATTACGTAGTACTAGGACTGCCTTGATCTGCCTACTCTCCGCCTACTCCCTGCCTACTCTCCGCCTATTCTTCTCCTGTTCTCCTCCTATTCTCCTCCCCTTTCTTTCCCGCCCTCTCCCCATGATTCACCTGCGCACAGGTGAACCCGGAAAAGAACCCTGCACCACGTTGCCAACAAGGGCGAGACCCTTCCTCCAAACTCCATCTTGTTCCTCCCATACCTCAGAACCCTGAGATTGCCTCAGCAGGTTCAGGGCGCGGAGGTCCAACGATGTTTTTGGGGTCAGCTATAACTCGTCCTGTTACAAAACAGGGCAATAGAAAATCATTTTAGAGGTCCCATCTGAAGTGACTAAAATTTTTGAAACAATTTTTTCATTTGTAACAATAAGCTCAATTAACTGGAAAATTTGCCATCCCCTTTCTCGGAGCTGAGAACTTCATCTCCTACTTTGCTTGACATTGAGGTCATTTGAAATGAGTTTTCTCCTCTTCTCTTCATCTCAAAACCCCTTGACATCAATTGTCTTTCTCTCCTCCTTTCTCTTAGACTCTGACAATGAGGTGACTGTCTTCTTTTCAAGATTAATCTCTATGCATGTGCCTTCAATCCTGTCTGCTTCTATCTCCTACAGCAGCCTGCCTCCTCAAATCTCCCTCCCCCTCCCACTACCTCTCTCTCTCTACCTCTTACTCTCCTTTCCCTTTCTTTCCACCTCTCTCCCCCTCCCCTCTGGCTCTCTCCTCCCTCCTCTTCTTTCCTTTTCCCTTTCCCTTCTCTTCCCTCTTCAAAAGGTTTCTTAATAAAATAAATATGTAACCTTCAATAGTTTTTAGATAACAAATAAATAAAAACAGAATAACTACATTACAAATAGGTTTTAAATTAATATAATTATAATAAATATAGTTATGAATTATAAAAATAATTATAAACAAAATTTTTTAAAGCTTCAAAATTCAATTTTATTGAATTTTTTAAAAAAAGCCTTCATATCATCCCCTCAAACTATTGTCCTATATCTCTCCTCTTTTTCTTAAACTCTTAGCAAAGCTGTCTACCCTCTCTGTCTCTAGTTCTTCCCTTGTCACTTCTGAAACCGTTGCCAGATGGCTTTCGACATCATCACTTGACTTAAAAGTACACTCTCCAAAGGTGCCAATGATCCCTTAATTGCTAAATCTGATGTTCTTTTTGGGCCTCATTGGTCTATTTGCTACATTTGATACCACTGACCACTTTCTCCACCTAGATACTTTCTCCCCTCTGGGCTTTTTCGATGATATTCTCTCCAGATTGTCCTACCTGCCTAATTGTTCTTTGTCAGTTTTCTTTGTTAGTTCAGATCCACTATCTGTGGGTGTTCCTCAAGGCTGTGCCCAAGGCCCCCTAATCTTCTCTATACTCTCTTGCTTGGAAACCTCATTAGCAACCACGGGCTTAATTGTCGTCTTTAAGCAGAAGGCTCATAGACTGTATCCATCCCTAGTCTCTTCTCTGATCTTCAGTCCCACATCACTAGCTGTCTATTGGGCATTCAAACTGGATATTCTAGAGACATCCACAACTCAATATGTCTAAAACATGTCATGACCTCCCCACTGAAAACCCACACCTCTGCCAAATTTCCCTGTTTCTGTTGAAGTCCCCAACAATCTTCCAGTCTCTGAGGTGACTCTCATTTGCAAGCTGAATACCTTTCCTTTTTTCCTCCGTGCAACTTTAAATACTTTACTTGTTTAACATTAATTGCGATGTCATAAGGTGCAAATCTAAACCAATTTTCCATCCAACAACTAAAGTTTTCGCAGAAATTCTTGTTGAATATGAAATTCTTTTGCCAATATTTTGTGTTCTTTGCCTTACTCAGTCCCAGACTAGTATAGATTCTCTTCTAAGTCAGTCTCACATCCCCCTAGCTGTCTTTCCATTGGCAATTGATTCTTGGGCAGGAAGTAGGTGGAGTGCTAAAGAAAGCTGAATTTGGAGCCAGGCAATATCAGTTCAATTTCCAGCATGACTACTTATCACCTGACCATGGTCAAGTCACTTCATCTCCTTGGGCCTCAGTTTTCACATCTGTAAAATGAGGAACTTGGAATAGATACCCTCGGAGGTCACTTTCAGCTCTAAACTTTTGACCCCATGATCCTAGGAAAAATGGGTTTAACATGGAGACCCACTTGACAAGTGTCCCATTTGAACCCTGAATGAGAGTGTCCCTAGACTGAGATGAGAAGTCCAGAATCCAAGATACATCCTTGGCATTTTTGCTATTATTTTTAAGGAAATAGGGATAAATACGAACTCAGAAATCAGTAGAGCTATTTCTGCCTCTCCCCACGGCCTAAACCCAGTGAATAGATTTTAAATGAAATTTTGATTGACGTCTTTCTGGATACCTCCATAGCCCTTAAAAAAAGAATTTTCCAGTCCTATGTACCCTTTTGGATGCTGCAGCAAGCACATCACCCTCTGTTTGGGACACCACAGTCTGTTGCTATAGAAACAATAATAAAGCCTCAGACTGCGGGAGTGGAGCCTTTTCTAGTCTATAGAATATATTTCTGCCTTTTCTGATGCAACTTCATGCCAGAAACAGTGGAAAAGCTGGCACCCAGGAATGGTTGTCCCCAGGGCAGGATTTTGATTAGCAGAGGGTCAAACAATTCCTTATTGCCCCAAGACTCAATCCTCAAGGTGAGTCACAGAGGAAACTGAGGGGTTACCTCTCTGGAAATCAAGGTCTTTCTTTAACAAACATGCCCAGTAAATGGAATTGTTTTCTAGAGCTTTAATTTAATCAAATCATCCATCAAATGAAACCGACTTAGAAAGAATGTAAGCCCACTGGACTGATTCAGTTGAGGGATGATTGTAAATTACCTTGCTTAAGAATGGTTTTTTTCAGATTGATGCTGGGAAAACTATAGCTCTTTTTCATTTCTGATTTGTCAGCAGCCCTGAGAGGACAATTGCTAATGTGACTCTTGTTTTGTATTTGAGGCTGAGCAATTTTATTGAGGTCAAATAGAATTTCGTTATTTGGAATGCCAATTAATTTTAAAAAACACCATTTGCTATCACTTAATTTATGCTTCCTTAGCTCTTCTCACTCCATTATTGGTCTGCAACCTGAAGCCCAAAATTGTAGAAGTCCCATTTAAGGTCAATAAATAAGCATAAAGATTAAAGGGAAAAGAGAGGCAGTAAGAGAAAGATTAGTTGGAGTAACCAGAGTAATGTTGGTTCCATTATGAATATCCAAAATGTATGTGTTCTGAAAGACAAATACCTGTTTGCATAAAAATTAGAATGCTTCACAGATTGTGAAACTAAACATTTTCTGTTTATAGCAAAGATGCTGAAGTTTTGTTTTGCAGATAGAGAAAAAAGCCTTCCTAGCTCCCAGAAGTGTTTATTAAAAATGTGCCGAGGAAGAGATTCCACATGTGAGCTGAGACAATCTCATCACCAAAAGCTTTGTTCATTGTGGATCGTACTGGTTTGGCTTAATTCTGGTTAGCTTTAGAAAAGTAAACTGAATGAAGATATTCATTGAAATACAATAATAACGATGGCTTCAAATATACCCTTACGCAGTAGGTAGAGAGCTTATGAAGAAAAAGTTCTGGATTTGGAGCTGGGTAACAGTTCAATTTCTAGCTTGTTTTCTGGTTTGTCCAGTTATGTATAACCCTCCTTTTTACTAAAGATTTAGATTCAAACTCTTATTTGTAAACCTGTTAAGCTAAGTCATATATATCAATAGTTTCTCAATGTTAATTTTAAGCCTATAGTTTTTTCAAGCAGTAGACTTAAGAAATATTGATTTACCTTACCTTTTATGAAAATATTTGACTATTTACCTTGAATAGAAAACCACTGAGAGGATATCAACTTGTCCTGGATATAGGAAAGGTTAGGGATTTTGCCAATAAAGAATGGATTGTTCTTTGGGACACCTAACATTTCTTCTGCACTGAACACTTGTCTAAGAGAAAAGATGCTTATGCTACAGCTGGAGAGAATGAGATTAGACACAAGAATCAGCAGGCTAAAGATTTTTAAAGGTTAAAATGGATTGCTTAGGAAAGCTGGTTTGTAATATGTTTTAGGTGATTTCAGCCCACTATTCTTTTGGTGGTGTGGGAGTCAGAATAAAAAAGGAAGGGAAGGTAATCTTTAGAAGACTACTTTATTACTTTATTGATTTATCACTTTATGATCATTACAGTGTATCTAATGTGCATGTGTCACCAGGGTAGGTGCTGATTCTAAATGTTTTAGGCTTTCTGGTTCTTTACTAATCTACTATTTGTAAGATGAAGCTTATTTGCCTAGAGCAATATACTTAAGATGACCAAGGTCACAGTCATGAAGATGTATAGGGCCAGGTAATTTTCTTCTCTATCAGATGACTTCCTTAATGTCTATTGTTTTGTAATTAAATTGGAGCAGAGACTGCTTTCCCCTTTCTTTGTGTCTCTAGCTCTCAGCATAGTTCCTGGCTATCTGAGCAGAGTAAATACTTAATAAAATGCTCACTGACTTGACTTGACTTGGATAAAGTGACTGTCTATCAAAATCCCTGCAAATATGTCCTCACCCTAGGTAAACTAGCACCTTCAAAGTACATTTCATTCTGTTGGTGAGTCAGTAACTTCAGTGGGTGGATTAGTGCTAGATTTGGAGTTAGGAAGATAAGGCTCAATTTCATCTCTGTACTCTAGCTGTGTGACCAGGAATAAGTCACTTATCTTCCCTGAACCTCAGGTTCCTCATCTGTAAAACCTGTAGTACCTACCTCCCTGGGGTGCAAGTCATCACTCTCCATTGGTCCTCTTTGAGAATGAAGGACAAGCAACAACAAATCATGAGGCTTAAACAAGATAATGTATACAAAGTTCTTTGCAAATGTCAGCTATTACCTTTTTACAGGATATCTCAAAGGTCTTAGAGCAGTTTAAAGTTTAAAAGAGCACTGAAGACTTTTGGGACTTCCTTTATACAAAAAAACTTTTATTAAAAGCTTGTGATATTTTTAAAAATGTATCTTTATTTCTACAAGCATTTACTATCTGACAGACACGGTGCTAGATGCTGGGGATGCAAAGACAAAAAACAGTCCTTGCCTTCAAGGAGATTTATATTGTGTCTCTATTTTCCTTCCTGCTTGGAATTTAAAATTTCTTATGAGGCTAAATATTGCAACAAGTAGTTTTTTCTCAATACCACATGGTTCACCTCTGTTGAACTATAAGGAATGTTTCTTCTTCTTGCCTGTACTTTTGCCTATCTAAAATATGAATGAAGGTTTTTTTCACCTCAAGTGTGTATGGAAATGAGTCAGTTCCTCCTAGTACATTCTGTTCTTATGGGCCCTTCAGTGCCTTTCTTTTAAGATTTTATGATTTTCAAGATGTTCTATTATTAGAAAAGTGTGGCCTCAGCTGCTTCCTCATACCTAGTTTGGGTCCAAGCACCTCACGATGACCTCCCATGTTCATTAAATTGCTGTTGAGAATAAAGAAGATTGACATTTAACTGAAATAAAAGGCAATTAGGTAGAAACATTTATAGATGATTGCATATTAGTCATCTAGTCATCTCTGTTGTTGTGAAGTCCTTGTCACAAGTGAGTGCTTATGTATGTCGGAGGTGTTAACATTGGATGGCACAGGGGGTGTTGGAGTCCTAGGACTTAAATCCACTCTAGAATGGCCTCAGCAGAAGGCCAGGCCAAAACAAACAAAGAGCAGATGAAGGGGCAATACAGAGATTTGGCCTTTTGTCTCTCCTTGTCTCCAAAGGAAAAAATTCAGCTGATCTTGTCCAAGTTCAGGAAGATAAATAGGACGGAGTGCCAATAGAGGGCAGGAATTCTACTTTACTTGCATTAAATTCACTTAAATTATTGGATCTTATTAGCATAGTGTAGCGAATACAAAGTTGACTTGGAAGCCACAAAGACCTGGATTCAAGTCCTACCTTTAATATTATGACAGCATGACCATGTGTAACTCATTTACTTCTTGGTACTCTGGCAACTCTCTAAGACTCTTAAGTTGCAGAGAAGATGCCAATCTACGTTGGCAGAGAGAGTTTTCTTACCTAGGAGTTTCCTATATCACTGAATTTCAATCACCATATTTTTTCTATTGTAACATCTCTTGTTGGCGAGGTAGCATATCATTATCAATGGACAGTTAGTAAGACCTGACCATGGACAATTCACTTCACATCATTGAGGATCAGTTTCTTCATTTGAAGAGTGAGGTAATCAAATGAGATTATACTTGTAAAGCACTTAGCATAGTGATAGGTACACAGTAGGTGTTTAATAGATGTTTATTCCCTTTCCTCTTTCCCTTTCATTTGTACCTGCAGGACCTCTCTGATAGGGTTGTTGTGAGGCTCAAATGCCATCATGGGCAGAGATCTTTTTGCAAATTTTGAAGTGCTATATAAATGTCAGTTGAGAATGGTAGAATGGATAGGAAGCTCATCTTAGAGTTGGGGACCTCAACTTGAGTTGAAGCCCTGTCTCTGACACATACTATGTGTGTGAGACCCTGGTTAAGTCACTTAATCCCTTGATGTCCTGGGCAACTCTAAGACTAAGATGCTAAAAGCAGGTGTCATTCCACATGACAGAAGATGTTTCTTCCCTGGGAGTTTACAGGGTCAGAAAAATCACAGATCCCTATCCCCACCCCACCCCCAAAGTCAGATGTTATCATTAAAATCTAAGTTAGTGGAAAAGTCAGACTCAGTTGACAGAAGTTCATATTGCAGTAAACGTTACTAGAACTGTAGACATTTGAGTGAGCATTGAATGTTGTTGAAAAGGGCAAAATAATCTGAGGATTCTGATATTTTTAGGACTTTTTCTTGTTTTACCTATGTGACTCAGAAACTCAAATAGCTCATTGAGTCCTTCAAAGCTGAAAGCAGTTGCAAACGATACTGCAGAAAAACAAGGGTAGGGGATAACAGTGGAGATATTAGCTCTATGCCTGGCAGTTGCCAGAGGCATCATTGCTAACCTTGTGCCCAGAGTAAAGCTCCTACAACACTCCCAAGACAAGCAGATGTTCACTTTTAAAGATAGGTTCAGCTGAGAAAGAGACAGAAGGACATTACAACACTAGGCTCTTGTACTTTGGATACCACCCTGTGGTGGAGAGTTAGAGGTCCTTGGACATCAGTCCCTGTGGGTGGAGACCTCTCTCAGGATGCTTATTGCCCTTGCTGAGAAAGCTGCTATCAGGAGAGACAACAGGGCAGGGCTAGAGAGCTGTTCACCTAAAGTGCATTCTTATGTAGTTTATTGGGGCGGGGGAGGAGAGGAGAGGAAAGGGAGGAGAGAGAGAGAGAGAGAGAGAGAGGGAGAGAGGGAGAGAGAGAGAGAGAGAGAGAGAGAGAGAGAGAAAGAGAGAGAGACAGAGAGAGAGAGCGAGGGAGAGAGGGAGAGAGGGAGAGAGGGAGAGAGAGAGAGAGATTTTCTGGGAGATGAAACAGAGGAAGAAGAACCAGAACCAGTAGAAATACCTTTCAAAGAGGAGGAACCTCCAGAGAAAACTGCTGATGTGGCGCCAGAGAAGGTGGTAGAGAAAATCAGATCTGAAACACCAGACTTGAGAGGATGCAGAAGCAAGCTTAGTTATTCAATGTATCTGTGAGCTTGGAGAGCAAGAAAGCTGTCCATGCAGCTCGATTTGGCATTTCTTCTGTTTCAGCAAAAGCTTTATCATCAGACACCAAACCTAAGGTCAACACGGATAAATTAAAGGAAAGGGCTCAAAGATTTGGTTGGAGTGTCTCCTCAGTTTCCAAGAAGAGTAAGGATGACGAGAAGCTGAAAAAGAGGAAGGAGCAATTTGGGCTTGTCCTAAGTTCAGCTGGGACTGGAACCAGAGAAGACACAGAGGCAAAGAGGAAAAGAGCAGAGAGATTTGATATTGCTTGATGAGAAGTTTTTGGTGCCTTCTGCAGCAGATGAATCCCATCTCTGATTCTTCTTGGTCATTTACATACCCACATGTATACCCACAGGCACTTTCCTGGGCTTTGTTTCCTGATGAGGGGGACATGTATCTGGAAGCCCTCAGCAGCAATTTTAGCTTTTTGCCATTACAACTTCCAGGTGTTTTTCCCCCTGTTTTTGTTTTTTTGTTTTTTAATTCTGATTGTTAATTTAAAAAATTTAGAAAAGAAAACAGAAATGACTAGGAATGGGGTGGAATTTTCTAAGCAAAGACATAGTTTGGCTGACTTGTGGTCTAAGTCTGTCACAAATAACAATGGTAAATCAGAAAATCGACTTTCTTGTGCAACATAGAAAAGACTTTTGGTTATGTGTTGGCTGTTGGATGGATGTTGACTGTTGGAGTGTTTGGCTATCCCATCTGACCCATCTCCCCTCCTTTTAAAAAAAAATCTCTCAGGAACACATTTAAAAATAGAGACTTACCTTAAAATTAAAGTGCAATACAGAAATACTAGCGAAAGCTATTTAAATATTATATATTTATTTTCATGGTGCTCAAATGTATAATTGTTCAATTTCACAAACATTTGAGAGGTTAAAAGGAAACTGTATTCTTAATTCTCCCAACCCTATAAAGTCTCCAGAAACTTGGGAGCCAAGCTTATCTGGCCTCAAGGTATAGAAGATAACTTACAAGGATGGAAATGATACACAGGGAACCCTGATTGATTGTTATCATTTCACTGTATCCTGCTGGGGTTGAGATGATCCCAAACTCGATGATGCTCTTGGGTTTTCCCTTTGAATTTCTATTACTGAGTAACATGAATGACACTTTAATAAATACCTTACATGCTGGGCCTACAAAGTGACTTTCTCCTTTTGTCAACGAAACTCAGGAATTCTACCCATTAGTCATCAGGGTGCCCACCCTGCAATTCTGTGAGGTAGATTGGAACTGGTGGTCTTCCCCTTTTCCAGATGGTAAAACTGAAGCACAGAAGCCTAGCCATTTCCCTGGGGTGTCATAGCTGGAGAGAGGTTTTCTCTCAAAACCATAGATAAGGAATAGTGAATGTGGATTCAGTGTGGTAACCATGGTAGCAGATCTTCCTCTTGGTTTTTGTTTTTCAAATTGTGCCTCTTAAGAATCAGAGAGTGGAATGGACATTTCTCTCTTAGTTCTAGGCCTCTTTTCCCATCTCCTTGGGGTGGGGGTGATACTGCTTCTCTCTGAAATAGCCAAACAGTTGTCTGCTTTTGCATGGACAGTTGCATTGAGACTTTCTAATGTCTCATTTCAGATCAGCCCCAGTGAATTCAGGATGGTCTATAACTGATGCTTGTTTTAGTGGTTCTCTTTGGACCTCCAGTTCAGGATGCCAAATGAGTGGCTGGTAAGCAGAGCTCTTTTCATTGGTGAATTTATTAGTTTATTAATACCTGTGTTCAGGTGAAATGTTCTGGAATACCAAACCCAAACGACAATGAAGAGAATAAGTAGGAGATTCTGTCAGGTTATCCGAATAGCCTTGTGTCCTTGTGGGGGAGAGACAGGGGACAGATGGATCATACTTATTGTTCTCTTCCTCTTCCAGTCCATGCTGATTCCAGGATGGAAAAATTAATCTATAAATGGCAGTTGATGTTTTCCCACAACTCCTCCTTCCCCCAATAAAGAAGTGTGATCATCACATGGTTTCATTTTCATATTGTTTCTTTCAAATTGATTGAAGCCTGTGCCCGGGAACATCTGGGGAAGAGGCTAAGCTCAGAATGAAGCAGTGACCCCGTCACAGTTAGATGTACTTTGATTCAGCAGCAGACAGCAGCCATTAAAGGTGGATAAGCTTGCTGGTAAAACATCACTGGTGTTGCTGGAGACAGTGCTGGTGGATAGAGGAAACCCCAAGCAAAAGAGAGAAAAAGAATTAAGTGGATTTTCTAATATGCCAATAAAGCACAAAGACAGTATTTTTCTTCTGGAATTAGGACCATGGTTAGATCTACTAAATTGCCCCAGCGTGGGAAGTCATAGCAACATAACTGTTTTCATTTCGGCCAGTGCAACCATGGACAAACGACTTTGTACATAGTTATTCTTCCACATCATGGGGGTTAGAGGAGTGGTACCCCTGCAATCTGGAAAATCCACATAAAAATTTTTGGTTCTCCCTTTGTACCAGAAAAGTCTGAATTATCATGGTATTAAAAGATAAAATATGTTAATATTATACAATACTACACATATATTTTATGCATTTCTGAGTTTCTAAACTTTTTTCTGTGTCATCTGTGGCTTTGGCAAAACTCTCCCCAAATTCTCATTTAATTTCTTATGCCGACCCACATATTGAAACCATGATGAGGAAAATCATGATATGGGAAAATCATGATGTATGTCCTAAAGAATATCAGGCCTTTTAGGATCAAGCCTTCCCCCGAGGGAGGGTTCATCTCTCTAAGCACTGTTTAATGAAAGATCTAAGGAGCATAGATTTAAATATGCAGAGGACATTAAGGGCCATTGAGTCTAGCTAACCCTTTCCTTTTACAGATGAGGGGAGGGAACTAAGGTATAGAAAAGTTAAGTAACTAGCCTAGGTACCCATGCTGGAGGTGGGATTTTGACTCTGGTCTTCCTGATTCTAAATATAGTGCCCTATCCATCACACCTTACTGTCGCAGGTTGATCTGGGAAAGGAAAGGGACATTTTACAGCTGGGACAGGACATTATTATTGGTTCAGCGATTTTAACCAATACATTATGGATTGAAATGAACATCAGATCTTGATCTCAGTAACAAGGGAATGTCTTGATCTCCAAAAGGGCCACAGGATGGGAGGGACACCTGTTCATTACCTAAAGGAAGCCAAATTGAAAGGCTGAGATTGAAAAGACTATATAAATGCTGGGACCTGACATTTTCTTTAGGCCACATTTACAAAACTTTTCTTTTCTTTGTGTATTGCCTCCTTGAGCTTCCTTTCAAAATTGCTATAATAAGAAAGTATCCCTAGGTCATACTACATCACAGGGCTCTTAATAATGGAATATAAAGTAGTTGTAATCAAAGATACAATACCTGGTAAATAGGTTTTGGCAACAGGTAACTAACTCAGTTGTGTTGCTAGGTGAAGTTGAGTTGAAGGCATTTTCTAAAAGACTATAGCAATCTATCTCCACGGGAGGGCTGGAGAGTATGCCTAGAAATTAGACATTAAACATTAGAATGACATTCATTTAATTAATTAAAGAATTAAAATCTTTGTGTTCCCAAGTTTCTCCCCTCTCCCTCCCCCTCCCCACCCCCACACCCATTCAGCTTTTCAATTTCTACCCACTCTCAGTACAATAGTGGGACCATTTCTCAGCCTTTTTTTTTTTTTTTAATAAATCCATCCTTTGGGCTCAGGTGGGAAGACAAAACTGAAACACTGCCATCTTGTGGTCACTAAGAGGTAGGTAGGACAGAATACTTACCAGCAACACAGGCTGTCATGAAACTGGCTACAGTACCAGCAATCAGAGCCCTGAAAGCCCCTGCGGCAATGTCTTGCTTTCTGGAAGGAGCCATAGATGCTAGGGAATACGAACAAGCATGGAGTTGTTAGTGGGTTCAGATAAGGCCTCCCTCAAAATGTGTTATCTCCAGAAGGGGCTCTGGGGTTGGACTGTTCAAGGCATGCATCTTCTGAATAGAAGAGCCCAGGGTTCAGTTTTTAATGGGGAGGTCCTCAAGGTGGGAGACAGAAGTTTGACCAGGGTTGTAACTAGGAAAGGGCAACTATGGCTTTCTCGTAGGGTGCTGAAATTTAGAGGCCACTGACAGCATTACTGATTCTTCGGCAGGTAGAAACAAGAGTAGCACCTAGTTAGCAAGGGTATTTTACTTAAAATAGAAAACTACCAGATGGCATAGTTCCTCCCATGAATGGTAGTATGAGATCCTAGTCTTGACCCTACCTCACACTTGTAGGGTCTTGGTCTCAACCTGGCAATTTAGCTGAATTTGTCTTAAAAGGTTTAAGGGTACTTTGCATATTGCTTGACACTAGACATATTTTGTTGTGCTTGTCCTAGGATCCAGAATTGTTAGTTATGGCTCTGAATCTGACCTACTAGAAAGGGGTAAGGCTTTTATTCTCAAAATCACATTGTAATGGTAATTAGTGTGGGACTTTTTTTTTTTAAACTGTTTTCTCTTTTGAAATGCTGAAGTAATTAAGTACTTTTGATGAATCTTGCCTTTCAAATGTAATGGCAAGCAAAGTAGGACTTTTCGTTGTCTTTGTTTTGGAGTGCTTCTCAGCACTAAGGAAACTTTGATTGAATCAGGGGTCTTTGATGATCTGCTTATGTCAAGAGAAGGCCTAAGTCACATGGGTTTGAATCACATGGTTGGGATGCCCTTTGACCCCAAAGTGTATATAAACTCAGAGGTTAGCGTTTTGCCTTTGGTGGGCACACTCATTGAAAAAGTGTTAGTGATGAGGCTCTGGGTAGCCATTGAAGCAATGACCCTGGCTTTGAAAACCCAGATGTTGGTGCTTCTCTTTTTGGTAACTATGTATGTGATGTCTTGGTCAGACAAAGCCTGTCTGTTGATCTGTTTGTAGTTTCTGTTTGTATTTCCTCTGAAGTTCAGGGTGCTGGCTTTTCCCCTGAACTAAATGAATGATATACATATGTTTGATTAAACTGAGATTGTTAACCCCTTAAAGTTGCTTTCCTTAGAAAAGCGGATCAAAGAACCTGTGCTAACAGCTCTTCTTGTTGGTCTCATTATTGGTCTTTCACCTTACAGCAGCTGCTAGCAACGTTGTTGTTACATATACCCTTGCTTAGGGAACAAGAAATAGGCTAGATACAATAGAATCCCCATGATTCATCAGAAATAGAAGAAGGTATGGCAGGATAGATGGGGGTGCGGGTGGGGTTATACACTTGGGCATTTGGGAGAAGTTGGCTTGAATGTCAGCACAGAAACTCTATAGTGGCTGATTCAGATAAATATATATATAAAATTCAGGGGTGGGGAACCTGCATCCTCGAGGTCACATGTGGCCCTGTAGGTCCTCAAGTGCAGCCCTTTGACTGAATCTCAAAGGGTTGTACTTTAGGACCTAGAGGGCCACATATAGCCTTGAGGATGCAGGTTCCCCACCCCTGAATTCTATATTTGGGGGGTGGTGTGTCTTTTTGTGGCACATGTATTCATTGTTGTATTGTTCCTTTCCTACCCGCCTAGTGCTAGTGAGATCTTTTTCCTGGTATTAGAGACAATGGGGCAGATGGAGAAACTAAGCATTTCAGTTTAAACCGCATCAAAATCACACAGGGGTTCAAAGAAAGAACATTATTACTTACTCAGTCCTCCGATCACTACTCCCAGAGAACCAAAATTGGCAAAGCCACAAAGGGCATAGGTAGCAATGGTTTCAGAGCGAACCTGTAAGTCAAGCAAGACACACCCAGATGACTAAATAACATGGCCACGGCTGGGAAACTGTCACATATTTTTAAGTTCTGGGACCTGACTGGCACTCCCACTAGTATACTAACTAGAAAGAATACTGCATTTGACATCAGAAGAGTTATGTTCGAATCCTACCTAGCTCTTCCACTCATTGCCAGTGTGACCTAGGCCAAGTCATTCAACTTCTCTATGCTTCAGTATCCTAGTCTGTTAAATGAAGAGATTGGGTTAGATGACCTCTAAGATTCCTTCCAGTTCTAAATTTATGGCCCACATAAGTCACTGTTGAGCTTGGTTGTTGTGGTTCTGTTGTTTCAGCTGTACCTGACTCTTTGTGACCCCTTTTGGGGTTTTCTTGGAAGAGATACTAGAGTGGTTTGCCATTTCCTTCTCCAGTCCATTTTACAGATGAGGAAACTGAGGCTATTAGGGTTAAGTGACTTGCCCAGGGTCACACAGCTAGTAAGTATCTGAGTCCATATTTGAACTCAGGAAGATGAGTCTTCCTAGATTCCCAGCCCAGTGCTCTCATCACCGTGCCCCCTAGCTTCCTGTAGACCTTGGTACTTGCCCTTTATACCTCTTTCTCAGATGCCTAGAATAAAGGTGCTCTGTGCAGAGGGAAATCTACTGAATGAGGCCCGGCTGTTTTGGATCTTCCACTTACTAGCCAAGGCCCTGTGATTCCTTATTCTTTGGAGGAAACA
Organism: Phalanger gymnotis; assembly: GCA_028646595.1. Taxonomy (NCBI): domain Eukaryota; kingdom Metazoa; phylum Chordata; class Mammalia; order Diprotodontia; family Phalangeridae; genus Phalanger; species Phalanger gymnotis. The sequence goes on along the minus strand of CM053624.1, from coordinate 267,370,730 downwards.
AGAACAGCATAAGGTTTAGCAATATGATTTACTTACTCTATATCTCTAGTTAGATACAAAGCTGCCAGACTCGGCAAGAATGAAAGAAATGGCAGAAATGAAAGCAGAGGTGAAGGCTGTTGCTTTCTGCCCAAAAATTAATCACTTTATGCCCTCACTCTGGCTGGAGTGCTATCAGACCCCTGGTTCATCCAGGCAGCAACGAGCCAGAATCCCACTGCTTCTCTGTGTGACCTTGGACAAGTCAAAAGGTATGTAGCTTCTCTCAGAATCTCTAGAAAATTCTCCATAGGAAGTTCAGAGTTCAAGGGTGATACTCCCTGAATGTAGGAGCCTAGATGAGCTGGCCTCAAGAATTGCTCAAAGCCCTATGATTGTAGCAGTGGGCAAGAAAGGAGGGGGAGAGAAGTCATAGGGATGCATGGCACTGGGATGGATTTGGGCATCACCTCTTCACCCATCACTTTGAAAATACTATTACAAAGGGGCAGCTAGGAGGCACAGTGAATAGAGCACCGGCCCTAGAGTCAGGAGGATCTGAGTTCAAATCCTGCCTCAGACACTTGTTCTCAGACATTTGACGCTTGCTAGCTGTGTGACCTTGGGCAATCACTTAAACCCAATTGCTTTGAATGGAAAAAAAAAAAAGAAAATGCTATTACCAAGTAGAGGCCTGGCCTTAACTTGTTTTCTCCTTTTTAGAGACCATCCAAACAGTCTGGAAGAGCTTGTAACAGTCTACCCTATGACAAACATGATAGAATCCACGAGACAACTGATAAGAATCGAAAGAAGAAAGTATAGGGGTTGTACATCTGGAACAGGAAGGAGCCTCACAGAAGCCATCTAGTGTAACCTCCTTCCCTTCCTAAAGATGGAGACACTAAGTGGTCACACAGTAAATAAGCCTCAGAGGGTGGGGATTTGAAGCTCGGGCCCCTAATTCCACAGGCAATGCCTCTTCCACTGTTAGCAAGCTCAGAGACAGAACATGATTGATTCTTGTCCCTTTGTCCTGCCCGATCCTGGAACATTCAGGTTTAGGTCAAAGAATAAGCAAAACAAGTAGGGGACCGAGCACGGCTTCTACTCCTCCCCCTTTACTCATTAACCGGATTTTGTTTAAGCCAGCATTCTAGTTGGCTGAATGGGGGTGGTTAAGTTTTCCATTTATTACAAGCTTTTACCCCCTTTTCTGTTTCTGAGAACCTCTTTGCTGATATTTTCAAACAATATGCATATGGCAGACAGGAAAAAAAAATTATTTCAAGTATTCATTTGTTCTACTTTTCCTGGAAACGCTTTTGTTTTCTTATGTCTCCCTTCTCCCTCCCCCTCTTGCTTAGCACTAAGGACTGTGTTCTCTCACTCTTTACGTTTTGTCCAATTGGCTTCAAAAACAGGATCTCACTGTGGGGGTGGAAATGATGAGAGGGAGGGTGAGAGAGGGAGGGGGGGCAGAAAGAGAGAGAGAGAGAGGGAGGGAGAGACAGACAGACAGAAAGACAGGGACAGACAGACAGAGAGAGGGAGAGAAAGAAGAGGGGAGGGAGAGGGAGAAACAGGGGTAGATAGACACAGGAGGGAAATGGCAAGAAACAGAGAGAAGAGGAAGGAGGGAAAGGGGGGGAAGGAGGGAGGGAGAGAGAGGGAGAAAAAGGGAGAGGAACTTCTCTTTGGAGGCTGAAACGAGAGGGAAACACAGATACAGCCATGGCCATGTCATCATACACATTTAAAAAGCACAAGAGGAAGGTTAAGAAAATCTGTGTTGATCCCCTCTTGTTTGTTTCTATAACAGGTTAGGTGGTAGAATGAAAAATTCACTTCACTGTCAAAATAAAAATGAGTGGTATGCTTTTATGTGCATTTTTAAAAGAATAATCCTTATTTTAAGAGAAAGAAATTAAGGAATTACTAAGGTATAGTGGAAGTAACACTGGCTTTGGGATCAGAAAACAGGTTCAAATTCTTGCTCTCCTTCTGAATATCTTTGGTGGCCTGGGGCAAATCTCTTAACCTTTCTGGTACTGTTACCTCTTATAAAAGGAGGAGCTTGGCCTAAGTAATCTTTAGGTCAATGGTTTACAAATAGGGGCCATGATGGTACCCCAAGGGAACTGTAGTTTAATCTACGGATCATGTGATTAGTCAATCAGAGAATGGGAATGTGGGTATCATCCCATCTTCCCCATGATAGCCATTCATAGGCCTTGCCTTCAATATAATCAGGCCTAACCTTCACCCATTTATATCTCAACACTTCCCAACTCCACCCTTCTTCTTCCCAAGCTTCTCCCTTTTGAGTCTTTCGGGGCTGATTATAACCCAGGTTAATTATAACCTAACCCTGACTGGAGCAGCTGCACAGATGCCATTGGGACACTCTGCATCCCATCCTATCCCCCTCCTGCCACTTTCCTCAACAGCATATTTACCAGAAACATTACTGATAGGAGTGGCAAGGTCAAAAAAGGTTTGTAGACTACTCTTCCAGAGGACCTTCTAGTTACCAAATCCAAGCATCCTATAAATGCATAGCCCTATAAGGTGGGTTAATTTTGTCTGATGTTGTGGCTTTGACTCGTTCTGTAACATGTCTTTAAGGAAGAGTTTCTCAGAGTCACCTCTGACATTTCAAGTTTACAACTTTAAGAAGTCAGGCAGTTAGGTAGATCTCCCTGCCTCCAAATATCCCTTAATCTTCCATTAATCCATAAGCTACAAAGCCTTAGCTCATGTAGATAGAAATGCCTCTTAAAAATACAAATATCCCTGGGAGGCTTAAAACAATTGTTAATACCATTAAGATATTATGAGTTAGTGAATCAATAGAATGCAATTTCTTTTGAGGGTAGGGACTGCCTCATATTCATACTTGTCCCCAGCATCTGTGGCAATGCTTAGCACATAGTAGGCACTTCATAAATGCCGTGTTGATTGACTGGTGCATCATAGATTAGCAAGTTAGTTATCTAGCAAGGACCAGAGGCAACAAGCCATAGAACATTTGGATTGGAAGAGCATCATGGTTTATAGAGGCCCTCAGGTCTGATGTTTGAAGTGCAGGATGAAGGTGTATGGGAAAAGATTAAGTTAGCTTAAAAAGCAATAATAACCTTCAAGAGAAATGCTCTTTTCTTCCCTAGGGCTAGTCCTGCCAGGAATGAATGGTACCATGGAACCCAAGAAGAAATAATTGACTTTATGTATAGGATAATTTTCTTCCATTGAGAGGCAGATCTTGTATTTAAGTCATAGTGAACCATATTTTGTCATTTGTTTAAGGAACTCTGAATGTTTTCCAAACATCTCACCCTCACAGCACCCATAGGGAGTTAAACAGGATTTATTGTTATCTTTATTCTTATTGTTGGGGAATCATAATTATAGGCACTAAGTGAGTTCTCCAGAGTGATTTGGTAAGTAGGATAATTAGAACACAAGAATCCTAACTCCGGTGGACATTCTTCCTCTAAATGTCTGAGGGTAGATTGGGGGAATAGAGAAGGTAAAAGTGAGCTTCTTGAAACCTTGATAAAATCAGTTGGTTCTACCCCAATTTTTAATCAGAACTTTTCTTCTTAAGTTGTACCCATAATGACCTTTTCACAAAGCTACTAGGGGGTGCCAAGGTTGTACGTTCTCTTGCATTATGCAAGGCTATGTACTTTCAGTGACTGGCAGTAGGAATAGAAAACATTTTACTTAATTAAGCCTATTCTCTGCATTTGGCAAGGAAGTGTGATGATATCCAGTCCTAACTAAATACAAAGGCCAACTGGCTGTCTATTCTTAGGGTGGGGGCCCCTCAGTGGTCATTAAAATATATTACAGCCAGAGAAGGAGAAATTAGAACAAAGAGGCAGAGCCTGGAACAGTTGTATTTGATGAACAGATAAGTCTTACTGCCAAATGCATAGGACAGAATGTCACTAAAGGTAAAAAAAGCCAACAATGTGGGCAGAGGCTGGCAAGACTAGGAAGGTGAGCATGGCCTCATCATCCAAAAAATGGCCCCTAGAACACAGTAAAGCAGGCTTCTTAACCTGGGTTCTCCTAATGTATTGTTGGTAGAATTAGAAACTGGTCCAGCCATTCTGGAGAACAATTTGGAACTACATCCAAAGAGCTATCAAACTGTGCATACCCTTTGACCCAGCAATACCACTATTAGGTCTTCATCCCAAAGAGATCAAAGAAAAGGGGAAAGGACTTATGTATGCAAAAATGTTCACAGCAGCTCTTTTTGTGGTAGCAAAGAATTGGAAATTGAGGGGATGCTCATCAATTGGGGAATGACTGAACAAGTGATGGTATATGGTTGTGATGGAATACTATTGTGCTATAAGAAATGATGAGCAAGATGGTTTCAGAAAAAACCTGGGAAGACTTATATGAATTCATGCAAAGCAAAGCAAGCAGAACCAGGAGAACATACAGAACCAGGAGAACTGTACATTGCAACAGCAATATTATAGGGATGATCAACTGTAAAAGACTTAGCTACTCTGATTGAGACAACGATCCAAGACAGTTCCATAGAACCTGTTATGAAAAATGCTATCTACTTCCTGAGAGAGAACTATGAACTCTGAGTGCAGAGTGAAGCATACTATTTAAACTTATTTTCCTTTTTCTTGGGTGTGTTTTCTTTTGCAACATGGCTAGTATGGAAATATTTTGCATGACTTCACATGTATAATCGATATCAATTTGCGTTCTCAAGAGCGGGGAGGGGTGGGTCGGAGGGAGGGAATTTGGAACTCAAAATTTAAAAAAAATGAACGTTAAACTTTTTTACACGAAATTAGGAATATTTAATGAAATATTTCAAAAAGGCCCCTACGTAGTTTGGTGGCTGGACTTGTGAACCAGGAACACCCAAGATGAAATTTCCCCTCAGATGCTTACTGTCTATGTAATGTTGGACAAGATACTTAACCTGTCTAAGCCTCAGTTTCGTTGCAAAATACTGATACTAAAATATACCTTGCAGGATTCTTGAGAGGACCAAATAAGATAATACATAAAGATTTTCAATTTCATTATATCACAGAAATGGACAAATGCTACAACAGCCCCCTCCCTGAACCCTGGGGTCTTGAAACATTGTTTTAAAAAATACATATGCATATTTTTAATAACTGTTTCAGTATGATTGGTTTCCTCTGTAATCCTATGTATTTTATTTTATTCTTTTAAAAATATTGTTCTGAAAAGGGTCCATAGGCTTCACCAAATAGACACAAAGAAAGGCACTAAAATCCTTGCACTAAAAGGAGCCATTGAAAAACAACCCTCTGAGCAGACAAGATAATCTTTGGGATGGTGGCTTCACACTGCCAGCATCCTTATGAAACATTCTTTACTTCAAATAGAGAAGCAGATGCCCTGGTTTACCCTGTTCCTTAGCAGCAATTCAGCATCCTATGCTTTATATTGGAAACACTCTATATAGACAATACACAGTCCTGTGAATGTGCCTTCTAAAACCCCAGGTAATAAAAATGCCAATATTAATGATAATCATTAGCATTTCTGTACTACTGTAAGGTTTGCAAAGTGCTTCACAATTAATACCTCGTTCAATTGTTACACACCATCCTCTTTTGCCTCCAAATAGCAACAAGAAGCAAAACAATGACCAATCATTGGAGCATCCACACCCAACAACCGAATTCCCCACATTCCATAATTCTTAGGCCATTCGAAGTTAGAATCCTGGCATGGGTCTTTTTTGTCCCATCTTCCTCTTCCCCTGCCCCCATCTCCCATAACTCTCTAAGCTTAATGCTATTATCTCTATTTTATAGATGAGTAAACTGAAGCTAAGAGCTCCAGTGACTTGCTCAGGGCTACACAGCTAATAAGTATCTAAAGTTGGATAGGAACTCAGATTTTTCTAACTCCCTCACCTAGGCTTCCAGTACATGACTGCCTTATTCACCAAGAAAGTCAAATTTGCAATCATTATCCCACAAGAGAAGGAAAACAGCACCAATATGATAAGACCCATGAGATAACCACTTGATTGGGAAGTCAGGGTGCTCCAAGGAACTTAGACCCTCATGGCTTGCTTACATAAAGCCCCTTTTCAGTGAAATCTGCATCTTTCTGCTCCCTCCCTTCCTCTAAATGAAACAAAAAGATGCAAAAAGACTTTTTTTTCCCCATAGATATGAGGGCTGGCTATAACCAGACCATACAAGCTTCCGACTGTTAATATTTTGAAGTTTAGAGTCTTGAAAAACAGCTGCAGTATGAACGCTGGTGACAAAGAGTTGTTCTGCATTTAGAAGAGATTGGGGGACCAATCTACAGACAGCATAAAAAATCAAGACTAGTGAGAAATGTGGTTTGCTCCCTGTTCTCACAGGCTCAGGAAGTTGCTTCTTCATCTGCTCCCTCTCCTGACCTCAGCAGCTTTCTGGTTAACCCAATTGTGCTTTTTCTTTTTGGAGTCAGAGGACCTGGGTTCGAATGTCAGCTTGACCACTTATTAGCTCTATGACCTTGGGCAAGTCATTTGACTCCTTGGGCCATACTTTTATCATTCATAAAATGAGAGGGATAGACTAAATGACCTTAGGTCCTTTGTATCTCTAAATCCTGACATCATATGGATGTGAGTTTTCTGTTAAATGCAGCAGAGTCACCTTCTAATCAACTTTGCCTTCAAATAGCAACACAAAACAAAACGACAACCAATAATTGGAGTGCCTGCAGCCAACAACTGAGTCCCCCACTTTCCATAATTCATCTTATGCCCTTCCAAGTTAGAATCCTGGCACGTGTAATACTATGACAACTCACTGTCTTTTTTGTCCCATCCCCCTCTTCCCCCTCTCCTGCCATGAGTTCAGAATCTATCTGCCTTGGAAATATCATACTTTTTTTTCCACTTAATAGTATTTCATTTTTTTTCCAATTAAATATAAACCTATTTCTCAAGATTTACTTTAAGATTTTGAGTTCCAAATTTTTTTCTCCCCTACACCCCAAGATATCAAGCAATCTAATATGGTCTATACATGTACTATCATATTAAGCATATTTCCACATTAGTCATGTTGTGAAAGAAGAATCAGAACAGAAGGGGAAAACCATGAGACGGAAAATACAAAAAAGTGAAAATAGTAGACTTTGATCTGCAGTCAGACTCCACAGTTCTTTCTCTGGATGTGGATAGCATTCTATCATAATTCTTTTAGAATTGTGTTAGACCACTGCATTGCTGAGAAGAGCTAAGTCTGTGAAAGTTGATCAACCCACAACATGGCTGTTACTGTGTACGATGTTCTTCTGGAAAATATCATACTTTTTAATGGCATCTCCCACTCAGCTTCAGCTAGACCAGCATTTCTGAAAAGAGGTTATCAGTGAATTATGGGAGTGGACTGAGGAAGTAGCTTTCTGCTTTTTATAGGAATGGGCCACCTCCTTTCAAAATCAGCCTGTCCCTTCAAAAAAGTATGACCCTGTAATCACCCTTAGAACTGCCAGACAGCTTGGAATACAGGAGAGTATGACTCTGACTCCAACCCTCAGGGGATGCCAATAAATAGATTATACACACTTTAAAAAAAAAGTATATTAGGGGCAGTTAGGTGGCATAATGAGTAGTGCACTGGCCCTGGAGTCAGGAGGACCTGAGTTCAAATCTGACCTCAGATACTTGGCACACTTAATAGCTGTGTGACCTTGGGCAAGTCACTTAACCCCAACTGCTTTGCCTTCCCCCTCAAAAAAAAGTATATTCCCATTGCCAGACTAAACCAGAAATAGGAGGGAAATATATACCCTAGGTACATGGACCTTCCGCTCCCCGCTTCAGACCTGCTCTCTGATGGGCAATAGGCAACATATTTTATTTAAGTTTTCCAGCAGGCTACTAAGCTCCTGCTTTAATTTTTTTCTTTCTATCTCCATCACCTAGCCCAGCAGCTAACATACAGTTGGTGCCTAATAAATGATTGACAAATATAATGGAATTATTCTTTTATTCGGTGGGTAATAGAGAAACTACAGGTGGCTATTTTTTTTTTTCCTGTCTGTGCTTGGTTTAAAGCTGAGTAGTTTTCAGGGCCGTGTGTCAAATTTGCCTCCCTGGACCCAGGAAGGAGGAACTTGATTCTGTTTTTTTTCCAGTAACGCTTGTGTCCCTGCATCTTTAGAATTGGTATGAATGCCTATCAGCCATTTTTATGGCTTTGCATGCTTGTATTGAGAGCCAGAAATCTGAAACTCCATGTCCTCGCAGGTACTCATTAAATAGCTTTCTCCCTCTCGTCTCAAACAAAATTGTTTCCATTTATTAAGTGGCTTCAGCTAGGCAGTATTCTATCATCCATTTGCTTTTAAAGTTCTTTGGGGAGGGAGAGGCCATTGTTTCCAACCTTTCTGAAAGTAATGTCATTAATAGCAGTAAAGGCTGATGGTTTCTGCCTCCCTTAGAGCTGCTGTTACATGCTTTCCCCTCTTGTTTCGTCTACGTCTGAGGCCCTCAATGCATCTTTCATTTCTGGACTGTATTTTTCACTGTCTTTTCAGATAAATTTTACCCCTTCACCATCTGTCATACACAGGTGGAGGAGGGCGGGGAGAAGCAAACATTTGCTAAAGTCCTACTATGCGTCAAACATTTAAAAAATTATTTTATTTTTAATTCACGTCACAAAATAAGCATTTCCATAACAGTTCAATAAAAAGATGATTGCACATGAAGCTGCAAATGTGCCATGTACACCTTGTTATTCCCTCCAAACACATGACAAAGTTATGTATCGTTTGAGCCTCACAGCAATCCCGTGAGGTACGTGCTACACAGTAGAGTAGCCAAAAAGAACATGGCGACCGCACTCTCAAATGAAGCCTTGGATATTTCTGCTTCTACAGTCACCACTTCCTATTTCAAGCCATTACTCCATTCCATTGTTAAAGTCATCTTCTTTGTGCATACATTAATGTTACTCCCCTCCCTCTAAAATCATAAGTGGCTCCCTATTCCCTACTGAGTTCACATTCATTCATCCAAATATGCCTCCTTACCTCTCTAGGATTATGTCTTCTTTGCTCCATGTGCATTTTAATTTAGCTAAACTGGGCTACTAGCTGTTCTCTAAAGTAAGTCCTATGCCTTTCTGCCTTACGTTATTCCCTGTGCTAAAAATCCCTGCTCTCCCTCCCCTTCTTTACCTACTGACTTCTTACCTATCCTTTTTAAAAGTGCAGTTCCAATGGCACCTCTTCCAGGAACTCTTCTCTGATCTCCCCCTACCTCCACCCCTTTTGCCTTGCAGGCCTCACTTAGCACCTATTTTGTACTTCTCTAATGCCCTTGCATGTATCAATTTGCATAATTGTTTTTGTCCATCTTTGTGTCATCTCTCCCCACTAGACTGTAAGCTCCATGAGGACAGGAATCATTTCTTATCTAAACTCGGTATTTCCCCAGCATCTGGTGCTTTTGTCTACAAACACTAAGTGCCTAATAAATATTGTTGAATTTGGCAGTAGTCTCCATCATATCATCAGGATGATTGGCTTTCACTCTTACCTGTGTCAGAGTTCTGTATCAACATTATCCATATTCCAACTAAACTTATTTTGCCTGTGGGTTTCCATCTCATATACCCAATGGTCAGTGAAGAACCGGAGGCTATTTAAGTTCATACTTTCCAAGTGATCGGATAAAAGTTGGTGGAGGGCTTGAAGGTCAAGGGTCGAGTCTGGATTTCCCCCAAGAAGATTTGATCTAATGGGTGAGCCTCAGGGCTTTATACTGGAAATTATCAGTCTCATTCTCTGTCTTATTGCAGAGATCCCTACTTTGTGAAGCATCTTTAGATTCTCCACTAGAACCCACTTGACTTCATTCCTCCAGCAAGGGGGAGGAATTCATGAATAAGGGGACTCCAGATTGCAGGACCCAATGAGGCCATCTCTCGTATTTCATGGATTGGAATGGCGATGAAACCAATGGAAGAACATGAAGATTTGCATACCACCTATATACCCTTGGAGCCTATCCAAGAAAGCGTTCCACCAACAAAGTACTACTAAACCTCTATCCTGGAACCCATGGGAAAGCATTGTAGGAGGAAGAATGGTGCATAAATCCCAGTGATGAGAAGCGGCTCATCATGGCAGAGGGAAACTGGGTCATGGCAGTGAGTGAGTTACAACATGGCAATTTGCGCTCCTCGCTGATCTTACTTTACTCTCGGCTCTCTCTGGCTATTGTCTCTCTTAGGCTAATTAAAACAGAAATGACTCTCCCAGTCCTGTCTCTTGCCTTTCTCTGGCTGCCAGCTATTAACCACTCTAATTTATCTTACCCCAGCATTATTTTCTGATTTGATGATGGACTCTACAAAAGCTAAGAGGAAGAATGCAAGTTTCTTACTGATTTTTTGAGTTTACAGGTGAACAGAGCCTGGCATAAGTTGGGAATATCAGGCATAAACACGTTTGTGCCCGGGTGCCAAATTAATTGCAATTAGCTGAGAGACTTAATACTATTCTTGACAATATGAACAACCGTCGTAATTTTAAAATGAATTTATCATATGAGATTCAGTTTCTTTAACAAATGTCCATTTATCTGTGTTGAAAATGTGTGAGAATATATATAGAGATCTGAGCATTTAATTTTAATAACACTGGTTTTGAGAATATAAGCCCACATATGCAAATTAACCTAAGACAAGAGTATTTGTTTCTGATAACATTATGCATACATATGTATATACCTGTATAACAGGGGTTAATTTGGTTTGGAAAGAATGTATTTTTTTCCTTTAGCGCTACATTGGCAAAGTGGGAATTAACATTTACACCCTTTCGCTCTTTATCTGAAGACTGCTGCTGCTGGACAGCCAGCAAACATAGGGAGGAGACCCAACTTCTTATAGGCCCAGAAAGCTAAAATATCTGTTTTGGGAAATGAGTGGCTTCCATTTGGATGACAAAGTTCAAACAGAGTAATAAACTAAAGTTATCTCTTCCACATTGCAACTTTCTCTACTGCTATTTGATACACTGTAGGTTGGCATAAGAAATTAAGTGGGAATTTTTTGAGGAGAGTTTTATGGAAGCCACAGATGCCATGCAAAGGCCAGCAGAGGACACAGGACCTATGACCAAATACTTAACCAAATTTTACAATAAGGTACTGTAAACACCCCATAAAAGAAGAAGAAAAAAAATCAGACTTGATTTTTTTCTGGTATGAAGGGAAGGCCAAAAAAATTTATGCAGATTTTCTGGATTGCAGTGCTTCATCCCTAAACCTTGTGATGCAGAAGGGATAACTGTCAAAGTCAACAGCCATTTTGGGTCTCTAAATCACCAACAGTTCTTAAGTCAAATAGGGAACAGGGCATTTGAGTTTTATAATTTGTGCATTATGATGTGCATTGAGATGTGCCCAAGATTTCTTTTCGAGATTACTTCATAAAAACACAGACTTTCTCCCAAAAGGAAGGAAGGTTGCCTTACAATCTCTTCCTCCTCATTCCCCATGCTTTTGCATATTTTTGTTTTTAGGTTTGATTCATTAGAATTCTTTAGAGGTACAATTGATAACAAACAAGTGATTAAATAGTTTTGCATATAAATGAATGCTAATAGGAAACATTCTATGTTCTGAAAGTCACTTGCTTTGTAAAGTCAATTGGAGAATCATGTAGTCTACATCAACTGGTTAGGACTGGGGAGAATGCCAGAAGTTTTGAAAGAGGCAAATGAGAACGGGAAATAATGGGGGCACGGTGTGATATATCATTCTTTCTACATGCCATCTCTTAACACTATTATTCTGTGCTATCATTATAGTAAGAAGCACTATGGCGCTGTGGATGGGAAACTTGCCAGTCAGGAAGTCAGAAAGAGTTGGGTTTGGATAAAGAATATGTGACCAAAAGCAAGTCATTTAATCACTAGGTGCCCCAGGCAACTCTTTAATACAGTAAATTGTAGGTCAGTTGCTCATCTGCATTATTAGAGTTTCCTCACTAGGACTTCCTAACCCATGAAGGTGGTGGTTCTTAAACTTATTTTTGACTAATAGCATGCCATGAGGAGGCACACACAGCATACAGCACAACAGTCGGGAGACTTATAAATGCAATTTACCTACAATAAAGGCATCCATTTGGTTGAGTTCAAGGTCTGATGTGTTTTGAGGTTAGTGCTTACGGGTTAGTAATAGGCAAATTTTATTTATTTTGTGAATACTATACTGACTGTGCTGTGTATGATGGTGTGCCAGTAAGGCAAAATGGGCTTAGTTTAACGGGTGCCCTTGAGGAGTTTGGCTTTTGTTTATGGTGAAAGTACTTTCACCTGTTAACCGCTAAGCCCCAGGCCCAAAGCCCTATCAGGTGTGAAACCCCTGTG
>CM053624.1:267325465-267357828 GCA_028646595.1 Phalanger gymnotis | reverse complement strand
AAGTTGGAGGGGAATATGGCCAGGCATCGAAAACACACCCAGATTCAGTCTCAGACTCTGGATTCCTTCTTTGGTGACAAAGAAGACCAAAACATACAGTCAGATGAAGTTAACAAAGTCATAGAGCCTGCAATTAAAGATAATAATTAACAGAAAATAATCTGCAATAACAGATAATTCCATGGCAAGCCTAGTGAAACTTGAGGCATATCCTTTGATAACCCCAGATTTAAGAATTTAAATTATAGAAAGATTCCCGATCCATACTGGTGGAGAGTACATCCACACTGAGAGTTCCATACATTGATGAAATCATAGGTCTGCTCCCACCCTGACCCCCCCCCCAAAAAAAAGCCCACAAGTGATAAGTGGATGCCTGCCTACCCCAGCCTGAGCCTATGATGGAAAAGACTCAAGTAAGACATTGAATCCATGAACAGTTACTCTCCTGGAAGGATATATTGTAATCTTATGTCATTCTGGTCACTCCATACCTACGTGTTTGTGCTGCAGATATCAGGGTTGCCTTGCTCTAATGCTTTTTATTGGACAATGCAGATATTTGGAGTAAAATGGGCTTAAAAGAGTGTGAGAATGTAAACATACATTTACATACACACCCAGCAACTTCGACAGTGAACAGATGGAATTTTCTGGAGAAATCAAGGTACAGTGAATAACAAATTGATGGCATATTGATCCCTGAATGTGGAACTAATAATGTTCAAAGGAGATTTGGAGAAGAGGTCTGAGGGCTAAGACTAGACTGTGACAGGGCTAGCGAGGGACATCATAAAACTGGGAACAGGAGGAGTCTAGAGCAACACTGGACCAGGACTGTCAAGACTCATCTTGAATCTTCAACCTAGAGAGGAAGTGTGCCAACATCTGTCATGGTCCCAACTGTAATTTTTGCATGCTAGTGCAAAAGATGTGTGAAGCCAACAAAACATGGAGCTCTATTAGCATATGATGATTCAAAGTCCTAGTAGACACCCAAGAAAAAACTTTTGCTCCCTAAGAAACCATACATATAACAGCAACACTATACCTAGATGACAATAGAGAATATATATACTCTGTAAAGACAATTTCCTATTCTAGGGATACACACTTTGGACTTCATCTGCCTACACTGACTTTATCTATTATACAAATACACCATACCGTGATCATCTCAGGACAATCTACAGTGGCGAGCTTTGAGTATTTTAGGGGAATTCCAGAATATGAAGGGTCTTAGACGTCATGGGCAAATCAATACTAGTCCCAGAAGCTAGCTCTCACCCCCAATAGTCATCAGGAAACATTTATGATGTTCGTGGAGATCATCCCTGTTTTAAGACCAAGAAGTGGAGATAAAAAACAAGCCTCAATTTCATGCTTCAGAATGAGCTGTAGGAAGCAGAACGACAATGGAAAAACCACACCAGCGCCCTCTTTCTCTCTCGTGCATGAGAGTGGATTGGTTAATAAGATGAATGATTAAAGTTGGTTTTTATACTATATATCATTATATACATATTATTTTATACTATATATTATGTCATATTGTTATAACGTTAATGTGCAATATGACATAATAAAATAGACATATGGTAATAATGATATATGCTAATAATATAATAGCTAGCTCTTATAAAGAGCCAAAGGTTTACAAAGTACTTTAAAATATCTCATTTGATCTTCTCAACAACTCTATTATTCTCCCCATTTTACAGATGAGGAACCAAGACAAATAGAAAATAAGTGACTTACCTAGTGACTGTCTTCCTCATACTTAGTCGAGTGCTCTGTCTATTGTGCCATCTAGCTGCCTAGACCTTGGGGCAATCTGGGAAAAAGTTATTTGAACGTATCTATAAGCACTATGGGAATGTTGCCAGTAAAGGTGGGGAATTTGTTGACCAGTTTAGAGATTGTAATGTCATTTTTTGACCATAGTTATTTTTACTGGGTTTTGCGTGTTGTTACTCATTTGAATTAGTCAAGAGTAACTGACACACCAGATTGATTGGACTGTGCAAAATTCTACATCTAGGTAAGCCAAATGGATTATCTGATGAAATGATGCCATCTTATTAATCCATGTTGAGGACCAGTGAGTCTTCCAGCTGGCAACAGAAGCAGACAAGCAGTATATATGGGGTAATAGTGTTACTTTTGATCTTGAGTTAATGTCACTGGCTTTATACTGTTTACAATGGTTCTCTAATAACAGTGGGAAAATGCCAGTAGAGTTAAGAGCTATGGAAAAAAGAGAATTCCATAGGTAAATAGATAAACATGTACCTCAGACTAGGATAGATCAAAGCGAAACAGTGCAAGCCCTGAGTAGATTCCATTTCAGAAAGTTCAAGTAGGGGATAACCACTTAGCTCTTTACCTCTCTCCTGATATTTTTTGATCTTGACTCTGGTCTTTCATTGCTTATTGTCTAAAACTCCAACAGAGCAATACTGGATTTGGAATCAAAGGATGTGGGTTCGAATTCCAGCCCCACTGATTGCCACCTATATGAACTCAGAAAAGCCATTGGGAGGGAACTGGACTAGAAAACTTCTAAAATTCTGCCTAGTTCTAAATCTGTTATTCTCTGAAGGTCATTTATTGGCAATGTACCAGCTAACCTTAGCCTCAAGAATCCTAAGAGGGAAAATTCTTAGCTAATAAGTTAACCTTAATGTTTTTACCAAGGTTTCTGGAATAAGTGCTAAGCCATTCCTAGTGGAGTATAAAGGAGCTTTTTTTGGTTGGCCATCATTTATTTTTCAATTTATATGTACTTAATATTCAGTTATTTTTTAAAAATAATTTTTTCTAGATACATCATCTCTCCCTCATAACTGAACAATTAAAAAACCATACACTCATATAATTAAGATGCATAGTTCAGGGAAATAGATTTCCACATTGTTCATGTTCAAAAGTGTATGTCTTATTTTGAACCTAAGTAGATTGTTACTAAGTCCTATAGGCTTGATAAAGACAAGAAAAAAGGGGGTGGAAGGGAAGAAGAGAAGAAGAGAAGTTAGCAGAGGAAAGTGTTAAGAGCTAGAACCATCAAAAGTGGAGTCTTTTCATCCTGATTAGCTAGAAGCTTGGGCAAAGAGCTCTGTGGGTGAATAAAGATAACATCACGATTTTTGGTACTCTCCTACCTGGACTCTATCTACTTACTATTGTGAATGCTGTCAGACCATCCTAATTGCCCTCTTGTATCCCTTACATTTTCCTTGTGAACTAAGACCTAACCAAAGCATCAGCTTTATTGTTTAGAAATAAGAAGACAGATGGGGAAGCAGCTTGGTACAGTGCGAAAGCAAACTGGATTTGTAGTTGAAAAACTTGCATTCAAATCCCAACTCTGGCACTTTTTAGTTGTCTCAACATGGTCAAGTAACCTCATCTCTGGACCTCAGTTTCCTCATCTTTAAAAGGAAGAGATTGGACTATATGGTATCTGAGGTCCCTTGCAGATCTATGATTTTAAAACCAAAGTTCTCATTCCCTTAGTATCATCACACCCTGTGATGCTATACAGGGCATGTAGTACAAAGAACACTAGACTTTTAGGATGCCTGTGTTCTAGTGTCCAACCCACCATTAATTCATAGAATGACAGATTTGGAGGTAGACAAATTTTAGAGGTCTTCTAGTTCAGTTCCCTCCATTTCACAGTTGAGGCTACTATGGCTTTGAATGCTTAAATGACATTTCTGAGCTTATAGAGGTGGCAATTGGTGGGGCTGGAATTTGAACCCATGTCCTCTGATTCCAAATCCAGTGTTGCCTGTTGGAGTTTTAGGCAATAAGCAATGAAAGACCAGAGTCAAGATAAAAAAATATCGGGGAGAGGAAAAGAGCTAAGTGGTTATCCCCTACTTGAACTTTCTGGAACAGGATCTACCCAAGGCTTGTGCTGTTTCACTTTGATTTATCCTAGTCTGAGGTATATGTTTATCTATTTACCTATGGTACTCTCTTTTCTCCATAGCTCTTAACTCTACTGGCATTTTCCACTCTTATTAGAAAGCCATTGTAACTAGTCACCACATAGGTAGAATTAACAAAAAGCACTTTCCTCTGAGTAGTAAGGATATGATATCATAGGATCATAGAGTAAGAGTCAGAAGAAACCCTAGGGCATCCAGTTGAATTCACCTTTTTACAGACGAGGAAACTGAGGCTTCAGAGAGTTTAGGTGGCTTGCCTAAGTTTTCACAGGAAGGAAGTAGCAAAATGGAGATTCATTGAATTTATTCGATGAATACTCATTCATTCAGAATCTCAATTCATTCAGAGCTCTTCCTACCTCATTCCAACATATGCCAACAGTAAATTTTGGTATTCCCTGTGGCCTTTTACTAAATTCTCAGACAAATGGGGTCTTGGACCTATTCCTATGCTACTCAGAAATAGACCATCACTTTGATGAAGGGTTTGTTGCTCTGTTCTGACAGCCAAGGTTTCTTTCTTGAAATAAAACTTTAAACACAAATAAAAATGGCATATTAACATACATCCAGTGTATTGATAACCCCATCTGGAAGGCAAAATAATGAAGGTACTCACAGACATGTACTGTTGCACACCATCTACAAATTTGGGTCCAGCTAGTTTTCGCAACTTGATCAGTTTTGCAAGTTGCTGGAAGGCTACGAATTCATTGAAGAAAGTCTTGTATCCTATCAGTCCGCCAACAAGAAAACTGTCTTCCCAGTCGACCCCCATCATGAAAGCGAGAGGCATGAAGACGTAAGAGCAGATCACCTGCAAAAAGAAGGCCAGAAGATGCATAATGATTCTAAGCAATCATGGCCCCCAAACATTTTGGAATCCAATTACTTCTTAGTGCCTTGTATGGAAAAGGTTCTATGGCATCTAAAGAAGTGATTTAATCCAAACACCTGCTTATCACAAGAAGGTAGATTGAAATATGATGATGCTTTGATAGGGGATGGGACGGAGAAGGGATGGAGTGGTGGCAGTGTAATGGAGAGGAAAGAAAAGATGGAGGCGTATTAGAAGGGGTTTAGGTACATGGAATTAAATTTAAGGTCTTCCATAATATGACTCCTACCTACAGTACTTTTCCATTCTTATTTCATATTACCCTCTTCTCCAGTCCAACTGGACTGCTAGCTGTTCCCTTTCCTATACATTATACCTTCTTTCTCTGTGCCTTTACACAAAGCAGTTTTCCATGTCTGGAATGTACTCCCTTTTCACCTCCGTAGCACTGAATCCCCAGCTTTCTTCTGTCTATTTTCTACTGATTCCTCCCCATTGCTGGTATTCTCTATCTTGTGACATCATTTTGTATTACTTTCTTTACATTTATAAGTATTAGTCAAATTAAATTGAATGTACATGTGGGAGAGGGTGGGATTTTGGAATCTTATGCTTCATAGTAGCAGAATATAGGTCTTTATTTATCACAAAGCCTAAAATTTCAAATAGTTAATACACTTGAAAAACAATACCACTGGAGTGAAAAGGTCTGAAAAAAGTGTACCTCGAAATTCAGCTGAGGGTAGTCAAACATGTTCCCTAGCCAGGAAAGGGCCGAATTCATAAAAGCCAGGAGAGCCAGGAAGGCAATGATGTTCACTGCGATGTTTGCCACCAGAGAAATGGAAGAAGAGGCTCCATGGCTTGCTGCTTCCAGGATATTTCTTGAGTCCCTATATCAAGAAAACAGAATTCCAGCACTAAAGAAGCATTTCTAGGTCAGTTGGGGTCAACACAGTGAGTGATGGAGATGGCTGAAGCAGTGCTGTTTCAGATGAGAAGAAAGGCCTGCCTTGACCGAAAGAGTTGGTGTCTCCATGGAAAGACCTCAGAACTCTGCCTCTGGCAAACTCTAGTTCTTTGGGACCTTATTCCCTTTCTCCTATACCTTAAATATCATATATATCTTCACCAAACTATTTAAAAACCTATTTAAAAGGAAGGGATATCTCTGAACTTGGATCTTTGTTGGACCCTTCTTGATTCTTCTTCCCCCTACCAAAAAAAAAGGTTTCTTAAAAGAATGCTCCATACCTACTATATATCTACTTCTTCTTCAAAGAACATATCTTCCTTGCTTACCCTTAATGTTAGTACCTTCCCTCTGTTGATTATTTCCTATTTATCCCATCTACATTGCATTTGTACAAGTTTTTGAATATTGTCTTCCTCATTATATTGTGAGCTCCTCAAGGGCAGGAACTGTCTTTTGTCTTTCTTTGTATCACCAGAGCTTAGTACAGTGCCTGGACCATGGTAGGTATCTAGTAAATGCTTATACTGATTGGCCTCTCCAGATTCTGACTTCTGCCCCATCATTTCACTAAAAACGTACTCTTTGAAAGATAACTAGTGACTGAATTTCTAAATCCAGAGGTCATTTTTCATTCCTAAATCTCTCTGTAACATATGATTTTGCTAACAATCCTCCCTTGACAAACTTTTCTTGAAATTCCATTTGCTTGGCTTCCAAGGTAGAAGCTCTTAACCTGGGGCTCATGAATGTATTTCCAAAAATATTCTGAGAACTCTTTTAATATAATTGATTTCCTTTGTAATCCTACGTATCGTATTCTATGCATGCAAAAGCATCATTCTGAGAATCCATAGACTTTGTGAGACTGCAGAAGGTGTGCATGACATTAAAAAAATCAATTTAGACCCATTTTCTCAGGATTCTCATCCAGTCTCTTGGGTCTTCAAAGTTCTAAAGTTCAAAGGAACCCCCTCATTGTACAGACAAAGGAACAGCTGTTCTCTCTCCATTGGTTTTTCTTCTTCCTTCCCCTTTAATCAGGTCCTCTTCATAGCTGTTCTGAGAACTCAGGATTCCTTCTACCTCTTCCATGCATTTGGATGACCAACATGCCTCAAATGCCATCTCTCATTCAAACCTCTTTGGAAAGTTCCCTTTCTTCAAAGTCGTGCTCATGTATTACCACCTCTGTGAAGAGTTCTCCGTCCAACCCCTCCTCCCCTGTTTCCCCCCACCCCTGTTTCTAGTGTTTTCTCCTTTCTCATGTTCTTTGCATACACGTTATGTTCCTTCCCCACTCCAGTAGAATATAAGCTCCTCAAGGAAAAGCACTGTTTCATATTTGTCTTTGTATTCCCAGAGCTTCATATCACACTTGTGCTCACCAATTTTTTTTAAACTGAGTTGACTTGTTGAACTATAGGGGAGGGAGAAAAGTGGCAATGGAGCAGAGGTTGGAGATTTGCTTCACTGTCTCTCAACTGACTTTAACATTTCTTCTAAATCTAGAACCATAGACCATTAAAATTTTTTTTTAATTTTCTGTTCCAAATTCTCTCTTCTTCCACCTCCTGTCCCACCCAGTGGAAAGGCAAGAAATATAATACCCATTATACATTACAATCATAGACTATTGGGGGCAGCTATGTGGCTCAGTGAGTAAAGCACTAGCCCTAGAGTCAGGAGGACATGAGTTCAAATCTGGCCTCAGACACTTGACACATGTACTAGGTGTGTGACCTTGGGCAAGTCCCTTAACCCCAATTGCCTTGCCTTCCCCCCCTCCAAAAAAATAAAAAGAGAAGAATCATAGACTATTAAAGATAGGCATTGTGGTACAAAGGAGGGAGTGCCAGATTTGAAAGCAGAGAAGCTATGTTTGAATTCCAAATTGGCTATTTATTATTTGTATGACCTTGCGCAAATCACTTAACCTTTCTGGTCTTAGTGTTCTTTCTCATTTGGGATTGATTAAAGCAAAGGTTCTTAAACCTGTTTGTGTCTTGGACCCTTGAGCAGTCTGGAAAAGCCTAGGGACCGTTTCTCAGAAAAAAAATGTTTTTAAAGGCTTAAAAAAACCCTATAGATTACAAAAGAAGCCAGTTACGATGAACAGCAGTTATCAACTACTACTAATTACAAGTTTACCTACTCCGGGTTATATGTGAATCCTTGAGCTAGAGGACTTGTGAGCTCCTTCCAGCTTTAATCCATCATCCTGGAAGCAGAAGGGACAGGAGCAATCCTCCAGGCCAACCTCCTTGTCTTATGGCTAAAGAAAATGTTGCCCAACAATTTGTGAATCCGCATTGTTCTCAGAGTCACAGTATGCAGAAGTGCTAATTATGTAAGAATTTATTGGATTCCTGAGCAATGAAAGCTCCCTGGAGGTACAACTCTAATATTGAACTTGGCGGATGAATAATTTATTTAGTGACACTAGTCATGAAATAGGCCCGAGAGGAAAAAGGATCAAAGTCATTTTCTTGGTTCTCAAGCAGAAACAATCAGTGGAACTCATATTTAATTATTACTATTAATAATCAATCAGATCGGCAAGCATTTATCTATATGCCAGACATTGTGCCAGGCTGTAGATATAAGAGTAAACACAGCTCAAATGCTATCTCCAAATGATGCCTTTTTTCCTGTTTCTTCCCCCCCCCATCTCATCCTCTACTATTAGTGTCTTCCCTTGTGTTTACTTTGTATAGATTTATAGGTATGCGTATTGTCTCACCTGAGAGTTTAAGATCCTTGAGGGCAGGAACTATTTCCTTTTTGCCTTTGGATCTTTAGTGCCTAGTACAGTGTCTGGCTCATAATAGGAGGGCAACCAAAATGTGCATGCCTTTTGATCCAGCAATTCCACTACTAGGATTACATCCCAAAGAAATCAAAGAAAGGGAAAAGGACCTATATGTACAAAAATATTTATAGCAGCTCTTTTTGTGGCAGCAAAGAACTGATAATTGAGGGGATGTCCATCGATTGGGAACTGGTTGAACAAGTTGTAGTATATGACAGTAATGGAATACTATTGTGCGATAAGTAAAGATGAGCAGGATGGCTTCAGAAAAATCTAGACTTATGTGAACTGATGCAAAGTGAAGTGAGCAGGACCAGGAGACCACTGCACACAGTAACAGCAATATTGTGTAATGATCAACTGTGAATGACTTAGCTATTCTCAGTGACACAATGATCCAATAGAATGCCAAAGGACTCACAATGAAAAGTGCTATCCAGAGAAAGAACTGATGGAGTCTAAATGCATATCAATGCATATTATTTTCTACTTTTTTTTCATTTTTTTGATCTGTATTTTCTTTCACAGCATGATTAATATGGAAATATGTTTTGCATGATTGCACGGGTATAAGCTGTATCAAATTGCTTACCATCTCAAGGAGAGGAGAGGGAGAAAATTTGGAACTCAAAATGGTAAAAAATAACATTAAAATGGTTTTTATATGTAACTGGAGAAAAAATGATATATTAGTTTAAAAATGCTTGTTTATTGAGTGATAAGATTACAAATTCATGCCTTATAACAATTGTGGGTTACATATGTTATCATTCCCATTTTATAAAGCTGAGACTCAGATATATTAAGTCATTTATCCATGGTTGTATGGTGAATGCCAACCAAGGTCTTTTTTTTCTACTAAAAAAAATTACTGTTCTTTCATTTCCAAACTCAAATAGAAGTCTCAGGCAACTAAGATATAGATATAGTCTCTGTATGATTACAGTTGATTGATAAAAAGCAGAAAAAAACAGGGATTTCATTTTTTGGGTCTTTTTTCCCCAGGTACATCCTCAGGCCAGCATGCATACAGGCCAATTGCCTATAATGCTATATCTCAATGAGAACAGATCTCCAGAATGATCACCACCCTGAGGCATTACAAGCTCCTTAATCAAAGAGATTCAATTATGCTCACTGTACTCTATTTTCCAAAGCAGGAAATTGGATTATTACATTTAGAAAGATTTTCGGCAATGAAGGTTGAAATAAAAAAGGTATTTCTGGTTAAGCCTAAGTGATAACTGGAAAAGTAAATGAACCAGAGTACATCATTCCCTGAATGTTCTGGTTAATTGAGATTTTGCCATACTTGGAATTTTCCTTTTATTCTTTTCCCAGGGGAAACAAAGCAGGGGAAAATCTACTGGAGGAGACAGGTTACACAGGCCTTGTTAACTTTTGTGAGAGATGGATGAATGTACTCCTACTTACCCTCTCTCCATTTTCAAGGTATTCTTCAGATTTATTTTAGGAATTTCAGTCTCAGGCCAAAATAATTTAGAAATAGCCAGAGATGCAGGGGCAGACATCACTGAAGCAGTTAACAAATGTGTTGCTGAAACCTGTAATTTCAAATGAAAGAAAATTAGCTGATGTTCTTCATTCATTGAGGCATCCTCTTATAAACATTAGTCAAGGTAATAAGATGTTTAGAAAGGTCATCAGAGATAAAGAGTTGATTTTTTTTAATACAGAAGTTTGTTATAATATTGACTGACATTTTATAATACTTTAAGAATTACAAAATGGCTTATGAATACTGCCCAATTTTATTCTCATAACAATATTAGGAGAAAGGTACTGCTCTCATAGGAAACTGGAGAGGTTAAGGGTCACATAGCTCTCAAGGGTTCTGAGGCCAAGTTTGAACTCGGGTTTTCCTGACTGCAGGTCTGATGTCATTTAGCAGTCTACGTTTTTCTTGAGAGGTGTAGGCACGTGAGAATCACAAAATCTCAGACAGGAAGGAGCATAGCATCCATGTAGCCCAGGAAGTCTTAACCATTTCAGTGTCATTGACCTCTCTGGCAATCCAATTTCTTTGCCAAGAAAACCCCACGGACAGTATTGGTGTGCTATTGTCTACAGGGGTTGGACGTGACTGAACATTGCCATGCACTGAGATCTCAGACCATGCTGTCTTCCTCCTCAGTAAACATCCTACGTGACTGCAGGATCAGAAGTAAACTTCTTTGCTGGTGTTTAAATTGCTCCACTACCTGTCTCCTTTCTACCTTTTCAGGGCTTTTTATACGTTACTCTTTCGCACACATTCTATATAGGTGCGGCCATAGTGGCCTTCTTGCCCTTACACCCATTTCTTCATCTGTTCTCCTTGCCTCCCCTGTTCCCAGCCCTAAACATACTCCCTCCTTACTTCCCTCTCTTAGAATACCTGGTTTCCTTTAGCATAGTCATCTTTTACATGATTCTTCTCCATGTTCCTCATCCTTCCCCCTACTAGTGGGAGCTTTATTATGCCCCTACTCCCCCGCCCCCAACCATTGTTTGTTTTGTATTTATTTTATGTATGTTCTGTATTTAATGATATATGTACACGATCTATTCTCTGTCAGAATGTAAGCTCCATGATTACTGACTGATGAATAATTATTGACTTCACCCTAATGACCCACACAAATCAGGACTCCCCACTCCTATGGGCTTCTTTTTCCTCCCTCACACCTGGGATCTCTGCCATTCATTCCAGAAACATTCCAGCTTATCTGGTCCATAAACACTCCTAGTGCCTTCATTTCCCAAAGGAATCTATGCTTGCTTTCAATACATTTATCTAAATCATGTGTGACAGAATCCATCAGTTCATTATCTGAGAATCTACCAATCAGCACTCATTTATTAAGTGCCTACTATGTGCCAGGCGTTGGGCTAAGCGCTAAGAAAAAAATGAAGCAGTCCCTGCCCTACTCTAACAAGAGACAATATGTACACACAAACACACACACACACAAAAACACACATTCACATACTGGGGGATGCATGCTCATTTGTTTTTTTTTTCTCATTAAGGGCCCTTTTTAGTAGGTCACTGTTCTAGACTATAGGCATTCAAGAATATAAATTTAATCTGTTTATGTCAATATGAATTTTCTATTTATATTAAAAGATTAGAAGGCTGGAAGATTTGTGATTAGTCCTGGTGATAAAGTAATGCCCACGTTGACGAGATCACAGGTCCATCAAAGTATCTAATATCCATGTAGTCATTTTGGTACCAATTTCTCATAGAAACTCATATTCTTTTCCAGAAATAGCTGATGAGGCAGAGATATAGAGGTGAGACACTAGACCTTTTCTATATTATGACAGTCGCTAATAAGGTCAACCACAAACCAGGCCACTGCCCCCACCTCTTTGTTTATCACTGGAAAGACAGGAAAAGGACATGGAAGGCAAGAGAAATAGATTGCATTTTCCATAACAAAATTCCAGAGCCTTTTCACTTACCCCAAAAGAAATATATGCACCCAAGACACTTCCAGCGATGGTTGAAAATCCTGCAGTCATGACTGCATGGAGCTCAGATTTGGTGAGATGTGATAAATAGGGTCGAACTACCAGCGGAGATTCAGTCTGCAAACAAAAATCAGTGGTTTGAAACAGGGCACCCTTCAAATGAGGGTTGGTTAACATTTCTTGTGTGGACCCTTTGGAAGCCTGCCAAAGCATATGGACTCCTTCTCAGAATAATGCTTTGAAATTATTGAAGGAAACACAAATATTCAGTTAGATGGTAGTAAAACTAAAGATGTAAAATTTCTTTTGGTTCATAGATTTCCTGAAATATATTCATGGACTCCTTAGAAATGTGTGAACCTCAGGATAAGGACCCTTGCTTTAAATTTTGTACAGATATTTTAATTTTCTTTGTGCCTCAGTTTCTTCTCTAATAATGCTTGTATAATGGCCAAGTTTATCTCCAAAGAAGACAACTCTTCCTACTCTTTTGCAGAGGTATGGGTCCTGGAGGCGGGGAGCATTGCACAGAATGTATTCGTTGGTTTTATTGGCTTTTTTTCTTTTCCTCTTATTTTTAAAATTCTTTGTTAAATGACAAGGATAGGAGCACAAGGAGAACATCTCCCTATCAACAAAAAACTAATCATATCCAGA
This sequence comes from Phalanger gymnotis, assembly GCA_028646595.1. NCBI lineage: Eukaryota > Metazoa > Chordata > Mammalia > Diprotodontia > Phalangeridae > Phalanger > Phalanger gymnotis. Next base: position 267,345,112 of record CM053624.1, on the reverse strand, counting down.
AGTCAATAAAGTAAAATAAAAACAAAGAATTTTTTAAAAATCCTCAAGGAGCTACCATGCTAATATATAGTCTTCCTTTTCTATTCCTTGTATCTGAAAATGTCTGTGTATTGTATTAAGGCTCAAGATGAAAAGAAAACCAATTTTAAAAATACTTGTACCTAACTCACAGGAATGTTATGAGACACAAATGAGATATGTAAAGAGCCTTGCCAATTTGAAGATACTATGTAAATATCAGTTACTCATATTACTAACATCATTGCTTTTGCTTTGCTTTGAATCCCTGTTCAGAATTCTCTTCTCAAAAATAAGACTGCCCTATGTCAGAAAAAAATTATAATATATATTATAAATTTATATACTTATAAATTATAATAAGAACATTTTGTTATGTTTTTAAGTTGGCAATTCATTTTACATATATGATTTCCCTTGAGCTTCTTGACAACCTTGTGAGATAGGTACTATGGATATTGTTAGCCCCATTTTACAGATAAAAAAACCAAGCCTCAGAGAGTTTAAGTATCTGGTCCATGGTGACACCTCAAGGAAATATCAGAGGTAGGATCTGAATGCAGGAGTTAGGACTCCATTTCTAACAAAGTCAGAAAGTGACTTAAATTGTAGAGGAGCAGTTCCAAGGATCAGGACTAGAACATCTGGTAGCATGAGAGAGTTTGTTCTACTTTGTACTTCCTAGGGTTGGCCTAGAAACTACCTGGTAGCCTCATATCCTGGAATCAGTCCAGCCTACTGAGAAGGTTGTCTAACCCTGACTCAATCTTCTTGTTATCTTTAATCATGGCCTAGGATTGAACTTCTAGGGCTCCTTGGCCCTTCTACCAAGTCAAAAGATTCAAGATATAAAACTATAATATCAAAGAAGAAATTTGAAAATGAAGTCATTGAGGCATATTTTTATATTACTCTTTTGTACACATTCTATATAGGTGCGGCCATAGTGGCCTTCTTGCCCTTACACACATTTCTCCATCCACACATCGCCATCTCCAAAGAAGAAAACAGAAGGGAGGCCAGAAAGAAGCACAGACAAGCAAGATAGCTTTGAAAGCCAAAGTTTAAATTTTTATACATAAAAAGCAAGTTATACATAGTAGAGATCTATAGGTTAGAGTGTTCATTCATTCTGCTACATAGAAATACCCATTTTATTTGGTGTTTGAGTTTAGGATACAAATAAATGAATAGATGGATAGATGATAGATAAGGCCCATAAGCCCTATGAAAAAAGCCTCCCTGTTAGCATCCCTACTACCCATAGTGACAGTCCCTTAGATAGCTGAGAAATACAATAAAAAGAAAATAAACAGAAATAAATGTAAGGTGCCCAGAAATAGTTTCCTAAGAAAGAAAGTCCTTGAGCTAGGGACTTCCTCCAAACCTAGCCAAACCCACATTCACCCTGAGATGGAGTGAGTATGGTAGGAAATGGGACTGTGAAAATAAAGAGAGAGAAAATAGATTTTTTTTTAAAAAAATTATGAGTAAACATTTGATAAAAGAAAAAATGAACTGAAATCTATGCCCAGTATGAAAGGAGGCACAAAAACCAGTAGGGAAGGGAAATTATAGCTTCTGGACCCGCCATTAATACAGACTGCATCTTTTTGCATATTAATTACCCAATTGAAAACCATGGAAGCATGTGTGCAATTTTACAATTTTCTCCTCATTATTATTAATTGTTCTGTCAGGTTGAGTATGTTGAGCCACATTTTGTGGACTAAAGAGAGGCTTAGGGGTACCAGCCCTTCAAATCCTTTTCCTCTGCAGGAAGTGGTAAGCAGCACAAGGTGGGTTACTAATTAGTCCTGAGAGACTTTATTACTGGAATCATAATAATTTCAAATCCTAGGGAGGTATGCATGGGGTTGCATTATTAAGCTATTTTTTTCAATTGGTTAGAAAGCTTGCCAAAAAAGAACAATTAACCTGCCTGGAGTACTTATCAGCTCAGGTTTTAGGGCCAAGTCATTTTTGGGTAACATACATTTTTCTGCAAATCCAGTTTCCAAACAGCCATAGCAAACATTTAGACTTTGGCTCACAGAATCCCAGAATTAAAATTGGAAGTGACCTGAGACAGCATCCAATTAAACCCACTCATTTTAGAGATGAGCAAACTGAGCTTCATAAAGATTAAGTGGCTTGTTTGTGCAATCACATAAGCCTCAAAGGCTGAATTTGAACATAGGTCTTCCTGGCTCCTGAATTCAAATCTGGATTCAGACACTCACAAACTGTGTGACCCTGGGAAAGTCACTTAATCTCTTTTTGCCTTAACCTACTGGAGAAGGAAATGACAAACTGCACCAGTATCCAAACCCACAACCAAACAACAACTTCCTGTCTCCAAGACCAAAACTCAAACACTATGTCACATATGGAATTCCGTCTCCTTGGTTGTTTTGGGAGTTGGGCCTAGGTCATTACAACTTGTTATAATCTTGTTGTTCAGTTGTATGACTCTTTGTGACCCCATTTGGGGTTTACACAGCAAAGATACTGGCGTGGTTGGTCATTTCCTTCTCCAGCTCATTTTAGAGATGAGGAAACTGAGGCAAATGGGGTTAAATGACTTGCCTAGGGTCATACAGCTAGTAAGTGAGGCCAGATTTGAACTCAGGAAGATGAGTCTTCCTGACTCCGTGCCTGGCACTCTAACCACTGCACCATCCTTAACATTTTATGATTCTCTTTTCTTTCCAGGACAGAATGGATGCCCATAGTCTCTTACATAATGATATAGGCTCTAGTGACTCCCACAATAGGCATCTTACCACATCCCTTGGGACAAGGAACTTTCTAACACTTCTGAAGAAAAAATTATGTTGAAAAATAGAAGTCCCAGCATCAGATGTGTTTGATATGGGCTCTGCAGTGCTATATCACTCTCTTGTCTACAGATAAAGACTTTGCTTGAAAACAGTCCATTGTGTCTGCACAAATAATGTGGTGCCCCCTTCCATATTTTAAGAAGTTCATGTGTACTATTATATTTATCCTTATAACCCTCTGCTAAAGTCATCCTCTGATACCTCATCATGGTATCAAGTGACCCCAGGTTCTCAAAAGCTGTGCTCAAGCATGCAAGCTCTGACAGTATTTAACATACCTAAAGAGACTGAATATAGGCAAAAACAGATGGTGTCTGTCATTGAAAGATTAGCTTAGATACTAACTTAGTCTCGCCTGGAGAAATTGCTCACCAACAAAATGCTCAGAAGTCAATAACTATCTGTTTTAATACTAGTTCAAGAACAGAAGATGATAAAATTTTGATAAAAAAAATTAATGTTCGACTAATGCGTTGTTGGAGGAGTTACGAACTGATCCAATCCTCCTGGAAAGTTATTTGGATCTATGCCCAAAGGGCTATAAAATGTGCATACCCTTTGAACCAGCAATACTACTACCAGAGCTGCATCCCAAAGAGATCACACAAGTGGGAAATGGATGTACAAAAATATTTATAACAACTCTTTTTGTGGTGGCAAAGAATTGGAAATAAAGGGGATGCCCCATCAATTGGAGAATGGCTGAACAAGTTGTGGTATGTGAGTATAATGGAATACCACTGTGCTATAAGAAATGACAAGCAGATGAACTTCAGAATAACCTGGAAAGACTTATATGAACTGATGCTGAGTGAGGGGAGCAGAACCAGGAGAACATTGTATACAATTACAGGCATATCGTGTGATGACTAACTTTGATAGACTTGGCTCTTCTCAGCAATGCAAGGTTCTAAGACAACTCCAAAAGACTCATGATGGAAAAAAACGTCCACTTCCAGAGAAGGAATTATGGAGTCTGAATGCAGATTGAAGCAAACTATTTGCTCTCTCTTGTTTTGTTTCTTCTTTCTCTTGGTTCATTCCGTTGGTTATAATTCTTCCTTACAACATGACTGATGTCAAAATATGTTTAATGTGAAGGTATATGTAGAACCTATATCGGATTGCATGCTGTTTTGGCAGGGAGGGGAGAGGAGAAGGAAGGGGAGAAAATTTGGAACTCAAAAGCTTGTGGAACTGAATGTTGTAAACTAAAAATAAATAAATTTAAAAGGAAAAAGATGTTGATGTTCAGAAAACAGTGAAGAAGCCTGATAAGTGCAAAGTAAAGCTTCAATGAATGTTTCAGCTGAAGAGCAGATTAGAAAGTGAGATGGAACTAAGGCCTATATTTACAAGAATCCAAAGGGGTCATCTGGATACAAAAGAACTGTTTTTGAAAAGTGCTCAAAAGGGAAGTGCGAACCAAGAAATGTTACATTTTTGGTCAACATGATGCATGAATGACCATCTACCCAAGCATGGAGCAGTAATAGTATGACAACAGAGGGAGTACTTACACTAAAGAAACGAGATACTCGGAAGACATATTTGACACCCAAAGGCTAAAAAGAAGGGGGAAAAGTGACCTAAGATCCTTTACAAGAAGGAGCTCAACTTTCTGTTATTCCATAATTTATATGACTGGACTCTCACTAGAATGAGGTAAAAAAAAAAGAGAGAGAGAGGCGACTAAGAAATCTGCTTTTATAACTGTCTTCCATAAGGAGCACCACTGGAGCAATGTCTCCTTTTATTGTGGTTCTTTAGTCGCTTTTCAGTCATGTCTGTCTCTCTGGGACCCCATTTGGGGTTTTCTTGGCAAAGATAAAGGAGTGGTTTGACATTTCCCTCTCTAGCTCATTTTATAGATGAGGAAACTGAGGCAAACAGGGTTAAGTGACTTGTCCAGAGTCACACATCTAGTGTCTGAGGGCACATTTGAACTCAGGTCTTCCTGACTCGGGGTCCAGCAGTCTATCCACTGCACCACCTAGCTGGAGTAATGTCTTCTTACTTGTTGGCCAAATCAAACCCAAGTTGAGATCACAGAAACTCAGGGTTTGGGGGCTGTATTTGATCCTAAGAGGTTAATTTTTCCAACTTAGATGCATGGATTTATTAAGTTTTATACAAGCTTTTATTTACTTATTTTTTACATCACAGTCACTTCCTGTTATGCTACCGCTCTTCTGCTTAATGAATTCTCCTCTGTTAACAACAACAAAATAGCTAAACCAGGGCAACTGTATCTGATGTAACATTCTGTACCTGCTGTTCGATACTTTTCCACATAAAAAGAGGGAAGTGTGTTTCATTGTACCCTGTCTAGAACAAAGATTGGTCATTGAATTTAATCTGAGCTTGACTGACTTTTGGGGTTGTTTTTCCTCACGTTGATTTATATTACACAGGCAGCTATAGAATGCTGGACCTTGTGTTAAGAACACCCAAGTTCAAATCTGGCCTCAGATGCTTAACTGGCTGAAAGATCCTGGGCAAGTCACTTAGCTTCTGTTTGCCTCCGTTCCCTCATCTGTAAAATAAGCTGGAGAAGGAAATGGCAAACCACTCCAGTATTTTTGCCAAGAAAACCTCAAATGGGGGTCACAAAAACTTGGACATGACTGAAACAACTGAACAACACAACAACAACAACAACAACACTTACCTCTCATGGTTGTTGTTAGGATAACGTAAGATAAGATTTGTAAAGCTCTTTGCAAACTTTAATGCACTATGTAATTATTAGATATTATTCTGTAAATGCTAGCTTTTATTACAATATTGTTGTCATTGTATATATTGATTTCCTGGTTCGGCTCACTTTATTTTGCATCAGTTCATACAAATCTTCCCATTTTTTCTCTAAATTCCTTTGTTTCTTACGTTGCAATGATATTAAAGGGGCAGCATGGTGTGGTATAGAGGTGTCAAGGGGGGGCAGAACAAAAGGCAGGCCTAAGGGTCTAGCAAAACTCCAGAGTGCCTCAGAACTAGATTACAATGTAAATGGGAAATGTTTAACAAAATAAAAATACAACACAAATGATGTTAATTTGTGGCTTTCTAAGTCAATATATGGCCACTGGCAATCTGTTTCTATTTGAATTTGATACACTGGTGTAGTGGATAGAGCACCAGACCTGAATTCAGGGTTGCAGTCCTATCTTGACGCATAGTGACTATGGCACCCTTAGTACACTTAGATTTTTAGTGTTCTAGGCCACTCTCTAAGATTACAAGTCACAAAGAAGAACCTGCATTGGCCAAGAATTTCCTCATTAGGGAATTCCTTATACCAATGAAATCATAAGTCTGGTCCCTATTACCTATATTCACACATCACACTTTCTTTACCTGCTATATTTTTTTTTTGGTCACAATAACTCATGATGACCATCCACAATCAACATGTAACCATTTTTGTTTCTGATAGCACCATAAAAGTGCTGCTACTAGCTAGCATTTATGTGACTGATTTTTTTGGTGGCGTATATACCCAGTGGTGGGGTCACTGAATTAGGGAATATTAACAGTTTAGTGGCTTTTTAAAAATAAAGTTTCAGATTGTTTCCCAAAATAATCAAACCAATTCACAACTTCACTAACAGTGTATTAATATGCTTGTCTTCCCAAAGCCCCTTGAATATTGACAATTTCTGCTTTTTATTATCTTGGACAATTTGCTGGATGAGGTAAAGGGTTTTTCCTTTGCATTTCTCTTAGTGATTTGGAACATTTCAAATGGTTGTTGGTAAGTTGCATTTTTTCTTCTAAAAACCATTTGCTCATAATCTTTGACCTTTGACTACTTATCTATTAGGGAATGGTTCTAAGAGGCCATTTGTCCAGTCCTGGCTCTAAGAGCCCACTTTTTTAAGAGTAGAGATTCCACACGCTTTATTGGCAGCTAGTCTCAATGCTTAGTCATCTAAACAGTTAAAAAAAATCTTTCTTGTATTTTTAATTATGTTTAATTAAATTCCACCTTACTATTATTTAAACTTAATTCCAATGAAGATGGAAAGTAGTGACTCCTTCCTATAATGGTCATTTGATATCTGAAAGTGGTCAAGTTTCACCCACAGCTTCTCTTTTCTAGGCTAACTTATCCAGAATTCTTTAAATTTTCTTAGTGTTTCTGCTGCTTGGTACTGTATGGTGAAGCTCTATCCCTCATTTGAAAGAAGCTGACTGACAATTATACCAATTAATAGCTTCTTAGACTGTTCCTGGCTCCCAGTCCCACACTTTATAAACCCAGATGTGAAACTGAGGTACTAGCTGACTTTGGGATGTTCCCTTCATTTTCATTTGAATGGACCTTGGTTTCTTTTTTTTCTTAAATAATTTCTTTAGGAATTTTAGAAAAGACTGATGGCAAGAAAAAGGATTTACTAAAGATGAGTCTTTTAATCCATCTAGAGATTATAGGTTTTAGAAAGTAATCCAGAAAAACAGGATATAAAGCTGCTGAAGTATTGTAAGGTGATTGTACTCTTAAACATAGCCAAATCATAGACTTGTTGGTTCAAGTTACTACACCTATGCCATATAGACAAGAGAAAAGAAGGAGGATGACATTAGACCTGGAAATTGTGACATGTCTATATATTTTTTGTAAAGATTTATGAGAGCCAATCCCTAGGAACAATTAGGGTAGGAAAAAGATACAGTGGGTGGCGGAGGTGGGGTAGTATATGAAGTTGGGACAATGGGCAAGGCTTCCTTCTTATTCAAATCTTTTAACTGAGCAGCTGTCACTAAAGAAAATCTCAACCCTGAGAAGAAAAGATGGAACAAAGACACAACTTGGTTATACCTGCCATATAGATGGCAGATTTAGGTTAACTCTTTTAAAATATTCTACTGAATGAAAATTTGTACTAAATATTTTAAGAATGCTCAAGCATCATCAGGTTTTTGGAAATTCTGGTTTATATCACGGTAATATAAACTTTGAGGGCAAGATCATTCATTCAACAATCATTTATTAAGGGCCTACTATGTTCAGTGGGCAGAGTACTGGGCCTGGAGTTAGCAAGACCTGAATTCAAATCTTAATAGCTAAGTGTAACTCTGGGCAAGTCACTTCACCCTGTTTGCCTCAATTTCTTAATATGTAAGATGAGCTGGAGAAGGAAATGGCAAATTGTTCCAGTATCTTTGCCAGGAAAACCCCAAATGAGGTCAGGAAGAGTCAGATATGACTGAAATGAGTAAGCAGACAATACCATGTGCAAAGAGGCCACAAGGTAGAGTGCTTGGAGAGCTAGCGTAGGAATCAGGAGGAATCAGTGTCAAGTGTTACCTTTGAAATTGTCTGTGTGACCCTGGATAATTAATTTCACCTCTCAATAACTCCAGGCAAAAGATTAGAAAGAAGATAAACAACATTCATTTGCACAAAAAACTAGCAAGTACTGGATGAATTCTAAGGTTCCTTTCTAATCTAAAATTTTATGTTCCTAGAGCTATTTTAACTAATGATAATAAGACAATCTAGGAGGCCACAGATTTCAGTATGTATTAATTCCTAATCCTACTCTCAGCTAAAAGTGTTTAAGCTGCTGAAAGGGGCATGACTTGTAGGAAAACTAGACTTTGTAGATGCCAAGTACATTGATTTTCTGATACCCCTCTGAAAATTGAAACAAATATACACAAAAACGAGTATGTGTACGTTTTAAAATATTTCTGACACCCTCAAAAATTTAAACCTCCCAGAAAAAGTATCAAATCTGATGAATCCATTTTTGGAGCTATAACTCACATGTCCCACAAATATGTTGCTAGCAGTAACGACAGATTCAATAGGAGATGATCCCAGAGTGACCTGCATTAACCATCCAACCTAAAAAGGGAAAAAAGAGAAATCTCTAAAGGAAGTGCTTGCTGATCCAAAAAAAAAAATCCAACAAAGGAGATGTAGAGGAAAATGCTTAAGTTACTTAAAGATAGACTTGTCCTGAGAATTGCTGACTTCTGCATGTTTGATACAGAGGGAAAGGGCCTCCATACCCACCGTTTTCATTTTCTGGACAGCCTGCTTCTTTAAATGGCTTTAACCCAGCCAACTGTTACAAATTAGAAATGTAACAATGATCAGAGACCTGGAAATGGGTCACCTAAGGTCCCTTTTGTGAGAGGAGACCTGAGAGAACTTCTGGATCATGTGGAAATGGTTGGGGTCATTCCTGATCCATGGCCTTTCCCTAAAGAAACAAATTCCTCTCACTGTTGTGGCCTCCAGAGAGCCTTGGTTTGAGCTGGACCAGTGAACTCTTGTACTTGCTACAAGTCAAAGTTAACCAACAGTAACACAGGCAGGAAAGAATTCTCAGCTTTCTTTTATTCCTGAGGGAGCATCCTGGACAAATGGAGACAGTGTACCAGTAATACCTCTTGTTTATTTCATAGAAATGCTTGACACCCTTGGTTGTTAAAGCCACATTCTATGTTTCAGTTTCTAAACATCTATATAACACATGTATTGGCACTTCTCTCCTGTCTCCCAAGTCTCCTATCACTGTGCATCTCAGTACTACAGTACTTTAGAAATACAAATACTTGACAAGACAGCACTTCAGCTGTTTCCCCTGAAAGATTCAGTTTGAAGCAGCCACGCTGATGCTTGATGGAACCTGCATTTACCTTTCTAATAAGCCACTGCATGAATCCAAGGTAGTAGAGCACGGATATTACTGTGCTGAAGAAGACCACTATTGGCAAGACCTAGTGCAAAAACAAAACCAAATATGATTGAGAGTTAATTTTCTTCCTCATTGGAAAATAACAGTTCCATAAAGATGCTTTAGAGCAGGGGTTCTTCACCTGGGGTCATGAACTCTCCATTTCAGAGTGTCTGTGAATCTTTTTAAAAAATATTTTGAAAAATACGTTTATATGTAATTGGTTTCCTTTGTAATTCCATGTGTTTTTGCAACTAAAAAAATTATTCTGAGAAGGGGCCCATAGGTGTCATCAGACTGTTTGAGGAGTCTGTGACTCTGAAAAGACTAAGAACCTCAGCTTAAGATGATTGATTTTTTTTGTTTAATTTCATTGGTGGGAGGGGTGGAGCCAAGATGGTGGAGTAAAAGCAGGGATTTGCTTGAGCTCTCCCCCAAGCCCCTCCAAATACCTGTAAAAAATGACTCTAAACAAATTCTAGAGCTGTAGAACCCACAAAGTGACAGAGTAAAACAAATTTCTAGCTCAAGAGAACCTGGAAGGTTGACAGGAAAGGTCTAGTGCACTGGCTGGGAGAGGAACATGATAGCATGGGGCATGTGGCACAGACAGGGCTGGAGCTGGCCTCAGGGGACTGAATCACTGGCAGCTGTAGTAGTTTCCAGCCTTCTCAACCCACAAACACCAAAAACAACTTAGAAGGTCAATGGGAAAGTTCTCTCCGGACCTGGATGAGAGATGAGTGTGGGCCGGCCCCAGCCCTGGGGTGGCAGAGGTGGAAGCAGTGTCCACAGCAGCAGCAGCTGCTGCTGCCAGAGCTCTGGGCCCACAGATGGTGGGGGATAGAGTGGCTGATCAGCGGGGGATTGCAGGGATCACTTTGCTGGAACCGAAGCAAGATTTTCTTGCTTTGCCCTGCTTGGATCTGAGTCTTAGTACTGCGTGGCAGTCCTGGGGTGAGGAGGAGCACTGACATGGCAGAGCTTGTGGGGACTGTGGAGAGGGAATCCTCCTCATAGTTCTAAGGCAGAAAAGAGTGCTTGTCGTCACTCACAGACCACAGCACAGTCCAGGAAAGGAGTAAACACCTCTCCTTTGATCATACCACCTTGGAAGAACCCAAAATTTACAGGTCCCTAGAAATATCTCTGAAAACAGCTGCACAAAACCCCTGAGGCACACCCTCAACATTAGAAGCAGAATCTCACCTTAACAAAGAGTTAAAAAGTCAAATATTTGACTAGGAAAATGAGCAAACAGCATAAAAAAAACTCAGACTACAGAATCTTACTTTGGGGACAAAGAAGATCAAAACATATAACCAGAAGATGACAACAAAGCCAAAGATCGTATGTCAAAAGCCTCCAAGAAAAATATGAATTGGTCACAGACCATGGAAGAACTCAAAAAGGATTTGGAAAATCAAGTAAGTGAAGTAGAAGAAAGATCGGGAAGAGAAATGAGAGTGATGCAAGAAGATTATGAAAAATGAGTCAACAGCTTGCTAAAGGAAACCTGAAGAAACACTGAAGAAAACAACACCTTAAAAAACAGACTAACCCAAATGGCAAAAGAGTTCCAAAAAGCCAATGAGGAGAAGAATGCCCTAAAAAGCAGAATTGGCCAAATGGAAAAGGAGGTCCAAAAGCTCATTGAAGTAAATAATGGAGGAAATGGAACCTAATGACTCTCTGTGAAATCAAGAAGTTATAAAACAGCACCAAAAGCATGAAAAAATAGAAGATAGTGTGAAATATCTCATTGGAAAAACAACTGACCTGGAAAATAGATCTAGGAGAGAGAATTAAAAAATTATCAGACTACCTGATTTCATTGGTATAGGGATTATGCAGTAGTGCAGATTATAGAGCTGTAAAATCATAGATTAAGTTGGAAATGATGGATAATGGGCCCATCTGACCTCATTTTCCAGATGAGGAAACTGAGGCCCAGAGAGGATAAGTGACTTGCAGGGTGGCACAGATATGGTAAGTGCCAAAGCAGGGGTTTCAATGTGAGTTTCAATGTGAGTCTCCTGACCGTAGTAGTTGACACTCTTTCTACTGACCCACTTTCCATCTCCTCTTCCAAACGTTTTTTTCAGCTTACCAATGTCCTCCTTTGAGTACCACAAACATGATCTGATTAGGACAGAATACAGGACGACTATTACCTACCTCCCTGTTCCACACCAAATGTACTCCCCCTCATCCAACCCCCCCCCCCCCTTCTCCTTACAGGGATCAAAGAAATAGAGCTGGAGGGAACATCAGAGACCAATATCTAGTCCAATCCCTGCCCCCCCCCCCTTTATTTTAACAGATGAGTAACCTGAAGCCCAGGGAGGCTAAATGATTGCCCAAGGTCACACAGCTAGTAAGCCAACAGAAGTGAGATTTTAACCCAGATCCTTTTTTCCCCAAAGCCAATGCTCTCTCTGCCATACTGAAAATGCTTCAGGGAATTTAATATAACCATATCAGCCAAACTATTCCTCTTATGCTGGACCAAGCCCTTGAATCTGCTTTGCTTTGTTATATACAGAACCCTTTGCTATAATGGAATTTCACCAGCACACTATTCACATTATTTTTGAAGCTAGCTGAACCCCACATGAATGAGAATGAACTTTGACAAGGGGATGCCTGACGTGAAGTTTTTCTTCACATCACATTCTTTACATACACAAGTGTATTTCTTCAGGCCGTCATTTCTAGTTTGTGTAACTCCTATGGAGCTATTAACACACGCTATTCTCCCAGCTGAATGAATGGTCAGGGTAAGTAACAGGCACAGATGACCAAATCTAGGACAGAAGGTACGGCAGCACATACCATTTAGAAAGGTGTATTAATAATATACATTATTAAAAGGCATTTGTTCCATTATTCAGAATTCGCACTCTCTCATGCCTTTTATAACTCTGATTTTAATGGGCAAGATGAATATTCCTGAAACCATGGATAGATCCATTGAGCGCTTATCTTTAAATTTTAACTGGGATACGACTCGGACATGAGCAGTAACCTAAAGAAAATCCTAATCCTTCCCCCTCTGAACAATATGTATGTAGACCGCCAGTGTAGGAAGCACCCTCTACAAACTGAAAATAGGTAATTAATCACCCTGATTATTCTATTCTCAGTTTAATTCCTGACATTGGCACTTTCCGGTCTTTGGCCAGGAAAGTACAACATTTAGGGTGAGAGCATTATGATTTTACATGAAAAGGTAAAATCAGATGAAAAGAAGGCAAGGAGATTCGTTTGGTGTCAGACTCTAAACCTGTAAAAGAAATAGACTTTTAAAGCGACACATGGTTACCCTAATAAATGTTAATAATAAAGGAAATGTGAAAACCTTAAACTGCCGCTTTTGAATCATTGTTCATTATTCACACTCTCTCCCAGTGGAGAGTCAGTTTGTGAGGTGAAGAGGCTGGGGGGAGAGGAGGTGGTTATTGATGAAAGCTGGTCACTGAATCAATAGGTCCAAGCATTCTGACTTAAAAAGAACCATTCCAATGTGAGTCCATCTGGCCTGTGGACAGTTTGCTTCTGTCTTGCAAAAAACAACACCCAAACACCCACACCCACACACACCCACACACACAAACAAACCTATCAATCTCTTCTGGCTAGGCTAAGCCTAGCCTTTTCCCTTTGCCACTGTTTTAGGCATAGCTCTGCTTCAGGACAGAGAGGGGAAGCTGCTGGAACAAAGAGAAATGCTTTAGAAAAGATATTTGATGGCCTGGAAGTATGAATACTGAGGAAATAACATCATGGCAGTGAGTAGAAAGCTGTTTTCTTACATTCTCCATAACCTCTTTAGGTTTTTTTTTTCCTAAGCTTCTTCTGAGTTTTTATTTTTGCAAGGTAAAATGAGAAATGAAATTTCTCACATTTTAAGGTGATTACAGATGAAGAATAGATAAGGCAGGCTGTGGTCATAGAACCCAAACTCTTTTTCATTTTCCATTGAAGAGAGTGCCAGGTAAGAAACCTGGTGGTGTCTTGAAAAGAATGACATGCTGTATTTGAGTGAAGAGGACATGAAACTTGTGAAATCTTGGCCCAAGCCCTATCTCTTCCATTAAATTGCTGTGTTGGTTGGCCCCCTTTCCTTCAGTTTCTCCAACTATAAAATAGTGCCTTTCTCAGTTACTGTACTTGGATATTAGGAGGCTAAATGAAATAGTGTGTGTTTAAAGTTCTTTTAAGAAAATAGCCTTTATTATTTGTGGTGTGGGTAAAGATTTTCTTATAGCAATGAAAAATGTTGAGGATTGAATGTAGTTTTATTACTCATAATTTATGTATATTGCCCAGAGATTTTTCTCATTTCGGGGAGGCAGCTGGCCTAGAACAATGGGAGACTGAGTTGAGAGACAGTGAAAAGAATGTTGAAATCATGCCTTTGGTGTTTAATACTTGTGTGGCTACTTCCCTAGGTCTCAGTTTTTTAATCTGTATTATCTACATTAGGGTTAGAATAGATGGCCTCTGAAGTCCTTTCCAGCTCCAAAATCTATGATCCTACATTCTCAAGACTGGTCCCTGATTTATCGCTTTTGTGAAAAGACAGTAATACTTACACTAACTACGCCATAGAGTCATTGTAAGGAAAGTATTTTGTGAAGCAAAAGGGCTCTGTAGATAGAAGCTCTTAGTGTCATTTTCATCGGTATAATATATAATAGTTGAAATTCACATGCTGCTTTTAAGGTTTGCAAAGCACTTTCCCTGTATGATGTCTTTTGATCCTTATGACAATGCTATGGGTTAAGTGCCACTGCTGTTTTTAATGCCCATCTGTAAGAATAAGAAAACTGAGTCTCAATGAGGTTAAATGACTTGCCTGTGGTCACAGAGCTATTTAAGGGGCAAATCTCAGTCTATTTGATAGTATCTCGAGGTTAACTTATCTTAGAGAGTGGGGTTGCTTGGTGGAAAGTTAATGTCAAATCAAGAGACAGTTATCCCTTCCACCCTCTGCAACATTAGATTCTGCTTTGAACTTGAACCACACTCGTATCCTTAATCTTCACACTGGAATCAGGTACAAGTGAGATTCCTACTTTCATCTCCATGCCAGGCTTCCTCCCTAGTTCAGTTATGGGTACTTCTTGTCATCCTTAGTAATTTCTTCAACTTGGAACTCAGCTTTGAAATCTTAATCCAAAGTTAGCCAAGATCACAATCTGTTTAAGTATGCTTATCTCTCTGAGTCTTTTTTGTAAACTTTGTTACCCAGTCAAGTTGATTCTCCCTGGAAAGGTGAATTGCAAACTCCCTGGCTGTGAAATTTGAGAGCCTCAAATGAGCAGTGTTCTAAGAATCAGTATTGCTTTTTGTTTTTGCAGTTATGTATAGAAATGTAAGACTGGTATATTAATGTGGTGTCTGAATAGAATGTGGGATTTGGAGTCAGGAAGAAACTGGGTTCTGCTTATGATGGACAAGTCACCTGACTTCTCTGATCTGGTTCTTTTCTTTCCCTTCCTTCCTTCCTTCCTTCCTTCCTTCCTTCCTTCCTTCCTTCCTTCCTTCCTTCCTTCCTTCCTTCCTTCCTTCCTTCCTTTCCTTTCTTTTTTATATTTGAATAATATTTTTATTTTTTCCCAATATGATCTCAGTTTCCTCATCTTTAAAATGGAAATAATAATACTCTACCTTGATAGTCAGCATGGTAAAGCAGAGAGCCAAATGCTTCTAGGTGATGAATAACAAACTACTACTTTAAAACTTAGGTCCTAATTAGTGCAAATAATCAATCTTCTGAAGTGGCGCATTATTTAAATTTGCATTGAATATTTGAAAAGCATTTAAGATATTTTACATAATTATGACTTTCAAACAGGATGGATTTGGATATAAGCAACACCTTCAGGGGGTGTGTGATTCCCGGGGATTAGTCTTGGTCGATGGTGTTGGATCTAGAAGGCTTCCTAGATAGCCTCTAGTCCAAAGCCCTCATTGAATCACCAATCCTCATTCCTATAAAACTATAAATTGTAAAGCACCCTTCCCTCCTAATAACCTAGTATAAACATGACCTCTCACACTTCACAGATGACGAGACTGAAAATCACATAGATCACAAAGCTCACACGACAACACTAAATGAGCATCTAATTGTTTGGTGTGAAGCATACCTTTTTCACTTCATTCTCCTTGCTGTTTTTTTCCTTTGAAACATGGCTAAAATGGAAATAGGTATTGCATGATGTCACAGGTACAACTGATAGGACGCGTTGTTATTTTAATCACTTTCAGTCATTTTCAACTTGGCAAAGTCGTGTTTTGGCAAAGATACTGGAGTGGTTTGCCATTTCTTTCTCCAGCTCATTTTACAGATGAGGAAACTGAGGCAAATAGGATTAAATGACTTGCCCAGGATCATATAGCTAGAAAGTGACTGAGGCTGGATTCGAATTCAAGTCTTTCTGACTCCAGGCCTGGCATTCTATCCATTGTACTGCCTAGCTGCCCATCTAGCAGTGGAGGCCCCTAAGGTGAAGGAGTATAAAAATAGTGGCTGTCCTTCATGAAGAAACTTCAGTGCTTAATTTATTTGCAGACCACAGTATCCTTTTGCTCAGTTTTTAGGTGCCCATTGGTGGTCTCTGACAAAATATGAGAAACAATCTTTCTTGGTGAGGTGATATGAGATCAGGGAAAGAGTAGTGGATTTGGAGTCAAAGGATCTGCCTTCAAATTTGGGTTTTACCACTTACTATCAGTGTCAGCTTGGACTCTCTCTGGGTCTCTGTTTCTTCATCTGTAAAATGAGGCAAGTCCCTTCCAGCTCAAAAATCTACAATTCTACAAAAACGGCCCCCTACCCCAATATAAAGAGTGCATGAGGCACTTAATACTCCTTGGCATCTATAAATATATGAAAATTACTTAACTGGCTTGTCAACAGGAAAGCTAGACCAGTCATCTCAGCCGAGTATTAGCTATTCTTTACTGTCAAAAGCAGTGAGAGTTTGACATCTACAAGAGATTTTAATTGAGTTTCAGGTTGATTAAACTTTCCATTAGCATCTTTGGGTTTACTTAGCTTTTTGCTAGTTTGTTGAGCTGATAAGAGCGTGGCTCTCATTGACCTGCAGGCCTTTTGAGGATGCCAGTGATGAAGCAATTTCATTTGACAAGTTCAGTTACTTAGAATTCATGTCTCATTTTAGATTCCTTAAATACCCAATCATATGGGCCTCTGAATTAGAGAAAAAAATATGGTTGATCTAATTACTGTAAACCATTTTAACCCAGCAGGATCAATACTTCTGGTTTTCCCACATACAGCCTGACTAAATATAGTAAACATTATATAAATATATGTATATGTATATAGTAAAATAAATATAGGACAAGGCAAATTTTTTAAGAGTTGGTCTTCATTAATGTCAAAATGCCAGAGTTTGGATACCTCTACCAGGTTAGGAGGTTACAATGATAGCTAGCATTTATGTAGTCCTTTATAAATTTCACATTTTATCCTCATAACAATCCTGGCAGGAAGGGGGTGGGCAGAAAGACTGGGAGAAGAAGAGTCCACATGATCATAGATTCAGAGCTGGTAGGAATTAGGGGTCATTTGGTCCTAATGTCTCATTTTTCAAATGAAGAAACTGAAACCCAGTGAGTGAAATAGCTTGTCCAAAAGTTGCAAGGCAGTTTGATGAGTAGAATTTGAACATGTCTTCTAAATCTAAGTGCTTCTTTTTCTTACTATACTCTTCGTGCTCATAAAGTCTGGGCGGCATCTTGAACACTGGTTTTATAGCCAGAGCTCTTTTGGTCTGAATGACTGTGAGAAATGATTTGCTTAGATCTCTAGTCCAATTGGTGTTAATCGGTTTGACATAATTCCTTAGGGATAGTGATTATGAGTTCTATATATTAGGCCCCAAAGCTGTGAACTGCAGAGTGTAAATTCACTTGCTTAACCATAGAAAGTTACCTAGAGGCCCTCTACCCTTGTTTTTCCATGTTATGGGGACCCATCCCAGCATGGCCAAGGTGAGTCAATTACATGGTGAGTCTCTCAACTTATGTTTTTTATCTATGGACCACACTCTCTCTTGTCCAACATGAGTAGGTGGCAATCTTATGACCACTTAGTCAGTGGAGATGCCTCATGCTTCACCCAACCTGAGAACCCCCTGCTAACATCATTTTTGGCCCTTGAAGCAAGGCCTAGCAACCAATGTGATTGTGTATTTTGTGTAGCCCCTCCAGAAGGATCAAGTATCAAATTTTATAAAAATAAGGCCATGGAGGAAGGGGGCATCTCAGATTGTGAGGAAGATCTGAGTTCTGCTTCATTAGAGGAACCCTTTAATACCGTGCCATTGACTCAGAGCTCTGCCTTAGTTTCTTTTATTGTAGATTGGACAATTTTAAACTCCACATGACTGACTGTCATTTGAGGTTTACAGTAACCTATCTTTTAGATGTGTATGGTAGAACGAGGAACTTTCATGAAGAGAAAGGAAAACGGACCGAATCAGGCTAACAAGGGTATTTTCCCTTTATGATGGGGTAGGGTAGACTACTGTCCATTTAATTCTATGATGAAGGGGAACCTGCTAAGTCCTATGTGCTCAACAGAAAAAAAACAGTTTCTCCTATTGTTGGGACTTCCTCCAGGAGAGGCCTCACAGGAAGAGGAAAAAATGGGGTGAAAGAGAGAGATGTACTTGCCCAAGTGTCTTCTTAGGTTTTAAGAAAAGGCTTGAGAAGAAAAAATATTTGAGAAATAGTTCTTTGAAAAATGATCCAGCTTGGCAGTAGCAGTGTGTAACTGCACAAGTCACTAAACCTTTCAGTGCCCCTGGCACTTTCTAATGAATATAGAGAAGATGCCAATTTGCATTGGGAGATAAAGTTCCTTCCCAGGTGTGCTTTAAACTGATGAAATCACAATAATCATATAGACATGTTTCAAGTCATTCATAATAAGATAAGCACAAAGTAAAACAATTCTGAGGCATTATTGCACACCCACCCCTACACTCCACCATTGCCAATGCTGAAAAAAAGTGGAAAAGATAGGCATGCTCACTCAAGGCTGGTGGAGCTGTGTATTGGTATGAGCATTATGGAAAATAATTTGGAAATATGTAGGAAAGGTTACTAAACTCTTCATGCCCTTTTGTTTCACTCCTTGGTTTAGATCTCCAAGGAGGTCAGTGAAAGAAAGAAAGGCCTCATCTGTGCCAAAATAATCACAAATGAAAAAAAACAAAAAGCATGGGAACAAATAATGTCTCCTAAGGATTAGGAAGGAATAAGCAAATGGTTGTTCTTTTTTTTTTTAAATGGAGATAATTGTATATTTTTATGCCATAAGTAAGGGTGAGTATGACATATGAAGAGGAATAACTTGAATGATGTGAGGAAGAGCCAGAATATACACAATGACATTACAACAGAAGAATAGTAGGGGGGGGCGGAGCCAAGATGGCAGCTGGGAAGCAGTGACTGGCGTGAGCTCCCCGCCAAGTTCCTCCAAAAACCTATAAAACAATGGCTCTGAACCAATTTTAGAGCTGCAGAACCCACAAAGTGGCAGAGGGAAGCAGGGCTCCACCGCAGGACAGCCTGGATGGTCTCTGGGCAAGGTCGGTCCCACATGGACCTCCCAGCCCCCAGCCGAGGGGAGCGGAGCTGATCACAGCGCGCACGGCGTGAACAGACCAGACCCGGACCTACCAGACCAGGAGCCGAGCAGAAAGTGCCCTGGCATCCCGAAATACCGAGCCATGGCATGTACCAGACCTCTCAACCCACAAAGAGCAAAGACAGCAGAGAAGGTTAGTGGGAAAAGCTGTGTGACTGAGTTTGCGGTTCCGGCCACTTGCCCCTGGGGCATGGGAGGTGGGGTAGCTTTAGAACTAGGCTGCAGCTGCTTCTGGCCCCAGGCCCACAGGGTGGGAGGAATTAAGTGGCGGATCAGAGCAGGAGAAAAGAGCTTGCTGAAGATTTAAGCCATCCGCGGCAGGGGCTTTTGGGGTAGGAGGAGCGCATCCACCCAAGCAAGGAACATAGAACTCTTTAGTCTTTAAGCAGCCATGCCC